>OY725338.1:19758529-20381654 GCA_963243735.1 Neocrepidodera transversa
TTAATGTGTTAATAATCACTGTCATTTTTTTAGGGGTTGAAAATTTTCAATTCATCATAATTTATCTCTCAGAATGTCAATTGACGTCATTCAACGTATTTAAAGATTATTTCAATTAATTATTCGCTCGAATCTACGATTGTAAAATTATTTTCTACTAGGGCTAGTTTTCTCTTCTAAAAAATAGGAATCAACCCCAGCACAGGATCAACTTTGAAGTAGAGGGTAAGTAGAACTTAAATCTAAATTTTTGTGCAAATCGATGATGTTTAGTAAAATTATACAGTATTTTACCTTCAATGACTGAAGTATCAAACTATTAATACGAAATAATGAAAAAAAAACAAATTTGTTTTCTCAATGCATACCGACGCAAAATTCGAAAAACAAATTAATAAACGGCCTGAACTATACACGTGGTTATCATTTTGTATTGAGATTGTAGACATTTTACGTTCCTACTTTTATTTGTTTATTTAAAATAATCCTGAAGAGGATAATGAAAATTGTGTTTGTTTATATCATATTTTCTACTTATCTTCTTAAATATTGAAGCAGTATTATTAATTTCTCTTATCACGAGAGCTTTTTTCTTGTCGAAGTAAACTTGACATGTATCAATAAGAATAGAGTGTAATTTGGTAAGACAATTTAATGAATATGTAAATCAATAAATTAAAAAATAAGATGTAAATTAGTTTATTTAATTTAACGGAAAAGTAAAATTGTTAAAAACACAATTATTAAGAATAGCTTGAGTCGGAAAATGAAAACTTTTATGACAAGTTTGAGAAAAATTGACATAACGTCATCAAAAATTTGTTTACGATGCTGGTTGTCATGCTTTCAAAAGTTAGGTTCCATTATTGTCGCTGGAAAAGTTAGGGCAAACTTTTTTCGCTGTCATAATGACAAAATCACGCGGCTTATGGGATTTTTTATACATGAATTAAATTGTCACTTAGATCTTGTTGGGTAATTCGAATTATCGACGAAAATATTAAGAAAAATCTTTTAATAATAGGTACATAACATATAAAAAATAATCTTGTACATAAAAATAATTATCGTAAAACAAATTCTCTATTTATAACTTTTTAGCTTTAGTGAACCAGTTATTTATAATTTATCAAAAATGTTTTAACTTGAACTTTATTGTATTATTATACGAGCATGTTTTTCTATAAAATTATTGATTAATTAGTGCCAATAATCATATTCATGTAAAAATTTTTGCAAAAATTATATCAGTTCAATAATTCACGTTTCCAAGCACACGGTCAAGGATTTCTATATTTGGATTAAAATATTACTAGTTTTATTTTTGATAAGCAGCACGTGTATTGTGGGTGTTTTAATTTTATTTTTGGTAAATTTTCCAAAACCGTTTTTTTTTAATTATAGCATTATTATTCTAAAAATTAGTGACATTTATAAATAAATATTATTATAACGCTCTTTGCGTCGTTAAGCGGTATTTTGGTGCCTTAGTCTAGATTTCGAATTACCTCGGGCGCCACCTTCCGTTTATAGTATGAAAGCCACTTGCTCCGGGCAGCCTCAATGAAGAAAATTCCAGGACCCCTATTTACTTACTTGTGTGAGTGGTCGTGTAGGAGTTCTCTCTCATAATTTATTTTTACCAAGTGACTGCACGTGCTCCTATGCGAGTTGTTTACTGGGTAAAACCAAGAAAATACACCATAGTTTTCTGACGTCACTGTTAAAAGTCACTGCGCTATATCCAAACAAACTTTTGGCTTATGGCATATCAGAGATAAGGTATTAGTTTCTCTATGTGGCAGATTACATTGGTAGTTTTTTTATTTGCATTATTTTTATTTCTGTGCAATTTTTAAAACATTGTAGTTGAAATAAATATTGTTATGGTTATGTATTAGTTTTAGTTAAATATAAATTCATATTATAGTGAGAAAAATGAAAATATAACTTAACATATATACTGTACATATTTAATGTCAACATTTTATATTATTTTTGAAGCAATTAAGACAAAAATCCTATGAAAAATGTTGAATTTAGATGAAAGGTTTTGGTTAAATAGTAATAACTTTTAAAATAATTAAAAAGTATAACAGTCTTTATCTTAACCACTAAAATGTCCCAAAAACAAGTCAGAAGCGCCTGCTCGTTAGCAGGCACGTGACGACTTTTAAACAAAAATGCGATTATTTCATGAACCGTAAAAGTTATTTCAAACTGTTTTCAAATATCGATTCAGAGTTAAATTTCACGTCGGAATGCTATGCTCGTATTTTAAATCATTTAGGAACCCCGTTAATTTTACCCAATACATGTTTAGTTATAAAGTTTGCACCGGGTATTATCTATCCATTTGCAAAAAACCACAAGCAAATCGATTGTTCCATTTCCGAGGAATGCCCAAAAAACATTTTCTGTTAAGCAAACAAGTTAGTCCGCAAGATAACTCAAAAATTAAACTGAATAAACGAATCAGGTTTTTTGCATTTAGTTTGTATCAGTTCAAGGAAGAACTGATTAAATTTTTCTGAATATCAACAAGTTTGATATTATTTTTGATCGAGTAGGACAAATACCATAATATAAAAATTTTATTAGAAAGTTGAATATTGTATGTCCCAAGTTTTTCGGAAAAAATTCCTGTAAAATGAAAATTCTTGTTTGTATTTAGTTTTTATCAGTTCAAAGAACTCATTAGATTTTTTGATATAGTTGTAGTTAATCAACGAGAAAAAACATTTTTCCCAATAAATTTAACCGTGAAGCGTGATTTGCTTCAAAACAGTTATTTTTAGTTATTATTACATTTTTATATACCTAATCTGAGAACAGCTAGAGAAGAACAAAAATAGCAAAATTGAACAATATTAGGATATTTATAATGTTATTATCATTCGCTACTTTCGTGATTTTTTTTTTCTCAATAACCTTTACAGAATATGAAGGCAGGGCAAAAGGCCGTGGAGAGATACCGTAAATCATTAGCAAATTTTTTTTTGTAATTATGCAGATATACAATCAATTTAATTAATGCAATTTTTATAACTTTTGTTGATTAAGTAAATGCGATTTTATATTGAATTTCTGATAAAACAACTGACCTTTTCTGAGAATTAAACAAAAATTCATAATTTTTATTGATATTTCCCAATTAAAATGTTATCATCGACAAACGGTTAAAAAATTTCCAAATATTTAAAAATGATACTAATTTTGTTTCATGTATAAAACTCATGTAAAATATTGGGTAATTGCAAAATATTGTTGCATGTAATTTTTTTTAAATTTATTATTTAAAAATATTAAAACATACCTCAAATAAATTTAATAATTACAGATATAAACACGTTCCAAACATTAGAAATAGTTACGATAGCATTTATTTATTTATTAGTACTTTTTAATTGATTTGGATATTATTTTAGACACATTTACTTTAAAAATAATGATATATAGTAGCAATAAGTATGATAATAATTGAGAGTGTCTAGAGGTCCGTCTAGTCGGACCCGGTGAAAACTGAATGGACGGATATCGTGTCTAATTAAAAATGGTCCGTCAATCGACTGTTAGGATTTAGTTTGAAATAAATATAAGAAAAGATGAAAAAATAAAACAAGAGTCTAGAGAGCCAGCGTAATTAACCTGTGTATTTTAATTTATTTTATCTAAATCTAGCCTGTGTATTTAATTAAAAGGAAATAATTTCCATTTATTTCGTAAAATAAAATCAATAAGGCAATATGATAAAATGAAACGGTGCACACAAATTGCAAAAATACTAATACTTTAATCCTATTGGTTAATGATGACCGGCTAATGCCGGACTCGAATTGCAAAATGTAATTAAAGGTAAATTTTAATCGAACTGCACAAAGTCGTTATATCGATATTTTCTAAGAATATATTATTTATTTATTTGTGTTATGGGATTTAAAATGCATTTTTGTCTTTAAATTTTTAGTTTTCATATCGTTTAACCCCTGTAACATAAAAACTATCAACGTTATTAAAACTTGCTGACTGTTGATAGAAAGAGAAAACAATATTGTATATTTAGGAAATTTTTCAAAATTTTAGATCAAAAATTGTGGTTGTGAGAATAGGGAGAGACCACAACTATAACGATTTTTTAGTTTCCCTTCTTTTGGTTTCTCCCTTTTCTCAAGGTCACAATTTTTGCTAAAACATTTTGAAAAAATTCTCATTTATATTATTTTTTATTCCCTTTTCAGTGGTATTAATTTCATTTTAATATATTGTTTATTTATTTTTGTTATGGGATATAAAACGCATTTTTGTATTTAAATTTTTAGTTTTCATATCGTTTAACCCCTGTAACATAAAAAACATCAACCTTATTAAAACTTGCTGACTGTTGATAGAAAGAGAAAACAATATTCTATATTTACGAAATTTTTCAAAATTTTAGATCAAAAATTGTGGCCGTGAAAATAGGGCGAGACCATAACTCCAAGGATTTTTTAATTTTCCCTCCTTTGGTCTCTCCCTTTTCTCAAGGTCACAATTCTTGCTAAAAAATTTTGAAAAAATTCTTATTTATACCATTTTTTATTCTCCTTTCAATGATATAAAATTCATTTTAATATATTATTTATTTATTTTTTTATTGAGATATAAAATGCATTTTTTTCTTTAAATTTTTAGTTTTCAAATCGTTTAACCCCTGTGACATAAAAACTATCAATGTTATTAAAACTTTCCGACTGTTGATAAAAAGAGAAAACCATATTCTATATTTAAGATTTTTTTCAAAATTTTAGATAAAAAATTGTGGTTGTGAGAATAGGGAGAGACCACAACTATAACGATTTTTTAATTACCCTTCTTTTGGTTTCTCCCCTTTCTCAAGGTTACAATTTTTGCTAAAAAATTGTGAAAAAATTCTCATTTATAGTATTTTTTATTCCCTTTTCAGTGGTATTAATTTCAATTTAATATGTTATTTATTTACTTTTGATATGGGATAAAAGATGCATTTTTGACTATAAATTTATAGTTTTCATATCGTTTAACCCCTGTAACATAAAAACTATCGACATTATTAAAACGTACTGACTGTTGGTAGAAAGAGATAACAATATTCTATATTTAACAATTTTTTTTAAATTTTATATAAAAAGTGGCCATGGGAATAGGGAGAGTTTCTGACCTACTTAAGTTCAAGGGATTAAAATTTTTGCAGTTCAAGTGCGTTCAAATGAAATCCTATCCTATTACTAAATATCAGAATGTGGGTTTAACAAAATATGGATCAATTAATAGTCCAGTCAATAAAAGAGGTGTAGAGTGATTTCTTCAGAAAGTTGTTCAGTGGAGGTGAACATGCTAAAAGTTTTGAAATTTTGTAATATCTCGAAAAATACGCATCGGTCAGAAAAATTTGCTGAATCAATATTTTGATATATTCGAGGAGGCATCGGTTAGTACTAAATTAGACTCACCCCCACACCTTAAATTTAAAATTTTTAATAGGAACATTAATTTTTATCGCAGATTTGGATTCTACGTCGAAAGCTACATACGATTTGACGGAATTTTTTTTCGACAACAAAAAATCTCAAGAAATGGAACAGAAATCAGAAGAACGAAAAAACAGAGAAATATGTATTTAGTGTTATTCTATGATGTTACGGTTGCCCCCCTCCACCTGTTAGTTGGTTAATTATTTTGATTTTTGTTCTCCTAATCTATTAAAGATGTTAAAGTTTTGATTCGGCAAATTTTTCTGTACGATGCGTATTTTTCGAGATATTACAAAATTCCAGGTTAAATGAATCATCCGGTATTCAGTAAAAAATTATTTATACCAATTTTTTATAATATAACTGGCGCCTAACATAAACATAAGAATTTAGGAATAAAATTTTTGTTATTTTATTTAACTGCAACCTCTGAAATAAATGTCATAATTTTGAGCGTCGTGTGGCCTTAGTTTTGATACTAAATTTCGGCCTACATCTTCATAGAAAAATATTATAAGCGCATTATAATATCGTAGAATACTGGGTGGTAGTGACTGGTACGGCATCGGCACAATGGGGATGAACCACATATCGAACGAGATTTATCCTAAGATAGTAAACACGGCTGATGGTTTAGTTTTGTTTTCGTTATTAAGTCTATTGCAATTTGGCTCAGATTACGACCGATTGCGATTGTGGGAAAATTTATAACGTTGAAGTGGGTGGGTAGGTCAAATTATAGATTATTTGGTTTTAAATCGAACTCCTTTCTTAGAATTTGCAGAAATTATTTTATGAGAATTTATTATATGCATTACCTAAGTACGGTCCTGTACATTTTTAAGTATACTAAATTTTTAATTAATTTCACTCAACAAAAAGATTTATAAATTTATAAATATTTACAGCAGGGACCCGGACCCAAATGAAATAGGGGTTTCAGTCCCGTTGGGGTTATACATAATTTGAAAAATTTTGGTTCCGGTCCGGTTCAGATTCTGTAAAAATTATTTCGGTCCGCTTTGGTTCGGTCAGAAATTATTTTATAAATATTTATCATATGCAGTAACCAAGTACGGTCCTGTACATTTTTAAGTATACTAAAATTTTAATTAATTTCATTCAACAAAAAGATTTATAAATATTTACAGCATTGAGCCGGACTCAAATGAAATAGGGGTTCCAGTCCGGTTGGAGTTATACATAATTTGAAAAATTTTGGTTCCGGTCCAGTTCAGATTCTGTAAAAATTATTTCGGTCCGCTTTGGTTCGGTCGGAAATTATTTTATAAATACTTATCATATGCAGTAACCAAGTACGGTCCTGTACATTTTTAAGTATACTAAATTTTTAATTAATTTCATTCAACAAAAAGATTTATAAATATTTACAGCATTGAGCCGGACTCAAATGAAATAGGGGTTCCAGTCCGGTTGGAGTTATACATAATTTGAAAAATTTTGGTTCCGGTCCGGTTCAGATTCTGTAAAAATTATTTCGGTCCGCTTTGGTTCGGTCAGAAATTATTTTATAAATATTTATCATATGCAGTAACCAAGTACGGTCCTGTACATTTTTAAGTATACTAAAATTTTAATTAATTTCATTCAACAAAAAGATTTATAAATATTTACAGCATTGAGCCGGACTCAAATGAAATAGGGGTTCCAGTCCGGTTGGGGTTATACATAATTTGAAAAATTTTGGTTCCGGTCCGGTTCAGATTCTGTAAATATTATTTCGGTCCGCTTTGGTTCGGTCCGGTACAGTTTTTTCGGTCCAAAGAATTTTCAATTCGTAGCACATTCCATTGGAGATTATTCAATTATTCATTGAATCAAAATGATTAACCACATACACAGATTTAAGGGGAGGGCGGTGGGGGCGATCGCTTCCACCTAATAGGTAAAATAAAAAACTTCAGGAAAATAAAAAAACTAAACTTATTAAACTGCGCCTTTCTGGATCTAATTTTGAATTAAGTGACAAAAAAAACCAAAATGGCGAACTACGTGTTTCTTTGAAATTATCGCAATAACTGAATTTTTAAATGGAACACCCAGTATATTTTTACATCTTTGGATTCTGCAAGTCAAATTACAAAATTGATTTCGTCTGTCAAAAATAAAAATTATTTTTAATCGAATTTCTTGTTTTTTGTTTTTAATTTCACAATCTTTTTTAAAAACCATTCCTGTGGAGTAATTAAAACACTAATAAAATGAAAAATATTTAAATTTATGCAAAAATAATGTTTTTTAGTAATATCTGGTCAACTTTTGAGAAGTTTGGACCAAGTCGCAGCTTCCGCGCTTAAAAATATTGTTTTTAAAATAATTTTTATTTTTGAGAGCCAAAATCATTTTTGACATATGAATTATACGTAATTTGACTTGTAGAATACAAATATGTAAATATATACTGGGTGTTCCATTTAAAAATACGGTTTTTACACCAATTTCAAAGAAACCGGAATTCCGCTATTTTGTATTTTTGTGTCACTTAATTAAAAATTGGGTCTAGAAAGACCACCCCAAATTTTGAAATAATCCGTTTATTCGTTCTGAAGAAATAAACTTGGCCTGACCCTCTGAGCCACCCGGTATAGCATTTTTTGTTAGGCATGTACATTACAATTTCCCTGGAGGGGTTTCCCCTTTTTCATTAAAAATGACACAAAATCGCCCCCCACCCCAAATCAAGCTCCTGGATCCGTTTCTGAGCCACACGTTAAAAGAATGAACTTAAAATATATAGTAATTCCATAACTTTTAATTTTATTTATTTTATAAATTAAATTCGTCAGCTGGAACAAAAGTACCTACCCCCTCTGTTTTAGTCGATGCTGAACACGATGGCGGTGTTAGAATTTCTTTTTTGGGTTGCGCAACCTCTCAAAACGGCCAAAAACCACCCCTAGCGGGGTTAAACGCGCTTCAAGACGTTTCCCTGCAGAGAAACACAATTTCCCCCCGTTTTCGAGGATATTGAGCATGGTGTTGGTGTTGAATATCGGTCGACCCCTTCCAACCCCTCCACCGGCCAATATTCGCTCCCCCAGGGGTTAATTTTTATATCATTTTAAATATCAGCGGGAAACATATTCCTCCCCCTTTTCGATGATGCTGGGCATGGTGGTAGTGTTGGATATCGCGTCCGATCCCTGCCAACCCCTCCACCGACCAATACTCGCCCCCGAGAGGTTGACTTTTTTTATATATCTGCGTCAAATGTATATCCCCTCCCCGTTTTCGAGGATGCTGAACACGGTGAGAATGGATTTTTTTTTAAACCCGTCCAAATATATTTGCCGCTGAAAACAAAAAGGTCACCCTCCTGGGGGCTGGTTTTGGTCGGTGGAGGGATTGGCAGAGATTGAATGCGATATCCCACACCACCACAGTGCTCAGCGTCCTTGAAAACAAGGAGAAATATGTTTCCCGCTGATATTTAAAAAGATATAAAAATTTTGGGGCGAATATTGACCGGTGGAGGGGTTGGAAGTGGTCGGAAACGATATTTAACACCACCACCGTGCTCAGCATCCTCGCAAACGGAGGGAAATTGTGTTTCTCTGCAGGAAAGCCTCTTGAAGCGCGTTTAACCCCAGGGACCCAATTCTTGAAATCGTAGGAATCGATTCTCGTGAGAAATTTACGTCATTTTCTCTAGATTTTGTAATATGTCTATTCTTGAAATATTTCGTAGGAAAAAATTCTCCAAAAATTATGAGAATTAATTCCTAATGTCATTGTCTGGAGAAACTTCAAATTCTCATGAGAATTTAAGAAATTAGAGTGTGAATTGTACGTATTTGACGTATTTTGTGGGAATTGAAATTGAACATTATTGTTTTTTTGTTGTTACCGCCATAAATATTGTTAAAATGAATAATTTTTTACTTCAAGCTATCGTTTTAGATAATTTAGAAAGTTGTTTAGACAGCATTTTCGTCTATCCAAACAAGCCTTTGACGATCTAATGGAGTATATTGAGCTTTTTCTGCTACCAACAATCAGAGTTGGAGATTAACCAAGAGAAAAAGTTTTAGTAGGTGAACGAAGAGTAGGAAGCCCTAGTTCCTAGTCTGCGTCGTTTTGTCGTTTAATTAACACAAATTTTATTTGGTTCTGAGATTTAATTAATGCTTGAATACATATATTTTTCTTTTTAAAATACAATATCAAAAAAAACGACATATAAAAATTTCGTATCTATCATCTCGACATATAACAAAACTTCAACTCTTTATTTTTTCGCTATCTTAATTTTTATTAAAAGGTTTTTGGCTAGCCACAATAGCTAGCCAAGTAAGCTAGTAACAAGTATAATAAGTATAATTTCAACAAGTAAAATTATAAAATATATTATAAGGAAGAGAATTCTTTCCTCTAAGAAGTTCCTTATCATTTTCTAAGAATTCTACAAGGATTTTTTTTGCGCTTCACTCACGAAATTTCGTTTGGCCATCGCAAATAAAAAATGAACAAAAATAACAAATAACCCATAGTCAATAATAAACGATAATGCACAATAATAGGATAATAACTATGTAAATTGTTTCAATTTGTTTCCTCAAAAATGTAAAATGTCAAACATATGGTATCAATGGCAACTGACTGATATTCATTTCTGCGAACGTATTAAAATAATATTTGAGCACAGAACTAATAGTTCTGAGTATTTGATTGGTTGAGTTCATGAAATACTTGGATTTAGTAAAGACATACGTCACTTTTTTTAATTCACTAGAATTTCAGTTCAGACTTATTCAAGAATAGGACTGGCGATTCTCAAGAGAATTTTTTTTGGGGAATCAATTCTCTGGATAATTAATTCCTACGATTTCAAGAATTGGGTCCCAGGGGGCAGGTACTCTTGTTCCGGATGAAAATATTTCCATGTTGGTCGGAGTCACACACGCTACTATTTTTAAAGGGTTCGGGTTCGGTACCTAAAATAATTTTGGACGAAAATATGGGTTCGGTTACGGTCAGGTTTTCGGTTCTAAAGGGTCCGGTCCGGGTCCCTGATTTACAGTGAGTTTAGAGAAATTCCTAAATAGTCACTGAATGTTTTATGCTCCGTATTCTTTAAAACTGCACCGATGGATTTGAAATTTTGAAAGTAGTTGTAAAATGACACAAATAAAAAAAGTTATATAGTGCAGATATGCGCTTCCACTGCGGGGGTGAATGCTTATCCTTCCAGGGTAAAATTCAAAATAACTCCGGAAAGCGATAGGTATACTAATTTTAAGCAAAACATGTTGGATGAAGTTTTTTTGATAATCCAATACTTTTCGAGACTGGCGTCTAGAGAAACGAATGCTATTCTGAATCCTTGGTGCACGTATTCAACTTTGTTATTTTTTTATTTTATTTTTTATTTTATTAAAAGAAGTCTTGACTATCTGAATCTAACCCGTATATTTTAATTTATTTTATTAACAGAAGTCTTGACTATCTAAATCTAGTCTGTGTATTAAAAAAAAATATATAACAATTTATTTCGTAAAAAAAATAAAAAATATATATCAGGATTCGAACCTTGAACTTTCATATGTAACGTCTACACTCTACCACTGGACCACACCGTTCACAGTGATGAATAATCAAACTTTCAAGTAAACGTACAATATAAAAGGCGATTAGGGCGAAACGAATAATGCGCAAGCGTGCACCAAAGAATCAGAATAGAATTTGTTTCTCTAGTCGCCAGTCTTTTCGAGTGATTAGTGATTAAAAATGTCGAAAAAAATTCATTATTATCAAAAATGAAAAAAAAATTGTTCTCTTTCTTTATTATTTTACACGCAATAGAAAGTGAGTTATGGGTCCTTGACAGCGATTTTTTTTTCGATTTCAACGTTAATTTTTTTGGTTGAAAAATTGACTTTTTCACTCGCGAATAAGGCGAAAAGAAAAAATAATAGAATAAAAGTTGCTTAGAATTAGTCGATCTATCCACTCCTGTTTTTAATGAAACCTTTTTAGCCCATGAGAAGGGATGACATACACCTACAGGGTAAAATCAACCTCCGGCACCGGGTAAGGGTAACTATAGAACCTTAATCTAGATTTTTATGAAAATCGATGCTGTTTAGCAACATTATACAGGAAAATGGTCATTAATGGACTATGATTACATTTAACTAAGCTTTGGTGTCTATGTCAGGATATCTAGCTTTTATCCAGATGACTCGGGTTTGATTCCCTATACCTACATAAAGATATTTTTTTATAAAAAAAGTATTGCCAAAAATGTAAATCTTTAAGCATACGAACTAGTAGCGGTTTCACCCAACTCTCTGGAAAAATGTCTACAAAAAAAAAACCGTAAACAATAAATTTTTTTATAATTAAAAATATAAAGCTTTTTCTATTTGAATTATAATCGATATACGATGTTCTATTGAAAGTTTCTCTAACAAAGAAAATATAGACTTGATAAATGATTGCACTATGTTTTGGTATGTGGTGTTGAAAATTCATTTTTAGTAACGTCGCGACACATCCCTCTGTTAAGACTGAATTTCCGTTAATTTTTGTTGTAAACCGCCTAAATATACAAAACAAATATAAAATTCTATTGATTCATATTTAATAGTAAAATTTCTATTATAAATTGAATATATTCCATCCTGTTGTTATGTAGGTGTAATGAAATATGATCTTTTATTGTTTAAACATACAATATATAAAAAAATTTAAGGTACGTTCATATATAACAGTACTCTAAGGCTCAAGTGGTAAGGTCACCTTTATCCTAGTTGACCTTTCTGGTACGTATATATCTAATTTTTCAAAAAATGTATCTAGAGAATCTTAGTGAGAATGTAATAATTTTGGTTTTTTATTATAATTCTATCGAATTGACTTTAGGCCGAGCAAGGAACATATGAGTTCTGTAAGATATCTCGTATAATAATTTTGTCACTTAACTTTTTCTGTAGAATAATTATCAATCTAGTAATCAGAATTCAGGAGGTCGTTGACATCATTTATCACATGGGTTACGGAAGTATAATTATTTTTATCGCTAACCGTTAATAAAACCATGCATTAACATACCGATTTACGGCAGTAAACAAACACTTTATCTTACAATTTCACCTACTGCTAATATTTATCAAAATATTAATCAGAAACTGTTTGTTGTTGACAGTTAAACTTTTGTTGTTAACTGTTATCGCGAATTATTTATAGAAAATAATGAATATTAATGAAATACCCTGTACATTTGTATGTGATAGATAATAAAATTTGGAAGCAACGAAGGTACGCACGACTCCAAATTGTTGATCAATAAGCGTGATCACGTAATATAAATCAGGAAAAACCATTGACACGACTAGTTTAACCATTCGAAAAGGTATTTCTTACCGAATCGAAAAATTTATATTAAAAATAGATAAATTTACATAATCAATAATACGTAAATAACTTTATAGTATTCATAAACGAATAATTTATATAAGTGATGCAATTTAGAATCGACTCATAAAGGGACATCAGTCCAGTTCAAGTCGATTTTTATTTTTACCCTAATTTTATCCCCTTGAAATCTTTAAATGATAAAAGTGGTCGACTGATAACTCATTTGAAAGGATTTTAAATTTTTTAAATAACTGAAATGTGCTAAAATTATTCAGATTTAAAAAAAAACATCAGTTTTAAAGGGCGAGTAGTTTCGATTTATGAGCCATCTTCAGACCTACAACAAAGGTACCCAGTTCGACCAAAAAATTACCATATAATATTTAACAATGATTAAATTAAAAAATTACAGGTTTACCACCTTTCCCAACCCCTCCTATAATTTTTTAAAATGTGTTAAATAACTTTTTTTTAAACGTTATGTATTATTGATTCAACTATTGTTAAATATTTTATATGGTATGTTGTAAATATTCTATTGATAAAGATTTTGGTCGAAATGGGCACCTTTAGTCTAGGCCTGAAGATGGTTCATAAGTCGTAAGTAGTCGGCCTTTAAAACTGATGTTTCATGACTTTAAGTTTTATTTTTACTGTTTTAATTTTTTATTTAACGGTTTAAATAATTTTAAATTTGCTTAATTAGTTTTTGACTTAATTAAATTTAAAATGTGAAATAAACTAACACGACACTGGTTTCTTAATAGCATTACATAAATGTAAACTGATATAGTCTATACGAAGTCAGTTGGAATGGCATAAAAACTAAATATCTACTGACCGTCGGTGATCAAAAAGGGTGTTAAAACTTAAAGCAATAAACAACTGGCAAGAGTGGTGCTCAAAACTAAACAGTCAAACCTCGGCGAAAGAATTATGGAATCAGGCAAAAAAAAATGAATAGAAAAGTGGTGGCTGCCCGAACAACCAATGAAGAATGGGTAGAATTATTTTGCGATAAATTGACACCGCCCACAGCACCCAATGATTATACAAATTTGCAAAATCATATGCCCCAATCAGTCAATAACCATGACATTTTCAAACGACCTTTTCCCATGCAAGAAATGGAGTGCACTATAAAGAAAACAAAAAACACCGCACCCGGTCAAAACGACATACAGTATTGTATGATATCACAGTTACCGATTATTGCTAAGAAATACTTATTAGAGATATACAACGATGTGTGGTTAAAATGCAAAAATATACAAAAGTGGAAAAATATCATAATAGTACCTATCTTAAAGCCAGATAAAAATCCAGAAGATGGAAACTCATACCGTGGGATATCACTGTTATCATGTCTAATGAAAGTATATGAACGGTTAGTTAAAAAAAGACTAAATTGGTGGCTTAAAGAAAATGATCATCTACCAAATACTCAATATGGCTTCAGAAATGGAGTGGGAACCATAAATGCAGTTGCACATATAGTCACTGATATCCAAAATGGTTACTCAGAAAATCGGATAATTGCAGCAGCATTCCTAGATGTAAAAGGAGCATACGATTCAGTTAATCTAGATGTATTAAAAAATAAAATAAAAGTAATTGGAATGCCTGAAGAAGTTGCCGCTAATATTTGTGAAATGTATCTGGATAGACAAGTTACCATTAGAACTAAAAAGCAATTAATTGGACCAAGATGTATATCAATCGGGATCCCACAAGGTTCAGCAATCGCACCGGATTTGTTCAACGTATACACAATAGAGTTTCACACAAAAAAAGTGAGAACTCCACAGTAGTGCAATTTGCAGATGACTTTGCTGTATATATAGAAGAAAAAACGTATGAAAAATCCATTGAAAAATTAAACGAAGTTGTGACACCTTTTACAAATATAGCCAAAGAGTTAGGGTTTGAACTTTCACCAGAAAAATCCAATATAACCTTTTTTACCAGAAAAAATATACCTAATCAACAACATCTGATACTGGAAGGCATGGAAATACCTATCAAACAGCAAGTAACATACCTAGGAACTATTTTAGATAAAAAACTTAGCTGGAAACCATTTGTGGATAAAATAACCACAAGGTGCCAAAAAGGATTAAATTTTCTTAAAATGATACGTGGTACATGGTGGGGAGCAAACCCTGAAACAGCGTTAAATTTTTATAAAGCCTATATACGCTCAATCTTTGATTATGGATGTATACTGTATGGATCTGCTACTAAGACAACACTTTCAAAACTCGATAAAATACAAAATCAAGCGCTACGGCTTTGTTTAGTAGCAATGAAGTCCACATCCACAGAAGCCATGTGAGTAGAAGCCCTCGAAACCCCACTCAAACTCAGAAGGGAATATTTGGCAGAAAAATTTTATCTAAAGCTGAAAATGTTACAATCACCAATCTGCAAAAACATAAACCAACTGAATATGAATGATCTACAAAAAAAATATTGGCTTAAGAAAAGTTCACCAACTATCTGTATTGAATATAGAAATGTCTCGCAATTAACACCGGCTATAAATCATTCCATGGATTATTTCCTGTCACTAGGCATAGCTGAAGTAACGGTACCGAAATATAGTATAAATACAATCGAAAATAAAAATATAATAGCTCAATTAAGGGAAAACAAAAAAGACTGGACAGAAATATATACAGATGCCTCCAAATCAGCAGGGGGTGCAGGATGTGCATTCTACATTCCCCGTGAAAACATAATAAAACAATACAAATGTCATCATCAAATATCAATCTTTAATGCGGAAGCTATTGGCATATTAAAGGCTCTAGAGTACTGTTGGCAAAATGATTATAACAAAATTACAATTTTATCTGATTCCCTATCTGTACTTACAACTATTAAAGAAAATCCGGTTAAAAATCATAATACTTACATAAACAGCATCAGTTGTAATATCAGCAGAATAATGAAAAAGAATTATTTAATTGAATTTATCTGGGTCAAAGCACATTTTGGAATTAAAAACAATGAAAAAGCTGACCAACTAGCTAAGGACAGTATACAAAATGGCGACCACCTATCCTATCGACCAACACTGGAAGACTTACTACAAACCGGAGCTAAAAGTATAAATGAAAAATGGAATTCATTATGGCAACAACATCGGAAAGAACATATTTTATATCAAAGTACACCATGTTACAAACAATTATCCCAAAAGAGTTATGGTACAAAGAATTTAATTATCCAAGAAAATCCATTACAACAATAACTGGAATGAAATTGGGACATGCATGCTATGCACAACATTTACACAAAATCGGTGTCGTGGAATCACCCAACTGTAATGTTTGTAACGAAATTGAGACTTTGAAACATATATTATTCGAATGTAGTAAATATATCGAACAACGTAAAGCACTATATTCTAGTTTGACAGATTTGAAGGTTTACAGACCCTTTAATGTCATGTACCTGTTGTCCTTAAACAATAAAAAAATATTCGATAGCATTTTAGAATTCGTAAGGAAATCAAAAATTAGGCTTTGATGAATTAGGGATTAGGTGATGAAATATACCTGGTGTCCTTCCTAATTGTTTATATACCTACCTAACCGTGGTCTACCTCCTGTGTAAAAAATGCCCTGATCGACCCCTGGGCGAGAAAACTGTGTAACCTTAATCCGTCCATATGCTTTTAATTAGGAACAAAGAATAGCTCGGTAAACCCAACATTTGAAAAAAAAATTGGCACTTACCGTATGCCAAAAAAAAAATTCTTTGTGGCGTGATATAATTTATTCTTGAAATTAATTTTATTTTTCATATATCTACACGGATATTTTTTTTATTAGTATTCCTTAATTTTTCGTAAATACTCCTGCCGCCATTATGATCATTCTTTTATTCAATTGTTTGTCCTTAAAGCAAAATTTCAAAGCAATATATTCATTTGTTTTAAAATTATCAGATAAAATCATTTACTTTTTTTATAACTTTAACACCCTGTATTTCAAAAAGTAAATATGTTGGCCCCGTCATTCCTGATATCATTTTGTCCAATTTTATGAGAGGTGTGTACAGACAAACGTTGTGAGCGCCATTTGGAAACACCCTGTATAAAGTTGAATTCACTTAATCGCTTTTTTAATTATTTTTCACAATCACTATACCTATTAGTAATCTTATAGTCTATAGGAAGTTAATTCGAACGACATACAAACTAAATATCACCGACCGTCGGCGAATTCTTTGTAAAGCATGGGCGGCGTGATATAATTTATTATTAAAATTAATTTTATTTTTCATATACCTACACAGATATTTTTTTTATTAGTAATCTTAAATTTTTCGCAAATAATTCTGCTGCCATGTTACGTCATTATGACCATTATTTTATTCAATTGTTTGTACTTAAAGCCACAATCTAGCAGAATATTACGCAATGTAATCCCGTAACTTGTTACAAACAATTTCTAAAGTTGGAACCTTGTTTTCTTCGTAAAAAATTTCGTTTTATGAGGCCCCACGCATTTCACTTTTCAAGCAAATGTGAATAATTAAAATAGGTCTTGGGTTAGAGGATGCAAATCTTTATTTAAAAATTCCGACGAATTCGCCATAGAATTGTCTTCAACCGAGCCTTCAACATTGTCCATTAGAAAAATCAAGAAAAGTTCTCCACCACGCCATCTTGATTAACAACAAGAAAACTACGACATTAATGCAAGCCACTCGCTAAAATTCGTAAAACCAATTTTTTTAATCCTAAACCACTGACAAATCACTCAAAAATGCAAACGCAGGTATTTACAGTGGACCCGACATTTTTTGACCTTCACATTTTGCTTGTGTGCCTACGCAATATTATTTGTTCGACTAGATGCTAATAAGAAATTCATGCGAGGTCTAATCATCAATTTTATATGGGATGTTTTATACGACATTCGCAAAACTAATTTTATAAATCCTAAACCAAGCTCCCAAGCCGCGCCACTGACAAATGTTATCGTTTGGTTCTTGAATAGAAATCAAAGGACGGTTTGAATATAATTTCGCAAAAACAAAGCCGTTTTAAGGCACTTTAGTTTATTGAAAAGATAATTATCTTGTCAGATTAATATTATATTCTTATTGACATACCTGAGAGTATCTCTTAGTTTCCTTTATAGTCCGGAAGAAAATATTAATATTTTACAATTTGGGAGTTTTAATAAATTTAGAAAATACTACAACACAAATCACTCGAAAATGTAAACGCAGGTATTTACAGTGGACCCGAAATTTTTTAACCTTCATATTTTGCGTGTGTATCCACGAAATATTATTTGTTCGACTAGATGCTAATACGAAATTCATACGAGATCTAATCATCAATTTTATATGCGATATTTTATATGATATTGGCAAAACTAATTTTATAAATCCTAAACCAAGTCCCCAAGCCGAGCCACTGACAAATCACTCGAAAATATACAAACGCAGGTATTTACAGTGGACCCGACATTTTTTTAACTTCATATTTTGCTTGTGTGTCCACGCAATATTATTTGTTCGAATAGATGCTGATAAGAAATTCATACGAGGTTTAATCATCAATTTTTTATGGGATGTTTTATATGATATGCGCAAAACTAATTTTATAAATCCTAAACCAAGCCCCCAAGCCGCGCCACTGACAAATCACTCGAAAATGCAAACGCAGGTATTTACAGTGGACCCGACATTTTTTTACCTTCATATTTTGCTTGTGTGTCCACGCAATATTATTTGTTCGACTAGATGCTGATAAGAAATTCATACGAGGTTTAATCATCAATTTTTTATGGGATGTTTTATATGATATGCGCAAAACTAATTTTATAAATCCTAAACCAAGCCCCCAAGCCGCGCCACTGACAAATCACTCGAAAATGCAAACGCAGGTATTTACAGTGGACCTGACATTTTTTTACCTTCATATTTTGCTTGTGTGTCCATGCAATATTATTTGTTCGACTAGATGCTGATAAGAAATTCATACGAGGTCCAATCATCAATTTTTTATGGGATGTTTTATATGATATGCGCATAACTAATTTTATAAATTCTAAACCATGCTCCCAAGCCGCGCCACTGACAAATCACTCGAAATACAAACGCAGGTATTTACAGTGGACCCGACATTTTTTTACCTTCTTATTTGGCTTGTGTGTCCATGCAATATTATTTGTTCCACTAGATGCTAATAGGAAGATCCAAGGGGGTGCCATTTAAAAAAAATGAGTTTAGTCGAAAATTGTGTTGCTATTTTGGTAAAATTGTTATAAATTAGGCTACAGCTGATCTTTCAAGAAAGTAACACTTTTTGTGGACTCCTATTTCAATTTTAAACGATTTTACAGATTTATAGCAAAGTACACTGAAAAAAAAATATTTTTTTCAAAAATCTAATTTCCTGTCAAAGTGGCATTTGACCATTGGATGGTATGTATTTTGACCCGGTAGAATCCGAATTTATCAAAATATACAGGGTGCTGCATTTAAAAATAAAAATTTAGACCCATTTTCGGCGAAACCAAAAGTCGGCCATTTTGATTGTGTACGTCAAAAATCTGAAATTACATCTAATATATTCACTTAAAATTTCAGTAAGATCGACCCTTAACTAAAAAAGTTATAGGGGTGATCCATGTCCCTGTGTCACCCGGTATGAGTCTTTTTTTTAGCTGTTCGGATTCACTTCGTATAGACTTTACTTAAATTAGCAAATGCTCCACTGAAAAACCAACATTAAAAATTAAAAAACAATTAAAAACAAATTTACTACAAAATTAAACTAAAAATTTAAATTTAATTACAATTATTCTTTAGTTAATTTAGAACTATTTAAACATTTGAACAAAGAATTAAAAACGCTTTTAAATAATAGGGTTGAAAAAAACCCGGGTTTAAAAAACCAACCCACTCGACTTTTTTGGCTTTTATAGGGTTTTTTTAATATATAGTTTTGTCCTAGTTATGTCATTTTCTAGTTCCTATTTTTGTTATTTTTGTGTTACGTTTGTTTTTTACATATGTTGTAAGTATATTTTTTTTACAAAATACAAAAATATAAAATGTATACAAAGAGTTTAAGTTAAAAAAGAAAGAAAGAAGGAAAATACCATTCAAAAACAACCACTTGCAGGTTTTACCAAAAAAAAACCACTGGGCAGCCAACCCTGTAAGAAAGCAGTGGGCCTCTGCTGTAATTTAAAAATTTTAAGGGGAATAGCTAACCTGCGAAATGGTTGAAATTAGGATAAATTTTTATTGTAGAAATGTAGAGATAGAAAATCGGTTAAAAGAGAAACGTTTTAAATAATTTTATAGACAATTCAACTTTCAGTTTGAATCTATTTTAATTTTTATAAATATAGTCGAAAACCAAAATGGCACATTTTTGAAAAGTCCTCGTATATTTGTACCTTTAAAGCAAGTATTTTGTGAGTCTATTTTTTTCATACTTTTTTCTGTTAATGTGTAAATTTTTTATTCAAAAATGGAGAGGGGTCATGTGCTGGCCACATCAGATTTTTTTCTTTTTAATAAAATATTACAACTTGGTATTATTTTTTTAATTATCTGATAAAAATTATTAAAAACAAATAAAATGCAGTGGTGTTAAAAAATACGCTGCGCAATTTAGATTTATCAAAATTGTGAAATTAATTTATTTTTTCTTTTTTACTATCTTTGTTTTTATATGTTTATTTAAATAAAAAAATGGCTTTATGGAAATAGTTTCCCATCAAAACAAACTTTTATTATTAATTTGTTGAATTACTCATATAGCGCGAACATAAAGTGTTACCCCTCTACTAACTTCTGTACGGTAAAATATTCGAGAAAATCCTCGGATTTTTATAAATCGTTACTTTAATTTGTTGATAATAAATAATAAACGTGATTTAAGCTCAAATCTTTTTATTATGAGTTCGTTCCACGAATAGAATTTGAAATATATCAGAAGTAAAATATTAAATAAAAAAAAAATTTGGACGCCAGTCTAATTGATTTTTTGATGTAAATAGAAACAATTGACAAAAAAACTATGAGGAAAATAAACTCAAATTAAACGTTATATTTGTTTATTTTACAAAGAAGAAAAGTGAAACAAAAATTTAACAATCCAAGAGACTTTTTCTTTTATTGAAGTTTAACTTAGCTTTGTTCTTGACGTTTTTCCTCAAGTTTCTAGGGTGGACCCGTTGCTAGTTTCAAGAACTTGTTCAGCAAAATCATTCCATCCAAAGACGACGAAACTTGTAATCCAAAGGAAAGAAAAAGGTTCTATTCAGAAAAACCTAAAAAGGGTCCTCTCCATAAAAAAAACCCTATAAAACGAGGGGAGAAAAAAAATAAATCTTCAGTAAGCGACACAAACGATATAAGTCAGTTATTTTGACTGAAGAGGCAAAGAAAGAGAATTATTAGCATGGGAAGGACATTTTATAGGAATATCAAGAGAAGAGAGCGACATGACGCGAAGAAATAAGAAGGGGATATCAAGCAAGTCTGAAAATAAAATATACTGAGTAGAGGAATCATGGTACAAAAAAAACGTAACATTTATTCCTAATGAAACACATTTATGTACCAAAAATTTTATCCTAATTCCAACCCTCATGCACAGGGTAGCTACGCCCCTAAAAATTTTAAATGACGACTGATAGCTCATTTGGAAGGCTTATATTTAATTGTTTAAATAAATATGTATATAAAAAATGTATCTAACTTGGCGTGTATTGTCGCGTGTTAAAACCAGCGGCAGAGGGTAAGTGGGGCGGCGATTGACAGGGGGAAATGTTGTGGCACCTACCGGCTGGTTCCCGCGCTCCCGTCTACATCGCGGACTCTGGCGCTGCGTCGCCGTACGATGAGGATGAAGACACAGAACGTCTCATTAGACCGCGAATCGACGTCCGCGACGCGTCTCTTGCTCCGCCGCCTCGACCACCGCCTCCTGCGCTTTTTGTTGTGGAACGAACGCCGGATACGGAGGAAATGCCCAGAGTAAGTTTTTGAAAACTATAAAACTGTTAAGAGGAAGTTGTACTATACTATAAAGCAGTGTATGCAAGGATTTCGTAGTCCCTAACTTTTTAAAGTTTATTTTTTATTATTAGTGGATTAAAAAATTTGTACGTGTTAGTAAAATTTCATGTTTTTTTTTGAAAAGATCCAAATCAAATTTCGAAAAATTGAGGGGTAAGGAACATAGATCAGATCTTTACCAACACGTACAAATTTTTTCATTAAAAGTTTGCACTAGATATAAGGAAGAGGAAATACAGCAATATATAACTTTACAATTTTATACAATAGTGGTACCAACTTATCAAATGTTTTTCACATTTAAAATATTTGTTTTTACTGTTTGTTTCACTGAAAATAACATCAATTTTTTAATATTTAATTCTTGGATTCTAAGCAGTCTTTGATTTGTTGTCCATTGACTATAAAATTTTAGATGGTCCATTTTTTTTCGCGTGACTTACGTAATAACAGAAAATTTCCAGATAACAAAAATTAAAATTTTACAATTTCCTTCATTTTAAAATCAAAACGAATTCTCCATATTTTATTTCTTCTAGTTTACTTCATTTTATCTGGTGCTTTCCGTTTCTACTTCTGTTTATTTCTTTTACTACTTCTCTTTTTGGTATTTTAGCAGCTATAAAATCATGTTCAATCTTTCTTCCATCTGAATTAACCCCGTATCTGTAAGAAGTTGTACAAAATATTTTTCCATTTTATGCTTTTTGTGCATTCCAATTGTTTTTCTTTATATACGTCATAGCCAATTCTGTTTGTATATGAATTCGTAATGTCCGTTTGTGCGTCGTTTTTACTGATTATTTTTTATTTAATTTTTTCAAATTGGGAGTTCGTCTGGCAATGCAAGCTTATATGTATTTTCAACTGTTTTTTTTAATATTTTTATTCGTGTTCATATTCTCAATCCATTTTAATCCATATCTTTATGGTACCTTTTTTTAACCTTTCATATTCTTATCTTATCTTCTTCTCTGTTTGTTCCAATATGTTTAGTACCGAAAGATTTTGTTTTTACCCTCAGATAGGGTATTCTCTCATTGGTTGAAAATAAAACCCACAGTTTATGAATCTTTTTATTATAAATCGCTATCCATGTTGTCTTTGCTTATCATTACTAGAATATGTGTGTAGTTTCCTTTTTCTACCTTTCCATCGTATTTCTTGCGAATGTATATATTCTACATTTTTCCAGTTCCTTTATTATTTCCTCCATTTTATCAGGTACCAGCTAATTTCTAACGTACCATGTACTTTTAGACTTTTTTGTTATCAATTCTGTTTTTATTGTCTAGGTCTGTCTTCTAACGGTATTTCTTCTTTTATTAATTTTTTGCGCTGCTAAATTTGTCTATAGGGAATTTGGAATGAATCTTTACCAACTCTTAATCTTCATCTAATGATCTTTTTTCCAATTTCTGTATCTCATTTATCACCCTTGTTCTCCTTCCATTTATTCTAATTTTCATAATTCATCATTTATGTTTCTCCTTTTCTACATAACGAATCTCTGAAAAATGTTTAGTTAACAAAATTTGAAGGACATTTTGGCGTGCGACTGTTTTTCGCTTATGTCAAAGATATTGTTTTAGCCTTCTAAAAAAAGTCTTATGATACGGCTCTGTCCGTCTGTCTGTCTGTCCGTCTGTTCGCGCTATAACTCAGGAAGCACAACAGATAGAGACGAAATATGTGCCCAAGCGAGTTTCAAGTTTCTGCGACTTCCGGTTTCAAAACTGGAGAATTATAAGATGTATGATTTTTTAGAAGTCTCATTTGCCTGCTTAGCAGTGGGCGCCGCTCACATATTTATTGATAGCGCGAAAAATATCTTTTATTTTGTAGGTATAGCCCAGAGCTAAAGCTTTTTTGAAAAAAGAAAATTCTCTACAAGGGAATCTTTGCTAAAAATTATTACAAAAAATGCACCCCTGCACATGTAGCAGTTGCAAAATGGGGTGAGTATTGAGGGTTGAAAAACGTTTTTTGCAATTTCCGGTGAAGTGCGATTTCCAAGCAAAAATTTTTCTACAGTATAGTTGTAAAATAAATAAATCAACAATTTTGTTTTAGTCAATTATTCAACATAACTCAAATTTTCCGAGATAATGGTGAAAAGCCGTTTTTTTAATGTGAGTTTTTATGTCGAAAAAAATTTCAATATACTTGAAATTTTAATTAAATGTATGTTTTGAAGTCTCTTAAATTTTTCTATTTCACCATAATTTTAAAATTGAAATAACGTTTTGCGAAAAAAATGAAATTTTTTCAATCGAAAAATTGATGGTAGAAATTTTTGATTTTTCAATTTTTACGGGGGTTACTTTTTTCGTCTTGAATTGAACTTTAAGACTGAAAACAAACATTTAAAAATCCTGTGAAAAATGAGAACTATTTAATTTTGAAATTCCGGTTAAATCGGTAAATTTTTAAAGGACTTCATCAAAACATACATTTTATTAAAATTTCAAGCACATTGAAATTTTTTTCGGCATAAAAAACTAAATAATTAAAAAAAACTTCACCTCCCTTCGAAACCACTAGATGTACAGGAGTGTATTTTTTTCCTCTTTTTGTAATCATTTTTAACAACGATTCTCGCTATTGCAATCCTGTAGAGAAAAATTCGAATTGACCCTGGGCTAGTAATGTTTATTTTGTTCTTGATTTGAATACAAAATGATAAAATATTTTTCAGACATTCGTCTGCTTCGTACATTCTCAGTTAATGATGTTGACAAACATAAATAAAAAATTATGTTTTATTTTCTGCCAATTCTATAATCATGTAAACAACTACTTAAAATATTTAGATCAAGAGGTTTATATAAAAATATTTACGTGATAAAAATCAGGTACGTATCTTTCATTAAGTATTTATACTTCCTGAAGTACATATAGTTATATGAGTCACCTATAAAATAGGGGAAAGTGAATTCGAAAAATGACCACGGACACTTAATTTTACCACTTCGGATATAAGAATAATTGATAAGCCACCGGATAACAATATAGTGAGGGTGAATTAAAAAAAAACCGTCTGTGTAACTTTTCCATGGAGAATATCAATAATTATTAAATATGGGAAATCAATCATTCTTTAATTTGTTCATTTTTACTTTGAATATCGTACCCAAAATTCCTGAATGGGTTTTAGGGCGGAAGGGGCATCTGTATACCAACATTCACGTCCACATCTTTAATATTAAAAAAACTATACGTAAAAAAGAAGAATAAATGTCGTACTTGAGGACCTTCAACTGCACCAATTTAAACCAAAAATGTTCTTAGAATTTATTTTCTTGCTACTTTTTGCACCTTCATTCTTATGTGTTTTCTTATTTTTCTTCTATTTTTTCTTGCTTCTGTGATTTTTTCCATTTTTTCTTGATTCTCTGATTTTTCTTGTTTTTTTTTATTTTTATTATTTTTTCGATTTTTTTTCTCATTTTTCTTTTTCTTTTTTTTCACTTATTTTATCTTCTTTCTTTGTATTTTTTTTTGGTCTTTTTGTTACTTTTTTTTTTGTTTTTTCTTGTTTTTCTTATTTTTTCATTTTTGCTTGTTTTTTTTCTTGTGTTTTCTTATTCTATTTCTATTTTTTATTGCTTTTATTTTTTTCCATTTTTTCTTGCATCTCTTATTTTTCTGAATTTTTTGTGTTTTTTTTTTGTATTTTTTTTTTCTAAATAAATTACTAAATCTCAATTGAAGTACAATATAATAAACTAAAAAATCTGATGTGGCCAACACATGACCTCTCGCCATTTTTGAATCAAAAATTTACAGGTTGACACAAAAAAGTATGAAAAAAAATTATATTTTTGTAAATCTGGCAACAATGGCAAAAGTTTCGAAAATTTTAATGAGATGAAAATAAACTATAGGGTATACAAAATATATGTGTAAAACTTTATTGCCGTTTTGTATAATAATGGCGTCATCACCCATAGCAACTGCCACTTCCGGTTGTGCGATTGGCATCAAAATCTAATCAGATCTAATCTAGGGTATCAGAATCCCGTATGCAAAATTTCAAATTTTTTTATTTAGTAGTTTTTGAGTTATCGTTACTACAACATCCATCCAAACACACACACACACACACTAACACACACACACACACACACACTAACACACACACACACACTAACACACACACACACACAGACATCATCGCGAAAATATTAAAATCGTATTCTAGGGACCCCAAAACGTGTTTATCCATTGAAAACTCACTACCCAATTTTTAGCATGATTCCTATACCTCTCTTATCTGAAGGGCGAGAGGTAAAAAAAGTCATTATTTTCTATCAGTTGTCATCGTTTTGGGTATTCTTTTGTAAATTAATAGATTTAATTTGCCACAGAAGGAGGTAAAGGAGATAATTACCCTCCAGGATACCAAAAAAATAGCACGAAAACAAGAAATAAAATATAAGATATATATGAAATGTAGAATACATATTTGTCTAAAAGGTTGATTACCCCCCAAGGAAAAAAAATATCTACGCCCCCAAGGAAAAAAAATATCTACGCTTTTGTTATGCTTGCTAGAAATTTTAGTTTTAATACTAAAATTCTTCCCAAAATTTACATAATTTTTAAACCAATTGGTCTGGACCTAATCAAAGCCATTGAAATTTATAAGACTCATGAAGTGTCAAAAATTCAAAATAAGCTAAAGTTGAAACAATTAGAAACTTCAGAATTGACCAGGCAAAAATTTTAAAATACAAGTAACAAAAAATATGGTTGTGGAAAATGTGGAGATTATCCAGAATACCCAAAAATATAGGAAGTTAAACAGGGAATTTGGAACAATGTAGAAAGCTATCACCACTAACCAAACTACACTTCTTAAATAATACTCGATGTACGTTTCGCTAACTATGTTAGCATTATTAGAAGATAATGGTAAAGTGTCATCAACATTTCAGTTTTATTTTCATTTCTTTTGGTTTTATTTTTACCTACTTAGGGAGAACTATCCTATTAATAAGGATATCAATCCCTCTTGAAATAAATCGGCTTTGTCACCCCAGAACTTCCCAGGTTCGACTGTGAAGAATAGGATTTAATAAAAAAGAAAAATCAATGTCGTACTTGAGGGCCTTCTACTGCCAATTTAAACCAAAAACTAAGATGGTCGCATTCTACCCTTCATACCAAATTAACAAAAAATATGGTTGTGGAAAATGTGGAGATTATCCAGAATACCAAAAAATATAGGAAGTTAAACAGGGAATTTGGAACAATGTAGAAAGCTATCACCACTAACCAAACTACACTTCTTAAATAATACTCGACGTACGTTTCGCTAACTATGTTAGCATTATTAGAAGATAATGATAAAGTGTCATCAACATTTCAGTTTTATTTTCATTTCTTTTGGTTTTATTTTTACCTACTTAGGGAGAACTATCCTATTAATAAGGATATCAATCCCTCTTGAAATAAATCGGCTTTGTCACCCCAGAACTTCCCAGGTTCGACTGTGAAGAATAGGATTTAATAAAAAAGAAAAATCAATGTCGTACTTGAGGGCCTTCTACTGCCAATTTAAACCAAAAACTAAGATGGTCGCATTCTACCCTTCATACCAAATTTCAGCTTGAAGATTACACACAGACATACCTCGCTCTAAAAATAGTCTCAATCTTCTCGGAGGACCTCAAAATGGATGTTTCAATCGATATCTCGATTTTTTATTGTCCGATCACTATATTTTCCCTTCGATTGGACCGGGAAAGTAAAATAGTTTTGATTAAAGCCATGACATCTTGATTACATAGTTCATAACAAAGTATACCATAATTATTATGAAAACAATATACATAATATTATTCAAATTTCACTGGTATTGCGTAAATATAAAACTATAAACACTAATTTATTATTAATTGTAAATATCAAATAGTCTAAAAACCTAATTTTGGCTAGAACAATTATAAAAGCCTGTTTGTTATAAAATATTCAGATACATAGAAACTAGACAATTTTTATATGGATATTGTTTTAAAAAGATCACTAGGACCATCTACATCCTCAAGTGGCAGCAATACAAAGAAGAACAGTGATGGATATCTTAAATATGGGTTTGCATTATTTTCAATAAACCGCAAAGTGTATTAATTTTATTACCAATTATTCTTAATTGATAAATAATGATAATTGTTTCATCTGATTTAATTTAAACATTTTCTTTTTAATGTCTATCTAGACTTACGAATTTTGAACTTTTTTCCCAGTGTATTAAGCGGCAAAAACTTCAACTGTTACTCAAATTTTGATTGTCGCTACATCAAAAGGGCCGACAGGAACCTTCGCTTCTGTATTAATTTATCTTCTGTGCCCATACTTTGGAAACCACTGCACTATACTAACGATTTTCATTGACTACTACTAATTTGAAAATTGAAATTTTTCAGCCAACTTCAACGGTCAAAAGGCCAAAAACTCCAAAAATGGAAGGACGAAGGCCACCTGCTTATATACCAAAGTCTAGATTAGATGTAAGTATATAGTTTCACATTATATACAGATTGTATATTATTACCAACTCACAATTATCTCCAATAATCCAAGGAACACAGCGAACATTCAAAGTTAGAAGGGGATTCTCGGTTGTCTTATTTCTCTAATTGCTAAATCAAGTAGAAAACTTTACAACCTCTATACACCCCAAAATATTTAAAAAAATAAATAAAAATCCAAAAAAATCCCTTTATTAGACGGTTTTGCAATTCAATCAAATTTAGATAAACCACATTGATTTTCTTTTTATTAACTTACTTCAGAGTAACAGAGAAGTAAGTTATTGAGATCATCTTGTTAGTGTGTCTGTCTGTGAGAGCTCTCATTGCCGTTCCATCAACGTTATTAAAATGTACTAAATGTAGTTTGAAAGAGAAAAAAAAGTACTATATAAGAGAATTTTTTCAAAATTTGAAATAAAAAATTGTGGCTGTGAGAATAGGGAGAGACCACAATTTTAATTTCCCTCATTTTGGTTTATCCCTTTTCTCAAGGTCAGAATTCATGCTTAAAAATGTTGAAAAAATTTCTGCTTATAGTATTTTTTATTATGTTTTTAATGGTGTTAAGATCATTTTAATATATATTTTAGTTTTTTTGTTATGAGATATAAAAGATGTTTTTATTCAAATTGTCCACTCCTCTTTTGAAAAATGTCATACGTACGCTCATGTGCAAATATAAATTATTAATAAGATATAAAACTGTAGTCTCTATAATCAGTTTTCCAAAAATTCTGAAATTTTCCAGTGGCGTAAGGTCTCTTCTTTAATATTTTTACTGTCTTGTTTTTTCTTCACAATTTTGGATTAAAAAAATTGAAAAAAATTATAATGAATGAAAAAATTAAATGTACGTCCATGTGTAAATAGTAATAAATAATAAGTAACTCTATAATTGTAATTCTACTGATAATTTATATTTTTTTTAGCATTATAAACAATATTTGAATGTAAATTTCTAGTTTCCATATTGTAAAAAAAACTATCAAAGTTATTAAAATTAGATAATAAACTGTGATTGTGAAAATAGGGAGAGATCACAATTATAATTTTCATCATTTTGGTCTCTCCCTTTTCTCAAGGTCACAATTTTTGCTTAAAAATTTGGAAAAAATTGTAACTTATAGAATTTTCCATTCTCTTTTGAATGGTGATAAGTTCATTTTAATATATTTTTTAATTTTTTTGTTATGAGATATGAAAGATATTTTTATTCAAATTATCCATTCGTCCTTTGAAAAACGTCATATGTACGTCCATGTGCAAAAATAAATTATTAATAAAATGTAGAACTGTAGTCTCTATAATCAGTTTTCAAAAAATTTTGAAATTGTCCAGTGGCGTAAAGTCTCGTCTTTAATATTTTTACTATCAGGCTTTTCTCCACAATTTTGGATTTAAAAAATTCATAACTCATGAAAAAAATTATATGTACGTATATGTGTAAATAGGCAATACTAATAAATAATAAGTAACCCTATAATTGTAATTTATATTTTTTCTAGCATTAGAACCAATATTTTAATTTAAATTTCTAGTTTTCAAATCATTCAGCCCCGGTAACAAAAAAACTATCAAAGTTATTAAAATATACTAACTACAGTTGGAAAGAGAAAAAGATATACTATATAAATGAATTTTTTCGAAATTTTAGATAATAAATTGTGGTTGTGAGAATAGGGAGAGACCACAATTTTAATTTCCCTCATTTTGGTCTCTCCCTTTTTTCAAGGTCACAATTCCTGCTTAAAATTTTTCAAAAAATTTTCTACTTATAGTATTTTTTATTATCTTTTTAATGGTATTAAGTTTATTTTAATATATGTTTTAGTTTTTTTGTTATGAGATATAAAAGTATTTTTATTCAAATTGTCCACTCCTCCCTTGAAAAATGTCATACGTACGCTCATGTGCAAACATAAATTATTAATAAAATGTAGAACTGTATATCTATAATCAGTTTTCCAAAAATTCTGAAATTTTCCAGTGGCGTACGGTCTCTTCTTTAATATTTTTACTGTCTTGTTTTTCCTCCGTCATACCTCGGTCGAGTTTAAATTTGAGCCCTGTAGGTCAAAGTGGACCGGAGGTATGGGGGTTACTTTGAAGCAAGTTTACAGCTCTCTAGTTGTATTTAAAGAATGGTAGGAAAATTGTATACGTAGAATTTTGTATGGAACTATTTCTATTGAGTTGTATAAAGAAAATTAAGAAAAGTTAAGTTGCTTTAGAAATAGACAGGACAGCAGGTATAATGTTATTCTTCTTTCCATTTATACTTAGTAAAATTTCAAACAGTTCCCAAGAAAAAATTCTCGAATTTGCAAAACAAAAATAATAAAATAAAATGCTGAATCAGGAAAATCCGAGTGACCAAGAAATACAATAAAAAATAAAAGGAATTGGGTTTAGCGAATAGAAAAAAATATTACTCTGTCAAAATGCGCTTCGGGTACTAGTGGAATAAATTTCGGATCATTTTTAGCAGCATCACACTTTGCATTTAATATTATTTATCTCATTTAGCCTGGTAGTGAAAGTGGTGGCAGGACAGATAGTGGTCGGTTGCGGGGAGATGGGGGCGGCGGAGGCAGTAGTGACGAAGACGTCACGTCTAAGGATCTTCGACAGCGCCTTCAGGAGGAAGCTTCACTTTACCGAAAACGCCTGGACACCTACAAGCAAGCCCAACAAAATCAGGCTGCACTTGTTAGTAGGTTACAAGCAAAGGTAGACCGATTCCTATTATTTTGTACATTACATCTAAATCGTTATTTTTTATAGGTGCTGCAATACAAAAAAAGATGCACCGATCTCGAATCCCAAATGGCTGACAATCTGACATACTTGGATCAACCGACTCAACCTTTATCTTTACCAGTTTATCCAACAATAAGTCATACTCCTAGTTCGGCAATCGAACAGGCTCAACAACATCTCAGGGAAATCAGGGAAGAGAGAATCACCGATTTAGAAACTGCCTTGCAAAAGTTACAGGAAGAACGTAGGAAGTAAGATAAATATAAAATATTATTTTATAACAAATATGAGAATATAAATGAATTTTTTTAGATCAGAAAGACTAATGCAACTAAATACATCCCTAAGGGATCAACTTGAAGAATCTCATAGCACCAATGAAGCACTAACTACAGATCTACAAAAACTGACAAATGATTGGGAAAATCTTCGCGAAGAGATGATTATAAAGGAAGATGAATGGAAAGATGAAGAACAAGCGTTTAACGACTATTACAGTACAGAACATAATAGACTTCTCAATCTTTGGAGAGACGTCGTATCAATTAAAAGACTGTTCACAGATATTCAGACCAATACCGAAAGAGATTTGAATAAAGTCAAATTTGACGTATCGGGTATCACGAAAGAAATGGTTATGGCATGCAGCAGAATGGATACCAATTTGTTTACAGAAAATATTTTTGGGGTAAGTATCATGTTCATGTCTATTGTAATGAATTACTCTTTATGAGTTTTTTTTATAAGTTAATTGTTAAAATGTTTGATAGCATAAATAATTTTTTGAGTTTTTGAATTATATAAACATAGTTTTATTGTTAAAAAAGTTTGATTTTAAATAATTGGTGTATAAGTTATGTTAAATCAACAATTATGGAATATAAGGAAAAAAAAATTGGGAAATGATATTGAAAGAAAATTTAAGTAATTAGGTAAAGGGCAGGATTTTTTAATCAACTAAGAAAAATTTGGAAATTTATATTTTGAGAAAACATGACAAAAAAGTAATAAACAGAGACGTCAGATATACAATTTTTGGAATGTCACGATAAGTTTTTATATAGAAAAATAGGTGTATTGAAAGATGTAAAGATTTAAAAGGGGGAGAAAAATTATATACCAATTAAATAATATATGGTTTTTATTTTAAATTATAAAAAAAATCAAAATACTAAAGATGACGTTTTAAAATAAAGGTGATCACAAAAAGGGAGCAAGGTTATGAAAATTATATAAAGGTTATTAAGAAGAAACCTCTAGAAACCAAATTAAAAAAAAAATATACAATGGAGAGACATTTAAAGAATAGGGAAATAACAAGGTTGAAATTTTAATTTAGAGAAATTTGGAGAAGAAGGAAAATATAAAATAAGAAAATTCAAGTTATATGGTGATAATCAGAAGAGAATGAAGAGTAATCAGTATACCTAAATTTTTATTTTTTTTTTTCTTAAATTGTAATGTTTATTATTTTTTTATTCCATAGAATCCACCCAAATTAGAGAATTTTTTTTATATGAGTAAATCATTACACTATATTAGTTTTCGTTACATCTTATTCAGACCGCTGAAAATTTATAGTCCAAAATAAAAGATTATTTCAAAAATATACCGCAAATTATTAATTATTAAAGTAGGATTAAATATCCCAGAGGTCCTCAATCTACCTGGGCGCGCTTAGTAGTTACTTTTTGTAGGATACATTTCATGAAGTATTGTTTTTGGTTCGTGAGCCACAGAGCACAGAAAATATTGAATAAAGTACAAGTAAGAGTTTTTTGGATTTAATTAGTCTCGTTTCGTCCAAATGATTACCTGAACTGAATATTCAACTATTTAATTATTCAAAAACAGAAGATTATCCATTCTAAAATGTGGTATAATTATTCAAAGAATAATAATAATAATAAAATCAAAGTCATACCACATAAAATATATTGTAAATCAGTTGATTAAGAGGTGCCAATACCATATGTTATCTTGCCTTAAATCGTTTTTGGACGAGCGCTCCGTTAATATTAAAGATAGGAAGCTGCGGTTTTCACCAATAGATTCTGTAGTTAATTCTTTTTTTAAAATAATTTTACTAAAAGTGATACGACTATCAACTTTTTTCTCTAGACAAATTTGAAAAATGTAGCACAGACGCGCTCTTCACATAAATATTTTAAATATCATGAAAAAAACCGCATATTTTTAGTTGCTATATTAGGCGAGTTCTCGTCCAAATACGAATAATTATGTTTTATGGCGCTCTACCCTGTTCTGCGCAGAAAAAATTGGACTAGAGGATAGGATTATTTAACATAAACCGGAAAATACTGAAAAAAATTTTTTTTCGTCCAATTTATTAAAATACAAGCACATTTTCCTTGGTTAATTCTCTAACCGGCAAACACAAAAGTGTGTGGGCCTCTTAAGCGTGAAAGGGCGACATGTTTCGGCCAAACAATAGCCATCATCAGGCCTACAATAAAATCACATACAGAGTAACTTTAATCTTCATGTGATTCATATTGTATGTTAACAATTTATAATTTGTATTGTTATCGTTCATTTTTTGGAATTTTTTAAGAGTTGTAATTTTATTTCACCTTATAGTATGAAGCTCGCTAAACGATGAATTTAAAATTTGTTAGGACCAAGTCGTTGGAATAATATTGGGGTTAAATGAGTTCAGAACAACTTAACAATTAAATTTATATATTGTTATTGCAGTTTTACCTACACCAATAATTAACGTATTGCATCAAAGTTTAAAAAAAAAATTGTTTTCTGAATTATAATTATATTCTAGTTATTTAATTTGTTCAATAATTACATTTTTTTCTGTCATTTATGCAAATAAAGTTGTATTGTTAATTAAATTTTATAAAATATGCTTATACCGGGTAATTTTTTATTAAAGGGTAAAGAAAAACAACAACTAGAACAAGAAACAGCAGAACTACGTTCTCAACTTGATAGTCTTAAATTCCAAATAGATACTCGCCAAAGTGAATTGCAAATGAAAGATGACAAGATTCAACATTTGGAAAGAGATCTTCACACAATCGTAAGTACTAAAGTAAAATATTATTTGTTTTACTAAAATCAATAAAAATTTATCTAGGAGTGTTTAAAAAGTTGCCTTCGGCGGCATTATTAGTGGGGGCCAGTGTTGCCAGGTGGGAAAACTTTTCAGTACCACAAACTCGATAAAAATGTAGTAAATTTTACCTCAGCGTATCACTTTTTAATATTACATTTAATATCGCAGAAAAAACACATTATTTCGATATACCTATGTATTTGCTATGTGCCGAAGAAGCTGCAAAATGATTGGTTGCCGAATGCTAAATGCGCCGAATAGAAGCAAAAGTCAAATAACTTAAGAGAGATAGAGAACTTTCAATTCATAGATCAACATCTAGAGGCACCATAGAGGAATTGCTAAAGCAATAAAATACAGTGTGCCAAATTGAACATCGCCCAGAGTGTTGATGAGGCTGATGAAGTGTTCGAAACTTGGTGAGAAAACATGGTAAAAACACATAAATATATAGTTATTTTACACATAATACATTATTATATAATTGTAGCTCAACACATTTTCTTTTTCTCTTCTTGATGCAGCTAGCCAAATAGCTTGTCGATATTTCTATAAAATGCGTCGAATATAATTCTTTTGGATTAGAGAGCTTCAGTAAGAATTTTAAAACTTACCTAAAATAATGCACATCCTGTAAATTTTTTTATTGTTACAAAGAGGAATCATGCAATTTTTTCCCGTATTGCCAGAAATTTTACATAAAAACTATTCACTAAATAACTACTATAGATGTCCTAACGGCGAATAAAAAAGTTTTAACAAATACACTCACAACAAAAGCATATACACGAAACAATAAATAATATGGCGGATTTTAAACAAAGACAAAATATCATTTTCTTTATTAATAAACAAACATTTTTGACATTTGACAAGACCAAACCTTTAATACGCAGTCTCAAAAACCCTCTCTGCCATAGTTGTCACATTCAATTTGGTACATCTTTTACTGCGCATCTCATTTGTTAAAATACACCTTTAGAAATCTACTTTACATCTGTGAGAAGCACCATGATGCGCGATTTACTTCATCGACACTATGGAGAATCTTAACCCAGAATCACACTTCTAGTACATATTTTTGGAAATATGCTTGTCTCTCTTTTCATAGTCGATAAAATCGATAAAAAAGTTGATATTTTTCTTTGTACCCAGAAACTACATTTTTTGGCACAGAAGAAAATAACTTTGTTAGGGTTTCATTCTGTAAATATATAATAAATTCAATATATAAACTATCTACTGATAACCTCACAAATAAATATTGAAAATTTGAAAGATATAATATAATTTTCTGCGACGGTTCTGAGTCTAGAAATGGGACTGGATGTGGATTCTACGTCTCCAATCTTAATCATATATTCAAAATGAAAATACTTCATAGTTGCTCTATTTTTACTGCGGAAGTATAAGCAATATTACATGCACTGAAATGGGTAGAAAACAATAACGTTTTAACCGACTCATTGTCGGTTTTACAGGTTCTCAATAAACATCCTTTAAACATATAAACTCCATAGTAATACGTTGGATTAAAGCCCACGTGGGAATAGTTGGTAACGAGATGGCAGATTCCACTGCAAAAGATTATTACAAAACATTTACACGGTCCCAGGCACTATCTACTGCTTTAAGAAACATATAAGAAACAATTGGTAAAATATTTGGAACAAATACAAACATAAGTCAAACAATCATTACACTCAACTTCGACCTAATAATATTAATAATTTTTGAATTTTAAGTGTCCAGGTAATACTCTTTTTACATTCCTAGTGTGATATTGAACAATTAGGGTTTCCCTCTCATTTATTTAAAATTGGTGTCCTAATATTCCCTTTATGTCCTTGTGACAATAATTCAGTAGGAGATCTTTATCATTTGATATTTGCATGCAATAATCACAACTAATTTTATAAAAATATAATTTCAAAATGTCTAGATCTAGTATAACGAAGTTACTTTTTTCGTAATAATTAAAATATATAAATTAAAGCGCGCAGTAGAATTAACTTAAAATTATGGAAAAAGCATATATGGTCAGTTGTAGACCCTCTCTTAAAGATAGCAGCCGGAGTATATTGAATTAGTTGCTGTGGCACACCCAATTACAGTTGCAGTGGCAGTCCGAATTGGAGTTCCTGTGGCAGTCCGAGGACCAGTCCAGGATCAGCCAGCGACCTTTAGAGACATGTCAAGCTGTTCAATTATATAACCTCTGAACTGTCCATCCGCCGCACAGTGGGGCCAAATCAAATAAAAATTGGTAAAAATATGACAATAAAAGTAGTAGAAAACGTTGTAATTACTAGTAAAACATAAAATAATGCCTAAAGCCTCCGTCTTTTACACTCAAAACAAAAGAGAAGCGAATCGCTTTACTTTTAACTAGTCATAACTTGTCGGCTATAAAGATTGTTTTGTTTAAGCACTAAGACGAGAAAATTAAGTATTAGTTTGAATCAATCCACTACTTTGAGCAGATCATTTTATTATTAGAATTTAATATGAAATGTTTGGCGTATACATAGTAAAAATGATTTATTATTATGTTGTGATATTCATGACAACACACCAAAAAAATAATTTATTGTAGTGTTGAAACATTGGAAAATAATAACTTATATATAAAAGATTATATGCTGAAAATCTTATAATTATAAAAAAACCTTATATTATTAAAAATGACTAATATATACCAGTATTATTAATATTTTATAATAAACGTCCTACTACAATCATGTAATAATTGTTGCCAACTTTTTCTTGATTTGGCCCCACTGTGCGCCGTACAAGCCGTGCCTTCACCGTCTGATACGTCATCGTTGCACATTCTTCCTCGCCGGATTTGAAAAAATTGTATTTAATAAACAGTTATTTTGATTTAATTAATTTTATTTAGCAGCTAATACGCAGATACTTAACAAGTAGGGCAAGTAAAGCCCGCCCTTTTGGCCGCCAGTAATTTTGGTCGATACCATAACGACCCCTGTAGTATTTCTTCTCCACTGACGCTGCCCGTGTAGTGACCTTCACACTATAAACGGAAGGTGGCGCCCGAGGCAATCCGAAACCTGGAATAAGGCGCCAAAAGACCGCTTGAAGACGCAAGGTGTCGCTCTTTTAACTAATATTAGGTTACTATTGGGCACAAACAAGAAAATATTTTATATCTTAATCAAATTTATTAAAGATTCCAAAATTAATATATAAACTTATATTCTGTGGCAAATTGATTTAATTCAATAACAATTTCTCTCTCTTACACACACACGTTAACTGGTTTCTTAGTGAATTCTAAAATATTTGAACCATATTAAATTTTTGAAGAGTTTTTTGTAACAATAGTTAAAAAGCAGGAAAAAAGTAGAAAAAAATTGTGGAAATAGGAAAAAAGTACGCAAAAAAGAGAAAACAGTGAAAAATGGGGAAAATATTGAAAATGTAGGGAAAATAGTGGGGAGAAATAATGAAAATTAAGAAAAAAATTGGGGAAAATGGGGAAAAAAAGGAGAAAAATAGTGAAAAATCGGAAAAAATAGTTAAAAGCAGGAAAAAAGGGGAAAAATAGGAAAAAAAATAGTGAAAAATGGGGAAAAACCTAAAATGCAACTATTAAAATCATCATGAGAGTTTTGAAAATATCCAAAAATATTTCCAGAAAGAACGATGTGCGGATGCCGAACACAGTTGCGGGCAAGTAGTGAAGATGCAGGAAGAAATTGATATTTTGCAAAGTGCACTCAGGGATATAGCTCACGCTTTAATTCAAGATGCCGAAAGTAAGGATATTGATTTACTGCAAGCGACACATCTTCATCTCAGTGCTGGCACACCAATACCTCAAAAGTAAGAAATTTCTTTTTTCTCAATATAGATTAAAACACATCAAAAGAGAATTCTAGTAAAATTTTAATATTATTTTCGTATCAAAGCATCATTATAAAATTATATTTGTAACGTTTTTCGTGATACTTACCTTATAGATCGCCAAAAAGATCGGCTCGCAGTATGACTTCCCCAGCAGCATTTGCTGAGAGTACGATATCAGCTGTGCAAGCCGCTCTTCATAAATATCAATCATTTATTCATGAACTACAGGTAACAATACATCTTTTTTTATCATCACTAACTTTTTGCATGTAGCACATTATAGAGTATAGAAACTATCCACCAAAGAAACAATAAGGAACTTGTGTTGCTATATGTTGGCATTTGTTTTTAAATTTAGCAACCTGAGGAAACATAAGTAAATTTTTGTCTCTACCAAAGCAACTTTAATTAATATTACAAAAGCTATTTTTTTTGTAGGTCAAGCTCCAGTCAAATAAGGAGCAACTTTTGTTAGTTCGCAAGCAATACGAAAATTCCGAAAATAACGTGGCCGCTTTGGAAAAACGAGTCAAAGAACAGGTAGCTCAACTAGACACGTGCCATGCTCAATGTTCTCAGCTGGCTCAGGATAGAGATCTCATTCAGAAAAATCTAGAGGCTCTGAAATCCGAAAAGAACCAGTTGGACAAAAATAGAATAGAAGTAAACTCTATTGTCGAATCACTTCACCAAGACTACGATGTGTTGCAAAAATCTAAAAATAAGCTACAAAAAGAGTACGATAGTTTGCATGACGAGAAGATATTTATGCATTCTGAAATCGATAGATTAAATCAAGAAGCTGATATTAGAGAAATAACTTTGAGAGGGGAGGAAGATCGATGTAGTAGAATGAGAGAAGAATTGCTTAATGTTAGAGAAGAATTACATAAATCTTATTTATCAGTCGATATGTTAGAAGCTCAAAAATTGGAAGCTGATAACATGATAGCAAATTTGGAAAAAATTAAAGGTAAAATTATTGTCTAATAATTGAATAAGTTTAATTCTAATTTAAAAAAAATCACTTTATCATATCAAACTTATAATAAATTGCTACGTATCTTTAAAAATAGAATAAAAAACAAGTTATAGTTCAGTATATAAATTTTAAGATTAGAGAGTCAAAAATATATTGTGCGGTTATCTGGGTCTAACGAAACAGACAAGTTAAGCCGAGATTTACCATGCCAGTTATATAAGTAAATTGGTTAAGTTAGAATATAAAAAATTAAGAAGTATGATTGATTATGAGCCCAAACAGGCCTCCTCAAAGGTGTTTTTCTTTTTATTATTTTATAAAACCATTCAGAGACAAAGAAATAACAAAATTTCGGGTTTTTTTCACACTCTAGTAAAATAATCGTTGCTTATTTAATTTTCTAAATAATTACTTCGGTCCGAAGCAGAAGTATTAAAATCATAAAAAAAAATTTGAATTTTTTTTGCTTAAAATGACTTTTCTCGACGTTTTGAGCCACCCACAAGACGATTAGTTGAAAAAAATTTTCATGTCCATCGGTCTGGATGGATGATTTCTTGTATCTATTATTTTTGGGCATTCTACCTGTTGGAGGGGGTTGAAATTTCAAAAAAATTCATATCAACCATTTTTAAAAATATCGAAACAGGTCATAAGACTTTTTTTATGTTCTAATTATTATAAAACTAATTCGCTAATTTTTATAAAAATTAAGAAAAAAAATAAAAAAAATCGTGAAAAATCGTAAAAAAATTGTAAAAAATCTGATGTGGCCAGCACATGACCTCTCGCCATTTTAGAATCAAATATTTACAGGTTGACACAAAAAAATATGAAAAAAAATTATTTTTTTGTAAATCTGGCAACAATGGCAAAAGTTTCGAAAATTTTAATGAGATGAAAATAAACTATAGGGTATACAAAGTATATGTGTAAAACTTTATTGCCGTTTTGTATAATAATGGCGTCATCACTCATAGCAACTGCCACTTCCGGTTGTGCGATTGGCACCAAAATCTAATCAGATCTAATCTAGGGTATCAGAATCCTGTATGCAAAATTTCAAATTTTTTTATTCAGTAGTTTTTGAGTTATCGTTACTACAACATCCATCCAAACACACACACACACTAACACACACACACACTAACACACACACACACTAACACACACACTAACACACACACACACACAGACATCATCGCGAAAATATTAAAATCGTATTCTAGGGACCCTAAAACGTATTTATCCATTGAAAACTCACTACCCAATTTTTAGCATGATTCCTATACCTCTCTTATCTGAAGGGCGAGAGGTAAAAATCGTGAAAAATCGTAAAAAATCGGAAAAACGTAAAAAATCGTAAATAAATTATAAAAATATTGAAATAATTTTTAATTAGAATTAGAGATATAAAAACTAACTAGAACATATTTCTAAATTATTGAAATTGTTTAAATATTTGGTAATTTTTGAAGTTTTGATCTTTCAAATTTTTGAATCTTAATTTTTTGAATATTTTGAACTTTTTGGTTTTGAAATACTTGATTTTTTTTTTAATTTTTGGAATGTTTTAAACTTTTGTCCCTTAAATCTGCCCATAGGAAAATATTTGTTCATTTTACCATTTCAGCTTTATTTAATCTTTGAATTTTTTTTAATTTTTTAAAATTGAAATTTTTGATTTTTTTAGAATATTCGTTTTTTTTTAATTTTTGAAATTTTTCGCCTTTAACCTGTCCATGTAAAAATATTTATCTTTTGCCACTAGAAAATGAAAAAATATTTGTCCTTTTATTACCCCTCTCAATTGATTTAAATTTGCGCCACCCTGTATATAAAATTTTGGGGTTCATGGCCGTTTTTCCAATTTTCCGATAAAAGACCACGCGCTTTTCTTATGGAAACGGGAGCACCGTCAAATTGTCTGAATTTTTAGTATGTTGTAGTATTTGATGTGCTGATCAAAAGTCTCCATGGGCCCAATTCCATCCTATGGCTAGTTTTCGATATACAGGGCGTTGAAGTTTAGGATCTTAAAATTTTTAAAATGCCTACCAAAAAGTCCCTTTTGAATATTTTTTAAAGTTTTTGGATGATATATGGAGCCAAAATACATACTTAATGGTCAAAATAAAAATATTTATAGTTACAGGGTGATTCAAGCTGTCAAAGACCTTTTTTGGATAAAATATGTATTTTTACATTACAAATATAGCGTAAAATAACATTACAAAAAAATCTCCGTCAAAGTTTCCGAATATTTAATATGGGGTACATATCGATCTTCTCTTTCAAAATTCCTAATGGTAAAATTATATCCTATAGCTACTTTTCAAAATATTAAATGTTTAGTCTATAAAATATCATTTTTTATAGTAACAAAAAATAATTACGAAGTAAGGGGAATCCCGATTCCATAAGAAAAGTGCGTGGTCCTTTATATATTTCCGAGAAAAAGGTAAGATAGGGAGATTTTAGATAATTAAACTCTCTACAACTTAATGATATTAATTCGCTAATTTTTACGGTTTTTCCGACTTTCTTCGATTTTTTGCGATTTTTTAAGATTTTTTATTTCGATTTTTTACAAATTTTTACGATTTTTTACGATTTTTTACGGTTTTTTACGGATTTTTAAAAAATTAAGAAAGAAATGGAAAAAATCGTAATATATTGTAAAAAATCGTAAAAAACTAGTAAAAAGACGTAAAACATCATAAAAAATCGTAAAAAATCGTGAAAAATCATAAAAAACCGCAAATAACAGAAAAAAAACTGAAACAATCTGGAACAAATGGAAAAGGGGGTAATATCAGAGATGATCGAAAAACGCTAAATTAGAAAAAATCGAAAAATCAAAAATAAAATAAACTTAAAAAAATCATAAAAATTTGGAAAAAAAATTGAAAAAAACAAAAAAAGACGTAAAAAATGGTGAAAAATAGGAAAAGTAAAAAAAACCGCTAAAAATTTAATTTCAATAAAAATGTATAGTAAACACAATTTTTCTCAAAATTTTAACAGAAGCGAAACTTTTTGTGATAAACAGATCCTCGCAGCCATTAATCATTACGGTTACTTACGTTACTTGAACCACAATTACCACCACAATTAGATGATATGTTATGTTATATTTCACTTTATTTATACTTCACAATACTTCTTCAGTAGCTAATGAAAAATGTCATTCTGATTACATCTGTTTAAAAGACTAAAATGTCTTCATTGCTTATGTCCATAAATTTCGTATTGCGTATAGTTCTTGTGTTTATTATTAAAGTGAATTTTTCGGGCCGAAGTACATATGTAATATTTTTAATATTAATATTACAAATTGGTGGCTTTGAAAAGTGATAGTAAAAATGTTTGAAAAGTATAAATTTACATCAAGGAAATATGAACGAACAAAATATCTAATATTAAAAGAAGTTTCGCCAACTGCTGAATCCGATGAAAGAACCGTGCTCGACCGTGTTCGGGTCTCGTCGAATTTGACAAAAATGTTTTCATAACATATTTCTAGATGATAAATATTCAAATGAAATCGAATTTTTTAAATTCTGAAGGTACAATACCTTCTTAATACTATTTAACTACTTTTATCCTTATACAAGAAATTATAACTTTTTTAGGTGATTATGAAATGCAACTTGACAAAGTCTTGGGTGAAAGAACAGATGTTCATGATTCTTTAGTTAAAAAAGAAACTATAGCGAGCAACCTTGAACTGGACAAAAAGAAATTACTGGAAGATATAAAAAAAGTAAACTAGTTTTTAAAAATTTAAATTTATATGATCGGCTTCTTTATAATTTTAAGTATTTTTTAGTTGGAGAATGAAAAGAAATTGCTGCAACATCAGTGCAATGATCATCAAAGTGATATTCAGTCACTAAGGAAAGAATTACTACAAGCTGAACAGCAAAAATTGGATATTGAATCAGATAAAGTATCACTATCAGAAAAATGCAAATTTTTGGAAATTGACAAAGGAAAAGTAAGAAAATTGTTCTCATAAAAAAAGTCATTTATACACCATTATTAATCTCAGAAGGTTTTATATGAATATTTATTTATTTATTAGATTGAAATTGAACTGAACCAAGTAACGAGAGAAAGAAACGATCTCAGTAATCAACTAAGCGTGCTAGGAAGAAAAAGAGATGGTCTAAACGAAGAACTAGTTAGATGCAGGCAAAGACTAGAACAAGCGAGCGAAACAAATGCTCGTGTCAACAGAAATTTAGAAGATTTAGTCAAAGATTGTGAAGACAAACAGGTAAAAATAATGTTACATCTCATCTGTAACAGAGTTTTGATTACGACCATTCCATGTTTGCAATTATTTATTATTAAATAATGTAGCTTTAAAAAGAAAAAACAATAGGTTCTTTTTGGTATTTGTTTTTCTTTTGGTCATGGAATTTCTAAACTCGCTACGTTCATTTCGAATTTTCTCTTAATTACAAAATAAAATGTTACTTTTAAGACTATTTCGTACATGTTATAATAAAAGGATCTTAATATTTTATACCCATAAAACTTTTCAATATTCGCACTACAACCAATATACACGGATGGGGTTCACAAGAAAAGAAGAAAAATTGTTATTGTTGGTTTTATGTCATTCTTGATAAACAGTTTTGATTATTCTAAAACCCCATAAAATGAAAGAAAAATCATGTTTTATCATATCTGCTTTATTTTGTAGTCAATTTTCTTTAAAACGTTATGAACTTGATTATAAAATAAAAGAGTTGTAAAATCTGATTTATTTTTCATTAGACACACTGTATAATGCTCTAATTCGAATTTGTAACCGATTAAATTTTTCTTTAAGTGCAACATTGATGGTATGGACAAAGAAATTCAGCGACTCCAAGAAATGTTAGTTGCAACGCGAACAGAAAAAGAAACATTAGAAGCAGTTTTGTTTGATACTCAGACGAACCTTGAAGCAACTGAAGATAAAAAAGGACAACTTGAAAAAGAGCAACAGGAATTATTGGTTAAACAAGAAAAACTGAAAGCTCACGTAGCTAAACTAACGAAAGATTTGGAAAGATCTGAGAAAAAATTCATGGAAGTTAAAACCAGCATGACGCATTCTGCTGGAAATAAAGAAGCGGAATTTAAGCAAACTTTAGATAAAATGAAGCTACAGAATGAAGAAAACGTGAAAAAATTGACTGAAGAAAGGGAAAAAATAAGAAGTTCCTTGGAAAAACGATTACAACAATCGTTAAAACAGCTGAGTAGTGAAAAAGACACTGAAATTCACCAATTGTTAGAACGTATAGAAAATTTACAAAATCATATTGAAAACTTGTGTCAACAACATGAGGAATTGATGCTAAGAGCTGAAAATGATAAACAACAAGCATTATTAATCGGTAAGTTCAATTAACATATTTTTAATTAAGATAACAAATTATGGGTTAAGGTAAATTTACATCTGACATATTTATGTCGGACAGAAATAGTGACCAATCTTCAACAGCCAATAATTTCTATTAGAGAAATATGTTTCGTCAATATGTATCGACACATCTATACGAATATACTTATTACTGCCACGTTCAGAGTCGCTTGAGAGAAATTGTTAGAGTTGACTATTCGTCTACTTTTGTGGTAGTATCGGGATATAAGTGTCGTGTACAGGGGGATGTATTTGCAACCAGGCGGACTAGGCGCGCGTCATGAGCGGCAAAATATGGGGGGCGGCAAAATTTAGGAAGCACAAAACTAAATACGTATGGAAAATGAAAATGTTTAAAATTTGTGTGGGAGAGAAATAGCGATAGCTTTCCTAGAAGCACAACCACGTCGCCTCTAATGGTCTAATCCCAACTATTTTAGTGCTTGCTGGATAGGCAGTGATATCCGAGAGCAACGTTGCCAACTGTATTGGAAGCTGTTAGTACGGGCACTTAAATTATTATAGTACATTATAGTACTATGGAGAAAAATATAGTACAATAGAGGAGAAATAAGAAATATGTAACGACACCAACAATAACATATAATTGCACCAAAAATAACAAATTCTAATTATCTCAATTAGGTATTTGGATTCAATCAACTCTTTCTGGATAATAAATTATACTTTTTCTGCTCTTGGTAAATAATAAATCCTTAAAAATCCTTGAAAACCATAAAAATACTTATTAATCTTAAGAATCCTTCAAAATCCTTAAAAATCTTTAAAAATCCCTTAAAATTCTTAAAACATTTTAAAACCACTTAAAAATCTTCAGATCTTAAAAATTCTTTAAAATATCCTTAAAAAATTCTTAAAAATCCCTAAAAACCCCTAAAAATACTTAAAATTACTTTAAAATTCTTAAAGATCCTAAAATAATCCTTTAAAAACATTAAAATCACTAAAAATAGTTTAATTTTTTTTAAAATCCCTAAAAATACTTAAGAGTCATTGAAAATCCTTAAGAATCCCAAAAATCCTTAAAAATTCTTAAAATGCTTAAAAATCCATTAAAATCCTTAAAAATCTAAACAAAAACAGTTTAAAATCCTTAAAAATTCTTTAAAAAACCTTAAAAATTCTTAGACTTAAAATTACTTAAAAATCTTAAGCAATTCTTAAAAATCCTAAAATAATCCTTAAAAAACATTAAAATCCCTAAAGATACTTAAAAAGTCCTTAAAAATTTTTAAAAACCCCTAAAAATACTTAAAGACTTAAAATTACTTAAAAATCTTCGGCAATTGTTAAAGATACTAAAATAATCCTTTTAAAATATTAAAATCCCTAAAAGCAGTGTTGTTAAAAATACTTTTAAAAATGTATTTAAATACAAATACAAATACTTTTTCAAAAATGTATTTACCTTGTATTGTTTAAGACTATTAAGCAACCCCGCTCGATTACTTTTTAATAACAAAAACAGTGGATTTTTAATAAGATTATTTTGTTTAATTTTACAAATTAATTAGGTACAAGTTATTTACTTACAAAAAAAATAAGTAAAAAAATATTTTTGCTATATATCTACATTACTTCTTAAAAGTAACAACTTGCAAGGAAACCTCGATTTCGAAATCGTGGTTAATGAGAAATCCAGAAAACTATAAATCTAACTAAAATCATTTACTCGTTAGGAATTCCATGAAATAATAGATCATAGAGATTAGAGACACAGGTATTTTTTATAACAGGATAATAAACAATTTGTGAAATTAATAACCGCCGGTCTGCAAAATATAAATGTTGCATGAAGGGATAATCCGAAATTAGGGGAATTTTTGTTTCCAGGTTAAAGAACGATCTCAAACTTTTCGAGAAACATTGTATTTAAACTTTAACTACAGTATTTAAAATGCAACACAAAAATGTATTTTAAATACACAGTAAATACAAATGAAACTTATGTATTTAAATACATTGAAAGTATTTAAAATACAACTTTAAATACATGTATTTAAATACTTAACAACACTGCCTAAAAGTAGGTTAAAATTCTTAAAAATCCCTAAAAATACTTAAAAATTCTTTAAAAATTCCTTAAAAATCTTTAAGAGGCCCACACACCACGTGACTTTTGTGTTTGCCGGTTAGAGAATTACCCAAGGAAAATGTGCTTGTATTCTAATAAATTGGATGTAAAAAAATTTTTTTTTAGTATGTTAAATAACCCTACCCTCTAGTCCAATTTTTTCTGCGCAAAACAGGGTAGAGCGCCATAAAACATAATTATTCGTAGAACTCGCCTAATATAGCATGATATTTAAAATATTTATCAGAAGAGCGCATCTGTGCTATATTTTTCAAATTTTTCTACAGAAAAAAGTTGATAGTCGGATCACTTTTACTAAAAAAAATTAAAAAAAGTGCCACAGACGCGCTCTAAAGAATTCAGAATCGATTGGTCAAAACCGCAGCTTCCTATCTTTAACATTAACGGAGCACTCGTCCAATAACGATTTCAGGCAAGATAACATATGATATTGGCGCCTCTTAAAAATACTTAAAGACTTAAAATTACTTCAAAATCTTAAGCAATTCTTAAAGATCCTAAAATAATCCTTAAAAAACACTAAAATCCCGAAAAATAGTTTAAAATTCTTCTAAATCCCTAAAAATCCTTAAGAGTCCTTGAAAATCCTTAAAAATCCCAAAAATCTTTGAAAATTCTTTAAAATGCATAAAAATCCTTAAAAATCCTTAAAAATCTCTTAAAAATCGTAGATCTTTCGCCAGCGACGGAATTACAGTTGGGACTGAAGAGTGTCCTAACAGATGCCTTTGGATATATGATTTGTGAAAATATAAAATTATAGTATAAAGTGCGTACTATATTTACTTTGAAATTTTATAGTACATGAAGTTGTAATTATCGTACAAATACTATAATTATAGTACGGTTGGTAACGCTGTCCGAGAGACACAAGTAAAGAGCCGTAACATAGCCCAACGTATTTTTGCATGCAATAAATGCAAGCCGGCATTAAAATAAAGTCGATAACGTTTAAGTTGGAGCAACTTCTTTTCTATGTTTACTTTAAGCTATTTTTTAAGTAATTTGATTTTAAAAAGTATAACAAACTATTAGATAGTTTATGTTGAAAAAATCAAATTAAAGCGATGTGTAAGTGCCTGTAAAAAGTCAAGATGTAGCTGTATCGAGCGTAAAGAGGGCGGTCGAATTTTACTGCCTGGGGGCGGCAGACGTCTAAATCCGTCCCTGGTCGTTTATTAATAAATAATGGGTGATAAAAAGGAGTAGTTAAAGGTCGATATTGACGAACTAATTAACTTATATCGCGATAAACCTGAATTATGGCATGTTAAGAGCAAAATTTATAAAAATAGGATAAAGAGAGCAAGTGTTCTAATGGTGTAAGCGGAATAATTTGCTTCTATGTAGTACTGAAGAAATTCAAAGAAAAATAAATAATTTGAGAAATCTTTTATCGCGACATTTTTCGAAATGAAAAATCTTATTGTGGAAGTCAAAGTAAAATGGACTTTTCGTATAAAATACAATTAGTTATATAAGTTTTAGAATTTATTTTTCGTAAATGAAAAGCTCGTTGTGGTCCTTTAAATTTGATGGGAAATAATATTATTTTATTATTTTAGTGCGTTAGAATTTTACTAAACTACCACTTTATTGAAGGTGGGTCATGAGGAACTGTACATACTCCTACCTCGTATTGAGGTCACTATGGGGAATATCAAATGGGCATTAAAAAATATCTGCTCCCATTGTTTAATAATATATACAGGGGGAATTATGAATTTTGACTGAAATTTCTTTTGGTCATAACTTTTGAACAGAAGTTCGATTTGTCTCATATTTTTTTTAAATCGTTGCAGTAGGTGGTAATAACTTAACTGATTTATTCCTGCTAGAAAAAAATCAGGTCCGGTCTTAAAAAATTAGTTCGTTTTGTTCATATACAAAATTTCACCCTGTATATGGTTTTTGAAAACTGTAATAAGGATTTTACAAAGTACACAAATAGACAACAAAAATGGCGTATTTATTTTGTTCTTCACACGATTTCTCAATTTCTAATAAAAACATCAAATTTATATATATAAATATTACAAAAAAGCAGTATATATCGACCGTACGAATGTATATAATATTGGAGTGAATATCGGGTTTGCGGTCTTGTGGAATGAAGTAAAACTCTTTTTTCTTATTTACTCAATATTTCGCAATTATTTTATTGCTTCATCAGGAGAAAACTAAAAGTTGATACAAACAAAGAATAAGTAAGTTTTAAATACCTTTTTATTGTAAAAACCTGTGTTAACTTATTCTTTGTTTGTATCAACTTTTAGTTTTCTCCTGCTGAAGCAATAAAATAATTGCGAAATATTGAGTAAATAAGAAAAAAGAGTTTTACTTCATTCCACAAGACCGCAAACCCGATATTCACTCCAATATTATATATAAATATAACTTTACTTGCAAAAATTTATTTTTTTGTACAAAAACTTAATTTTTTATTTCTAGTACAACCACGGCTCGTGCTACATTTTTAATAATACAACTGTTTTAGTTAATTTTCAGAATCCCCTTTCAAAAAGTACAAGCTATTTTGAATAATACTAAAATATCGCCCTGTATAATTTTTCTTTAGTGATTTATCGGTATTGTCATTTTATCAAATTCTCAGAATTTTGTTTGGCCCCTTTTTGCAATTTCTCAAAAAACGAAATGTAAGTTTGCAGGTTGTTTTTAATTTTAACTTTATTTGTCATTAACTCCAAAATAGAAGTGATTATTACTGTAGTTTTTTTATTTTGAACAAAGTAAAAGAAAATTCGAATTCGTTAAAATGACGATACCGATGAATCACTAAAAAAATATTATACAGGCCGATGTTTTAGTATTATTTAAAACAGCTTTTGAAAGCTGATTCTGGAAATTAACTAAAACGGTTGTATTATTTAAAACATAGCACGAGTTGTGGTGGTACTAGTAATTAAAAATGAAATTTTTGTACAAAAATTAAATTTTTGCCAGCTATATTTTTTTAAAATCTATGATTAATTTTGCTAAACTTTTAATTTATTGTCATATTTGATGTTTTTATCAGAAATTGAGTAATCTTGTGGGAGGAAAAATAATACGCTATTTTTGTTGTCTATTTGTGTACTTTGTAAAATACTTATTAATTACACTTTTCAAAAACCATATAGAGGGTGAAATTTTTTATATGAAAAAAAACGAACTAATTTTTTAAGACCGGACCTGATTTTTTTCAAGCGTGAATTAGGTGGTAGTAGTGTAACGTTTTATCAAAATATGAGACAAATCGAAATTAACGTTCAAAAGTTATGAGCAAAAAAATTTCAGTCAAAATTCACAACTCCCCCTGTATATTATTAAACAATGGGAGCAGACACCTTTTAATAGTCATTTGATATTCCCCATACAATATGTACAGTTCCTCATGACTCACCCTGTATATTATGTAATGAAAATAATTTCAAAATTACTCGGTACGACAATAGAAATTTCATAGTTTAAGAATATTTCTCCAATATTACAACATGCGAACTTTGGCATAATGCCATTTGTTCAAAAATTGACATTGACCTATGTTTTGAAAATAAAATCACATTAGTATAAATATTGTAATGAATTTATATCTCAATATGGGGTGAGTTATAAAAATTGTTTAACTGTGTCGGCTTTTACTTGATGAAAATCCATTATTTATTTAAACTTATAAAAATTATCAAAATACAAAATATATTATGTTTATCCTGTATATTCCTCTTCTTTTTTTTTTTGTTTCTTTTGCTTTTAAAACTGGATAAAAGTCTTCTACACTAATAATTTTCTTTAATATCAAATAACCATTCCTTACGTTCTTCTATTTATTGCTTACTTTATATATTCCAATTTCGCCCAGTATTAACCTTTTTTTACTTCAAATTTCTTCTTTAGTGACAATTTTTTTTTGTTTTTACCTTTTTATTTTTTTTAATTGTTTGAATTTATAAAATAAAATTCATCCTCTAATTATTGGTATATAATTTTCAGTTTTATTATTTTACAGCATTCAAAATCTTTTTTATATATAAAACCTAATGACAATATATAAATTTTTATCTGACGTCTGTTTATTATTTTTCTTCATCTGTTTTTTTTTCTCCCAAATTAAAAGTTTCTTACCAGATTAATTAAAAAAAAATTTAAATCTTGCCTTTAACATTATTACTTAAAATATTTTTTTTCCATAATAATAATAATGAAATAATGATGTGCTCAAAAAAAAACTCTTTATATTCCACAATTGTTGATTTATAATTACCAATTACCATGAATAAATTCTTTAAAAATCAAACCTTTTGTTTATAAACTTCAAACAACATAAAATTATTTATGTTATCAATCAAGCATTTTAACAATTAACTTATAAAAAAATTCATACAGAGTATTTCATTACAATGTAGGTATATAGTGATTTAAAATTCGACTTTTAACGGTCTGTAATAGATTTCTCATAAAATTAATAACTCACCCTAATTAGAAAATTACATTATAAATATTTACACTCCAAAGTCCAAAAGGTTATCCTTAAATGTGATCAAATAATGAACTAATAAAAGTATATTATTGTTGTTAAATTGAAGAGAGGGAAATGACCACTAGTTTCGGCATACTGCCATCATCATGCCTATAATACATAGTGTACCAACATTATTTAAATAAATAATTAAATTGAGACATGGTGTAAATATGTAAAAGTACGGATAAAGGAAGAAACACATTACATAGTACCAACCATGACTCAATTTAATTAATTATTTGTTTAAATATAATAAGTTGATATGTTTATTCTTAAAGTATACACTCCTGGATAGGTCTGATGATGGCAGTATGCCGAAACTAGTTGCCGTTTTCCCTTCTTCAATAATAACAATAATATATTTTGTAGTATAGAGGTTTAATATACTTTTAATTATTTTAACTTGCATTTTGGAGTTATTGCTCACCCTGTATGTATATTTCCCCCTTTTGTATTTATTCGAGTTTTTTTAGGGAAAGATTTCGATTGAAATTAAATCAATAATCGATTATTAGATTGTTATCGATTAAAAAAAGGGCAAAATTTCGAATGTTTCAAAAATTTGACCATGGTTTCTTTTCGTGTGATTAAAATTTTCAAATGTTTCGCGATTGTTTCCAGATTTATTAAAAACTCAATATTTTTCATATTTTTTTTTGTGTTTACGTGCTACTGTTATTGAAATTCTAATAGAAAGTTTCGTTCGTGCCGAAGAGCCATCTTCAACTTGAATTTCTTAAGTACGTGCCTGGATTGTTTAATAACTTTTTTGATACCTGATCAATATTCATTTCCAAAGCCATTTTCAGTGTTTTATGTTTTATTTTTTATCATTAAAAATAAAATACATTTTTTTTTCTTCGTCCGTAAACAGCTTTAATTTAGACATTTCGAATAATCGCAATTACTTCAAGGCGGAATGATATTTCATTATGAAATAAAAACTAGTATAACAAGAAAAGTCAAATTTGCATATCTGCTATCTTGTTTTTTCAAATTTGAATCTACTTTTTTTATAAACTCTGTCAAAAGTACTTAAAGTTTAGGAATTATTTTATGGAAAAGTATTAGGAAAATTGAAAAAGTAAATCAGGACGTACGTAGATCAATCTTTAATCTTTCATTTGATTTTTTTTTTCAAGTCAATTGGATAGAAATTACTCGAAAATTTATAGAAACATCCTGACCCTTACACGTAGTTCAACCGGTATAAATTTTGTTGGTAAGGTGCCTTTACGAACAATTTCGGTTTTATTTGGCCCACTACCAGGACGTTCTTAGAGAAAAACAAGATATTTTCTTTTGTATAATTAATCAGTGTTGTTAAGTATTTAAATACAAGTATTTAAAATTGTATTTTAAATACTTTCAATGTATTTAAATACGTAGTTAAATACATAAGCTTTATTTGTATTTACTGTATTTAAAATACATTTTTGTCTAATATTTTAAATACTGTAGTTAAACTTTAAATACATTATTTCTGGGAAAGTTTGAGATCATTCACTTGCTTTTCTTTTTTACCTGGAAACAAAAAATCCCCTCAGATTATCCCTTATAATAATAATGTAAAAAGTGATAGACTTTGGCGAAGAAGATGGAGGAGGACTAGTGGTGGTTCATTCTTAGTGGTTACCCCCCTTTAGCTTCTCAGTAAAACTCAACATGTTATTATATTTTTAGTTTAATAAATTATACAGGTGTCTTGCAATATTGTGAAGATTTTTGAACTGAAATACCTTCGAAAGAGTGCCGTTTTGACTACCTAATCGTCTTTTATAATCTAAAAATGAATTTAAGTAACTTGTCCTTCCAGTTAAACAGAGCAGAAATCACTGCGAATTTTTATTTTTAAATGGGATACTCCGTGTGCATGTGTTTAATGAAAAATATAGTGGGAACGGGAAAAAATGCATTCAGACAAAACCGCTCTTTTATCGTATCTTATTCGAAGTTATTTTAGTTTAAAAATCGTCAAACTACTGTTGGACATCCTGTATTTGAATATAATTTGTGTAATTATTTCTTTTATGAATTCCGAGGATATTTTGTTTTTTACAGTAAAAAAAGACAAATTTTTAATCTAAAATGGATGTTTAATTATATGTTTTAAATACGTAAAAAAAAACGTAATTTTTACGTAAAAAAAGACGTCATTGGTCTGTGACTTATGACCCTGTATATCACGTGTTTTCCACGTCATTCATGTACGTAAATAATGACCAATATTCAACGTCTTTAACACGTCACTCTGCTACCTGGGTCATGTAGTCATAAACTTTCTACTTGGCGGGCCGGCGGTTTGGCGACCGGCGAGTTGCATCCCAAAAAGTAAAATTTTACCTGCACGAAAAAGGCAACCGTCGACTTGCATCCGTAATCCAAAAAGGTCTGTTCATTAATAATCGCCCATCATGGTCAAAGGCTGGTCAAATTTTATAGCAATGTTGCCGGTATATTAATTGAATCGTAAATATTTTTATAAAAATTGGAACATATATCTATATATTTTCTTACGCTATATTTTAATAGAAAAAACATAAGATATTCTCTTAAATAAAATAAATTCTCTATAAAGTTTTGAAATTGAAATTAAAAAAAAAACAAATATTTAAGAAGTGAAATAAACATTGGGACAACAATAATAATAATTGATTGTTGTTTCAATTATAAATAGTTTTTTAGTAATTTTATAATGGTAGTTTTAATACTAAAATTATGGGCATTTATTCTTATTAATAAAGTATATATGTTAGGGAAAATATTGAAATAATAATATTAATGAATAAAAAAAAATTAAAATGGACAAACAATAATTACATAATTGAATACTGTTTAAATTAAATTAATATATTATTCACTATATTGTTATAAAACTGTTTTAGTAGCAGTTTCGAAAATAAAATTTAGTATCAATTACGATATCAGAATAAACATGACAACAATGCACACTTTTATTTAATTATCCACCAGTTTTAGACACAATATTAAATTTGTTGATGGGATGCAACTCAGCGGTTGGACGGATGCAAGTCAGCGGTCAAAAGTTTGGCCTGCTCAAATGGGATGCAACTCATTGGTCCCGGGCGGTTTACCACAAATTGTTTTTCCTACTACCCTAATAAAAAGTACACACTTTCCTCCCTCTCATCATCAAGGAAATTCATACTTTCCTCTCGAAGTACTTTTCCTTCTCATTTTAAGTATGTTGTAAATGAAAAATCTTATCAATCTATTATACTTATTCAAATTAAACATGAATATTACTTCAACGTTTTTAAACAAAAATTTCAACTTCAGGATTCTCAGACACGTTTTTTGACAGGATTCTTAGATACGTTTTTTGACATAGAATAAAACTATCATAGAGACTTTTATAGTGCAAATTCGCTACGTTTATTAAACTTAATTGAATTTTTGAGAAATGGAGAGCGATTCATAGCGAAAGCACCAGTAACATATATTATTTATTGTATATATAACAATGCAAAATAAAGGCACTAGTATAGTATATAGTATAGTATAACTTTACTACCACAAAAATCTAAATACAGGAATGAAAAAAGGTTTAATAAGCGGGAAGGAGGAAAAATCGTATGTATTACACTGAAGTAAAGTGCCTTTTTATCCCTTGGATATATACTGCACTTTCCTCCTTAATAATACAAACAGCTATATTATCCTGTTACCTGGGTCTCTAATCTCTATGATCTATTATTTCATGGAAGCTCTAATTGTATTTAAATATTTTTTAAATACAAGGAAGAAGTATTTGTATTTGTATTTAAATATATTGTCAATTGAAGTATTAAAAATAACAGGTAAATACATTTTTGAGAAAGTATTTGTATTTAAATACATTTTTAAAGTATTTTTAACAACACTGTAATTAATAGTATCAAAAAGATCGACCACCGTTGCCAGATTTACTAAAAAGTTGAAATTATTAATTTTTAAATAAAAAATGTAGCTTAAAATAGCTGATTTTATAATATAAACACTTCAGTGTACAATTTAGTGACTACGAGTAGATTTGCCACTTCTTCATTTTGTATTAAAAAATAGTTTAATCGGGATACATAAATACCTCAAGTAAATATGAGAAAATTTTGTTTTTTTCAGTATTAACATGTATTTATAATATGATAGATACAATTTGGCGCTTTATTACTGTAATTAAGTAATAATTTATAAGACAACAACAGTATCTTTTAAAATAAATAGATAAAGGCTCTAGTATTTACACAATTCGTTTATTTTTTTTTCATTTTAAATATTAATATAATTTGATAAGTACTGTGTCTTTTAATAAAATTTCAGGAACAAATACTAATTTTTTTTCTACAAGAGCAAAACGTAAGAAAACTTTTTGAATAATATACAGAAAAAAATCACTTTAATATTTTGTGCTATAGCCAGCTGATTCTCCGGATACTAGTCTACTCGACTTTTATTTAGTAGTAGTAAGAGCGTGTGTATATTTTTAAGACAATAACATGTTAATATATATACTATTAAAATAAGATATAACGTTATAGTATTATGAAGTTGCTAAATTTGGGCAACATATAAAATTTAAATTATTATAAAAAGTTTAATTTTGATATATTACGATTATACGTAATTTTGTGGCATACTTAATTAATATCCACGTTTCAGTGTCCGAAAATAAAATTTAAAAATTGGACTTTAGATTCCTAAAAATAAGTTCAGACTTAAATGTAGATACTTTGGTGTATTCCTGAATATTTAAAAATTACCCATTGTTTCAGAATAATTTTTTGAAAAAAAGTTACTAATCTAAAATAATGTTAAACAATTGTTTTCCCATATATCCTGCAGATATTTAATTTTTCAGCTGTTTAAATATCCCTAACTATAAACAATAATAATATAAACAAGTTTGAAATAATCGATAATGAAAACATAATTGCGCCGGTATAAATTTTAATTAAAAAAAATAGTAGGTTTTTATTGCTTTTACCTTCATTATTAAATTATTATTAATAGTCTTTAAATACCACCTACCAAACGCCGATTAATTTACATAAATGCGTCATTTCAAGTCAACAACCTCAAATTGAATTAATTATATCGATTTGTTTTTAATTAAACTTTTCGATCACCCTGTACATTCGTCTGTCCAGTCTGTACCTTTTTTTGTATTCAAATAAAACGTTTAAAAATAGGTGTCCAGCATTACAATTTAAATATTGTTAGTCGGAAATCAGAAATAAAAATATGGTGATTTCATTCATGAAAATAGAATCGTGTATTATAATGATATCATCAAAACATTAGTGAAATGAGTCGCATCTAAATATAATTTAACATAAGAAAGTTGTCATTATTTTGGAAGGAAATTAAATTATTCTATGATGATTTTTTTTAGCTCACCATGACCACCAGGCCTTGCATGACCGGTTAGATGCCACTCGAAGAGAATTAGAAGAGGCAAAAGATTGTTTGGAGAGATTAAAAAGAGAGGCTAACAGTCGTTTCGAACAGGATAGAACGAACATCAACAAATTAAAGGAAGAATTAAGCAAGTACAAGACGAAACTAGAAGAAGCTAAAGCTAGACATGAAGAGGAAATAAATAAATTAGATCGAAAGATCGAAGAAACTAAGAACGAACGCGATAGTTGTCAAAGTGAAGTGGAAAATTTAAAAATTCAGCTTCAACTGAATGAAAATAAATGTGAAAGTGTTGGTAATCAATTACATGAAACTATAAGAAAATTAAAAGAAGGTAAGATTATTTTTTTTTAATTTTTAATTTAGGAATCATTCACCTTAAACTTTTGACGTCATTAATACAAATTTATTATCCTATATTAAATTTGTTTCTGTATTATCAGTTGAAATTTAAACATCCTGGCATGTATGATGTTGGTGAATTTTTATTTTTAGGAAAATTACGGTATAATAATAATAACTTTAATTGGAATTTAAATATTAAATATTAATACAGTTTTGTTAGTTTTTTCGTATACGCGATCTCAAGAACGGATTGAGACATTTTCTTGAAATTTGGCAAATTTGGCTACCTGTTCATATTTTTTAAATCACTTTCATAATTTTTTCAATTCACTACAACCTTAACTGTGGAATTCTGTCTTATTATGAAGCTATATACAGGGTGATCCCTAACAAAAATTTTAAATTAAGGATGGATAAAAATTCAGTATCTTTTGATTTGAGTTTAGGTCATTGTCATCAGTCTGGTGATGTTCTGAGTATTCAAAATTAGTCAATTTTTTGCAAAAAAAATTGAGGGCCGAAAAAAGGTCAACAAACTATTTTTTCGAAGTTGAACGAATTTTACTGTTTTTGGCAACTTGCCCTTACCTTATTCCAGCTCTGACAGTGAATTATGATCTCTATCATGCCTCAGAAATATTTTTAAATTAATGAAAATATATAAAAGTTGATTTTAAAACAGACTTTTTAGAGAAAAGTTAAATGGCTATATTTAATAAGATGCTATCAAGATTCGCTAATAGGCATTCCATATTTATTTTTGAACTACGGAGGTTCCAATTATGATTTTTTAAAGGAGCTCTTACTAAATACCGAAGATTGTCAAAAAGTGACAACTAATAATTATTCGTCATTAACACCCTGTATATCTAAAACTAGCCATATGATGACTTTGGTCCCATGGAGACTTTTGGTAGTAAAATCGAGTAGAGTCGTATACAGGGTGTCCCAAATAAGAGTGATCGATTTTAAATGTAAATGCACAATGTATTAATTGCTCTAAATAAATCGGGTTTTCACTAATTGTTTTCGTTTACCCAAAAGTTTTTTATGAAATTTGTTTACATTTTATCCCGTCAATACTACTAATTTTTTTCAAAATAAATGGAAAAAATATTTATCATTTTAAATGGAACAACCTGTATGTTTTGATGGCATTTAAAAGAGCTAAACTGCGCCACCTCTTTGTACAATTTATTAATAAAGATTTATTATCTTCTTTTAAGAAATGTATAGTTTGATATCTTCTGCTTTCCTAACAGCAAAGATATTTGAGATTTCAAGAACCACCGCTTTTTTCCTTATGGTAAATCTAATAGTAAATAAAAATTAACAAATTTGACACATAATTTATTTAGCAACAAAACATCACAAACATTTAATAAAACTAATAATGTAATTAATAGTAATAAATAATGTAAAAGTTACAAAAATACTGTATGTGCCTACTCTCTTTTATATATTTTTAGCGATTTTTTTTGTCACTTTTGCCATTTTTTTGCAATTTATGCGATTTTTTTGACATTTTGTAAGATTTTTTTGTGATTTTTTGCAATATTTTTTGCCTTTTTTTGTGTTTTCGATTTTTCAATTTTTCCCAATGTTTCATGATTTGTTCTTTCAATTTTTTTTTTGATCTCTTCCATTTTTTTCGTTTTTTTGCGTTTTTTGCAACTTTTTGCGATTTTTTCGTTGTTTCTGTATATTTTAATTTTTTCCGATTGTATTTGTTTCCTAATTATTTTCGATTTTTTGCAATTTATGCAATTTTTGTCATTTTGTATATTTTTTTGATTTTTTTGCAATTTTTTGCCACTGTTTGTGTTTTCGATTTTTCATTTTTTTGTCATTTTTTTGTGTTTTCGCTTTTTCAATTAATCCAATTTTTCATGATTTTTTCTTTCTATTTTTTTCTAATACTTTCCATTTTTTTTGCGTTTTTTTGCATTTTTTGCGATTTTTTCGTTGTTTCTGTATATTTTAATTTTTTCCGATTGTTTTTCTGATTTCCTAATTATTTTCGATTTTTTGCAATTTTTGTGAGTTTTTGCGGTTTTTGCGAGTTTTTGCGGTTTTTTGACATTTAGGCGATATTTTGCATTTATTCTTATCTCAAATTTTTTCAGATTTTTTACCATTTTTTAATTATTTTCAAATTTTTTCTGGTTTTTTTATTTTTCCGATTTTCTGCCATTTTTTGCGATTTTTTCAGATTATTTGCCATTTTTTGAGAATTTTTGGTGTTTTTTTTTGCAGTTTTTGCTGTTTTTTGTTTTTCTTTTCTAATTTTTTTCTGATTTTTTGCCATTTTTTAATAATTTTCGAATGTTTCCTGTTTTTTTTTTCGATTATTTGCAATTTTCTGGCATTTTTGCGATTTTTTCTGATTATTTGACATTTTTTGAGATTTTTTTGGGGTTTTTTTGTGCAGTTTTTTGAGATTTTTTGTGGGTTTTTGCGAGTTTTTGATATTTTGGGCGATTTTTTAATTTTAAATTTTCAAACGATTTTTCTAATGTTTTCGATAATGTCCTTAATGTCATTTTTGTTTCTGAATAAATTTTTTGTAAAATTTGTATTTAATGTCCTTTTTCCATAAGGAAAAATGCAGTGTTTCTTGAAATTTCGAATATCTTTATTGATAGGAAAGCAAAATATATCAAACTATACATTTTTTAAAAGATGATGAATCGCTCTATTAAATGCCATCAAAATATACAGAGTGATCCATATAACACATATTTTTCCCATTTATTTTGACCAAAATTAGTAGATTAACCTGTATTGGCGGGATAAAATGTAAACAAACTTCATAAAAAATTTTTTTGTAAAAGAAAACAATTAGTGAAACACCGATTTATTTAGAGCGATCAATACGTTGTGCATTTACATTTAAAATCGATCACTCTTATTTGGGACACCCTGTATAATTTGACCTGGAGCCATTTTGCATAAGCATGATGCGATGTCCTTTTTTCGAGATATGTGCAGGGTGCTTTATTTTTCGTAATCATTTTTAGCGCTATCACTGTCCTGTAGTAAAGGGTAAAGAAAATTCAACCTAAAATAAATATTTGGACTCTACATTCTTTAATATAAAGTGGTTAAGGACCATTTTTTTTAAATCCTATTAAAAAATTAAAAATTTCCTGTACCATTAATTTTCTCAAAACTAAAAATTACTTGAATCGCATTTCCTGAACTATAACAGATTATAATTAAAACTTCCAAATCTATCAATGAACCAACACATATGCACATAATCGTTTATTATTACAGCTGAAAATAATTCCGAGTCTCTTAGAAAAGAACTGACCGATACGAGAAGACTATTAACAGACGGTAACTTCGAAAAAGAAAAGTATCATAATACGAACAAGGAGCTTCGAGATCACATAAAAAAAACGGAAAGCGAAAAAAGAGAACAAGCCAGACAACTCGAGGATGCTTATAAGAATATTTCAAGTAAGTAAAAATCATTATTTATTTGAAACCTTCGACGCACAATAAATTCAGGACCTTCAAAATATCATTAATCAAAAAACCAACCAATCCAAATTTAATCAATAAATACCTGACCATCACTTAAAGTTTTATCAATAGTCCTTAAAAACACTCATAGATAACACTATCGCATCTACCCCAATTAAAAACAAATCAAAATGATAATATACTTAATCGCCGATGAAAATTTTGACGTCGAATCGTTTTTCTTAGATCTGGAAGACATAAAAGTAGGACTCGAGAACGAAAGAAACAGGCTCCAAAATCAAATTAGAACCCTGGAGACGGAACAGCTTCAAATCGAGCACAAAGTGCAGAACATCCAGGAAGAACTACAGCGCTCTCAAGCGGCCGGCAGTCAACAGCAAACCGAAGAAAAGGAGCTTCAGGCCAGGCTACTCAACGAAGTCGAAGAAAGGGAGAGAGCTCACCAAGAAGTACATCAGTTAAGGAAACAGGTGAATTTAATTTTCTATCGATAAATTTCATATTCTAATATTTTTATAGTTTAAAATTATTTTTTGATTGAAATGTTATATTACGGGATTCAGATATTTCTGTGTTAAAATTTACACTACCTGAAATATTATGTGGAATTTGAATATGAAATCATTTTCTAAAAATATCGTAGAAAAAATAACATTTTCGCGTACAATTTTTCCATTCATGAGTAATATGGATATTTTTTTAATCCTGTATAAGTTAAACATTTTTTGTTTCCTCAAAAAACAATTATATTTAGATTTCAGAATTAGAGAGAAATCTGGAACAAACTCGCCTGGAATTAAACAAAACTAGATCTCATTATTCGCATTTAGAAGAGCAGTGGCATGCCAGAGAACAAGATCTTCTGGTACATCTAGAAGACAGCAAATCTAAAGAAAAAAGACTGGAAGACCAGAAACATAACTTAGAAGTTTGTCTGGTAGATGCCACACAACAAATTCAAGAATTAAAGGTATGACATAATAAAAGTTTTCCATTTTGAAGAATTCTGACAAATAAATATGAATAAAGATAAACTAAATGTTGTGTATTTTCTGTAGGCCAAACTTGGAGGTGCTGAAGGCAGAGTAAGATCCTTAGAAAATCAGCTGGTTCAGTTAGATTCAGCAAAGAGAGATGTAGATCAAAAACTGAGCAGTGTTATCTCTACACTTCGCAGAATAGCGGGCGTACAAATTGACGGATCTGTTACTATGCCTTATAGATTATTGAGTCCGTCTCGCAGATGGAGTCCCGCCAGAAGTAAGTAAAATAGGATACTTTTAACAATATAATAATACAGAAAAAGTGATTTTAACAAATCAAGTCCCATATGCATCTGTTGGTTAATGAAAATCATTTAAAACAAAAACAAAAAGAGGAAGTTTTTGAAACTATACACTCCGAGCATTTCCATACATGTTTCACCCTTATAGAAATCATGAGTGGTACTTTGTCCATCAACTACCGGCACCATGTTGTACTTGGTTAGTCGCGTATACAGAGGGTTTTATCCTATTAAGCGGCTTCCCAGTTGGTACCCATCAACCTACGATAGATGTCGTGATTATCTATCATTTTTATAGAAAATTATTTAGCTTTTTTATGAATTTTCATCCAAAACTGTTTTATTATAAACGCTGTATTTTAAATTATGCTTTATTGTAGATTATGAAGATGGTAGAGATGGAACAATTGATATCGATCCAGAGATTGTAAGAAAAGGAGTGAGAAATCTAATGCAACAAGTGGCTCAAATTGAAAGAGAACGGGTACGTATAATAAAAAATTGGCGATATTGATTTTTCCCGTTAAGTTTTTCTGCATACTCGATTTATAGTTTTTGGATTTTTAATAGCCAATTTTTAACATACATTTCATGATAAAATATGATAATTTATTTGATATAATGTTAATTACAATTTTTTACAGGATGATTATAAAACTCAGGTCCAGACTACGAAAAAACAATTAAATGAGGCACAAGAGGGATTGAATAAAGGGGATAGTAAATTAAGCAAAATTTTACAAAATGTTCGAACATTGCAAGATGAAAAGAGTAATTTAGAAGCGAAATTGGGTCAAAAAAGTGTCGAACTGCAAGCTCAGGTAAAAATTATTTATTGTGAAAAAACAAAATAATTAAAAAAAAAGATACTAAGTTGATAAAATCTTAAATTATTGCTTCAATATTTAGATATAATTTTATTATTTTTACTGCATCACTTTTAATGTATCTTCATTGTATTATTTTAATAACTTTTAGATTTTAATATCTTAATTAATTTTTAATTTGTAACTTTTTTCTCTCTATTCTGACTTATCCCAAACATTCTTGTAATGTCAAAAAGGATCAATAAAAATTATTATTATTATTATTATGGATTCGACAATAGCCTACAATTTTTTAAATTATTTTAATTGCGACTCGATTGTTGTTTATTTAAACTTATTTTTATCTTATTTTCCCTGGGGTTCACTCGTAAGGGGTAAAATGTAGGGAGAGTATTATTATTGTTATTTAAATCTCTCCAACATAATAATATGACAGTTATTATTAATTTATATAACTGACCAGTGGCTCAAAAATACAAATTAATAAAGATAAATTCGTTTATTTTTAGACTCAAGCATTTGAAAAGAAAAAAGAAGAAGCAAAACAAATGAGGGAGAAAGTTGTTTCTTTAGAATTGAGCCTAAGTGGCAGCAATGAGCAGAAATTACAGTACGAGGTAATAACATTTTTATAAAAAAATTTTCATATGAATTCAAATTATTAATAAAAAATATATTTATTTTTAGGATAAATTGGAGAAAATGAAAGTAGCTTTAGATCGATTAGAAGGGGAAAAAAGAAGTCTTCAAGAAGAATTAAATCGAATTGAGAACCGATCAACCAAATTGGAATTACAAAGAATGTCTGCTGAAGGTGATTTACAAAGACTTCAGATGATGTTACAGGAGAAAGACTCAAATATACAAGTTAGTATAATAATAATAATAATAATGCTTTATCTAAGCATCTAATTTTATACAAAAACGAAGCCGAAAAGTATAATACTTGTCTCGGCGTAGAAAATATACATTCAATTATTTCTCAAAGTTCAGTTTCAGTTACGTTTCTTTTTTTACACTTATTTGAAACATTTTCAGGCCTAAAAGTTATACAATAGTGTGATCAAGGGGTTTTTTATTGTATAACTTTTAGGCCTGAAGATGGGCTTGTTAGCCGAAATCAGTCGCCGTTTTCTAAAAAAAAAATTTAAAGTATTTTTATGTGGTTATGGCTAACCTTACGGCTTTAATTATCTTTTAGTTTTAATTTATACTTCAAATCAATTATTAAAGTACTGATTTCTAGTTCATAAAAAATAATACAATAATTTGTAAATATATTAACAAAGTGTTACGGATTATTTATATTTAGTATTATTACTTCCGATAAAAATTAATATCATCAACCACAAAGATAAAAACTATTTGAAATTATTATATAAATCAATTGCGGTTTTTAACATAAACAACTAATTATCTATATAAAATCTTGTCTTTTTAAGAAATTACAAGAAAAATGCGACCGCCAAAGTCGATCCATTGCTAGTTTAGAAGAAAGATGCGTATCGCTTAAATCGACGATAGACCAAATGACAGTATCATTAGAAAAAGCTTCGGGAAGTGAATCAGAATTAAAATCGGAAATTCAAAGTTTACAAAGATCTCTTATGGACACTACCACTGCGTCTCATACGGGATCAGAGAGATTAAAACAAGTAAGTTTAGACCAGTTTTATACACAATAAAAATTATAATACTTATTTTGAGATTTTTCGTTTATAAAAACAATATTTTTAGTTACAAAAACAACTGGCCAATAGTGAAAACGAACGTCGGGTAATAACTGAACGATTCGAATCAATTCAACAAAATTTGGCTGAAATGAGAAGAAACAACCAAATCCTACAAGACCAAGTCGCAAGACTAAACAATGAACTGGCTAATAACGAAGTTCAAAGATCTGGATTAGAATCTCAATTAAGACTGTCCCAATGGCCTTCAGAAACTGGATTAACGTCGCATCATGAAGAAGAACTGAAAACACAACTTCATTCTGTACAACGAGAAAGGAATGAACTAAGAGCAAAATTAGAATCGTTGAATAACAAGGTACTTCATCACAAATTGCATTATTTATATATTTTAATATGAAAATAACTTTTTATTCTAGTTAAGACAATTAGACAACGATAACCGCAATCTAGAACGACAAGTATCAAAAGTTCCATCTACTCTACGTAGCAAGTCCTACGAACGTGAACGCCCGGAAAAATACGAATCGGATTCTTTTACGTCCGAAAATACGGAACTACGACTCAGAATTACTCAATTAGAAACCGAACTGGCTGAAAAGGAAGCAGAAATTAATAGATTAAGGAATCAAAGACAAACATTGGATTCGAAATTTGATAGAGCCGAGATTGAGCGGTATAGAGCGGCACAACTTCAAGCTGAAAGACTTTTAGAAGCAAGAGAACAGAGTCATAGACAGCAAGTTGCTAGACTAGAGAATCAGGTGTGTTAAAATTATATATCTACCTTAATGTAAGTTATATAAAGGCATGAAAGGCGTTTTGTTTTATTATCTAAAAAGATCTAATTTCTATTATTGCCTTCTAATTATTCTCGCCCAATTTTTTTCTCTCGCCGATTTGAATGCAAATTGGGCTAATTTTTGCAATGATCAACTTCAAACACACTTTTGTTTTTAAATGAAGGAAATTCCAAGAAAATGACATTCATATGTTTCGGAATTTTTGCTACAAATCATTTAATTTTTAGGTAACCTTACTTCGAGACCAACTAAATCAGGAAATTAAACGAAGACAACAATACGTTATGAGAAGTAGCAAGGCAGGTAGGGAAATGCAACAGTTGCGTCAAGCGCTTGGCGATTCCTTGCGTACCGTATCGCAAGACCCCTCTTTGGACGCCCTCCTCTTGGAACACGAAGCTAGAAAGCTGGACAACACATTATCAAACACTGCCAGTTTACCTTCCGCATTAGGTTTGCCCTCTTCCTCGTACAGGAGGTCGACCACTCCACAACCTAAATAGCGAGATTAGTTATTAAGAGTTCGGGAAAGTTAATGCATAATCTGGTCAAAATAATATATTCTTGGTGGGTGAATCTAAAAAAAGTATACTTAATGATTTGTGAAAAGAAGACGCAAACATTTGTGAGTTAACTTTGTAGATTTTAAACGGAGTTAGGTAAAGATTTAATGTTAAATTATTTCGTTACGTTATATATTAACTCTGTTATGCTTAAATTAATAAAAAGCATTTTAAAAAATTTTCACTACATATTTTTTGTTGTAACTTTTGTTTACAATATTGAGATAAAACTCTTTCAATAATAAAAAAATCACGATATTACTAAATTAGGTTTAACTTGGGTAGAAACAAAGTATTTAGATTAATATAAAGTTTATTATTTGATACGAACAAGGATGAACATAATCTGTTTTTTTTTTATTTAAAAGCAAATATAAATATACCCAAAAATGAAAGGTTACAACAAAATATGTTAAGTGACTGTATTTTTTTAAATTCTATACACTTCTAGATTGTTATTGGGTAATTTGTACTTAAAACATTTTTTTTCTTAATTTGTAATTTCTCTTAGCCTTTTTATAGAGTTGCACCAAAGATTATTTATTTCATTTGGATATTTTATAATTATACCATATCGTCAAGTATACACAATCTTCACTGCCATTTTATACATTTATAGTTTAATCTGATAACAAATAATATACTGCCTTGCTGTGGAAAGACTGTAAAGTGATTTAAAAGATTGTGACGCTTTATATTTATTTCATACTGGACGATGGCGTTTTTCTAAATCACTTACGAGGTTTTTGCGTAGGACTGCAGTATATGGATTTTAATTTTAAATATGCTCACTTAGTTGATTAATATTAGTTATTTTTAGGTTTTGATGATAATTATTGTGCTCCGTCCATTTTATAAGAACATAATGTAGGTAAATTATGCTTAAATAAATAATATTAATACTATTTTGCGTAATTTTTTTCCAACTGTTAATTATAAAAATAAATAATTTTCTTTAATAAGGATAAATATAAAATTTATGGACTTTCTTCCGAAAAACATTTTAAAAGTCGTTTTTCTCTGAAAGATAAGATTTAAAAAATATTGTGCAAATTTTATCCTGAACGGTATTATATATAAACGAACTTATAGTTTTAACAATTTTTTTATTACCCTTTAATCAATTTCTTCATCAGAAACTTTTTCAAGTTCTAAATCACTTTCCTCCTCACTGTCTATCTCCATTTTGGGTGCCTCATTTTCTTTTTTACTCACTGTCTCACCCAATTTTGAAATATATTGTAGAGTGTACTTATTATAATCACAACTACAAAAAAAATAAATTTAATTTGATATAATTCGCGATATCTGCTTTACCGCTACATATACAATAGTACAGATAAATGGAAAGTATTGTGATACCTCAACTTTAAACACAAGAGCTAAAAATTGAATTTTAGGATTCCTATACCGGTATGTTTAAAATGTTGATTAGTTTTATAAATAATCACCAACTACATTATAAATAAAGTTGAAGTTAGACATGACACTATTTTCCACAATTCAAGTCTTTTTCCAGGCTTATATGTAAAATTTTACTATTTCTATAGAATAATAAATATTTAATTATAACTTACATTTTTGAAATTTGTTCATTTTTTCTGACCAAACTCTTTTCAAGAGCCAACAATGTTGGTAAAATTTTTTGAGCATTAATTTTAGGACCATGTAGTGTCAAAATATGTTGAGTCCAGTAAAGGTAATATTCCAAATGTCTTGAGCTTTCTAAGAAAGTCGCTGTGACAATTAATAACCTTTGGATATATTTTTCCTCTAATTCTCTAACCAATAACTCAACTAAAAAAAACAAAAAAATGTAAAAAATTATCAAAAATGAACGTATTTTTATCTTACTATCTTTAACTGGAACACTTTCAATTACTTCTTGTATTAAATCAGTTTCATTAAGCTTTAGTGACATCATTAGAGCTAAAAAGTACAAAAATTGTTATTAGACTAGCTTAGGTGGATAAAGAATAATAATAGCATTAAAACAGAAAAAAAGAATCAGCTAAAATGGTTATGGTGAAATTAGGGGAGGAAAACAAAAGACAAGAAAAAGCTGACATAAACGATATATCCTAAAAATCAATTAAGTGAATTATAACCGCTTTACAAATATCAATAAAAAGGCATAATATTAAGTAGAAATCTTAAATAAAAATGAAAAAATATTGATTTACCATTGCCATAATCTTCTTCCTCAATAGCGTCCTTGATAGCTTTTGGGGTAATACCAATTTGTAAATCCCATGGGTCAAAAACGTAAGAAGCATTTAGACCATAAAGTAATAAACCCTCTGTGGTAGCCGCTGACCAGGTCTGACCAGTTGGTGAAAATTGCAATGAAAACACCCTTACTTCGGGTTTAATAGTCCTTGATGACATGTCACCTTTCCGTACACCTGGCAATTTAATACTAACATTTCCACCTTCTCGTTCTTCCCTCTCTTCTACTAAAGCGATGTTATCAAATTCTGTAATTTTTCTTCTATTTATAAAGTCCTGAAAGTAGAAAATGTTTGCAAATTTCTTTGTTATAATTTTGATATTTATGAAAAATTTATTTTTTTTCATAAAAATATTGTATATCCACGATTAGAATAGGCAACCCGAAATGCATACCTGATAAAAAGAGTATTTTTAATATTTTTGCATATTTTAAGTTTCTTAAAAAGTATGTTACTGAGACAATCTAAATGTGGTTTAAATAGTAAAAATAACAAAAACAAAAATATACCAAATTTGTTTAATACAGAATTTTTGTCTTTTTATTTACATTACTTATTTACTTACGTCGACGGCATCTAAAGATCGGTTCTGGGTAATTTCAAATTTCTTGAGGATTAATGCTTCTCTAACATTATAAATGCAAACATTTTTAGACTGTCCTCCAGCTATTAGAGACTCTCCATCGGCAGAGTAACATAAGGTTGTAAATGATCTAAAAAATAAGACAATTTAGGTTTTAATAAAAAAATAAGACATATATTAATACTTACTTAGCTTCTAAGGATTTTTTAGCAGTAATGAGATCAGTATCAGATCTCCCACTTCCCAAATCATTTCGTCCTTCTATCGATGCAACTTGAATGGAAGTCCTTATATTAAAAATAGATATTTGTCCATTCAGAGTAGCTACTGCTACATCCTGGCCATCTGGTTTGAAAGCTACACACATTCCGTCTGAAGTTAGTTCAATGGTTTCGTGAGCAGAACCTTTTTCAATGGCATCCCAGATTTTCATAGTTTTATCCCATGATACAGATACCATTATGGTACTGGTTAGTGTGGGGCTGAATGCTAAACTGGACTGTAAAAAAGCAAAAACAGTAATGAAAATTAAAAAGTTTTTTAAAAGGAGAATTTAGTAAAAATTTTACTAAATACTTACAACTGGTCCTTCATGTCCAGCAAGCATTTCTAAAAGTCTTCCTGTTTTAACAGACCATAAGTAGATTTCAAATATATCCTGTCCACCAGCTGCAACAAATTCTCCACTACTATCCACTGCTACACATGAAAATTGTACAGGTCTGGTCGAAGTAAATGTTCTGAAGTTACGATATCTAAAAGAATAGAAATGTTAAAGTTTGTTTGTATTGTTGATGCATTATACAAAACAGAATAAAAACTACAATAAATTGTGATCTATATGTTCTTTTTATGGTATTACTGAAATAAAAAATCATTAATTGGGAAGTAGAACAGCCGAGAATTATTAAAATAAAGACCTTTATTATTATTAATGAAACCACTATTTTAATACAAATATTAATTTTATGAAGACTAAAATTTGATGTCTTAAAAAATATAAATAACAATTTTGTGGTAATTTACATAAAATTTAAAAATAATGAAGTTATAAGCTTTCAATGGCCACAAGCAATTAAAGACCACTTTTACTACTAGAAATAAAATATTTTCTCAGATCAAAAACTGTCGACAGTAGAACTTTTATTAACACTAAAGATTCCGTAAGTATAAGCAATAAGCTTTGGAATAAAAATTTTCATGTATATTACTTCTATTAATTGTCATTAAATATGTACATAAAAGTATAATCGGTAATGCCCATAGTAAAAATAATTTAGAAACTGCAATGAATATATTACCTTATAATATCAAATGCTCGTACAGTACTATCGAGGGATGCAGATACCAAAAATTTCTTATTACCACTGAAAGCTACGGATGTCACAGCATTGGTATGTTCGCTAAATGTTACAAAACAGAAGCCTGTATGAATGTTCCATAATTTTACTTTACCATCTTCGCCACCAGTCGCCAATAGCTGACCATCGGTCGAGTAAGTCACACAAGACATGTTGTTGGAGTGTCCTTGTTGTTTCATCACATACGTTTCACCTAAGGTATAAAAAAACATAAATTCCGTAAAAAAAGAAAAGTAATATTATTACCATTAACAATAATATAGAAAACAATAAAAAATTGTGAATTGTAAGTCAATTAAAGTTCACCATTATAAAAATAAGTAAAACGGTTACATTTTACCTTGTTTTAAGCACAAATAAAAAAATATGTCATATTAAAAATTATAAAATCATCTTACTTTGCCATTCCCAAACTAGTAATTGTCCTAATCCACTGCAACCAAGAACAATCCAATCTCCTGTATTATTCAAAGCAATTGAACTAATTGTTTGCTCAGAGATGATAAGAGAATGTATGACATTAACATCTGGTAATTCATGAATAAAAAATGCTCCAGTAGAATATCCTTAAAGAAAAAACTCATTAGGTATCTATTAAATATAGTAATAAATTCGGAACATACCAGTAACTAATATCTTTGTTTTTTTATGATAAGCAGCAGACGTAAGAATTGCATCTTTATTTTCTTTTCGAACTTCATCAGCTAAATAATGTCTTACTAATCTTTTATAAAAGAGTTTATTGATTTCTTTATTTTTGGATGGTTCATCTGATACATTAACTTCACTTAAAGCTTTTGTTATTTCTTCTTCAGTTCTTTCCAAGGTTTTAGTTACATCTACATCATCTTCACCTGAATCACTTGAAGTTCTCTAAACAATATAAATATTTTAAATTATATATAGGAGACAAATTTGATTTCCAGTATGGTACTGAAAAATTATCTATATTACATACCTTTTTCTTTTTTATAGAGGTCATATCTAAAGGTATAAGGTCTTTAGGATCAATACTGCATTCCCAAATACAAGTTTGACCATTTTTGCTTATTGTAGTTATATCATAATTGTTTTCCTCAAAAAAACAAGCAACTATTCCTTCAGTATGATTTCCCAGAGAGCATATACGAAAATTTGCCCATCTTAAAAAAATTTAAAAAATAATATTTAAAAATCTATGTAGGAAATAGTACTCACTTGTCAAGGGGGTAAAGTTTGGTAGCCATATCTTTTGATCCTACTGCTAAAATTTTAGAATCAAATGACCAATCGAGGCAGGTAGTTTCATCATATGCTCCGTGAAACACTCTTTCCATCACAAAAGCATTGTAGTCACCAGAATAGGGGCCTGGTGCTTTAAATACAAAAACTGAAAAGCAAATAAATATGTCACAAACAGTTCTTTTAAATGCAGACATAATGGAATTTTTTAAGAATTTGAAAAAACAGTAAACTTTAAAAGTAATGTAAAAAAGCGAACTCTATCAACCCACTAATTATTTATTTATTTAGCGATTTAGAATAGTATTTAAAATCTCTAAAAATTTGAATGCTCTATCATAAGTAAATATTATTGAGCTTAAGGGCTAAAGGGATTTTTAAAAACATCTAGTAACGTTCAAGTCTTTCAAAACAAATTCAATTGTAAGTCTTTACATCTGAGATATTGAATTATAATACTCATAGTTTGTGACACGTAACAGTACAACAAATATATATATATATTACAGATTACCCTAAATAGAACTTTAAAAGTCTAAATCTCACGTTTAATATTATTTTTGCAGTTATTTTTTTGATTAATATAATTGTAAATAAACTAACCATTATTTTCTTTACAAACTGCAAAGTATTTTCCATCAGGACTAAACTTAACAGCTCTTACTTTTCTTTTAAACCTATACTTATGAATAATAGTCTGTGACACCAGACTTATCATATGTGCTTCACCTTCTTCATTAATAGCAATTAAAGTACACCCATTGGGACTTAAATCTAAGGATGTGTAATTGTATCTGCTTTCAACAGGTAAAGTAGTAGATTTATTGCTAAAAAATATACGAATTAATAAATGTTATATATGATCAATTAACTTACTTTTTTAAATCGAATATAGTTATTCGATTTCCTACGGGACTAATTACGGAGTTACCATCAGGTGTAAATAATAAATCACCTTTTCTGTAAACTGTTCCTAACAGGTTTTGAAACTAAAATTTTGTAAATAATTTGTAAAAAGTATCGTTTAAGTATTTAAGTATTTACCTTATAATTAAATTTCATTTTGTTTACAAAAATACAGAAACACACATGCTAAATCTAAATAATTTTAGGTTATGTTTGTTATTAGAGAATTAGAGATGGGGCTATAATGATGTTGCGATATTTATAACAGTTTTGTTTGACTTGCGAAGTTCAAAACGGTTACACAATATTTGTAATGTGCGCAGAACTGTCTGTGCACTCGTTCGATTTTGGGATTGTTATTTCAAAATATGGAATAACCTCGCAAATATAAAATTCATAGAGCTCGTGCCAAAAATGTCGCACGTTGAACTGAGTTCGAATCTCAATCTCTCTGCCTGACTGGATGCGATTCAAAAATAATCGGGAAGCAGAATATTATTCCGATTATTAAAATGATCCGAAAACTAGCATTCCGCTTATTCCCATCACTACACCAAACATGCATGCTTAGAACTCTGGTCTGCTAGAACACTTATTTATACTGCGCAGACTCAATATATTCATAACGGTTAGGGACTCGCTTCGGGAACAAACCAAATAAATGAGTTCCACTGTCCCACTGTAGGTTCATAGCTAGAACATGGCAGCAAAATAACCTATCAAGTCCCATCTCTAATTTGCATTTGGCCTGTTATATCTATGGCTTGTAGGTAGGAAAAATAATGACTGTTTAGCCCATAGAGTAAGCATGATTTAGTCAAAATAAGGTTACTTGTTGACATTTTTTTTAATGGTTGAATATTCCATCTAATCAAAGTCAGTTGTAGGACGTTTTTTTAGAAAATTGTATACACGATCGTTCTGGGATTTTATATCAGTCTTTAAACAAAAAACTAGGTATGTGTCGAGTTCTTTTTATATATTAAGGTTTCATAACAGTTAAAAGGATTCATAGAAACATTAAAATTCATCATTTCTAGGATAATGACTAATGTTCGTTAACGAATATGGGAAGTCGAAATTCTAGAAATAAGGAATATATGGAGAATAGTTGCAGTAATAGTAATACTATGTCAAAACAATATATACCTGTTAAAAATTTTGAATTTCATGGTCTACTGGAGGAGGAAGATTCCAACAATGGTCTATTTTTCAATGGTACATTCATCCCTGATGAAATTTTAATACAAATATTGAGCTTTGTTTCACCTAGACAACTACTCCCTTTAACACTAGTTTGCAAGAAATGGTGTAATATTATTAAATCTAATATTTTGTGGATGGAAATATATAATTATGAGCATCAACATAAAGCCAAACTTCTTCCTTGGTATATTTATTATCTCTACTATACCACAAATAACTTTAAAAACCTATTAAAAAATGGAAATGGCCAAGAAGGATACACACATTGGACTATAATAAAAAATTTGGGAGACCAGTTTAGGATAGAAGATCCACCTAATGGAAGTGATCCACTGCCTGAAGGTGTTTCAGATTTTAATGGCTATACAAGTTGCTTTGCCACATCATTTTATGAATGTAATAAGATACAGGTAATTATCAATATTTTAATAAGATGATAGTTTTATATTTTTCAAAAATTTTAGGAGATTCGATTGGAGGAAAAACGACTCCTTAGGTATGTCATAAACAAATACACACCTCATATTTATGTCAGTGAATGGACAACTGCAAGATTTGATTGTGGTTGCAAATATAGCCTAATATTTAAAGGATTTGGACCAGATTATGAACCAAAAGAAAAAGAATCTTACATAGAAGAGGATGAAGAATCTGATCTATTATTTACACATAACAAATCACGTAGAGTTGAACAATGGGCTGGAAAAGCTTGGGAAAAAGTAAGTTTTTTTTAAATCTCACTTTTTAAAACAAATTTCATTTGTTTGTTAATAAACTTAACAAAGATAATAAATGGGATTTTGGAACTTTTGTTCATTGTCGGTCTCAGTGGCACAGATCGCTGGCTATCGGTCATATTCATTTATGACTGTTTATATGCTAGAGCCAACATGGGTTCGTGCCTCGCATTGGATATTAATTTAATTAATGTCTAATGCGGAGCCTAGATTTTCAATCCCCCTGTGTCACTGTGCCGATGATGGTGGTGAGGTTTTCCTACACCTATAGCCAAATGGCGCCATCAATCCTCAGTAAGTCGCCCCGGAGCGCCACGGCAAATAATAATAGCCGTCCCTTCCCTGCACAAGCCATTGGCTTTCTGGGGATCACTCGTAAGGGGGTGAAATGTAGGGCGAGTATTATTATTATTGTATTGAAGAAAACAAAGCCTAGCTTAATGTGAACTAAGCTTAAGTGTTAAGTTATATGAAACTTAAAATATTGTTAGCAACTGGAATCAGTTTTGTTGGTAATTCGTGAATCAGTTGGTAGGATCAAGTCTTCAGAATAGATAAATCCATTTTTTAAGTTTTGGAAGGTGGTCAAAGTATCTAAAAAATAATAATTTTCTAAAATAAATCATTAAATTTTTTTAGTATTTAAAATCGTCAGTTCTTTATGGGACTTTTTTAATGGTAAACTTAGTATGCCATTCCACAGAAGATAAACTAATACAGAAGCGAAGGTCCCTGATGTAACGGTGGTCAAAATTTGGATGCCAGTTGAAGCTTCTGCCGCTTAATACACCGGGAAAACTGATCAAAATTTGTAAATTCGTCTATCTAGACATACGAATTTTAAACATTTTTCCCAGTGTATTAAACGGCATAAACTTCAACTGGCACTTAAATTTTAATCATCGCTACATCAAAAGGGCCGACAGGAACCTTCGCTTCTGTATTAGTTTATCTTCTGTGGCCATTCCTTCTTAAAATTGTCAGATTAATTACAAATCGAATCGAGTGTATGACATTGAGATATTCGTTATAAAAAAATATATAATCATCAATAAAACACAACTAACATTAATGCTTGTCAAAAGAACTTGCAATTATCACAAGTCATTAAAAGATGGAGGATTCATGAATTTGTTGATAGTCTTCATGATTAGGATATTTGCTTGCAAAATACTCTCAAATTGATGGTAGACGTCTATTGTAGTTAGCAAATTGCGATTTTTATTGATTTAACCTCTGGTGAGAATATAAATATTGGAATTCCACAAGGAAGCACTATTAGTCCAATACTCTTTATTCTATATCAAAACGACATTTACTCTAAAATTGACTGAATTTTTTAACTTATATGCAGCGATTCAGTAGATGATGCAATTGATAAAATTAATAGAATTTTAAAAAAATTAGAAACCTTTTTAAATATTAATAGATTGAAGTTAAATGTTAAAAAAAACTAAAGCTATGATTATAGCAAATTCTTTTAATCTGAAACATGTTAATACTTTGATTATTGATTAAAGAGCATTTTAATATGATTAAAAACAAAATTTCAAAAAACTTTTTCTTCTCTAGAGTAGCTAAATCAATTTCTATAAAAGCTAAAATCACAGTTTTTAATTTGATTACCAAGCCACATATTGTTTACTGTAACTCAATTCAATTGTGGAATGAGAATAATATTAAGATGTAATAAACGAACAGTTTTGTGCTGTATTTCCTCGACTATATTTATATTTTGAAAGAGACAAATATTTAAGAATGTTTTCTTCTTGTTCTCTAGAATTTTCATCATTTTAATAGAATATTTATTGTTTAAATTTTTCTAGATTAAAAACAAAAAATTTATGAAATTCATTATAATTTTATTTTATATTTTAGATAGAGATAGTAGTAGAAAACTATCCAAAAAATGTAGAAACATTAGTTTTTGAACATGAAGGGATTGATACACAATTTTGGAAGGGTCATTATGGCAGCAAGATGGCAGGTGGAGTTGTTAAATTTATATTTGACAGCATAAAACCCGAGGAAGAAAAAAATTAATATACCTATATAGAGTATAACCATTGCTAATTAAATGTAACAATTTGTTGTCAATTAAATTTTGGAGAAAAACATGCACGTATACAACGTATGTACCCAGTATTTTGTTAATATTTAATTAAGATCATATAAAAATATTTTTTCTAATAGTTTAAAAATGAAGGTAAAACTTCGTGATGTTATTCTGTGATCAGCTAAGAATTAGTCTTGTCACCATTTCTTTAGTATTTTTCATTATTTTAATTCGTTGACTTCTGCAGTTCTAATAAAAACAATTTCCAGTCTATTATATTATTTATTCTGATCATTATAGGATTCCAGACCCAAAAAACATGTCATATCTTACTTACCTTTATTTTGTAATTTGAAATTTTAAGCTTTGTAATCTCGTTTTTTTTTCTATTTGGAAAAAATTTGCAAGATTTGTGGCACACATTCTCAGTGATATTAAAAAATTGCTGGTATTGCTTCCAATATACCCAATTACAAACATTAACAATTTAGCATGGCAATTATTTTTGAATACAGGAAAGTCAACGTGTTAATAATAAATGTTCTCGCTTATAACTGTTAATTGTTGTCTATTAATATGTATTTATTATGTTGTAAAATGATCTACATTACCTTTTGTTTTTTGTATTATTAATAAGAAGAATAACTTTGGCCTTATAACTTATTAATATTCATACCAATGATATAACCATAGCGACAATTTTTTACAACTATTTAAGTAGGTATTTGTCGAATTTTTAAAATTATATTGTGCTTATTTACAAATAAATGTTTTTCTGCTATTCGTTTTTTTCTTGTTATTAAAATATATTGCGATAATTTTCCTAAGAAGAAACCTCAAAATTATTACCGACTGGTGGATTAAAAACTGGTTTACATGAACACATCTAAATCGCAAACAATTTATTTTGTATATTAGGCCAAGGCCAATTGTGGTTAGAAACTTCTAAATAAAGAATATCTGTAAAATATGAGACTGTTTTGAATATATTCAATAAAGAAGAGAATCAATAAATTTAATTTTGTGAATTAGTGAAATAATTTTGCAAATGTCTTTTACCCAAATGCTCTAAAAAATCGCTTTGGACTAGTAACAATTTCTCTACTTGACTAGGTCAGTAATAAGTCACCTTTATCGTAAGTAAAAAATGATTCAAAATAAGTAACATAATGAAAACTAGTTCATAACAAGAAGGTAAACATTAGGTATAATTGCTGAAAAAGGACCAAATAAAAATAATAAATAAGAGAAGCAAAGGATCAGAACTATGCTTAGATGTTGGTAAAAAAAATGTATATTTTGAAATGCATATTAGTAAATAAACTTAATATATTGGAAATGATTGGTCCACATGCCTGCCATAAGCATGAAGTCCTCCCTTAACATTGTATAAATTGAAATTTATATCATTTAATTTTTTTTGAATATAAGCTACTGTCCTTTGAGAATCATTTCCTCGCCTGCACAGGATAAATACTAAAATAAAAATTATAGTGAAAATGTTTAGTATCAATCAAACGATATTTCTTACCATTTTTTGATGACTGAATATTACAATCTAAAAATTTGAAAAATTCTTCAACATTTTTTATAATTTTGGTGTAAGGATAGTTAAAAGTATTAGGTAAATTACACATTTTATATTCTAACTCTGGTCGAACATCTACAACTAGGGATTTTTCTTTGAGTTCATAAAAATTTTTAACATCAATTTCTTGTTCTGGTTTCACAATATTGATATCTATCACCTGAAAAAATAAAACAATGATACTAGTTATAATAAAGGATATTTTATTAATTCCAAGATCAAGAACAAACCTTATCATCTGCATTGGAACCACAAAATTGCTTGTAATCAATCAATGATGTAATTGTAGGATTGTCTCCACAAATATCACATTTTAAGTTTCTTTGTCTAAGTTTTACATTTCGGAAAGTTGAATTAGAGCCATCAAATATAAGAAACCTTCCAGACAAAACTCCTGGAAAATCTACGATAACTTTGATGGTTTCTAAAGCTTGCAAAACACCTATCACTCCAGGAACTGAAACGATTTATATATATTCATTGTATAAATAAATAATAATGTATATACCTGGTCCCAAAACACCTCCATCTCCACAATTAGTAACAGTATAAGCAGGAGGGGGTACAGGAAAAAGACACCTGTAGCAAGGTCCATCTTTATGATGATAAACCGTCAATTGTCCTTCCATTTGAAGGGCACTTCCAGACACTAAAGGTATATTATTTAATACACATACATCATTTAAAAGATACCTTGTTGCAACATTATCACTTCCATCTAGAATTACATCAAACTTTGTTGCTTTGAGAATATATTTAATGGTTGTACTATTAATGTGGTCTCTTATTGGAATTATGTTAATATTACTATTTATCCTTAAAAATAAAAATTAAATTAATAATTAATAACTATACATTATTTCTAATTTACCTTTTCAACTTACTATAAGCTGATTCCACCTTTGCAACATTTATGTCTTCCTCAGAATGAAGCACCTGCCTATGAAGATTAGATAATTCAACAGTATCATAATCTATAATTGTAATTTCTCCTGAAAGTTTTAGTTTGATAATTTAACATCAAACATATGAATGTATTTAATACCTATTCCTGCACTTGCCAAATATAAAGCTGCTGGACAGCCCAATCCTCCAATGCCTACAATTAGAACTTTACTTCTTTTTAAAGCTTCTTGTCCATTAACACTGATTTCAGGCATAATCATTTGTCGACTATATCGAACAATTTCTTCAGTTGAAAGAACATCATTGTAAGAGTAATTATTTTCCTTTATATAAAAATAAGTAAGTTTAAAAAAATCTTTACCATTTACACATCTCCGCGTGAATTATATTTGTACACCATTTATTAATATTTTTTCGACATTAATTGCTATAAATTTCATTAAAAAAACTAGAAGTTTCCAAAAAGTTGGGCAAAATTTTTTACGCGATTCAAACTGTACAAATATAATCCAAGTATTTTATTTATTTACATTTTTTTGTTGCAATTTATTTAGTAATTGATTTTTTTGATTAAGTTCTTCTTTTAATTTATAAATTTCTTGTTTCAACTTTTCAAGTTCTAAAGACATTTTTGAACTATATAAAACTCTGATATAAAACTTTTGCAAGAATTTAAATAACCTTAAACTATTGACATTGACATTCTTCATCTACGCATTAGTTTTTACGATGGCCTTTTCCTGAAAATAATACAGCTACTGATAAACAAATTTTTGTACATGGATGAACAGGAGTAAAGGGCGCAAATATGTTTACGTGGTCAGGGTTTATTTTACATGGGATAAAGAGACCAACTATATTACAACCATTTCTTCAGTTGAAATTATATTATTGTAAGAGTAAATATTTTTCTTGATACAAAAATATGCAAGTATAAAAAAATCTTTACTATTTACAACACCTCTTTTTTTATGTTTACATTTTTCTGTCGCAATTTATTTAGTATTTGATTTTTTCTTTTAATTTATAAATTTCCTGTTTCAGCCTTTCAAGTTCATTTTCTGTTTAAATTAGTAAGAATTTAAATAACCTAAACTATAAGGAAAAATTACGTATTGTCAATATAGTTTTTATGAGGTCGTATTTGATCAGAAAGCCAAGGAACATGCAAGAAGAAATTTGTTCAGAGATTTCAGTTGATTTTAAATTTTTTACAATTGGTTCAAAGGTTTGTATTTAGTTTTAGTATACTGTCGCTGAATCGCTGATTTTCAGATTGTATGATTTATATAACAATTCTTCACAAAATATCGTTCAAATATATCACTTTAAATGCATAACTGGGTTTAAAATAACATAAAAACTTCAAGTTCCGCCAATATAAAGAAAACCAAATGGTTTATTGGTCACATCTCGAGTCGTTCAAACGGTCAAAGATAGATGTCGCTCACGCCGTGATTTTTTATTCTTCCTCTTTGTACTTATGATTACTGTTGGCCTTTTACTGAAAATAATATAGCTAGTGTTGGAATGTCGTTTTTACTTTCCGAGCATAACCATGAAAATCATGAGGAAGTATCCATAACTTTCTCAAAGGAAAAAATTAAATTTAAATTAGTGGATGTAACCAGGGACCCGGACCTGACCCTTTAAACCGGATCAGAACCGAATTTTTTTCTGGACCCGAACCATAACCAAACCCATATTTTTGTTAAAAATTATTTTAGGTACAACATGAACCCTTTAAAAAAATACCGGTTCTTTTTAAGTTCTTTGTATTGACGAATTTAATATAAAATTAAAAGTTGTCGCATTACTACATATTTTAAGTTAATTTCTCTATAAAGTGTGGCTAATCACTTCCATTTAATGAATAATTGAATAATCTACAATGAAATGAGCTACGAATTTGCGGAACCGAAATTTTTCAAATTAGGTAGAACCCGAACCATTATTTCATTTGGGTCCGGGTCCCTGGATGTAACTCGTAAAAAAAATGGACCGATAACCTGGGTCCTACCAACACGTCGATTTCAGGTGCTGTGTGTTGCTTTTCATCTCGAATTTTGTATATGGAAAATAACAAAACGAGTAGAGTAAAGGCACAAATATTTTTACATGGTCAGGGTTAAGGGATAAAGGGACCAAATATATTTATTACATGGAGGAGTAAAGGGTAAAGGGACAAACTCTATTACTGCAGGAGCAGACCTTAAGGGCGCCAAATATTTTAACATGAACAAAATTTCAAAATCAAACAAAACTTTTATATTAAAAAAATTAAGAATATCATAATTCTGATTTTATATTTTTAAAATAAGAAAATAAAACAAGATTGTTTTTTGTTCTTTTGTTCTTAATGGCCACACAAAATTGCGCATTCTCAAATGGTTTAATTCAATATAAAATAAAGTTAATATACGTTTAAATAAATTATATTTTATTAATTTTATGTATCAAAAATTTTGTATTATAGATGCTAAAGAAGTTACCAATTATTTATGGTTGAAACAATGTATAAATTTCGTTTTTAATTTATACACTACTCTGGTTGGATTTTGAGCAAACACTAATGCATTTCGAAAATCCGCTGCCTGTTTTACTAAAATTGTTGATCTAAATATTGTAAGAAAAAAATTTCTTTAAACTTATATTTAAAAAGTCATATATAAAAAAAACAACACTCCAATACACAAGTAATTTTTACTCACAGTAATGAGTAAGTGTTAATCTTGCTGTAATATTCATTGATTGTAGTTCAGTTAATAACAATTTACAAGCATAAGGCATGGTAATACTAGAAACTTGACCAGAACTTTTACAACTATTACACCATCCGCAATAACCCAAGAGGCCACATTTATTACAAACATCAACCTCGCATATGTCACTTGAAACCATTAAACGTTCAACTAACATCATACTGAAATAGATAAAAAAATAAGAATATTTTTAATAAAATAAAAAGTATCTACAAACCTTGCGCCATATCCTATAAGACAATCACGTTCCATCTCACCTAATCTAAGTCCGCCATCTCTACTTCTGCCTTCAGTTGGTTGTCTTGTTAGGACCGCCCTTGGTCCTCGCCCTCTGAAAATAATTAAATTCAAAGTGGCTTGATTAAAGAAGAAAAATCTATAAAATTACCAAGCATAACCTACTAGCTAGATGTAATCAAACAAATATGTTCCATTAGGAATTTTATAAATGTAACTTTTAATTAACGATCTTAAAGCACCCCAAATTACTATATTGTGCTCATGAACTAATGGACATTTCTTTACGTTAATAAGAGATTATAGAATATATTCTGTCAAAGAAAATACCTCTTTACCTTCCATGTATTTTATCTTGAACCATGTGCTTTAATTTTTGATAATACACAGGCCCAGAATAAATATAGGCCTCAAGAGGTTCTCCTGTAATACCAGAATAAAAAACATCTTTGCCCTGATAATTATAACCATGTCTAACCAATTCTTCGCTAACATCTGTTACTTTGGATCCACCAAATGCAGTTCCATAATGAAATTTACCTAAAACAGACAACAAGACGATATTTTTTATTTTAAACGTTAAGTATTTTCTTACCTTCCACCAGTCCAGCTTTTCCTGATAACAATTCGATTAACTTTCCTACAGTCATCCTAGAAGGGAAACCATGCGGATTCATAATAATATCTGGACAAATACCATACTCGTTAAAAGGCATATCTTCTTGTTCAACCACTAAACCTAGAATATACTAACAGTGAAATCAATGGAGTCAATTTACAAGTGATTACGTTAAAACCAGAAAATTTGCACTATTTTGCTACAAACTCATAGTTCAATCAGGGTTGGCCGATATATATCACACGATATATATCATGATATATATCATGATATATATCATGATTTTTATTGCTAAATAAATATCAATGTTGATGATATATATCCAATATTTAAACATCCTTAAATCTCGTTAATAATATTACAACCTGGCAACGTGGCACCATTGAACTGATACAAACTCTCTGGAATTCCCCTGAGTAGAGTGTTTATTTATCGTCCATTTTCTCCTTTTCTGTTCTGTGATATTTTTAGTTATAGTTAGGCCTTGTGTATTGTACCTACCTATTGTGAAACTTTTCTCTTGGTTTCTATACTTAAAAGAATTTGTTTAATCATTTAAATAATTAAAATAGAAAAAGGTAAACATTCAGTGTGGGTAAATTTTCGATGCGTAAATAAAGATCAGAATAGTGGTAAGTGGGCCATTTGCAAAACATGTAAAAAAGAGATGCAGGGAATCCCACAGAGAATGTTAAAACATCAGCACGCCCCCCATGATTTGGTAGAAAGCAGTTACTTTAGATTTAGATAATAAAAAAGATTTTTTTTTTTTTGATTGGACAAATTTAAAACACACCTTTTTAGAAATGTGTTCAAAGCTACTGACCGCAGTAGCATCATCTGCCGGATTGGAACGAATTTTTTCCACATTTGGACTTGTACAGTCTAAGCTAAGAAATAGACTGGAGACTGACAAAGCTGCCAAATTAACTTTTATTTTTAAATTTGTTAATCAGGACTGTTCCAAAAAAGCCACAAATTTAGACTGGTTATGCAAGCAGCAACAGCAAGACCTTGAAGAGCCTGTGGCATCCTCTAGTAGTAATTCTCAACCAGAAGATCCAAACTCCGAATCAGATTGATACTCGTTCTTACTTCTTACATGTATTTTGTTTTTGTTTATTATAAAATGAATGTGTAGTTCTTATTTGACACAAATTAAAATTAAAAGTAATATAAACATTTTCCAAAACAATGAATACTTAATAATCGGATATATATCAAATTTTGATATATATCCGATATATATCGTATATATCCGATATTTTGATATTTATAATAAATATCATGATATTTTCCAACCCTGAGTTCAATTAACTTATGGTTTACTATGGGGTAAATCACGAAACTGAATTAGTGCGTTTTGTATTCAAAAAAAGCAGACAGATTTTTAAAATCTATCAATTTTTTTGTATCTTAGACTATTAAGTTACATCAAGTTTATGCTATTTTCTAATAATTTTAACTACATTATATTATGTATGATTTGGGATAATAGATTACCTACAACTCCTTTTTGACCATGCCTCGAACTAAACTTGTCACCGATTTCTGGTCTTCTGGTTTGCCTTAACAACACTTTTAATAAAGTAGTATCCTCTTCATTAGTACTTATCAATACTTTTTCAATGTAGCTAGGTTCATCATTTCGATAACTTACAGTCATTTCTTTATATTCTACAGATGTGTTAGTACTACCAGGAACTGTTGATATTGTAGGAATTGATTTATTTATTAAAACCTAAAAATAAATAGCCATACATCGTAGATTCTGATAATAAATAAAGGATTTTCATCAGCAAATATATTTATTTCTCTACCCCATTACAAAAATTTAATATAACAATAATTTTGATTACATAGTAAAGCTAATAAATATGATAAAGGTTAAAATGCTACAATAATGTTAAAATACAAAGATAATATTAAGATACTACGATATCGTTAAAATACAATAAATGTTAAGGTGATACAATAAGGTTAAAATACAACTACAATACTACGATATAGGTTCAACTAACAATAATAAAATATTTGACTAGATCTTTTTTACAATATTTTTAAATTTAATAAAGGATAAGTCCACAATCACTAAATTATTTTGATTCATTATTTTTAATGCAAATTCAATTGGGGAGTGCATAAATTTGAATTCCTTAATTTCTAGTTGAAAGAAAATAACTTCTAGGTTTAAAAATACATTTCAATTATTGGGTAAAAGGTTACTTTGATAAAGGTTTAAAAATATTGAGCTACTAATAGTGAATATGCCCCTTGAGGACAATTTACTGTAACACCTAAATTTTTATTTGACCAAACTGCTTCTGGCAAATTATAATCACCAAGAATAATTAAGTTACATTGACTATTATGAATATCATACGTAATTTCCTCCACAATTGGAAGAAAATAAACACCTACAATAATAAAAGACTTACTCCCAATTAAACATAATACAAAAAATTGTTCCCCAGAGTTATGAATTAATATTAACTTTTATTATATGTTTTATAACCAATTTACAAATCGATAAACCAATTAAGATCCATTTGCAAGAATTCTAAAAGTTAGAATTCCACCTAATCGAGAATTTGGTAAAATTTGTGAAAGTGTGTAGAAACTTTTAACTTACGTGTCTATTCTGAACTAATTCTCCAGGCGCAACAATTCCATCATTATCCAAACAAGAATGTTTCCAAATTGACTGACCAGTAACAGTATCAACCATTGGTCCTTGTATTCGGTCAAACGTCTGATTTGGATATCGCTTCATTATACACTTGGAATTTTTATAAACCAAGCAACGACCAAATCCCCTATCAACAGAAGCTTTATTTAAAATCAAAGCATCTTCGATATCATAACCACTGTAACTCATTACTGCTATCGTAGCATTTTGACCTGCTGGAAGTTTGTCGAAATTTGTCAATTCTATGGTTTTTGTTTTTACCATCGGTGCTTGTGGATAAACAAGATTGTAAAGTAACGTGTCCATTCTGTTTTTTTGATTGTAACCGATTGTACCTAAAATAATTGTCATTAGTTAATAAAAATAAATATTTATATATAATGTATTATATAGAGTCCAAAAAGAAACCCACTTTTATGTATGTGTCTGTTTTCAGAATTTTCTATGATTAATTAAAAAAAAAAACTATCAAATTATAAAATTTGAACAGAAAAATATTTTTTCCTTTTTTGATATTGCTTATTTGTTGGTACTCATTCTTATTATTACTAACTTTTAGTTTAAATATTTGATGAGATGACTCGATTTCTAATCAAAAGGGAGCACTTCTTTCTGAACCCTAAAATAATTAAATAAATTCGTTTGTGGGCAATAACTAATAAGCTGAATTGTTTTCGAAGCGAACGAATTCAGACTATCAAAAGGGGGCACTTCTTTCTGAGCCCTTCGTTTGTGGGCAATAACTAACAAGATAAATTGTTTTTAAAGGGCTACTCATCTATTTTTTCTATCGAACCATGTTTAATATTGTGATACATGATTTTGAGTTTAATTTAATAATATTTTTATATATTTTGATAATTGTTAGTTAAAAAAAATTGTTTTACCCATAGCTTGTTTGCCCATAGCGCATTGATATGTGTTTCTAGGAGACTGGTTGTGATGTGGGTATGGAACCAATCCAGCACATACACCAAGTAAAGTAAAAGTAGCTATTTCTAAATGAGTTGTTTGCATGGTTATATCTTTTTCATAACATGCTATGAAACTATCGTTTTCTTCATTCACATCCAAAAATTCAATGAGACCTTGAATTAAAATGAATTAACTGTATTATATAAACTAATTTTTTTGTGACTTACCAGTTTGCAAAAAATCTTCGAATCCTCTAATACCTTTTTCTAGTTCAATAATGTGTTTGTCATTGACAAGTGGAATACCATTTTGAACTATAATGTAGGGCCTGCACAATCTCCCACTGTCTGAACTTATATATACACATTTATGTAAATGACTAGAGTAAATAGATACATAACCAGAAATATAACCTTTTCTACGGGTCATCCTGAATACTTTGATTAATTTTTTGTAATTTTTGGTTATACCCAATATGTTACCTAAAAATGGCAAAAATTACAAATTTTAAAGGATTTAAAAATAATTTGTATTACCATTAAGAAAGACAATGTACGATGATGGTGAATGTATTGCAAAACTTGCTACCATGTTAATATCTTGGACTCCTGCATTTCTGGCTAATCTAATTAATGGATATTCATCAACTTCTGTTGTAATATGCGTCATAAGAGCTAAATTTTTCACTAAACCACAACCCTAAAAAATACATATTTCTGAATATAATTTAGCAATTCTTTATTAATACTTATCCATATAAGAAAAACCCGAAAAACTGAATACTTAGATGAAGGAACAAGGAAGGAAAGGGTGGTTAGTGGTTTTTATATCATCATAATAAGGTTTCCAAGATTCGTATAAATACTTTTTGTCCAACTGAAATATATAATAAATCCGTCTTCAAATAAATCTGGGACGACCTATGTAATTAATAACGTTATAGGCGAGCATACGCTTAGAAACACGAAAGACTAATCAGATCATTTCTAATAATCACTAATAATGATCAATCTGCATATTTTCGAAGATGCTGAATCCGACTATGAAGTTTATTTTATCCTAAAATTGGGGGAAAATTGTCAAAACCGAAACATTTTCCGGATAGACGTGAAATTTTTTGATTCGTTACTCTTACTTGGTGCATACTTTTTACATATGCAGTTTCAAAGTATAAGTTACAAAGAAGTTTTTCAGAAAATTTCAGGTCTTAAGATTCATTAAAAAAAATATACAGGATTTTGAAATACGCGAGTGTGTGTTTCTATGGATCTCTAGCTTTTTATTGCTCCGAATAAAATCAGAGGCTCAGTATTGTTTCAAAATAATTTTTTCATTTATTGAATAGTAAATATAACGACAAATTACATATAAATAAATAAAATTACTTATTTAATCTGTGTGTTCATCATTTAATGGATTTACTTTTTACAAGTATCTTGAAAACTGAATACATCACAGAGTAATGAATGAAAATTTTTCCTAAATTTCTGGCCCGTTCGGAAAATGTTTAAGAAATTTAGGACAGATTTTACTACTTTACAAATAGATTTAAGAATATGTCATAAACTTTTCAAAGAAATATATAGATTATTCACTGAGTTACAACAAATTAAATGCCGAAAATGATGACAATTTTTTTTTCGCGTTTTCGATTTTATTGCCGGTTTTGACCCCCAATTCTAGGAAAAAATAAACTTCATATTCGGATTCAGCACAATCGAAAACATACAAATAGATTATTATTAACGTTTAGAAATAATCTGGTCACTACTATGTTATTTTAAGGTCGTTGTCGCTCGCCTATTAAGAAAGCCCATTTGTATATATCACATAACTTAAATAAATACCTATCGACAGCTACAGAAATTGAACTATCCAATAGGAAATTATTGATAGAATTGCAGTTTTTATTGTTAAAAAATATATTAGTACCAAGCAAGATAATATTACCTCTCCTTCAGGCGTATCACTGGGACATAACATTCCCCACTGACTTGGTTGAAGAGATCTGGGACCAGAAACTTTTCTAGTCTTTTCAAATTGTGAGTTTACCCTTGTCATCATACCTAATGCTGAAATATAACTAAGTCTTGACAAGACTTGAGTGACACCCATTCTTTCCATTCGAAACCTTTTAATTGTCCAATTTCCCTAAAAAAATAATTAGGAGTAGTGTAATAATTTAATAGAAAACATCTTTAAAATTGTATATAGAAAGATCTATAAAATCATAAATATTAAATGACTAAATCAAGACAACTTTATAGTTCTTAACAGTAACATGCCCCTAAACAAACTAAATCGTCTGTATTATTTTAAAAATGTAATCAAATTCTTCTTAGAAAATTATGTGATTTAAAATGTTAATTTTTGTATTTTAAAGATCGATTGAATTTAAATATCCAGTTAATATGATAAATTGGAAAAATTTGTTATCAGATGGATTGCACAAAATCAAATTCGATCATATCTATCACAAAGAAAACAATGTGTCTTTGAATTTGACTGGCTTATGTCAGATATTGCGATCTTGGAGAGAAGTGTGCAATAGGGATCAATTCTTGGACCAGTGCTGTACCTTCTATACACAAATATAATCAGCAGAATACACGGTGTTATACGCTGATGATACTACACTGATTTTCAGAGAGCAAAATAAAGAACTACTTCTCAGAAAAGTGAATAACACAATTGATACACTGCAGCAGTATTTTTCAACAAATGATCTTCTATTAAATGTTAAAAAACCCCACTATAATTGTTTGGAAATAAAACAAATATCACTTTAAAAAATATTGCACAAAATCGAAGAATAAAATATGGCATTATTTTTTGGGGTAAATCGTGATATACAAAGAATTATGGTTATACAAAAACGATATATACATATAATTTTCAAAATAAAACAAATGGAAAGTTGCAAAAATCTATTTATCATAAATAATATTCTGACATTCATTGGACCATACACAAAACTTTCATATTTGTAAGTGAAAATACATATTTTTTCAAAAATTCAGAAAAGAAATATCAGTAATGACACCAGACACAAATCTAATTTGCACATGAACCCTGGAGCAATTTTATATAAGTATAAAGAAATGTAGAATATAGTATCACAAAAATGTATAATCTTTTTCCAAAAAAAGTAAAAAAATCTCTATAGAAATGAAAAAAAACAGGTTATAAAAAATTACCTTATTAAAGAAGCATTTTATCCATTTCAAGAGTTTGTTGATGATAAGGATACAGACCTGTTTTAAATTTCGTTGTCAAGTAACACATGTATTCAATTTTGTTCGAAATTTCTTATTTTTTCTATCTAAATGTATTCAATTCAATTATGTCGAAAATTAAAAACTGGTATTAGTTTTTTAGTATTTTAAATACGGAAGGTTATTCAGATCACAAATGTGGTCCAATATTCAATAATGAAATGAAACTCAAACCATGTATCGCAGACTTTTGCAGCTGCTTAGCCATCTTCAGGCCTAAAAAGTTGTCCACTTTGGGACTGAGCAAAAATTTTTGGTCATGAAGACCCACCAAATTATTGGAGTTAAAAATACACCTCATGTATAACAGCGCTATGCTCTGTCCCGATTAAGGGAAAACTGTCAATTTTTTAAACATATATGGTAAGTCAGTTTGTTGTTTTGTAATTTTCTTAGTATTTCAAACAATATGTTAACTTTTTAGGCCTGAAGATGGCCCAGTAGCCGTTTCAATTTTCATTAGTCTTTGTGGTACATGATTTTCAGTTTAATTTCAATATTTTAGTATTTTGCCTGGTCTTTAGTGCTTAGGTAAACAATTTTTTAAAATTGAATATGTAGCAGTCTTCTCATCAAGATACCAAATTATCAATGTAGTGTGTTGAACCGAAAATATGGTACATTGACATTGTTCCACGCTACTCGTAACTTATTATAAAAGATTTTTACTGGAATAAATAAACATTTATCTATCTATGTAAATATATAAGAGTTAGAGAGGGTGACAGTTTTCATTTTTGTTGTGTTGTACTTTAATGATAAAAAATAATTATTTTTTAAAAAATATACAAATTGCATTAAACCAAGTTTTTCTTGATTACTTACCGTGGAAATGGCAAATACTAAACAGCTTGTTATTAAATCCGACCTCATATATTTAACAACATCAAATTGTGTTGCTCTAATTTTTGGTATAGTTTTTTCAGCAATAGCTTTCAATTCCCAGTTAAATCTTTTAAAAACATCCTCAAACATTAATGAAATAAGAGACCCAGCTAATTCTAATCTTTTATTTCCATAATAATCTCTATCATCTAACAACTTGTCATTAGTTTGAGCTTCTATGATTTTTTTAACCTGAAAATAAAAACGTGTCAATAAAATGACTAATTATTAGCGAAAAACTCACCATTAATCCTAAATAAATGGCTTTCAATCTGAAATTGTATTCTTCTACAGGAACATGAGCTAAAACTGTTGTAGCTAATAAGTCTCTTGCTTCATCTGCAGGTGTTTTAATTTTGGAAGCAGAACTAACGTAACGTTTAACAACTAATTTTGATCCTAAATATACCAATGCAGAATCTTGAGTATAAATTTTTAAATTATGACATTCTTCTAAAGTTGGAGTTAATTTATGAACATCTGTTATTCCTATTAATTCACATATTTCCTGATCGTTTATAACATTTAAAGCTTTAAATACAACAGATATAAGGATGGGCTAAAATTCAAAAAAAATTAATTAGAGATTATGTACTTTTATTTATGGTGTTATCTTACGTCTGTGAAAGTATTATGACCCATAAAATATTTATTTCCTTTAACAAATACATTAGTTCTAGATTTCTTTTCATGAGTAGAACTTGTAACTTGACACTGGACTCCATATTTTGCTTCTTCAACAATCATTCTATTTTTTGTTAATTGTTCTTGAATTAAAATAACTTTTTCCTGGCCCTTTACAACAAAATATCCACCTGGATCCAAAGGACATTCATTCATTTTGGCCAGTTCATATTCAGATTTACCATTAAGTACACAGTTTGAAGATTTTAACATAATAGGCATCCTAAATAATAAATTATGTTAGAAATGAATCAAGATTGAATAAACGCAATATTGTCCTTAAATAACTTTAATACTGAAATATGTACCTTCCTATTAGTAAACCTGTTTTTGAGACTCTTTGTGTTCCTTTAGTATATTCAATGTCTACTGTTATTGGAGCCGAGTATGTCATATCTCTTAATCTGCATTCATGTGGTGTTGTTGGTTTACTGATATTAAAACCTTCATCAACATCTGGAGTTCCAACTTGTACATTTGTATATCTGTTTTAATAAAATTAATAAACGGAAGGTTAATTATGATTTAAACAAATTATGAACTTACTTAATATAAAATAGAGGATCTGCATCACATGTAACTTTATTATTTGCTTCAACAATTTTTTTAATTTCTACCGATATAAAGTAATTAAACGAATCAATATGTTGTTTTACTAAACCTCTAATTTTTAAAAATGCTGGTACAAGCTTCCATTTCTCCTAAAATACGTTTTAAAAAAATATTTTAATTGCCGATATTCGCACAATAATCCATGTGGTTTAGACTTATAATTTAAAATTACCTCTATTTCCTTAATTGGTTTTTGGTAGTAACCTGGATCTCCATATATATTTTTATTATAAAAATTAGTCATATTTATTAAAAATATTTATTCAAAGAATAAAAAAAAAATAGGTTATGTGTATGAAATAAAATGACACAGTATAGTTATCCAATGGTGACAGAATCGTCGCAGTGACCTTCAAGTATTGATGACCATGAAATGATTGTAGAAAAGAAAGGTATAGCCAAAATGAAGGTTTAAATATTTACAGAAGAATGGAGCTTATTATGAACTATGAATTATTTGAAATTGCGGAAATAAATGCAGATAAATATTACACACATATTTTAACTGGAACAAAATCAAGTTGGCAACACTGCAATCGATAATCATCTGAGTCTCTAACCTCCAAAAAATGTTCTAAATTTTAAATTCTTTATTTATCTCTGATTGTATGTGAAATACTTCAATTTGAACATAAATGGATTCCTTTGAAAATAAATTAGATTTTAACGATTCTGAAGAAATACTTGTAAAAAATGAAACAGTATTTATAAAAAGTGAAGTATTTGTAACTGAAGATTTCATCAACGAAATAAAGCTAGAAAATGTTGATGTTGATATGTATACTCCTGAATATGTAGATTGTATTAAAACAGAAAACGTAGAAGCAAATAAAATAGAGGAATATGGAATAAATATAGAAAATGAAGAAATACATATAAAGGAAGAAGTTATAAACGATTCAGATGTTGAACAAAACATTTGTGAAGAATTAACTGTCACAGGTGAAAAAAGGTACAAATGCAAAATTTGTGAAAAATCGTTTGCTCAAAAGTATACTCTAAAATTACATTTATTAACACATACTAGTGAAAAAACATTAAAGTGCCAGTATTGCGAAAAAACATTTTTTCATCGCCGAGCTCTAAATCGTCATCTACCAATTCATATTACAGAAAAAAACCAGAAGTGTGAATTATGTAATAAAACATTTCGGAAAAAAAGTAATTTAACTCAGCATCTTTTGTTCCATTCTGGTAATAAAAAATACGAGTGTAATATTTGTGGAAAAAAGTGTAATCGAAAATCTCATCTGAAACTACATATCTTGTCTCATTCTGGTGAAAAAAACAGCATTTGTGGGGTATGCGGAAAAACTTTTTCTAATAGTTCTCTTCTAAAAACTCATAGTGTTATTCATAGCGGTGAAAAAAAGTATAAGTGTGATGTGTGTGAAAAAACTTTTATTCGTAGTAGTGGTCTAAGAAGCCATAGTGTTGTTCATACTGGTGAACAAAAGTACATGTGTGATATGTGTGGTAAAAGTTTTACTTTTAGTAGTAGTTTAAGAAATCATCGATTAGTTCATGGTGAAAAAAAATAGCAAGTGTAACATGTGCGGAAAAACTTATGCTACAAAGTAATATTTGTGAAAAATCTTATTCTTTTATTGTTTCTTTAAGAAAGCATAGTCTTGTTCATACTGGTGAAAAACAATACAAATGTGACTTGTATGAAAAAACTTTTGTTCTTAATGAGTCTAAAAAAAGCAATAATCTTAAATTTACTAAAAATTGTGCTCATAATCTAATACAACAGAATTTTAATAATTACATTTCTATAGCTTGTATATGAAATAAATTATTTTCAACTTTAACATGCCGGTGTCGTAATTTTCGGGTTTGACATCAAGTTGCCAAAACTACGATAAATTATTTAAAAATTTGGAGTTTAGTGCTCAAATATAAAATTAAATAATCGTTCCAATTTAATGTAAAGAAATACATACGGAGTATTTTAAATTTAATATTTTAGGAAATCTTGGAAACTTAAAAATACCTAAATTTATCTTCTGGTCAAAATTTTTTGATTAATCCATGGAAAACAGTAACTTAACTTTTTTATAATAAGCTTTTTGAATGAGTTTTTATGCCGCGATTAACTGACAAAAGTCAGTAAGTTGTCAACAATAAGCGCGTTCGGTAATGTAATCAGAGATGGGACGGTTTATTTGTCACGTAACTATAGATTAGGCGGAGTAAGTTGCAATAAACGAACGGTTAGCTGTCTGATGCCAGTAATTCATTGCATGTGTAAAACCGCCATTTTAACCTCTTCAAGATGTAATTCATGGAAAGGCTCACTTGCCTAGAGCACGACTAGAACCTTCTACCCGGAGTAAGGTGGGTAAATTGCATATGGACATTGTCCAATAAAAGAAGATGAACCTCTTGGCAACACTGCAATCGATAATCCAAGTCGGTAACCTCAAAAAAATATTGTTTATTTGTAATTTATATCTGATTGTTTGTGAACTATTTCAATTTGAGCATAAATGGATTCCTTTGAAAATAAATCAGATTTTAACGATTCTGAAGAAATACTTGTAAAAAAAGAAACAGTATTTATAAAAAGTGAAGTATTTGTAACTGAAGATTTCAACAATGAAATAAAGCTAGAAAATGTTGATATCTATACACCAGAATATGTAGATTCTATTAAAACAGAAAACATTGAAGAAAAGAAAATTGAGGAATATGCAATAAATATAGAAAATGAAGAAATACATATAAAGGAAGAAGTTATAAACGATCCAAATGAACAAAACATTTGTGAAGAATTAACTGTCACAGGTGAAAAAAGGTACAAATGCAAAATTTGTGAAAAATCGTTTGCTGAAAAGTATACTCTAAAATTACATTTATTAACACATACTAGTGAAAAAACATTAAAGTGCCATCATTGTGAAAAAACATTTTTTCATCGTCGAGCTCTAAATCTCCATTTACCAATTCATGTTACAGAAAAAAGCCACAAGTGTGAATTATGTAATAAAACGTTTCTGAAAAAAAGTAATTTAACTCAGCATCTTTTATTCCATTCTGATACTAAAAAATTCGAGTGTAATATTTGTGGAAAAAAATTTAATCGAAAATCTCATCTGAAATTACATATCTTGTCTCATTCAATTGAAAAACACAGCATTTGTGGGGAATGCGGAAAAACTTTTTCTAATAGTTATCTTTTAAAAGCTCATAGTGTTATTCATACCGGTGAAAAAAAGTATAAGTGTGATGTGTGTGAAAAAACTTTTATTCGTAGTAGCGGTCTAAGAAGTCATCGTGGTGTTCATACCAGCGAAAAAAAGTATATGTGTGATATGTGCGGTAAAAGTTTTACTTTTAGTAGTAGTCTAAGAAATCATAGATTGGTTCATGGTGAAAAGAAATAGCCTTGTTCATAATAATGAAAAAAAATACAAATATGACTTGTGTGAAAAAACTTTTCTTGTACTAGTGGTCTAAAAAATCATCGCTTTCTTCATATTAGTGAAAGAAATTACAAGTGCAGCATGCGTGAAAAAACTTTTGCTCTTATTAGTCTAAAAAAACAATAATCTTAAATATACTAAAAAATGTGCTCATAATCTCTAAATAATTTTGATTGATTATGTGAACACAATTTTAATAATTACATTCCAGTTTCTTACATTTTTGTATATGAAATAAAATACTTTTAACATGCTGGTATCGTAATTTTCGGGTCTGACGTCAAGTGACCAAAACTAGGATAAATTATTTAAAAATTTGAAGTTTAGCGCACAAATATAAAATTAAAGTGTTGAGAATTAATTTAAAAAAATACATATGGAGATTTTAAATTTAATATTTTAAAAATCTTGGAAATTTTAAAATACCTAAATTTATCTTCTGATATGAAATCAATGCAATTTTTAATTCATAATTAACCTCGGTTTGATTCATAGGTTTGATTTGAATAGTAGTTTTTTTTTTATTTTCCAAACAAAAAAAACAAATTGTCAACAACGCATGGGCGTAATATGGAATATTTGTCTCCCTATAGCTCCAAACTTAATTCGTATTATTGTGACAATTGTACCAGGTACAAATCTAAAATTAATACGTGGCCTGTGATACCTTTTTCTAAAATTCACAAAACTTTGTACGATTCGTGCTGTCGTTGTCTGAATAAAGAACAGACAACGGTGCTGTGAAATAAGAAATAATGTGCAGCTTAATACATTTAAGAACAATATAAAAAAGAAGAAAAGAAAGAAGAAGGAGAGTCTAACCTTAAACTACATAATTAGTTTAACCATATCAAAACTTTATTATTTTTCAATTTTATTTTAATATATAAAAATGGATTCACTTGGAAATAAAGTAAATGGAGATTCCATTAAAATTGAAAATATAGAAGAGTTTAATAAAAATAAAATAGAGAAAATAAAAGAAGAATATATAGATAATGAATCAAGTAATTATACAAATTTAAAACTTGAAAGTGAAGAATTACATATAAAGGAAGAAGATATAAATAATTCAGATGTTGAACCTAGTATTTGTGAAAGTGTAACATGTAATATTTGTGGAATTAAGTATAATTTAAGAACGAATACTGGTGAAACAGAATATGAATGCAATAATTGTAAAAAATCATTTTTGGATAAAAAAGATCCAGTCAAGCACCTTTTAATACACACAAGTGAAAAAAAGTATAAATGTGACATTTGCAAAAAAACATTCACTCGAAATGCCAATTTAAAACAACATTTGTTGGGTCATATTGGAGAAAAAAAATATAAGTGTGACGTGTGTGGAAAAACTTTTGCTCAAAGTAACTCTCTAAAACATCATAACCTTATTCATACTGGTGAAAAAGAATACAAGTGTGTTATGTGTGAAAAAACTTTTGCTCTTAGTTCTCATCTAAAAACGCATATGTTTGTTCATACTACTGCTGAAAAAAATTATAAGTGTGATGTGTGTGGAAAAACTTTTGGTGTTAGTACTCGTCTAAAAAGACATAGCCTTATTCATACTGGTGAACGAAAGTACAAGTGCGAAGTATGTGGAAACACTTTTGGTTTTAGTAGTCACCTAAAAGATCATATTCTTATTCATACTGGTGAAAGAAGGCACAAGTGCGAAGTGTGTGGAAATACATTTGCTCTTAGAAGCACTTTAAAAACTCATAGCCTTGTTCATAGTACTGAAAAAAAGAACAAGTGCGAATTGTGTGAGAAAGCTTTTACTAGTATTAATTCTTTAAAACGGCATACCCTTGTTCATACTAAAGGAAAAAAGTACAAGTGTGATGTGTGTGAAAAAACATTTATTCTTAATGCTAATCTAAAGATGCATATGTTTGTTCATGCTATTGAAAAAGATTATAAGTGTGAAGTATGTGGAAAAACTTTTGTTAATAGTGTTCGTCTAAAAAAGCATAGCCTTGTGCATACTGGTGAAAGAAAGTTCAACTGTGATATTTGTAAAAAAACTTTTGTACAAAAATCTGATTTAAAACGACATCAAATAACTCATATTAAATAGAATTATAAACCTGTTATTAAAAACCTGTTGTTTATTAACTATAAATGGTATTTAAATACCCGAATAGGTTTCTGAAAAGACTGGTGTCATGGAGATTAAAAAATTGTATCGCTTGTCACAATTCGCCAATAGTGTCGGTTTGTAGTAAGTAAAATTTGTTTTTTTCCTTCATATTTTCGCGAGGTATTACAAATAGGGATAATGAAAATATAAAAGTTTGTTTATCATTATGTAAGCTCCGGTATGTCTAGTGTCTAGGATACAATCTTTTATATTTCTGAAGAAAAGAAACGCAGATTTGTACTCTTAAGTGTGTATTGTAATTAAGGGAAAAAATGTCGAGCGCTTTCGGCTGATTAATCAGCCATCTTCGGGACAACTAAAATAAACATGAAGTAGAGTTAACAAGAGTACAAATCTGCGTTTCTTTTCTTCATTGCCAAGTGTGTACACACCTAACTAGTAACTCTTGGTTACCTTCATTATTTTATATTTCTGTCCGTCCGCGCTATAAATCTGGAACCACAACAGATAGAGACATACGAACAACGGCAATGGACTCAGCACAGCATACCTTGAATATGTGGCCAAGCAGAGTTTCAAGTTTCTGCGACTTCCGGTTTCATAATTGGAGAATTATAAGATGTATGATTTTTTAGAAGTCTCATTTGCCTGCTTACCAGCAGGCGCCGCTCTCACATATCACACACACACACCTAATGACCCCGAGCCAAGAGGATATTGTACCTAATCGGCACTTGATCCCCAAGTCCCCTGCCTCCTCCCCCAGGTTCTCCCCCCGACATGCCCGCTATTGTGAGCATATCGCAGGGTTGCATTTAAGGACCGAAGTCCCCTGGTCGTCATTATCGTCTAGTCCTTGGCTGCTCCGTATTCCACCCCATTGGGCTTTATTGGATGCCTGGCTTGTCCTCTGAATTTTTTTTTTGTTTTAGGGACGACCGAAGCCTCGATCCCTTTTACATCGTCTGTTTTTCCTGTCGCTTTGTGTGTGCTTTGTCAGTTTGTCATGTATTGTCTTCTCTGTAAAGTCCGCCTAAAACTTAAAACACATTATTAGAAATAATTTGTATAAATTTAAACAACGAACTGTACTTTTTTGTCACGGTTTCTGAAAAGAAATATTTTTTTTGTGGAGCGAGCTCCTTTTTATTTTTTTTTTATTTTTTTTTGATGGAGTACACAACTCCGTTTTTGATTTTTATTTTTTTTTTGGTTGGATTTCTACATTTTTGTTTTTAACGCACGGAAGAAAGGAAGAAGGAGTGGTTCAGAAGCCGAGATGTTTGTTGCCGCATATCTATGCGACGGGATTTTTAATTATCGTCAAATTTGGTAGAACCAAACTTATATTCTCGTTAATTGCCTTCTCGGCCTCGCGTGTTTACCGTGGTTGTTTGCATCGTATTCGAGGAGCTCCCTGAGCTCTAGGTTGGGGTGTGTCCGCAGGTCGCCGAACATCCGTTCTGCTCGGGCATTCAGACTTCAGAGTGTCTAAAACCAAAACAAAACCCTGTCGGATTTTAGATCGCTGAATATCCAACGGTTGGCCACATACCAAGGTAGGTTTGTGGCCACCCGTAAACAGATATTTTGCTGACTTTGGAGTTTTTTCCTATTTGTCCTGCACGTTTGTCCCCACGCGAGTGAGGCGTAGATAATTAAAGGTATTATTATTGAATTGATTAGTCTTAATTTTGTTTTGATGTTTAGTTTGCTTCTCCTCCCTGGGGGGATAGGCGTGCTCGCGCTTGTTTGGTTTCACTAATTATTGTCTTTACGTGCTCGGTGAAAGTTAGACCCACGTCTAAGGTAACCCCTAAATATTTAACTGACCGCTGCCAGTTAATATTTTCGCCGAATAGATTTACTGCACCGTTTGGGGCATGTCTCCGCTTTTTGAGGAATATTGCTTTTGATTTTTCCGCGTTGATCGCAATTTTCCACTTTACAAACCAATCCTCAAGTTCGTCAAGGTTGGTTTGTAAATGATGTAACACAAGGTGAGGCCAAGCGTTGCGCGATGCTATCGTAGTGTCGTCTGCATACAGGCTGAGCGTAGTATGTGGAGTTCGAGGTATATCCACGGTGTAAATATTGTATAGTTGGGGGGATAATACTGCACCTTGGGGCACACCCGCTACCAATAATCCATAGTCAGATAGGATATGTCCCATCTTGACTCTGAAGTATCGTTTCTTTAGGAAGGAATCGATCAATTGACACATATTTATAGTCTCCATAGATTGAATAGGAGCGTACGGGAAAATAAAAACTACTAGCGAATTCATCAAGGCACGTACCGCTCAGATCTACGAGTAGTAATGCCGAACGCACCTTAAAAATGACATCTGTTACTGTCAATGTCAATATGTCAAAAAAACCTAACCAACCTACAAAGTTAGTTTTTTATTTTATTAGCTCAGCTCAGAATGTTTTGTGCAATAGTCGATATTATACAAGTATAAATGGATTCCTTTGAAAATAAATCAGTGATTTATGATTCTGAAAAAATATATATAAAAGACGAACTAGCAATAATAACTGAAAAGTTTGATAATGAAGTAAAAGTAGAAAATGTTACTATCCACACTCCTCAATATGAAAAATGTATTTATAAAGAGAAAATGAAAGAAGAATATGTGGAATATGAATATACAAAGAATGAGTTTGTAATTGATACACATGCTAAACTCGAAAATGAAGAAATAGATATAAAGGAAGTTGATAAACAAATTTTATCTCGTACAGGTAAAAAAGAGTACAAGTGCGCCATTTGTTACAAAATATTTAATCAAAATTCAAATTTAACAAGACATTTATTAATTCATACTGGTGATAAAAATTACAAATGCACCATTTGTGATAAAACTTTTACATATAAATCTGTTCTAAAACAACATCAAGTAATTCATATTGGTGAAAAAAAGTATAAGTGTAATATTTGTGACAAAACATTCAAGCTTAATAACAATCTAAAACAACATCTATTAATTCATAATGGCGAAAAAAAGTGCAAATGCGACATTTGTGATAAAACATTTATTGATAAATATAATCTAAATCGACATCTATTAATTCATAGTGGTGAAAAAAAGGTTAAATGTAACATTTGTGGCAAAACACTTACTGATAAAGGCTACCTTAAACAACATCTATTACTACATACAGGTGAGAAAAAATACAAGTGCAACATGTGTGGAAAAGCCTTTGCTGTTAATAAAGGTCTAAGAAGTCATAGTCTTATTCATTTTGGAGGAAAAAACTACAAATGCAATATTTGTGACAAAACATTTACTCATAAACACAATCTAACACGCCATCTAATAATTCATACTAGTGAATAAAGTACAAATGTGATAATTGTGACAATATCTAATTGTTTAAAGGATATGAGTAGGTAAGCTAGGCCGGAACCCCGACACTTTTTACTTTCGCGCTGCCACACTTTGGAGTGACATGAACACTCTGTATACGAGTCGACGTAACCTAATCTATGATTTTTTTTTACTTTCGCGCTTCTTGTATGAATATTTAATTTTGCGCTTGGTGTTATGCGGCTCGGGGGGGGGGGGGCCTGTATGCAGTTGTCGGCGATCTTGGATAGTGTTCTCTAACCTAACCTAAGCCATAAGTTCACGCAATTTAATTTTTTTTTTATTTTTTAATATTTGTGAATGACCCTGTATGGTATTTATTTATAATAATTTAATTAAATTCGATTTATGAATTTTGAATTATTGAAATTAAAATATTGAAGAAAATGAATTTTCCCTAAAAAAATTTTGTGGAATTGTTAAGGGTTTTTTTTTAATTAGTTCTATATTTTTTAATGAATTTTTTTAAGTTCATTAAAATTAAAACATAAAAGAGAATAGGAAAAAATAAACTTTTAGAAAAGAATTAAAAACATTTTTTATTTATTTTTTAATTTAATTAAATTCGATTTATGAATTTTGAATTATTGAAATTAAAATATTGAAGAAAATGAATTTTCCCTAAAAAAATTTTGTGGAATTGTTAAGGGTTTTTTTTTAATTAGTTCTATATTTTTTAATGAATTTTTTTAAGTTCAATGAACTTAAAACATAAAAGAGAATAGGAAAAAATAAACCTTTAGAAAAGAATTAAAACATTTTTTATTTATTTTTTTAATTTAATTAAAAATAAGTAAAGAACACTTTTTGAAAAAACCTTATAACTATTTTTCAATCGTTACGTGTATAATTTTCATAAAAAACATTTTGCTTTAAAAAAAAATTGATTATAGCTATACAGGGTGATTCATTGGAAAACGGACATAGAGCACAAAAACTGAATTCTGTGATGTATTTTTACCTCTCGCCCTTCAGATAAGAGAGGTATAGGAATCATGCTAAAAATTGGGTAGTGAGTTTTCAATGGATAAACACGTTTTAAAGTCCCTAGAATACGATTTTGATATTTTCGCGATGATGTCTGTGTGTGTGTGTGTGTTAGTGTGTGTGTGTGTGTGTTAGTGTGTGTGTTAGTGTGTGTGTGTGTGTGTTTGGATGGATGTTGTAGTAACGATAACTCAAAAACTACTCAATAAAAAAATTTGAAATTTTGCATACAGAATTCTGATACCCTAGATTAGTTCTGATTAGATTTTGGTGCCAATCGCACAACCGGAAGTGGCAGTTGCTATGGGTGATGACGCCATTATTATACAAAACGGCAATAAAGTTTTACACATATATTTTGTATACCCTATAGTTTATTTTCATCTCATTAAAATTTTCGAAACTTTTGCCATTGTTGCCAGATTTACAAAAAAATAATTTTTTTTCATACTTTTTTGTGTCAACCTGTAAATTTTTGATTCAAAAATGGAGAGAGGTCATGTGTTGGCCACATCAGATTTTTTTATTTTTGGTCAGACGAGTTTACTATTTAAATTTTATTGTTAATTTATTTAATTTGAAAATTTTCGGGGTACAAAATCGACTAGAACGAGTTTTTATTATTTTTTATGTTATCGTAAAGTTTGCTTAACCTAACGAAGTAAATTTTTAAAGCTTACATACTAAGTTCGTACTTGCTTGCATTCAGACAACTACACGATGTATTTACAGGTCCGTATTAAGGACAAAATTCCACAAAAATTTGTCTTTCGAACACCGTGTATAATGATTGTTAAAAATTTCTACTTGATGGAATTGTAAAAACAATGAATGGAAAATGAAGTTACTACCTTCGCATGCTTAAATAAACCATTTGTACACTAGAGTACGCATGTCCGTTTCCCAATGAATCACCCTGTAGAAATTAGGAAAAAATTAACAAAAACTAAAATGTGTATACTTTTCTTAAGTTCAATGAAATTAAAACATTAAAGAAAATAACAAAAATATTTTTCAATTATTTTCTTATTAAAATAAACGTTTTTTATAAATATTTTAATTATTATGTTTCTTTTAGCAGGATTAGACAACCAGATTATTAACTTCTTGAGGGACAGATTACCCAATTTTCTGTTGGTTAGTTCATTTATTGGTGGGGGAAATGATGATCCCATACGTGCCGGGGATACTATTGGGGGAAGTAGTAGGGCACAGAATTTATCTAATAGAACAGGAACCAGTGGTGCTTGTTTGGGCCCTTTGAATGAATTGTAAGTTTTTTTTTTTTTACGTAAAGATTTTAAACAATAATAGCACTCATTTTGAGATGGAACAGGTCCATATTTTCCATATTTTCAAATTTGAAATGAGTTCTTGAATTTGTTGATAGAATTTAAACAAGTCTCTCTTTATAATCACTAAGCATATTTGATCAAATTTCTATATTTACATCAGTTTTATGATTGGTTTCAGATTAGTATTGTTTTACAATTTTTGTAGTGGGATTGTAGGAAAATTCCTTTTCATGTAATATGAGGCAATATGCAGAGGTATCTACTGAAGTAGCGTCATCAGTTTCAAATTCAATTCTAAGAACAACAGATCCTTGTTGAAGTATCTCTCGTTGCCTGGAACAATCAATATGTATCAACGGAGCGTTGTCTTTAAAATCCTTAGGGTTGAATATTGGTTGATTCATTTGAAGGTGATAATAGTTTTCTTGGAAATTTGCGTTCATTTCATATAAGGTTGCAAATTTATTATTTTTAAAATCTAGATGTAAATCATTGTAAGGATATCGTTCTGAATTTAAAAAAATCCTGATCCTGACAGTGATCAAATTTACTCATATCCTTAGTAATCTTACCCTTCTTGTCTTTCTGAAAACCAATAATTATAGTACGAGGTGTCTCTAATTTTGAACTAGTTTTTACAGGCCAGGTGTGTCTAATAGTGGCATTTAACGAGGGGTATTCAATCATTTGCCATGAACGAAATTTTATTGGAAGTTCTTTATTACCTTTGGCGATATTGGTTAGACGAAGTTGTTGACTTAAACTTGGTTTAATGTGAGGTACATTCCATAAAAGTTTTGTTAACTCTATTTTGGGGTGTTCAGTTTCATCTTCAGAAGTTATTGCATCATTATCATCACTAGAACGAATTAACACTAATTCTTGTTGCCATGTTCATCAACTAGAATTTTTTGGTTTTTGTCTTTTGGATTGTATTTTGGAAACCAGCCAGCATTTTGCATTAGAACACTCTCATTTTCATTAAGAGATAAATAATTTTTAATTGTTAATACTATAGGCCCACATCTCGAACTGAGTCTATCAATACCCCATTTAGTTCGTATCTTAGTTCACGAAACAAGAATGCTATTCCATTATTAATAAATTTTAATTTAGTTGGCACGGTTCCTGCAGTTGTGAGCAGTTTGCCCTCAATATACAAATAACTGTTTGCTGGTAATGTATAATAACGCATTCGACTGGTAGCACTGGTGCTCATTTAGTTCGACTTTTTTAAGTGCCATTTGTTCGGCTGGCGGAACTGAACCAATTATTGTATTCGACTGGAATTGCTCGGCACAAGGGCAGAGTGAAATGTTGTTCGACTGGTAGAAGCACTTGTTCAAAGTTCGAATTTTTTGGAACTGTACTTTTTTTCAGTGCCAGCCAGTGCCGATTTAGAGGTTAGATTTTATTTTCAATTTTTAAAATATGTTACCCTTGTCTTTATTATTGTCCAGTAGTAGTGAAGATGAAGATATTAGTGATGACAGTGAGGAAGAGTTTAATAGAAATTTTAAATAAATTTCGTTAAAAACACATACAGATATAAAATTACTTTAGAAAATAGAAATGTCAATTGCATCAGTCGAATATCGATAAAATTATGCACTTTGCCATTGCCGAACTGGGTCGCACCAGTGGGCATTGCTCGATAAAGTTTCGAATTATAAAAATGCTGCACGAAATCAGTGCAGAACTAAAAGCGCTCTGGTATCGAGTAAGAGCGTACGAGTCGAATGCGCTACAAGCATCCAAATCTTGAATTGAAATACGTAACTCATCATTATAATTTATATTTCCGGTATTGTTGGGTTGATATGTATGGAATTCGAAATTTTCAATTGAATTGTCATTAAATGGTTTGCCCGTTACGTGAAGCACTTCCATTATACTAAAACTTTAAATCCTTGTGATTTTAAAAACTGTTTATTTTTATGTGTTATTCCTACAGTTGTTTTTGTAGAAGTAACTGGCTTTCTTGCAGTAGATAATCTTTTATAGTTTTTAATTTCCAAATACGGGTGAAAGAATTTCAAAACCGTATTTATTACTTAATTCTTCTGATGTGTAAAGTGTTAGTAACTTCTTCTTCTCGAAAATTGATAAGATTACAATTTTGATCAATAATTTTTACTGTGATTGTATTGATAGTCTTGACACTTACAGGATAATATAAAATATTTTGTGGTGATTCTACTATTTTATACCCCGTCGGGACGGTTGGGAAAAACTGATGTATGATATGGACTGGATTTCCATTTAAATAGGATCCTGTTGCAATATTACAATCAATTCCTATACTCTATTCACTTTTAAAATTTTAACGGGATGGTCAGAAATATATGTTTGATTTGGATTAATTCTTTTAATGTCAAAACCAAATACTTTAGCTATCGAATTAACATTATTAAATGAAATTATACGATTAATTGTAATCGATACCTTCGATGTATTGATGTCAGGAACAATATCTATGTTAGCATCCTTGTCTATTTGAGTCATATGTTCCTTCAAAATACGTATAAGATCATCTAATTCGTAGGCTCCCACAGGAATTTCAAATAAATACGTTATTAGTTTCATCTATATTAGGTATCGTATTAAAGCTATTAAAATTAACCAACCTAATTTCTTACTCAATGTCATCTTCTAAATATATAGGAGGGCTAAAATTAAAAGTCAAAATTGATGAATTTCCACTTAATGTAAAACTAAGTGACATATTTACTTATTGAAAGTACATTTAATAATAAAGTAAACTTTTTATTGATAGTGATTATATAAGAAGTTAAGTGCATGTTGACCGCACTTGTATGAATTAAAAGCTTGAATCCTATCACAATTGTAGTGTATAGTTACATCTCCATTGCTATAAAAATATTTGATTAATTCTAATGGTGGTGGTAAGTTTCCATAACTATCGAAATATACCACTTTTTTATTTTCTTTTGTATTTGTGTGTTCCTTCGCCACTTGTAGAATCCATATTTAAAATTCCAGATTCATATTTATGAATTTTTTTCGTCTCTCATAAAAATCCCTCTAAAATTAGGTATTTGTAGTTTTTTAACAAGTTTATTTAAATCAACATCAGTTAGTGCTCTATGTGGTATTATCAGTTTTTTGACTTTAATCCATATCCTTTATACGGTCTCAAATATAGACCTTTTCCACCCTTTGATTCCACTCTGTAAATTATGACGTTTCTGTTCTTCCAGTTGCTGTTGGTTTGCTTTTGCATCATTCATAGCTTTGGCAATTCCATCTGCACCGCCTCCAAGAGCTCCTAAAGCCCCTAAAAGTGGTAGGAGCAAAGTTAGAAAACCACCTTTTTTTGGAGCTCGAATTACACGTTTCTTATGCCCATTTGCACCGACTTTTTTTTAAGGCGCCATTAAGCTAACTGTTCTTTAAAGTACCTTTAGCGGTTTTTGTGTGTTGCACCAACTTTAACAGACTCTTAAAGCACCCATTAAAGCAGCATTAGCTAAATGGCCAAATTTCTTCACTTAAGATTTTTAATTGTCCTTTAACCTCAAATATTCGGAAAAACTTTTCCGAAATTATACTCAAAAGTATATAAATAACATAAAAACAATAACACTATATGTATAGTTTTTTTTATTAGGTAGGTACTTACATTTCTGACATAATATTAATGTTTTAATTAGAAAGCAAATGTATCTAATTATATGAAATAAAACAAAAATTATTTTACCACCTAGATAACTCAACAAACTATTACATTAATAAAAAATCCGGTAACAATAGCAGAAAGAACTATAAAAAAGGAAACAAAACATATTTTGCAATTTTTTTCATTTGGTTGCAACCAATGGCGTAGCGTAGCAGTGGTGTATTTATTAAGTGAAGTCAACTAAATATAAAGCAAAATAGGCGTATTATAGTATCTCTAATTGTTTCTTTTTTATTTCCACATCTAATTGAAGGCATTCTTTTCTAAGACGATGTTCCTCCTCAGCATGCAACCGTTCTCTCTCTATTTTCTTAATAGTGTGATCTGCGATTATATTTTTTTTGTCTGCCAAGTATTCATATTTTTGCGCTAAAGCATTTGATGCCAATGTTCTCACCAGTGTAGCAGTTGGCCTCCTTCTATCGGACCCTCTTCCTGGTGTCCCACTGTCTCCACCATTTCTTCTACTTCGTTTATTGTTTGAGTCCTGAACTTCAATTTCAGATACCACTGCTTGATTATTTTTTTTTTCATTTTCAGATTCCATACCTTGCATTTCATTTTTATTTCCAATACTCTGTAACAGTGAAGGATTTAGAGGTTTTTTCAAGTCATTTATATTATAATTTTTCCAATTGGTCTTCTCGGTTTTTTTTTACTTCTTTCGAGGTAGATGCCACTTGTTGAATAATAATTGGAGATAATGCTTTTCTTTTTGTTGATAAACATGAAGAATGATTGATACTTTCATAGTCTCCTTCATCCAGTATGGCATGTTCCGAGGCATTTTCCTGAAAAATATATTTTTTTAACCAATTTTCAAAACAATAAAATAGTAACTCATATTGGTAATTTGGCAGTACTATAAACTATTAGTTTGGCTACCCAGACCACTACAAATGAACAAAAATGACGGTTTTGTACTACTGAAAGATACTCATAATACTTTCACTCACACTCCAGGGACAATGTGTGACAAATTTTGTCATAATGACATTATTCAAACAATTGATTTTCACGATCAAACGAAAATTTTTAGTTTTGATAGTTTGCAACTTTGAAATGTTTACCTGTGATGCCACTCTAAAGTGGAGTGTACCTTTCCTAAATAGAGTCGAATTTATATGAACGGATATCGAGAGAAAGAGAGAATAAATAGGTACCTACTTACCGAATTCGATTTTTCAAATACAAATTCAAATTGTTCAGAGTTTGTCCCCTGGATTGGGCAACTCATATCATCTGAATCAAATTGGTTATGGTGCCCCTCCACTGTTATAGGATCCATTGTGGCAAGCACCAAATCGTCAAGTTCTTCCTTATTGGTTTCGGGGGGTGGCAAGCCTCCCCCCGTTTTCAGGACCTCTTGTTGAACCTGAGCCTGTTTCTTTCTCACTACCTGTTTTTTGTTTTCGTAACATCTCTTTAATTGTTCGATCGTCCGATTATTCAAATCGGACGAGGTTGCTTGGAACTCGTTACATATTTTAACCCAGGCCTCGTTTTTTTCTGAGTTTGATACTGCATTGGTTTGTTTATTTTCCAATATATGTTTATATTGGAGCGCTATTGTAAACAGATGATTCACTTCCCTGGAGCTAAAATTCAGTCCCCTAATTCTTTTTGCTTCACCCGACATCGATTCTGTTTGAAAAAGAGTAAAAACACCACAAAAATCAAATATAAAAAACCCGTAATCCTAAACAAGAAACTAAACAAAGAATTCTTCGTGAACTAAACATAAGATTTTGTTAAAACCATTATTATAACAGAAAACCGCAAAAATCACTGGGTCATTGCGACGTTGCCGAGTTGTAAAGAAGATAAAGAACCGTTTAGTAAAAGTTCTGATAAAATGTTTCCGTGCAAATCATTTGGAACTTAAGTAGGAATTAAAATTAAAGGTCCATTAGTTAAATAACAGTTAAAAAAAAGTCGGTGCAAATGGGCATTAGCCTTCCAAATAAGATCCAAGTTTTAATTATCTTTCACAAATGATATGATCCAGCATAGGGTATAAATACATGAAAATTTATTTTTGAAATGCAGTTTTAAAATGTTTTTAATATGGGTCAGCTTTCAAATAACTTCTTATTAAATATTTTAATCAATAATATACCTTTTTGTTTTAGAACGACAAATCAAGGCCTTTTTACAAAACAGGTTGCCGGCCCAATTGAGGGTGAGAAATGTTTTTCGAAATTTCAAAAAATATTTTAACTTTTTTTTTTAGCATAGGCCCACCTATTTATTTTTAGACCGGTTGGCTCCCGGGGTAACTATTATGGTATATTACTGAGAGACACTTATTTGTAGTTTTATATGTATCAATATTCTTTATTTAAGTATTAATCTTAACTAATAAACAATAACAAAATAAACGTGTTGTTTTACCATTTTACAGACTACATTGACATTCATGTCTAAAAACAATGTTACCAACTTAACCTATAAACATAGAGGTTCCATAACAGTAACTGCCCCAGGAGAGTTTTTGGGTGTGGTGGGGGGCCACCGGAGCTACCTCGTGGAGCGTGAGCCGGAGCTTGTGTTTGGGCCATTCACCAATAAACCTAACCAACTTTTTTATTTATCTGTTTTTATGATATATTAAAGATTTTACAAATGAAAAATGCATATTTATCAATTGGGTAAAAATAATACATTTTTTAGAAAAAAAATATTTAAAATCACTTATAAAATTGAAATTTTTGTTTTTATTTTATTTAGTTGATATCTAAACCTGAAACATAAAAAATAAAAATATTTCCATCATTTCTATTAATTTTATAATATATTTAGGAATTTTAAAAAATGAAAAAATTCGTATATAAATACATATTTACCAAGTGAATAATTTTTTAATTGGGAGGTTAAGACTTCAATGTTAAATTTTAGTTCATATTTTTTGTGTTTGGTTCTTTGAAATTTATTTTGCAAATAATTAAATTGGGCATCTTTTTTCTTCAATTGTTTTAAAAGTTTGGTATTTAAATTGTCCATAATAGAAAACTTTGATTTGACCTAATTTAAATTAATTGTATTATTAGTTCTTGCAGTTGTACATTCTGTGAGATTTTTTTTTTAATTCTTGTTCCAAAATATGAATTTTATTTATTTTTGTTTTCATTTCTTCAACAAATGCTTATTCCATGGTTGCAAAATTTTGCTTTAGCGCCTTAATTTCGAGGTCTGCTAAAAATGAAAAATAATAACAATATCTTTAAAGTGTTTCATTTTCAAATTTTCTAACTGCCGTTATAATATGTTCAACAATAAATTAATATTAAACTTTAAAATTTCTCCGTTAATAGGGGCTCTTGAAAATGAACATGAATTTCTCCAAAATTTTGAGTCGTTTTCAAATTGTGTTTGGTTCTCTAAACAACTTCTAATTGCCGAGTTTATTAAATTTTTCTCGTATTCACATGGAAGATATAATATTTGTGCAAAATTTTGTTTAATAAAAAAACACACCACTAAGATTAAATACATTTTTAATTAAGATAATGACAATTTTGCAACTAGTATAAACTTAATAAAACTGAAATAATTTATTTTGATTATATGCATTTTTGTTTAAATTAGTTGCAAACTGTTATTTATTAGGATTATTTTGAAATACCTCTTAAAATAAAATGTTACAACTTAAATATGATAAAATATTAGTTTTAAGATTGAAACCATGCCATTCAAAGTTACAGTGTTGCTAAATTCTTTAAAAATTACAGATCAATGTGAGTTTAAATATTAGTTTTAGATTTAAACCAAAGTTACATTGTTGTTAAATTCTTTAAAAAATTACATATTAATGAAATATTAGTTTAACTCTTACATACATATTATGTTATAATTAAATTTAAATAAAACATAAATAAGTAGGTATATCTCGTTAAAAAATTAGTTAACTCTTAAAAACATATTATGTTGGAAAAATATGCATTTACAAACTATTGGGTGATTTTTGATCAATTGCTTTAATACAGTCCCTAATAGCACAAAGACGTTTAAAAAACATCTTAAAAACTTACACGACCGACCATCGGGTCGTTTTAAAAACGTTCGTTAAAGTACCCGAGAACGTTTATAAGACGTTTTTCTATAGTGCAAATGTCACAACTTCTAACGTCATACAGAAGTCGAAAAAGGACGTTTCACTAAATAAATGGTTCGAAAAAGGATGTTTTTTGGACGTCTTTTAAAACGTCCACTGGACGTCCTTTAAAGTACCTAAGAACGTTTATAAGACGTTTTTTTTATAGTGCAAATGTCACAACTTCTAAGGTAATATAGACGTCGAAAAAGATGTTTTAAAAACGTTTCAAAATGGACTAAATAAATTGTTATAAAAACGACAAACAAAGACGTTTAAAAATTTTTCTTTTTATGACTTTTTATGGAAACATACTTTTGGGGACCCAACGAAAACGTTTTTTACTTGTGGTTTTAAAAACGACTAAAATAAAAAATTTAGAAAACATCCCTTTTATGATTATTTCTCAAAATATACTTTTCCAGACTTAAAAACAACGTCTTCTGAATGTTTATGAAGTGGTAATAAAAACAACTTACAAAAACGTTTAAAAAACGTAACTTTCTGACTTTTCTCAAAACATTCTTTTGAGGACCTAAACAAAACGTTTTATGAACGTTTATACTGGTGTTTTTAAAAACGACTGAAATAAATCTTTTAAAAAACGTCCCATTTATGATTTTTTCTCAAAACATACTTTTGCAGACATAAAAACAACGTTTTTTTGGACGTTTTTTACGGTGGTTATAAAAACAACTTACAAAAACGTCTAAAAAACGTAACTTTTTACCTTTTCTCAAAACATGCTTTAGAGGACCCAAACCAAACGTTTCTTGAACGTTTTTACTGGTGGTTTTAAAAACGACTTAAATAAAACGTCCCTATTGTGACATTATAAAAAACCATTTGAGATGAACGTTAAAAAACCATTTAAGTACTAGATATTTTTACCTCTCGCCCTTCAGATAAGAGAGGTATAGGAATCATGCTAAAAATTGGGTAGTGAGTTTTCAATGGATAAACACGTTTTAGGGTCCCTAGAATACGATTTTAATATTTTCGCGATGATGTCTGTGTGTGTGTGTTAGTGTGTGTGTTTGGATGGATGTTGTAGTAACGATAACTCAAAAACTACTGAATTAAAAAATTTGAAATTTTGCATACAGGATTCTGATACCCTAGATTAGATCTGATTAGATTTTGGTACCAATCGGACAACCGGAAGTGGCAGTTGCTATGAGTGATGACGCCATTAAATTACTAAACAAAATGGCAATAAGGTTTTACACATATATTTTGTATACACTATAGTTTATTTTGGTATCATTAAAATTTTCAAAAATTTTGCCATTGTTGCCAGATTTAAAAAAAAGTTAATTTTTTTCATACTTTTTTGTGCCAACGTGTAAATTTTTGATTCAAAAATGGCGAGAGGTCATGTGCTGGCCACATCAGATTTTTTTATTGAAGGTTTTAAAATCGTCTGAGTAGTGTAGCTTAGATAATGTTTTTTTACCTCTCGCCCTTCAGATAAGAGAGGTATAGGAATCATGCTAAAAATTGGGTAGTGAGTTTTCAATAGATAAACACGTTTTGGGGTCCCTAGAATACGATTTTAATATTTTCGCGATGATGTCTGTGTGTGTGTGTGTGTGTTAGTGTGTGTGTGTGTTAGTGTGTTAGTGTGTGTGTGTGTGTTTGGATGGATGTTGTAGTAACGATAACTCAAAAACTACTGAATAAAAAAATTTGAAATTTTGCATACAGGATTCTGATACCCTAGATTAGATCTGATTAGATTTTGGTGCCAATCGCACAACCGGAAGTGGCAGTTGCTATGGGTGATGACGCCATTATTATACAAAACGGCAATTAAGTTTTACACATATATTTTGTATACCCTATAGTTTATTTTCATCTCATTAAAATTTTTGAAACTTTTGCCATTGTTGCCAGATTTACAAAAATATAATTTTTTTTCATACTTTTTTGTGTCAACCTGTAAATTTTTGATTCAAAAATGGCGAGAGGTCATGTGCTGGCCACATCAGATTTTTTTATTTATGACTTCCGACGTTTTGACGACATATTTTGGATGTTTCTTTATGTTCATTTTAAAAACGTTCTTGCACAAACGTTTATAAAACGTTTTATTTTGGTCCTCGGACGTTCTGACGTTAAATGGACCATAAAAAAACGTCAATCGGACCTTTTGTGCTATTAGGGGTAACAATGAATAAAATAGTTATTTGTGTAACTAGTGCAAAAAGTGCATATTTGTTGCACGAAGCATGGTTTGCAGCTCGAGACGAAGTCGAGAGCTGCAATCATGCTGAGCAACAAATATGCACTTTTTGCACGTGTTGCACACAACATTTTTTCTACGATCGAAATAAATATGACATTTTTAACAGTTTTCAAAAAAATTAAATTTGAACGGACAATTTGAAATTAATTGCAGAAACTATCACAATCAATCTGACAGTGACAGTTCAGGCCACATCCATAGGTCAAATCGGTAGACATGAAACGATTTTGATTAATCAAACGGATTTCTATTTATAAAATTACCACTAAAATTTGGCGGCTCGGGTACGAATCCCGGCGGCGGCGTCGAATTTTTTTTTATTTACCAAGAAATTGACAATTCAAAGCACTCTAAAATTTACTTTTATGCACTAGTGCACAAAAGTTATACTTTTAACACGGTAGATAGTGCAAAAAGTGGTCACTTTTTGCACGATCGTAGAAAAAACAATTTTTTATTAAGATTTTCTTCGATGAGATACCAAAATTCTCCTCAAAATCCGCAATTCCTCAACAGGGATCACAATAATTCCACCGGTGGTCGACCGTCTCCATATTTAAAGTCTCGTTTACGTGACAAAAATAACGGGTCTTCATGGAGAGAAAGTACTATGTTGGTAACGGAGTGTTGAAAATTATTTTATGATGTACGTTCCGTTCTTAATACAATCGTTTGTTCCACTATAATCCGTCTGTTAATAACGGAGATAGGTGCTAGTGCCTTTTTGGCTTTAATGTTCTTTGTGTTTTTTCGAAGAATATGTAATGTGTGTCCTATCCTTAATTTAATACAATGTCGTTTGTCTTGTTCAATTCTGACCACTAGTATTATTTGAGCCCGCCACCCCTGAAGCCTGTCCATGTAAAAAATATTCTTGGCCGCCACCCCTGAAGCCTGTCCACCGTCCATGTAAAAAATATTCTTGGCCGCCACCCCTGAAGCCTGTCCACCATGTAAAAATATTTGGCCCGCCACCCCTGAAGCCTGTCCACCATGTAAAAATATTTGAGCCCGCCACGCCTGAAGCCTGTCCATGTAAAAACATTTCTCCTCGTCATCGCCAGATATTCGAGAATTAAGGTGAATATTGAAAATTAAATATAAAAGATTATACTGATTATAAAATTCAAATTTACAAAATAACTTAAATTGAAATTTATTTCCTATATTTTAATATTCTTACAAAAAATATTTAATTATATACCAAGATTTTTCAGATGATGCTTTCAAATTTTTTATGTTAATCTGTCATCAAAAATCAATTGCCTTAAAAAGGTGGCAACTTTCATATCGTATTCCAGTTAGTTTTCGAGTTCTTTTTTGATTTTATTGATGAGTAACTGGCATAATTAACTAACCCCCTTTATGTGGTTTTTTTTCCTCAGTAACTATAGCATAATGAATCATGAATCCCCTTTTTTAAGTATTTTTCAGTCCTTTTTTGTTCTCTTTTCAGTAACTAACCTAATGAACCCATTTTTTTTCAATTTCGTTATAAATTACCCATTTTTTTCATAAATTTATGAATAAATTATCAATTTATTTAATTTTAATTAAGCCACATTTTAAGTGCTTTTTTGTCTAACTTTTTCTTCCTCTAAAATTTCCCATCTTTTCTTTCAAAAAAAGACAATTGTTTAGTTTTTTTCCAGAAAAAGGCACTTTTCCTCTCATTTCTCCCGAAAAAAGTTACTTTTTTTCTAGTTTTTTTTTCGGTACCTCGTTTATAAACAAAGAAATTTTTCGATTTTACGAAAACAGTTTTGTGTGAATTAGGAGACTGATGTTCTGAATAAATCCCGAAAGCTTGAGGGTTTTATTATTTGACAATCTTTGAATTTAACGAATTGAATTTTCTATTTAAGGGAAATCGAAAAATTTATTAGTTTATAAACGATGGTCGAGTTATATTTGACCAGATTATTTCTCAAATATTGATATTTTCGTTTAGAAATCTATCAGTTTGTATAGTACTAAAACGATTTTTAAAAAAGGTCAATAACGCACGTATAATAGACGACAGTAAATTGCACTCGTGACATTGATGTGATTGGTCGTTGTGGGCGTGTACATAATTCAAATTTCGGCGGGTTTCTTGTTCATGTAAAAATGAACAACTGTCATTAATAAACCAATAATTTTGCATGCGAGGATTATACAACAATGTTAAGATGAATATATCTGATTTATCTAAATAAAAATAAAGAAAGTGTTAATATTAATCTTACCATTTTCTTCTTTTAAAAATGACATGAATGTAATTCGAACTTTTAAGGTTAAAATTTAATGTAGGTACATATTTAAATACTTTTAGTAATACTAATAAAAGTTATACCTATACACAATATGAAAAAACATGGATACATTTCACTAGATTTATTAGCAATAAATTAATTTTACAATGTTTTATCCTCCCAACCACAATATTGGACTAATTAATACAAAATAAAATCACTTTTACTGTGTTACTAATAAAAGCATCCAACAATAAGGACTAATATAAACTATATAATAATAATAGCTATTGTAATAGAATAATAAATAATAATAGCGATTAACTTATAGGTATATTAAAACATTTATTCCACTTATTATAATATATAAGGTAACTATATATTCTTCTTCTTATTTATAATCCTGTAGCTAAAATGAAAATTCACTTAAAACACGAAAACAAAATACACATGGGTAGGTAATAAAATATTGTATAGAAGTAGGATTGTACAAATGAAAAAGTTTATTATATTATTTTAAACATACTCACTTTTGGGTGTTTGTTGCAAAGAAAATATTTCACTTTCTCCATTTTTCGTTTATGTGCAGTATTATTTATTTTTTCTTCATATTTGCGCACATGCAGTTCCTTGGATTTCCTTCATAAGCCCCGTAAAATTGCCATCTAATTATTCTATGAAATTTTGCACATTCTCCCACTGAAGAATTCGTTTGCGTTGTGCCTTGATTCTATCCGTTACCTGATTTGCCTCTTCTAATTTCTCTTTAATAAATTCACCGATTTCTTCTTTGCGCTGTGGTTTGATACATGCATTTTCTCCTAAACCTTTGCAGCTTCATCTAAAACAAAGTTAGTACCCATTCGCTCCACATACATTCTTACCAAGTGCACATGCTTGCACAAGTTATTCTTCACTACATACTCACACTGGTAGCGATGAAAGGAAATTTTGCATACTCTACAGTATAGTATCTTTCATTTATTTTTACATACTTGCTTTAAATTTACAGTGTATGTTGTTTAAATTTACTCACAACCAAATTTAAAATACCACTACCAATACAACTTCAAAATTTAATATTCGAGTAAACAATAAAAAAGTGCAAACAAGCTCCATTTTTGGCACTGGTGCATTTTTGTGACATATATGAAAAATATGTTTGAAAATTAATTTATACCTTATTAAAAACACCATTAATTTTAAAGTGTACCTAAACTATTAAGGTTCATTGTTTATAACAAATAACTGTTTTGTTTAAATATTAATTTTTCTTACATACCTTCCTTCTTGAATAGAAAAGCATAATTCTTGCCATTAGCATTCTATTTTTCAACTTTCATTTCAGCTTCTAGCATATCATTCTGATCTCGTTTATTGTGGTTGTTATATTTTTTCGTCAAATTTGTGATATCTTGACTTATTAAAACATTTATTCTTCCTATTTGCGATGCTTCAAATTTTCTTTAGTCTTTTTTTAAAACTCAAGAGCTCAGGAGATTAGCTTTTCTTTTCGTAAGTAAAAACTAATGAACTGTATATTTCATCAACACAAAACACAACCTCTAAATTTAACTCACAAAAATAAAAAGCAAACAAAACGATGTAACGCGCCTGCTCATTGTTTGCCCACAACGACCAATCACATCAATGTCACGAGTGCAATTTACTGTCGTCTACGTAGAGATTGTCCAACTACTAAAACGACCGCTACGTTAAAAATTAGAGAAGTGGGGAACGAGGCCCGAGGATCTCCGGAATCGGTTGCGCATGGGCAAACGCAAAGTACATGGCAAACTGGCCGATACCAGTGTCGTGCTTAAAGTTGTTATTGATATAGACTAAGTAGGTTATTTCTTATTATCAAAATGGTAAGTATTCTCACCAAACACAACAAATAATATCCAAAGTTATTAAGTTTATGAAAAATCAGGCAAAAAATGACATCGGAATTTCTTTACAACGTCACAGGATAAGAGTATTAGCAGCAACAGGATTTAAAAAGAACACTTTTTGAAAAAAAATTTTAAGCGACAGAAGAAATTAAAATAGGTAATCGTCCCTCATTTTCTCCTCCTAGGATAACTGGAGGATGAACATTTGCTAAAATGAGCAAAAAACCTTAAATTATAATTATCCTCTATTTAAAATAACTCCTATATTTAAACGTATTCATCGATTTAAATCAACTTCTTTTTTTAATGTTGCATATATTCATTTGAACGCTTATATACACCTTTAAAAGAACAGATATTTTAAATTTGCCGCCAAAGCAAACAATACAGGAAGCAGTTCAAAGTTGACGACGCCACTGTTCACTGTTCGGCGATAATCGACTGTAGGAAACCGGAAGGGAGAAATTTGAGTGGGGACTCTCTAGGTGTCGGTTTAGTAGTTGGACAATCTCTAAGACGGTGTTGCCTATTTTTAGAAATAATCTCCAAAATTCCCCTCCTTTTCTCTTTTCAAAAGACACTTTTTTAACTTTTTCCCCTCTTTTCTCTCAAATTTCCTCTTTCAATTTTTGTCATTCTTTCCCGAAATTACCCTTTTTTAATTACTCTTTTTTTTATCATTTTTGTCATTTTTTATCTGAAATTTCCCCTCTTCTAAAATTTTTAAACTTATCTCAAATGTCCCCTCCGGTTTTTTTTTAATGACTTCTTTTTTCTCAGTTTTGGCACTTTTCTCTCAAATTTTGTCACTTTTTTCCTGAAATTTTCCTCTTTTTTTCTAAAATTACCGCTCTTATTCTACAAAATTTGCCTTTTTTCAAATTTTGTTACTTTTTTGTCTCTTACTCTTTTCTCTGAGCTATCTAGTTTTATTTTGTGCTTAGGAACAAAAATTTATAAAAAGAATGCAATTTCATATTTGAACTGAAAAATATTAGCAATAGGTATCATTTTAAAATTTAAGAACCTAAAAAATAAATTGACCCAGTCTCCCCCCCTCCCGGCGGATACGCCATTAAAGAAGTACATGATATTCGGCTAAACAACATTAAAGCGATGGATAATGAAGTCCTTATTTTTGTTTATAAATAAAAAAAATTAATAATTAAATTATCTCAATGTTTAGTATATCTATAAATTCATACATTTGTCGACGAAAAAATCTTGTATTGATATTGTATTGGTAGAGGCCACAAAATGAGAAGAAGATAAATACACTGTGAAGTTAGACATTTTATTTTGAAGGTTATGAGTGAAAAATATTGAATATGGGAGTTTAGTATTTTTGACGATATATATTTTATTTTAATCATAAAGGAATTACTTTCAAAATAATCCACGTTTTAAAGATTCAGAAGAATACATAAAAGAGTTCGAGTCACACAATTAGTATGGAAAATTTTTATTCCACTACAACACTAATTGAAGACAATATTAAAACAGAAAAAATAAAAATAGAGAATGAATTTGGTTCTGATACAGATTTTAAATTTCAAAATGGAGAAATGCATATAAAGGACGAAGATATTGAACAAAAAAAATATGAAGAATCTTATAGTAGTGAAAATGTGATAAATAAAGTTAGAGAAAATGTAAAAGTTGATAAAAAAAATTACAAATGCGATATTTGTAACAAAATGTGTACTCATAAACATAATCTAAATCGACATCTATTAATTCATACTGGTCAGTTAAACATTAAGTGTAATATTTGTGATAAAATTTTTACTCGAAAAACCTATCTTAAACAACACATATTACTTCATACTGGTGAAAAAAACTTTAAGTGTGACATTTGTGACAGAATGTTTACTAATAATTACAATCTAACACAACATTTATTACTTCACACTGGCGAAAAAAAGTACAAGTGTAGCATTTGTGATAAAATGTTTAGACTTAATGCTCTTCTAAAAAAACATCTATTAATTCATGCTGTTGATAAAAACTACAAGTGCAATATTTGTGATAAAGCATTCAATGGAAAAGCCAAACTTAAGCAACATTTATTTACTCATAACGAAAAAAAGTACAAGTGTGATATTTGTGAGAAAATGTTTGCCCAAAGTACACAACTAAAACAACATCTATTAGTACATTCTGCTGAAAAGAAAAACAAATGCAATGTGTGTGGTAAAACTTTTACATACTGTTCTAATCTAAAAAAACATAGTTTTGTTCATATTGGAGAAAAAAACTTCAAATGTGACATTTGTGATAAAACATTTATTCATAAAGCCAGTATAAAAAAACATCAAACAGTTCATACTGGTAAACAAAAATATAAATGTAATGTGTGTGAAAAAACTTTTGCTCACAGTAATGGTCTAAAATATCATGCTGTTTTTCATATAGAAGGAAAACAGTACAAATGTAATACTTGCGATAAAACATTTACTTATTATTCTGCTTTAAAACAACATCTATTAATTCATACTGTTGATAAAACTGAAGATTTAGACCAGGAAATTAAGTTTGATGCCAATATATCTGAAGAAAAAAAAGATACAATGGCGAAAATTAATTGTACTATAAATATAAAAAATACACAACAAAATGAATATAGTATTAAAATAGAAAAAATAAAAGAAGAATATATTGAAAATATAGATAATAAATCTGCTATTCCAATAACTTTTAAACTTGAAAGTGAAGAATTACATATAAAGGATGAAGACAAAATATTTACTGATAAACAAATACTGAAAAACGACAAGTGTAATATTTGTAATAAAGTGTTCAGTGGAAAAACCAATCTTAAACGACATTTATTAATTCATAGTGAAAGACAATACAAGTGCGATATTTGTAACAAAGAGTTCACTCGAAAAACCAATCTTAAACAACATTTATTAATTCATAGTGAAAAAAAGTACAAGTGCGATATTTGTGACAAAGCATTTACTCAAAATGGCACTCTAAAACAACACCTCTTTATTCATAGTGATGAAAAAAAGTACAAATGTGACATTTGTGATAAAAAATTCATTCGAAAAGCCAAGCTTAAACAACATTTATTAAATAATAATCACTGATAAATGTTATTTAAAACATTTATTAATTTATTCTGGACAGAAAAAGTATGTTTGTGACAAAATGTATTAATCACTTATTAACTAACTAAGTTAAAAATGTAAGGAAGAGGTCACAATAAAAAAATATATGAAAAATAGGAAACAAATTCCAATATTTTTAGAAAAAAAATCAGTTAATAAAGAAAAAGAAACGAGGTAGAAAAAAATAACATCCAAAAAAAAGAACAAAGGAGTATCTGGTGCTCCCATGTTATAACATTATTTATTTTTTAAAGGAAACTGTGCAGTGAAAAATTTCCGATTTTTTGGACTTGACTAGTACTAGTAATACTTGTCTACTAGAGCATACTATAAAATCGTGAATAGTGTCCAGTGACCCAAAGGTCATCTATGACATTTTCCACTTGTGTGAAGTTAGCTCCCGGAGCTGGCTCCCAAAATTAGCTCCTTTCCCCCTCCAGGGAGATAAGTTCACATGGCTTAAATTAAATATTCATTAGTATTCATTAAATAAGGCTGAACAGTAAAACATCAAATAAAATTCTTACCTAGTATCTATTACTTGTATAATTTTTCCCCTTTGACAACCTGATTCAAAAAATGTCTTTAACTTCAGCAAACATATTTTTCATAAAAAAGTCATTTCGTATAGAAAAAATAAAACATAGCTGTTAGGGGGACTAAAAGGTACTTTTGTTTTAACGAAAAAATAAACTTTCTAAAATTTCACCGAAAACGAAAAAAACACTACTGTTTATGACAAAGTAAGCTTCATGATAGACTTCCATTACAAGGACTGAAAAGTGTTCAATTATATCTACTTTAAGCCAAAAACTCAACATCCTAAAACCTGGCGTCGTAATTAAAAATCATACCTTTAAAAATGAAATAATTATTTTCTTTACGACAAAGCGAGCTTTGTGACGGATTTCGACTAGAAGTACTATGAAGTACTCAATTATATCTACTTTAAGAAAAAAACTCAACATCCTAAAACCCTGACGTCATAATTAAAAATCATCCCCAACGTGAATACAGCACCGACTCGTAAATTCAACGTCTGAAGCACCCACATAGTTCGAAAAGAGATGGACCGAGGCCTGTGCAGTGCTGACGTAGCCTAAAAAGTATCAGGGGTAATAAGACGCCGTGTCTCAACTTTTTCGATACCCGAAAATGTTTGGATGGTGGTGGTCTAGAGGTGGGCTTGGGTGCGGGTGCGTAGAAATAGAAATTCGAGATTATTATTTTATTGGTACCTAGGTAGTTTTAATCTGTAAAACAACGTTGAAATAATTTCTACTCTTGGAAAATAGTGTTTTTAGAAATGTTTCTCTTTCTCAATTAAAGGAGGAATGTTATTTTTTTAAAAATAAATAATTGACAAAATTTGGAACTTTTAGGTAATTTTAGTTTGATTATAATGAATTTAGGCCTAGGAAGGATAAAAAAATTAAAAATTAAAATAAAATGGCATCTTAAGTGACATTTGATAGTCGATCTGTACGTGTTTGAAGTCGTAGAATCTAAATATAAATATGTAGAATTATACCGGGTGTTCTATTTGAATTTCCAATTTTCATGTCATTTTCGGTCAAAAGTATAAAAAACATTAATAATCTTGATTGTAATAATTTTGAAAAATTTAAAAACAAAGCTGAGTTTTAAGAAATTCAAAAATTTCGAAAATATATCAATAAATTTCAAAATTAAAAAAAAATAAATAATAATATCGAAAAATTCAAAAACTCCGGTAATTTCTAAATTTTTTCGAAAATTTCAAAAATTTCAAATTGTGTGTTAAAATATTCAAAAACTTAAAAAAAATTGAAATTATGCAATTTTTCCGAAAATTTCAAATAGTAAAAATGCAAAAATTTCTAAAAATTAAAAAAAATAAATAAAATTATGTAATGTTTTTTCGAAAATTTCAAAAACTTCAAATAGTAAAAATGTCAAAATATTCGAAAATTTCTAAAATATATAAAAATTCAAAAAAAAAAATCGAAATTATGCATTTTTTTTTGAAAATTTCAAAAAATTTAAATAGAGAAAATTTTAAAACATTTCAAAAATTTAAAAAAAGTTTGAAATTATGCATTTTATTATCGAAAATTTCAAAAATTTCAAATAATAAAAATGTCAAAATATTCAAAAATTTCTAAAATATATCCAAATTTGAAACTATGCAATTTTTTTCGAAAACTTCAAAAATTTCAAAAAACAAATTTATTCGATTAATTAAAAAAAATTCAAAAATGTCAAGAGTTTCAAAAACTATTATAAAATTATTCGGAGATTTCAAATATTTCGAAATTTGTAAAAAATGTAAAAATTTTTTGAGGAAATACCAAAATATACAAAATTGTTCTTTTGGGATGAGTTTTTACGAATCATTCATATACGACAGCCGCAGCTAATGGTTAAAAAAATAGGTCTATTATAATCGACCAAAATCTGGTATAAATCCATAAACCCGTTTAAAAGTTATGGGGGTGGCCCCTGACCCATTTACAAATAACAAAATAAAAATAATTAAAAAATATAACAATAATAATAATCAAATAATTTAATTGTATCAATAATAGTATATATACATCAAGGTCGAGAAGTAGTAAAAGAAGCAGTTTCTCAAAACAATTGAATGAGAATATTTAATAAATTAACAAATTTAAGTTCTCGACTCGAACACAGTATAAATAATGACATCTTCTAATACTAATAGTGGAAAAAAATAATTATTATTGTTCATTCATATATTCGTCGTTAATTTATCTTGCCAAAAAATATCCCAAAACAGTTGATCGAAATGTATCCGTATACCAATGAGTTTGTATGGGATAAAGGAAGTCCCTCTGTTTTATTTTATATGTAAAATTTTATTTAAATCGCTTTATTCGTTTCTTTTTTACCTGCGCTGCCTACCCATATAAGCTGGTAAGGTAATAGATTACAAAAAACCATGTTGCTCTGCCCTACGCTCTACGCTGGTTCTCAATTTGCGCACGGACACTCTGTAACACAAGTTATAATAGGTTTCACTGCTTCCACCTCTAATGAATGGAGCAACTGTTACGAAGGATATCTTATACCGCAATCCGTTTGGGGGCGCCATCAATCAGTTACAATATTTTGGAAAATCATTAAAAATCAACGAGTAGTCACAGAGGATTAAAATTTTGGGACCATATTTAAAATTTTATTATCTAGTGACTCAAGGATGGGTTCTTAAAATTTTTAATATTTAGTGCCTCTTCATTTTCTTTCTCAAAAATTCCAAGGTATTTTGTTCTGTTCTTTTTATGATGCCCTAGATAATCTCCTCTTATTTATTGTCCCAAAATTTTATTTATTTTTATTCAGTAGTTTTTGAGATATTTTGGATCGAAAAATAGGACGGGTGCTGTAATCACCTTAAAAATGAAATAATTATTTTTTTTACGACAAAGCGAGCTTTGTGACGGATTTCGATTAGAAGTACTATGAAGTACTCAATTATATCTACGTTCAGCCAAAAACTCAACATCCTAAAACCCTGGCGTCATAATTAAAAGTTATCCCCTTAAAAATGAAATAATTATTTTTTTTACGACAAAGTGAGCTTTGTGACGGATTTATATGGGGTAAGTTTATTATATTTTCATTTATTTCCCTCTTATCATTTTAAATTATTTCAAAGCTTTAACATTTATTTAGTGCTATTTTAATGTCTGTATATACAGGGGTGGTCCACCGGTAACGCCTCGATCTGTAGAGCCAAAACTAAATATTTTTTGTAAAATCCGTTTTCACAACGAAATGTATTTCAGAAACGGCAACAATTTAAAAATAATTTTAATTATACAGGGTGCTCCATGAAAGTGATACATATCAACCGATGACCAAAAATAGGAAATTCCCCACAAATCGGCATCACTGTTTGATTACTGATGTATGGTTAGAGGTCGCAAAAATGAAGAAAACAAAAATATTTGGAGAAAATCCCGGACCAAAAATACGATTTACCCTCAGCACCAGAAGCTGACGCTTATACGGGCATACTCCTTTTAATTAAAATGTTTTCATTCAGATGACAATAAATGTTATTTTTAACCTGTATATTAAGCAATATTCTACAAGATTTTTACTTTATGAATATTGTTTAGTGTACAGGATGTTCAATTTAAAAAATAACATCTATTTTCTTCTGAAAACGGCAACTTTAAACTGAACTGTGAAAACCGCATCTCATTATCTAGAATCGTTTGGAAGATATACACTTTTAAAAATAGCCAGAATATAATGAGACACCCTGTATAATACGAGGAACTGTTTGACAAATAAATAAGTAATTGAAGGAGTGACCAAGATACTATGTAGTCAATAAATGTAAAAAAATCTTGTAAATATTTATAGTTTTATTATTCACACTTCAGTATCTAAATATTTTTAATAATCCTATAACATAATGTCTGTAAAATTATTGAAAGTAATATAGTTTTATATATGGCTAAATTTCGATATACAAATTTTTCTCCCCATTTAATATACCTCTTTAAAAGTTGTTGAAAAATTGAACACCCTGTATAACAATTTTTCACATGAAATTTTAATAGTCCAAAATAAATAAATATACGTGTACAGCGTATTTGGTTTTAAATAAATTATTTTGTCATAGGTAATTTAGGAATATCTGCTTTCTAAAGCAGAAAAGTTGAACATGAAACGCCAGCTAGAAAAATTCCATTTATACAAAACTGCTTTTTTGTTTAAATCCGAAAATACAGATTATAAAGTCTTAAAATTTATGTTAAAACTTTTTTCATATTTTGGTGCAACAATAGTTAAAACTGATAAACGATTACAATGGATTTGCAAAATTTGGGTATCATTAATAACGTTATATTGTATTTTTTTTGTAATTACCGACATTAAAGTTGCTCCAATGCGTGAACTTCTCGATTTTTTGCAGTTTACCAACAGTGCAATGATAGTTATTACAGTTACATTTTTCCCAACTTTTGTGTATAGTAAACATTGGTTGGAGTTTGCATCTTATATTGACAAATTAGAAAAAACTTTAGATTCTCTACACTTTCACTGTTTTAAAATCTTTTATATTGGTAATGTCTATAAATTAATTACTTATTGGATATTTTTGATAACATATTACGTCTATGTTATTATATTCAATGCATTAAATCATATTTCAGATTATACAATTTTTCTAAAATTTATACCTAATGATTTTTATATAGCTATTATATTCACATTAGTAATTTTTATATTTGATTTGTTGGCTTTCAGACGATCTTTTATTAAAACTGCGTTAATTAATGAATTGGCTGGAAACGAAAACAATATTTGCTTGAAAAAATATATAATTTTTATGAAATTGGAATGCAATATTATAGAACAATTGAATATATTATTATCATGGCCTTATATATTAATTTATACAACAACAACATTTCTTATGGTAAAATCTGTTATCGATTTATTAATAATTGAAGTAAGTTTGAATGAGAAGATAGATGGTATATTATTCACTGTTGTTTATCTAGTAAGTATATTTTCTTTTCTATGGTTTCTTAACAAAATACACTTTTCGTTTATTCATAAACATAATAGTGGACTGTATTTTTATATGACTGCTAAACATAATTTTCGTAACTTGTCTCGAGAATGAATCTAATTTCGATTTTGTTAACCCTTTTATAAAGAATGTAATAAGAGGAAACATGTTTTAATGATAATTTATATTTTCTCCTTCATTACTGTAACATTACACAGTCAGTTTCAGTTACTATTAATTAATTAAGTGATATAGTAGTAATCAATTTATAAGTTAACAAAAATGGTAAGTAATTAAAATTATTTAAACGTATTGTAACCTCCCACCCCCCTGGCCATTTATCTCATGAAAAAGGCGAGTACAAAGTAACAAACCGATGGCCATTTTGGTAAGAAACTTTTATACTCAAATTTATCATAAAATATATCTGATCGTCTAGTATTGTTAAAGGACCCAGTTGTGCTGTATTTTTATTCGTTATAGTAAAGTTTGCTGCAAGTAAAAAAAATAAAACACTGAAAAACCTTCAAATCGTATATTCCGTAATTTCAACCTTTTATGATAATTACAAAAATCAAAACCTTGAGACATTATTTACTCTACTCTATTTGTATGTGAGGACCCCTCACAGAGACCCGCCACTGGGTGGGCGAAAGAGAAGACATTTGTCACATTTTACCATTTTGTGTTTGTGTAATTATTTTTATATTTCTGTTTGTTTCTATTTTATAACCTTTTTAATTGAGTGATTTGAAATCACGTGTATTTACTATGGTCAATAATGTCCTAAACATTCAGGTAGGAAGATGGAATGCCCGCGGGTCTATTGCCGTCTGCGACATCCCTCATTGGGAAAATTTCAAGGGGAGAGGAGATCACATTGCCTCCTACCGTCCCAAAATAATTAATTCTTTTTTTGTTTAAAAGGGACCGTACCTTAATAGACATAGTAACAATCTTGACCAACTCATAAAAACACAAGATTTTCTGTGTAATGTATTGTGTATTGTTGTAATTGGTAAATGAGACTCCTGACTTAACCCTTCCGAACACACAACGGCGCGCCGCTGTGAACGGTCAATTAAACAAATGGTTTACTTGTCCGGACGTAAATTAAATATGAATTTTCTTCCCCGGATTTTGAATTGGGGGTGTTTTTGAGACATTTTATTTAGATAGATATTTTTATTTTGTAGCGAATTTTGGATTATTTTTCTCTACTTATTTTCTCTTTGGTTTTATGGGTAGTTGTTTTCTATACGATAGGCAAAGGCCTACAAATAATTATTACGGGGTCGAAGTTGGCGGTAGACACAGGTCTACAAAATAATTGATGTTTTCGTCGATGGGTATTTTTACAGGAACTGTTTTTTTCTCTCTGGCTTTTTTTTTATTTATTCTTTCTCGAAGCGAAGCGTAGGTACTGCTAGATAGTTTAGGCGATGGTAAAAATTTTCAGACTCTTTTTATTTCTCATTTTATGCCCTTTTTATACCCAGAAATTATCTCATTTCGTGACGTAGGCATTGTAACTGCGTAGTGAGAACTGAGAATCTACCTCTTGCGACTCGTAATCGATAATTTGTTTATGTTATCGTAGATAACTGCATTCCAGAGGACAACTTTTTAGCTATTTTGAGTCTTTTACGAATTTTAAGAGAAATATTTGAAGCGTAAATTTTATACAGGGAAAAATAAAATTAGAATTTATAAGTAAAATAATTCTACGGAAATAGAAAAATAGTAATTAAAAATGGGAATTAATATAAGAGATTAAGTGGCCTAGGGTAGGAACGTTTCAGTATATATAATATTTAGTTTTACATGTATGATATTTTACTACTTCAATATTGTATTTCAGGACAGAAATTAATATATTGGGAAGGTATCATTTATTATCAAATATAAAATATTTATTCCTTCTTTTCAGTATTTAAAAATAAAAGTGTCGAAAAACAAAAATTCGCCTATTTGTATTACGTTATTATTTTTAGAAATTCAACCTGAAATTTTAAACTATATGTTATTTAATAACCAGGAGGAGTAATTCAATAAACCTTACTTACACCACTAAAAGTTACTAGATTTTATATTATAAAGGGCGTGTTCCGAAATCAGAAATTGTCGTGTTCACATTCTAGGAAATAAATAACAATTACTACGATCATGGATTTTTAAGGATATTAACTTATTAAATTTTGGAAATATTTTATTTTAATTGGAAAAAAAAATTATCTTTTAGATACATTACAAGGGTTCTTTTGCAAAAGAAGTGATTTATCTTATTTCTTAATAAATAGTTCAAATTAATATAGGAATAAATGGGATTTGTTTTTTAATTTATATGAAAGAAGTTTTTATGTAAAATATGGTAATTAATCTTATTTTTAACTGGCTAAACAAACACGAATTAACTTAAAATTTTAATAAATCTTCCTTTATGTATATAAGAAGAAACAAAATCCAAATTATAACATATACAAATACAACAAAATATTTATATTAATATTAATCTATATCAGAAGATTCAGATTCATCCGAGCTTCTAGTGTTCGCAGATATTATTAATGGCTCTATCATGTCATCCATCAAGTGTAGACATTTAATTCACAGTGGTATGGTGGAAGCCGTAACACAACTTTATTGGCTTCTTTTGCCATTTCATCGACAACATACAAATAATGTTTACCTTTATGTTGCCGAATTAGGTGCAAAAGTTCACACTGCTTCATATTTGTATCGAAGCAAAATTTTTAGTTTGAAACCACTCCTGCATTTCAGCTTTTCTTGATGACGAGGTAGGGATTTTTTCAACTTTTCGGCTATGATATGATGCATTATCCATCACAAGCACAGCATCATTAAGTAACTTTGTCAAAAAAGTAGAAAACCAATTCTCGAATACTTCAGAATTCATCTCTTCATGGTAATCTCCTGTCTTTTTGCCTTCAAAAACCAATAATGCATTTTCTACAAAGCCTGCTTCAGAACCAGCATGTAAAATAATAAGACGTCTTCCCTGTCCTGTAGGGGTTTTCATGCAAAATTTTGCTTAATGTAGGTAACTCATTTTTAAAACAGAAATCATGTTTATCATCCAATACTTGTTTGTACATATTTAGTATGCACTGTTTTTCTTACTGACTTAAATGGCCTAAACTTAGCCGTTTTCGTTGTTTTGGTGGACTACGCGAGTGACTGCTACCAGTAGGAGTAGAGTGATAAGGATCCATAATCGCGGAAATTGCTTACTGAGTTCTGAACAGAACTATTTTTTTTTAACAAAATAGAGTGGAAAACTAACTAAAACTGATGAAATAACAAGAGGACAAAAGCAATAATAGAAATAAAAATAATAATAAATTATAAAATGTCAAAACTGTCAATGTCAATTATCAGCTGATGTTAATGCTAAAATTTGCTGTGTGAAACCGACTGCAAACTGACCAATGAGAAGCCTACAGAATTGCCAACTTAAATTCAAATCGCTCCTCCTGGTTATTAAATAGACCATAAGAAATATGGCTAGACTGGACTTGGACGTACATTTTCTACTTACTTAACCTATCTCATGTCTCTTACGGTTTATAACTTGCCATTGAAGAACCGGACAGACTGTATAAATAGTTTTCACATACAATTTTAATGTGCCGCAATATATATATATATAAATAAATTATATGTATTTGCTTTTAAATAAATTATCTTGTCGCATGATTATGGGCTTGCTTAAATATGAATAGTTGATTTTGCATTCTAAAATAGAAAAGTTAAACATGAAACGCCAGCTAGAAAAATTCCATTTATACAAAACTGCTTTTTTGTTTAAATCCAAAAATACAGATTATAAAGTTTTAAAATTGATGTTAAAATTATTTTCATATTTTGGCGCAACAATAGTTAAAGGCGAAGGCAACAAACGATTACAATGGTTTAGCAAAATTTGGGTATCAGTAATAACGTTATATTATATGTTTTTGATAATTACCGACTTTAACATTGATGGAATACGTAACCTTCTCCTCTATTTACAGTTTACCAATAATGCAATGATAATAATTTCAGTTACATTTTTTCCAACTTTTGTGTATAGTAAACATTGGTTGGAGTTTTAATCTTATATTGACAAATTAGAAAAATCTTTAGATATTCTACAATTTCACTGTTTTAAAATCTTTTATATTGGTAATGTCTATAAATTAATTATTTATTGGATAGTTTTGGTAACATATTATATCTATGTTACTATATTCCTTGCATCAACTTCTAATCCAGATCTTATAATTTATCTAAAATATATACCTTTGGACTTTTATATAGCAATTATATGCACATTAGTAATTTTTATATTTGATTTATTGTCTTTCAGACGATCTTTTATTAAAACTGCGTTAATTAATGAATTGGCTGGAAACGAAAACAATATTTGTTTGAAAAAATATATAATTTTTATGAAATTGGATTGCAATATTATAGAACAATTGAATATATTATTAGCATGGCCTTATATATTAATTTATATAACAACAATAATTCTTATAGTTAAATCTGTTCTCGATTTATTAATAATTGAAGTAAGTTTGAATGACAAGATAGATGGTATATTATTTATTGTTATTTATCTAGTAAGTATATTTTCTTTTTTATGGTTTCTTATTAAAATACATTTTTTGGTTTATCCAACAACAAATAGTGGACTGTATTTTTATATGACTGCTAAAAAACATAATTTTCGTAACTCGTCTTGAGAATGAATGTAATTTCGATTTTGTTTAACCCATTGATAAAGAATGTAATAAGAGGAAACATGTTTAAATGGTAATTTATGTTTTGTCCTTTATTACTGTAACATGACACAGTCAGTTTCAGTTAATATTAATTAATTAAGTCATATAGTGATCAATTTATAAGTTAACAAAAATGGTAAGTAATTAAAATTATTTTCTATTTTTGTATTTTTATATATCTTATATCTAATAAAATTATTTAAACCTATATTGTCAGTAGATAGAACGTCCATTAACTTTAAAGATTCAGTAAGTAAAGGCGATGACGTTCAGAATAAAACTTTACAAGTTGATTTCTTGTATAATTGTCACAATCTAAACGTCATTATCATTAGGTACAGAACCGTTAAAGTTAACGAACGTCCTACCTACTGACAAATACTATAATATCTAGTTTTACATGTATGATATTTACTACTTGAAAATTGTATTTCCTGGACAGAAAAAAGAAATGATTGTGAGGTTTTTCGTATCGAAAAAATGCATAAAACAGAAGAATTCAGAAAATTGGTAGATTCTTTAAAGAAATATCTTCAAGGATATTTTTGACTAGCCTGAGTTGTAAAAATAAGTCTTAGGGCAGCTGGAAGCTCAAGAAGAATTTAAGAATTGTTAAAATGATGAAAACGAGATTGGGGAAAGCTGAATTGGTCCGAAACTGAAGAAGCGTCGACATGAATTTAGTAGTTTTGTTATTCGAAGATCCTGAAGAATGCTTGAAAATTATGACTTCAAATTTGCAAGGATTTTTGTGGAAAAAGAAGAAAAATATTATTATAAACGTAAAAATGCTAAAAAAACTAAACGGGAGTGGTTAATTAATTCAGAATGGACAAATTGTTTCTGCATAAAATTTTTGGTAATCTCTACAATTTTATCGTCCAAATATATAGGAATTTTCTGACTGACACAATCGACGCTAATTTTATTTAGACATGAAAAAAGTGCTGTCCACAATGAAACAGTAAGATCCTGGTTGAATTTAGTAAATATGTTTTCTAAACATTATACCTCTACTAAAAATCAAAAATATTTCTGGTTATTTGAAGTACAAAAAATACAGTTTGTACCTAGGTAATGTCTTGCTTTAAGTGGTCCTGTGAAGTAAGTTATATAAAAATAACAATGATAGTTTCCTTAAATTTATTAAAATGATTGCAAAATTTGATTCCGTAATGGAAGAGCATGTTTAAAAATCTAAAACAGTCACGTTAATGCCTAACTACCTAATATCATCCAAAATGAAATAATACATGGAATTGAATTCAAAATTCTAAATACTATATAATATAAGTATTTATTATTCTTGATTGTACACTGGACATAAGCTACAACAAATGAGTTGCATTTTTAAATTTGTTAATTTAATCGAATCAACAAGAAAAGTTAATAAGTAATACAAGATATGTATTTCGTGCAATTTTTTATTAAATTCGCAAAGCGCTTTGGTAGGCAATCATCAGTGCTTATATACAATAAAATTAGTTATTTAAAAATTGGTTTGGTAAAAATTACATTTAAAATAGTTAGAAAATTAAAAAAATATGATAACTGTAACATTGATTGACTAAAAAATTAGTGGTAAGAAATGTAACGCTACTGTGATAATGATTTAGTAAAGGTTATTATAATGAATTCTGTAAAATATTTTGTTCTTTTAAAAACAAATTATTATTAATATTCAATTTAACAAAAATTTTGCGCGAAATACAAATCTTGTTTTTCTAATATAGCCAAACCGCTCTTGGTTATTTTACAAGAAAAGTTAAGTTGGAAGAAAATTTATAAAATTTTGTCCTAACACTGGTTCACCGGAGTAAATATTGGACTGATTTATTATAAAAGTTAAATTTGAGTATTTAAGACATGCGTATATGATAATGGCGTAAATATGCGCTGAACTCATTATTTGCAAAAAAATACTAAACATACATTTTATGAATGATGAGATTTTTTTTTAAATATCCGGATATTTTAATATTGTTCAAGAATTCTATGCATCAAAAAAATACATCTCGGACTTAAATTAAAAACCATTTTTGTAGCAAAAGCTAATGCATAATTATTGTTCTGTAATCACAGTTTACACTTTAAAGTTATTCCGTTGTCAATAATGAATTTATACTAATTTTATTAGGCAGAAACTGATTCTTTTAACTCAGTTGGTAGACCATTGAAAGGTAAAAACACTTACCCAGTAAATATGATATTAAGATAGATTTCTTGACAAAATCTATATTAAAATCGTCCTTAAAGTTCTAGAAATTATCTGATGTCATGTAATTAATATTTCTCTGAGGTATTGTGAGACTTTTGATCTAGCCATCTTATAAATAAGGATCATGTTGGCCACCTCAATTTTTAACCTATTAATACTGTAGTGTGCGTTTTCACTTCTCTACATTTTCCTTAGATTAGGTTGTATAATGACAGTTGGTCGGTTTTTATTTTATAACCTCTTTTATGAATTTCTGGCACGGAACTAGCAGAAGAAAGAAATCGTTCCGGAGTTTCAAGTTTCCGGATTTTTCGGCCAACTACGAAAAAAAATGAAATCAAGGAAGAAAGAAAAACATCTGATTATTATTATTATTGATTTCTGGGCTAGCAATCAAATATTTTGTACACCTTAAAAAATATACTTATACAACTTATTTAAATATCAACATTTTTATTAAATATGGAACAATAACGTATTCCTCTAGACCTTCGCATGGATATTCGGCCTTAGTCTCGATTTTTCGCCGAATTCTACAAATACCCTCATAAATTTATTTTGAGAATATGTATTCTATATATTTGTTCTTTTGAACATAACCGAGATGTAATATATAAAATGTGGTTATATCATACAGTACAGTTGAAAATTAGCAATTTATTTTTTTTTTTAGAAGTTAGTTTGATATCACCTTATTCTTGGAGTGTTTTGATAGCTCTTCAGTTTAAAAGTCCTTTACTTTTTGCCCATATAGCATATCTCCGTTTTTAATTGGTGGATTCTGCAGAATTTTGGTGGCGCTTCAAAGTAAATAGTCAGTTTTATTGTCATTTGAAATTTCAATTAGATAGTGATCAATGGATCTATTTTTATTTTTTTGGGTAAAATAACATTTATTTATTTCTGAGACTTCCCTTGATTGATATTTCGTAGTTTATTGTTTTTGCCTGCTGTTATCTACAGCAATTAATATTGGTATCAAAAATCAAAAAATAAAAATTGGCCTATTTGGATTACGTTATTATTTTTAGAAATTCAACCTGATATTTTAAACTTAGAAATATGGCTAGACTGGACTTACGGCATTTTCTACTTATTTAACCTATCTCATATCTTTTACGGTTTATAACTTGCCATTTGAAAACTGGACAGACTGTATAAATAGTTTTCACAAAAAACATTAATGTGCCGCAATATATAAATAAATTATATGTGTAAGTGTATTCGGTTTTAAATAAATTATCTTGTCGCATGATTATGGGCTTGCTTAAATACAAATAGTTTATCTTGCATTCTAAAATAGAAAAGTTAAACATGAAACACCAGTTAGAAACATTCTATTTATACAAAACTGCTTTTTTGTTTAAATCCGAAAATACAGATTATAAAGTCTTAAAATTTATGTTGAAACTATTTTCGTATTTTGGTGCAACAATAGTTAAATCTGACAAACGATTACAATGGTTTAGCAAAATTTGGGTATCGGTAATAACGTTATATTGTATTTTTTTTCCAATTACCGACATTAAAGTAGCTTCAATGCGTGAACTTCTCGATTTTTTTGAGTTTACCAACTGTGCAATGATAGTTATTTCAGTTACATTTTTCCCAACTTTTGTGTATAGTAAACATTGGTTGGAGTTTGCATCTTATATTGACGAATTAGAAAAAATTTTAGATTCTCTACACTTTCACTGTTTTAAAATCTTTTATATTGGCAATGTCTATAAATTAATTATTTATTGGATACTGTTGGTAACATATTATATCTATGTTATATTCTTTGCATCAAATTTTATTTCAGATCTTATGATTTATCAAAAATATATACCTATGGACTTTTATATAGCTATTATATTCACATTAGTAATTTTTATATTTGATTTGTTGGCTTTCAGACGATCTTTTATTAAAACTGCGTTAATGAAAGAATTGGCTGAAAACGAAAACAATATTTGTTTGAAAAAATATATAATTTTTATGAAATTGGAATGCAATATTATAGAAAAATTGAATATATTATTATCATGGCCTTATATATTAATTTTTACAACAACAATATTTCTTATGGTAAGATCGGTTCTCAATTTTTTAATAATTGAAGTAAGTTGGAATGACAAGATAGATGGTCTATTCTTTTCTGTTATGTATCTAGTAAGTATATTTTCTTTTCTGTAGTATGCTTAATAAAATACACTGTTTTCTCTTATTGATAAACAGATAAAACAATAGTGGACTGTATTTTTGGCTAACTTTTTTTTATACTATTTACAACTTGACTGTTATTCGTGTCGCGTTTGGATAATGAATATCTTTATATCGATTTTATTTTCGTTAAACGAAGAACAAAACTATATTCCAAATCAATCTAACCGCATTGTAAATACTTCTTTCAAAATCTATGACGATTTTTTATTGGTGAAAAATCTAAATTTAGTTGATTACATTTTTCACTTATATCAAAGAACCCTTTCTTTAAAAAAAAAAAAATATTTTTGTTTCCAAAATCTCATGATTAAAATATTACAGATAGTTACGAATAGTCGCAGGTATCGTGGACCAGTAGACTAGGCCACGGGTGTGAGATAATCCCCAAACCTTCAGAAAACATAATTTTGAGGTAACAGTGACACAGACGCCCTTCTATATATTTATTCTTTTGGACATAACCGAGATACAATAACTAAAATGTGTATATCATATACAGTTGAAAAATAGTAATTTATCCAATTGGGATAAATTTTGAGAAATTCTAATAAAAATCTTTATTTTTTTTAGAAGTGAGTTTGTTAACACCTGTTTCTTGGACTGTGTTGATAGTTCTTCAGTTTAAAAGTCCTTTGTCTCTTGTCCATGTAGCATCTGCGTTTTAATTGGTGCATTCTACAGAATTGCATGGACTCTTTAGTAATTTTAGTGGCGTTTCAAAGTAAATAGTCAGTTTTACTGTTATTTGAACATTCAACCAGATAGTGACCAATCGATATATTTTTAATTTTTTGATGAAAATAACGCCACTAACATTCATGTTTTTCTGAGACTTCCCTTAATTGATATTTCGTAGTTTATTATTTCTGCCTGCCGTTATCTACAGCAATTAATATTGGCGCCTACGAACCAACATCACTGGAATAGTAGAAAATTCGACACGAGTGGAAAATTCCGAACGCGAGCGAAAGCGAGTGTGAGGAACCACGAGTGTCGAATTTTTTCATTCTGACCGAGTAACAGACTATATTTTCTCCACGATCAAAAAGTATAAATCAAAATTAAATTAAATCTGAACACAAGTTATTTGTTGACATATTTGTATTACATTGTATTAATATTTATAGTGCTGTGGTACACTTACCGATATTAAAATCTGGTGCATTGGTGTTTTTTCATAATTTGCAATTTTAGATATTATTAAATTCTATATCTACTTCACTTGATCTTTCACTTATTATTTTGTTTAAATTAAAACTTGTTTGAAAATAATTATTACCGTCGTCATTTTATATCTGACAGTGACACTTTTGAAATCCAGGGCAATCCCATATCGTTTATTTCGATTACAGAAAATCTATTCTTTACCTTGATAAAGAATGAAAATACATGCAAAATACATAAGATGCAAGTGTTTTAGAATAAATATTCAGACTCTAGAGGGTGAATGTTTACATTCTATTATTAAAAATGATTTCGGAATTCATACATTCAATAATGGTCGTGGAGAAAAATTATTAATTTCAAATCAAGTATCACTTAGGATCAAATATAAAATATTTATTACATTTTTTCTATATACAAGGTGTTTCATTGGGAAACGGAAATACTTAAAACGCGAATAGAGGTCACCGATGCGGTTTTAGATATACCGCATTAATTGGCTCTGGCGGCCTTTGTAACCGAGATACAGGGTGTTTTATCGATTTTACGCCTTTCTTCCTAGGGCCATAACTGTCGAACCACCCCGTACATTTCTTTGATATTTGGTACACATGTTTCTTATTCAGAAACGAAATGAGCCAGTTACTAATCAAAAAAAATCCAGGTCCGGATTAACAAAAAAATAGAAAGCAATTGTGACCTTGAAATAACACCCTGTATATTGAAATTTTCAAAATCTATTTGCATATTTGAAAAGTTGGATTCTCTTTTTATAGCTCTAGATCAATCCAGTTTGTATTTTCCAGGTCCCTACTTGTCATTTTTGAACGATGGTGCGTCGCCTCATTATAGACTTATCGTTAGACACTTTTTAAATGTCATTTTGGTAATGCATGGATCGGCCGAGGCGGCCCTCATAACTGGCCTTCAAGATCACTTGATTTTAATCCCATAGATTATTATATCTGGGGTCATCTAAAATCACAAGTGTATTCTTGTTAAATAAATAATCGAGATCAGCTTATTAGAAGAATACAAGAAGCTAGCAGGGTAATAAAGAACAATCCCAATATAATTCGAAAATCAGTTCGAAATATTTTAAAACGAGCAAGGAAATGTATAGACCAAAATGGAGGACATTTTGAGCAATTGTTATAGTTTGAATCTTTTTAATTTACTGTCAGTAGATAGAATGTTCTTTAACTTTAACGGTTCTGTAACTAATGACAATGACGTTTAGATTGTGACAATTGTATAAGAAATTAACTTGTAAAGTTTTATTCTAAACGTCATTGCCTTTACTTATTGAGCTCATGTGTACCAAATATCAAAGAAATGTAAGGTGTGGTTCCACAGTTATGGCCCCAGGAAGAAATTAGCAAAATCGATAAAACACCCTGTATCTCGGTTACAAAGGCCGGCAGAGCCAATACATGTGGTATATCTAGAACAGCCTCGGTGACCTCTATTCACGTTTTAAGTATTTCCGTTTCGCAATGAAACACCCTGTATAAAAATAAACGTGTCAAGAAATAAAAATTGGACTATTTGGATTAGGTTAATTTTTTTAGAAACCGAACCTGATATTTTTAACTAAGAAATATTGTCTAGACTGGACTTGAATATACGAAGTTTTCTACTTATCCTACCTCATGACTCTTACAGTTTATAACTTGCCATTGAAACATTGGACAGACTGTATAAATAGTTTTCGCTTAAAACTTTAACGTGCCGCAATATATAAATAAATTATATGTTTAAGTGTATTTGGTTTTAAATAAATTATCTTGTCGCATGAAAACAGCATACGAATAGTTTATTTTGCATTCTAAAATAAAAAAGTTAAACATGAAACGCCAGTTAGAAAAATTCCATTTATACAAAACTGCTTTTTTGTTTAATTCCGAAAATACAGATTATAAAATCCTAAAATTTATGTTGAAACTATTTTCGTATTTTGGTGCAACAATAGTTAAATCTGACAAACGATTACAATGGTTTAGAAAAATTTGGGTATCGGTAATAACGTTATATTGTATTTTTTTTACAATGTATGATATTAAAGTTGTTTAAATACGCGAACTTCTCGATTTTTTGGAGTTTATCAACGGTGCAATGATAGTTATTTCAGTTACATTTTTTCCAACTTTTGTGTATAGTAAACATTGGTTGGAGTTTGGGTCTTATATTGACAAATTAGAAAAAACTTTAGATGCTTTACAATTTCGCTGTTTTAAAATCTTTTATATTGGAAATGTCTATAAATTAATCATTTTTTGGATATTTATGGTAACATATTACATCTATGTTACTATTTTGTTGGCACCAAATACTATTTCAGATATGCTTTATCTGAAATATATGCCTATCGACGTTTATATAGGTATTATATGCACATTAGTAATTTTTATATTTGATTTATTGGCGTTCAGACGATCTTTTATTAGAAGTACGTTAATTAAAGAATTGGCTGGAAACGAAAACAATATTTGTTTGAAAAAAATTATAATTTTTTTGAAATTGGAATGCAATATTATAGAAAAATTAAATATATTATTATCATGGCCTTATATATTAATTTATACAACAACAATAGTTGTTATGGTGAAATCGGTTCTAGATTTATTAATAGTTGAAGTAAGTTGGGATGAGAAGTTAGATGGTATCTTATTTACTGTTGTTTATTTAGTAAGTATATTTTCCTTTCTTTAGTATGCTTGACGAAATACACTGTTTTCTCTGATTGATAAACAGATAGATTAAAAATATTATGAAATTTATCCAATTACTATTGGTGCCGAGGAATCTATCTCACTTATTAGTAATCACTTAATATTAAATATAAAATATTTATTCCATTTTATCTATATTATTTAAAAATAAAGGTATCAATGCAAAAAAATAAAATTTGCCTATTTGGATTAGGTACGTTATATTTATTAGAAACCTGATTTGAACCAAGAAATATAGCTAGATTGGATCTAGATATACAATTTTGTTCTCCATTAAATCTACCTCATATTTGTTACATTTTAGAAATTGCTTTTGAAAATGACAATGTGTATAAAAAGTTACCATATGAAATTTTAATACAAGTTCTAAATAAATAAATAGATTATACATGTAAAGTAAATAGAATATATGTGTAAAGTAAATACATTATCTTATCGCATGCTATTTTTTCCATACAAAAACCTACGGACCCAGTTAGATACGAACATAAATCTATATGTATTTTAACAAGAAAAGTTGAACATGAAAGGCGAGTTAGAAAAATTCCATTTATATAAAACTGCTTTTTTGTTTAAATCCAAAAATGTAGATTATAAAGTATTAAAATTTATGTTGAAACTTTTTTCATATTTTGGTGCAACAACAGTTAAAGGCGATAAACTATCACGATTATTTACCAAAATTTGGGTATTAGTAATAACTTTATGTTTTATTTGTATAGGAATGTACGGCAATAAAATTGTTTCACTGCGTGATCTTCTCGCTTTTTTGGAGTTTATCAACTGTGCAATGATAGTTATTTCAGTTACATTTTTCCCAACTTTTGTGTATAGTAAACATTGGTTGGAGTTTGGATCTTATATTGACAAATTAGAAAAAACTTTAGATACTCTACAATTTCACTGTTTTAAAATCTTTCATATTGGTAATGTCTATAAATTAATCATTTTTTGGATATTTTTGGTAACATATTACATCTAAATTACTATATTGTTGGCACTAAATTGTATTTCAAATCGTATGATTGTTCTAAAATATTTACCTATATACTTTTACGCAGCTATTATATTCACATTAGTAATTTTTATATTTGATTTATTGTCTTTCAGACGATCTTTTCTTAAAACTACATTAATTGAAGAATTGGCTGGAAACGAAAACAATATTTGTTTGAAAAAATATATAATTTTTATGAAATTGGCATGCAATATTATAGAAAAATTGAATATATTATTATCATGGCCTTATACATTAATTTATACAACAACAATATTCCTTACGGTAAAATCGGTTCTTGATTTAATAATAATTGAAATAAGTTTGAATGAGAAGTTAGATAGTATCTTATTTACTGTTGTTTATCTAGTAAGTATAATTTCCTTTCTGTGATATGCTTAACAAAATACACTTTTCTTTTATTGATACATAAATAAAACAATAGTGGACTGTATTTTTCTCTGACTTTTAAACTATTTAAAACTGACTGCTAAAAACAGACTTTTCGTATCGTGTCACGAGAATGAATCTATTTCGATTTTGTTTAACCGGAATGTAATTAGAGGAAACATGTTTAAATGGTAATTTATGTTTTCTCTCCTTGTTTACTGTAGCATTACATAGTAATTTGCAGTTATTATTAAATGATTAGTGATTAATTTATAAGTTGTGAAAAATGGTAAGTAGATAATTAAAATTATTTTGTTTGTTTGTTTTTTATTTGAATGACATTTTATTTATATTTATATTATTTATGTAGTAAACTTAATTAAACATATTATCTTTTAATATGTATGATATTTACTAGTTGAATATATTGTATTTCAGGAAAGAAAAAAAAAAGATTGTCAAGTTTTCGATAACGAAAAAAATGCATAAAACAGAAGAATTCAGAAAATTAGCATATTCTTTAAAGAAATTTCTTCAAGGAGATCTTGAGTTGTAAAATTGGTCCTATGTGACTGCTGGAAGCTCAAGAAGAATTTAAGACTTGTTCCAATGATGAGTACGGAATTGAGGGACAGCTAGAATTAGTTCGAAACTGTAATTTTATTGTTTGATGATTATAACTTCCGAATGTTTTGCGAGGAATTTTATTAAAAAAGAACCTTTGTCATTTTTTGACGTTTGTAGAAAAATGGCATTTGATACGGTTAGTCACATACTCAGCTTCTGAACGTTCTGGAAGGAATTGGTTTTAGAGGGAATTCATATGATCTAATGAAAAGTTACCTAAACGGAAGAACACTGTGTGAAAATTGATAACCATATTCTCCCCTGACTGTTGAATGTCGTGTTCCACAAAGAACGGTTTTAGAGCCAATACTTTTTAACCGTTAAGTGAGTTTTTCTATCAAATTACACTCAGGGGACAACAGTTAGCTTACGATTGTTTATCTAATAACTGGAACTCACTCAGTCAATTGTCCAAAAAGACTTATCTAATATTCGACTCACTATAAATACAGAAAAAACACATTATATTATTTTTGCGTCTAATGTACCACAGTTACCTGATTTCAATACTGTTAATATTGACGGTAAATCTGTGAATATACACCCTGTAGATAAGATAAAATAAGTAAGTTGCAATCCCACCAGTTTCTTGAAATTAGCTGTCTTTAATTCTTCCATAATTTATAATTACAAATGATTAGTTTCAGGTATGTTAATAAATAATTTTATACTTTGCTGGGTTTTGTTATTTTTTTTAATTTTAAATACTTTGGAAGTTATCGATTAAAAAACAAAGACGCGCTTCCACCATTTTTTTAAAAATAGATAATTTTAATTCTCGGTTATTTATAATAAAATTTTTTTTTTATTGAGTTAATAAATAATTTTTAAGTTTGTTGATTTTTGCTTTTTAATTTTAAATACTTTTGATTGATTAAAAAAAAGGTGCGCACCCACCATTTTTCAAAAATAGTTATCTTTAATTCTCTCATAATTTATATTTATAAATTATTAACTTTAGATTTGTTAATAAATAATTTTATACTCTGCTGGATTTTGTTTTTTAATTTTTAATACTTTGGAAGTTATTGATTAAAAAACAAAGACGCGTTTCCACCATTTTTTTAAAAATAGATAATTTTAATTCTCCGTTATTTATAATTATAATTTTTTTTATTGTGTTAATAAATAATTTTTTGGTTTGTTGATTTTTGCTTTTTACTTTTAAATACTTTTGGAGTTATTGTTAAAAAAAAGTTGCGCTCCCACCATTTTTTAAAAATAGTTATCTTTAATTCTTCCATAATTTATACTTATAAATTATTAATTTTAAATGTGTTAATAAATAATTTTATACTCTGCTGGGTTTTGTTTTTTAATTTTAAATACTTTGAAAGTTATTGATTAAAAAACCAACCAAAAAACCACCATTTTTTAAAATAGATAATTTTAATTATTAATTATTATATTTTTTTTTATTTAGTTAATAAATAATTTTAGGTTTGTTGATTTTGCTTTTTAGTTTTAAGTACTTTAGGAGTTATTGATAAAAAAAAGTTGCGCTCCCACCATTTTTTAAAATAGTTCTTTAATTCTTCCGTTATTTATAATTATAAATTATTAACTTTGGATATGTTAATAAATAATTTTATACTCTGCTGGGTTTTGTTTTTTAATTTTAAATAATTTGAAAGTTATTGATTAAAAAAACAAATACGCGCTTCCACCATTTTATTAAAAATAGATAATTTGATGATGATTTTTTCTTTTTTCTTTTTTCTTTTTAATTTTAAATACTTTGGGAGTTATTGATAAAAACAATGGCGCTTTCACCATTTTTTGTGAAGAAATGTAGTCGCTAGAAGATGATGAAAACTGAATGAAAGAGAAGATTTGGTAGATTTTTTAAAGAAAAATCTTCAAGAACATTTTTTACAAACGATTGCAGGCCCGAGATGTAAAAATCCTATGGCAGCTCAAGAATAGCAGTAAAAGAATCTGAGACTTGTTCCAAAATGATTAGGTCGAGACTAGGTGAAAGCTAGAATTGGTCGAAACTAAAGAAATTCCAGGGATAAACATTTAGAAGTTTTGTTAACTGAAGATTCTGGGAAAGGCTGGAAATTATAACTTCCAAAATTACGAGAATTTTTGTAAAAAAGGACCGTCTCAAGTAATACGCGAGAATTATCCAACTATAATCAAGTTGGGCGTAAGTTTTCCAAAATATATTATCTTCCATTGTTGAAAAACTAAAGGAGAATGAGTTATTATCAAAATTATTAGTTAGACCTATGATATTTTTTATAAAACTTTATTTATCAAGAGCCATACACATAATACTTGTCTATTGGGGCTTCTCTTGATTGCTATTTCTCCTGTTATCCACATCAATTATTCTTACTGAATTAACAGCCAAGAATTATAGCTTGTTAATATCATAGTCTACTTGGAAGATATTTTTGTCGAAGAACCACTCAGTTGTTTTGCAGAACTGAGACTACACTAATAAATGAATAAACTTTATATAAACAAATAGAGTAACTTTTTAAAACTATGCACTCCGACCATTACCGTACATGTTTCATCCTTTCGGAATCTTCAGTGGCACTTTGTCGGAATGCATAGTTTCAAAAACTCACTCTGTCTGAATACCCCAAGTATTTCTATGTACTCTGAAAATAATAGATAGTCACGCCATCTATCGTACGATTGATGGGTACCAACCGGGCAAGCTGTTTATCAGATGGGTCCCGTCATCTGCCGACAACCAAGTTGTACTTGGATAGACCAGTTTACAGAATTGTAATTCTGATAAACGGCTTGCCCGGTTGGTACCCATCAACCATACGATAGATGGCGTGACTATCTATTATTTTCAGAGTACAACTGCTTTAATTCTGAACAGCTTTTACATGTTCATTTATTAATCATAAAACATTCTGTTATAAACTTTAAATACAATTACAATTACCTTTAACATTTTTTGAAAAATCTTCAAAAATTGAAATTCTAAAAAAACCTTGAATGATCCTTGAAAAGTCTGAAAAATTCTAGAAAAAAACATGAAAAATATTTATAAAATCCTTGAAAAACATTTGAAAAAAGCTTGAAAAATCCTTGAATATTTTGAAAAACAACAATGCATTGACACTTTTTGAAAAATCCTCAAAAATTGAAATCTTAAGGAAACCCTCAAAGATCCTTGAAAAATTCCTGAATACTGTTTGAAAATGAACCTTTGAGGATTTTTCAAGAATCCTCAAACATTTAAATCCTAAAAAAACCTTAAAAGATCTTTAAAAAATCCTTGAAAATACTTATAATATCCTTGAATGATCCTTGAATACTGCTTGAAAAACAACCTTTAACAGTTTTTTAATAAACCTTGAAAGATCCTTTAAAAATCTTTGAAAAATTCTTGAAAAAAAAACATGAAAAATATTTAAAAGATCCTTGGAAAACTTTTGAACAATTCTTGAAAAAACCTTGAAAAATCCTTGAATAATCCTTGAATACTGCTTGAAAAACAACCATTGCCACAATTTTTGAAAAATCCACAAAGATTGAAATCTTAAGGAAATCCTCAAAGATCCTTGAAAAATTTATGAAAAATAATTGAATATTGTTTGAAAATCAACCTTTGAGAATTTTTCAAGAATCCTCAAACATTTAAATCCTAAAGAAACCTTGAAAAACCTTGAAAAATCTTTGAAAATACTTAAAAATGCTTGAATAATCCTTGAATACAGAAAAATAACCTTTGACAATTTTTGAATTATCCTCAAAAATTGAAATTTTAAGCAAACCTTCAATGATCCTTAAAAATCCTAGAAAAATTCTTGAAAAACCTCTGAAAAATCCTTGAATACTGCTTGAAAACCAATCCTTGAGGATTTTTCAAAAATCATCATCAATTATTGAGTGATTATCATTAATGAAATATTATATTTGCTTTTTTTTAGATCATGTTAATTAGTATGACGATGTCTAGTGATCGATTTGAAAAAAAAGGCAAAGAAATAAAAAATGCACTTTACACATTATCCATAAAACAGACCAATAAAAAGATTAAAGCCGAACTTTTCATCTTAATGGAATACGCTGAACAGTGGCTACCTGTTTTTTCAGCAGCTGGTTTTTTTGATGTTAATCAAAAAGCACTAAATATTTTATTTTCGTCTGTTGTTTCTTATTTGGTCATTTTTATACAATTCCATATGGTGAATCCAGAAATATTTTTACCAATTACAAATTCTACAATTGCAAATTCCACATTTGCAAATTTCACAATTACAAATTCCACTGGATAAAAGTAAAACGTAAGTTTTTCATATTCTATTTTATTTTAAAATCACTTTAATGTTAATTTATAATTGAATGTACTTTGCTAGAAAGTTTTTAATTGAATTTACTCGGAGACTCAAATCGAAGACGGGAGTGCACCACTAATCACCAATGACAATAAATTTTTATAAAGAGGGCGCCAAGCACAAAAGCAAACCTAAAAATCTTAAAACCTACGACAAAAAATATTACATCAAAAAGAAAAATATTTTTATTAATACAATTTTTAGAAAATGGGTTTTACAATATAAAAAAATCTTTATTTTTAAACTCATTCTCTTTATCATAATTTATTCAAAGGTACTTTCAGTGAAACTTTGTCATTGTTATTTAGAATCAGTTTAAAAAATACTACCTACCAAAATGTATTTTAATGCACGTAAATACGGCACGTGTGTAACTAGAAACGAAAAATATTATGTAGCACGTGTATAACTATGACACAGTTCTGTTTTAACAGTCCATGTTTAGATTATAAACTATGAAGTTCAAGATAAAAACAGTAAAACATAAAATATCTTCTGATCTTTTTATAATATTACGGATTATAAAAATTGGTAGTTTTATAGGAACCAATCCTAGTTTTATAAAGTACAAAGTTGGCACAAATTTTATTCAAAAAATAATTATAATATTAATAAACACATCTACACTTGTTTCTCTTGCTGTTTCTATATATTCCAAATTAATTCAAGAAGCAGATGCGGAGACAATAATTAAAGCTGTATGGAGAATTTGTGCTTTTTTACAGATTTTAAATTATCTAAATAATTCATTTAATAACAGAAAAAAATGGTACGAATTTCTAAAAAGCTTAAATGAAATGGATATTCTTCTGAAAACTATACATTTCAGTTGCACAAAAAATATTTTAAAAAATTATTTAATAATTTTATTAGTTTGGTTTTCAAGTTTTGGAGTTATAATTCAATTTGTTATTGATGAGTGCCGTCTACAAACTTTGTCTAATTTAGAAATTTTTTGTTGTGTTGTAGGTTTCTTACTTGAACTAATCTTATTTACATATATTTATTACTGCGTTAATTTTCTTACTAAAAGATTAAATTTCATAAACTTAACAACGGAAAAGTTGGTACAAAAAAATATTAGTAATCTACAAATTATAATAGACTTGTTAAAAATTTCTAAAAATATTGTAATTGACATCAACTACCTTTTTGGAAGAAATTTTTTTTTATTACAAATATATGTATTATGCTATTTTGTTCTCTTATGTTTGGATGCAATTAATTCTACTTTTATAATGATTGTACCAAGTTCTGTAGTTCTAATTGTAAGTATTAAATTAATTAAAAAATATCTTATGTATATAAATTCGTTAATATTACTATTATTGTTAGAAATTTTTATATCCGAATAGTATTGCTCAAAATTTATGATTTTTCATTTAGTATAGAAATTGAGATAAAACATCAAAATTTTATACTGATATCATTATAATACATTAAATAAGAATTAGTTTTGAAGTTATTTGAATTAAGTCGTTGCTTGGAGCGCCATCTTTAAAGGATTCGGCATTTTTGAGGATCAGGCGACTGACGTTAAAACGTTCTAGATATTAAATTTTTTTTTGAAGACCGTTTTTGAATAGTTACTCAAATTTATTTAAAATGAAATGACACAATCAAAAGATGGAGTATTCTTTTGAATTTTAAATTTAAACGTTTATAAGGCCCGCATACCACGTGACTTTTGTGGTTGCTGGTTAGAGAATTACCCAACGAAAATGTGCTTGTATTTTAATAAATTGGGTGTAAAAATTGTTTTTTAGTATTCTCCGGTTAATGTTAAGTAATCCTACCATCTAGACCAATTTTTTCTGCGCAGAATAGAGCGCGCCATAAAACATAATTATTCGTTTTTGGACGAGAACTCGCCTAATATAGCAACTAAAAATATGCGTTTTTTCATGATATTTAAAATATTTATCAGAAGAGCGCGTCTGTGTTAATTTGTTAAAAAAGTTGATAGTCGTATCAGTTTTACTAAAAATAATTTAGAAATAGTGCCCCAAATGCGCTCTAAAGAATTAACTACAGAATCGATTGGTGAAAACCGCAGCTTCCTATCTTTAATATTAACGGAGCGAAGAATCCAAAAACGATTTCAGGCAAGATAACATAATATGGTATTAGCGCCTCTTAATGAGCTTTATTTTACGTGGTGCCTTTTTAATCGATTTTTATAATTTAAATATTGTTAAATAAAACCAAAATGAACGAGGTCTATTACAGACTGTTTAAATAACAATTTTCCGGATGACATATATACAAATTGTAAAATCTTGGTTACTAATTTAATAAGGAAAGCTTTAAACGAATAACTATTTAGGAGTAATGAAACATACCAAGTTCAGTACCATATTTATTGAAATTAATTTAAATGTAAAATTGGCAACTAGTTTCGGCTTCCGCCATTATCAGGCCATAAACATCATGGGGCAAACAGTGAAATAAAATTTTGATTAAAGCAACATTAAAATTTAATTGTTACATGGAACTGATTATTAAAAATAGTTAAGAAATTAAAAAACTAAAAAACACATTATGGGGACACAAAGGTGTGTCTCATCAATAAAAACTGATGTAACATGTACATGGGAAAAGGATCATTTAAATGAGTTAGAGGTGCGGGGGCCAGTCAAAAATCTCACGTGGGCGTAGGAAAAAACACCTACGATGGAGTTGCGTACCCACAAGGGTAGCTCGGAAGTATTTAAAAGGAACGTATGTTTAACTACTCTGGACCAATTAAGGGCAATAGATTGAATAACTATTTTTTTTTCTCAGACAATTTTAGCAGTTTGAAAATTGCAATATGAAAAATAGTATTTTTTTTATATGACAGTTTTAAAAATCAACAAATCTCCAACGACATTTTTATCTAGTAGTACAATTAGCACTACACAAATAAAGTTAAGTGGGACTGGCAACTAGTTTCGGCATATAAATGCAATCATCAGGCCATAGATTAAATTAAATTAAAAGATACAAATTAAAACATTAAAAAAGGTTGTGCGGGCGCCTAGAGGGAAGAGGGTACTGGAAATAAAAAAGAATAATAGGAATATTTTTTAAAAAAGCAAGAGCGAATCCACTTTATCCTAATTCACTATTTTATATAATTTTTAAAATTGTTTATTATTATTTTTTAGAATATCTGTTATTAGCACTCTTATATGTTTGCAGGTTGTGGTCGTTTTTATAATTATGGTTTGTGATCGTTTGGAAAAAAGCGGTTTGAAACTTATTAAAAATTGTTACAATTTACACTTGTTTTGCGAAGATGAAACAGTAAGAGAGGAATTATTGAAAGTAGCTATGTATGCAAAGCAATGGAGACCAATAATTACAACAGCTGGAATTAATGTAGTTAATCAACGCACGCTAAATTTACTGTTTTTTAATACTATCACTTATTTATTTATTTATCTACAATTTATGGTAGCAGATTAGTAAAAATCAAATGTAATAGTTTCACTATATAAAGGATTAAACAATTGTTATAACATATTAGTTTTTCATATATGCTGGGTCCCTGTTTATTTATTAGATCTTGGTATTTAATATATTTATATTAATATATAAAATATTATAATTTTATATACAAACAACAAAATCAAAAATTGTCTTCGGGGAAACAAAGCGGAAATGTATTAAACAAAATTATAACGAATCTTGGGTGAAATAATAATAATACTCGCCCTACATTTCACCCCCTTACGAGTGAACCCCAGAAGCCAATGGCTTGTGCGGGGAAGGGACGGCTATTATTATTATTTGCCGTGGCGCTCCGGGGCGACTTACTGAGGATTGATGGCGCCATTTCGCTATAGGTGCAGGAAAACCCGGAAAACCTCACCACCATCATCGGCACAGTGACACATGGGGATTGAAAATCTAGGCTCCGCATTAGACATTAATTAAATTAATATTCAATGCGGTTTACCTAATCGAGCCAAGTATTTAACACTGAAATTTTTAAATTAAAACTTCACTGTCAGATACGAGGCACGAACCCACGTTGGCTCTAGCATATAAACAGCCATAAGTGAATATGACCGATAGCCAACGGTCTGTGCCACTGATACCGATAATAAGTTATGACATCTTCAGTTAAAAAAAAAGCCGGAGAGAGACATTTCCGAAAAACCTGCAAAACTTATTAAAAATGAGTTTTGTAATAATCCAACAAATGTGACAAATATAACAATAAATTGTGTAAAAAAAACGTCTACTGTGCCAGGAAAAAATTATTTCCAGCGTTGCCTAAATCAATGTTAGAAGTTCATCAAACATGAATTAAATCCAAAATCTTGTAGAAATGAACACTTTCTTTTATATAATAATAACATAGAAAATATTATTATTTTTTCATGAAAAAATAATTTAAATTTTTTATGCATGTAGGTGGTACTTTCGCTTATTGTATAATAGTATATTACACACCAAGGTCGAGAAGTAATTTTTCTCAGCCAAGCATTATTATTATCCCGAGATGCAAAGCATCGGGGGATAATAAGTTGCGAGGCTTAGAAAAATCTTCTCTACCGTGGTTTATATACTATTTTTTCCACTACTAGAATATTTAATCATTTTTACAATGATATTTTTTGGATTTTTTTGGTTATATATTTGAAAATAATTTAATGGCAGAGAAGCAGTTTGTGAAAACAATTGAATGAGAATATTCAATAAATTAAATTGACATTTCATTATGTTAATTGAACTGTGAATTTTAAAACTTTCAAGTAGCGATGAAAACATGAAGAATTCGTCTCATTTGACAGTTAGATTTGAAAAACTATTAAATTGATTTTAAGGTTAATTTTAGAATAGGTATTATTGCATAAATAGCACTAATTAATATCAAAATATTTATTACATAACCTTAAACTATTTCAAACGAAAATATATCTGATAAAGAATTACTTACCCCTATTTTATTTGATTATTTCGAAAATTTACTTTAAAAATATAGGAATTCAATAGAAAGAGCTTATTTGCTGTCGGATTTTTTATTATAACAAAAAAAAACTCTTTTGACAAATGCAATGACAGTTGCGTAAAATTAATTTGACAGATTTCCTAAGATCGCCTACCTCTGACATCACGTTTAGTCTTCAATTGTTTTCATTATCTACTACTAGTAGATAATCAAAAATTATCTACTTGTAGGAGAGAAATTTAACTTCTCGACTATAATGACATCTTCTAATACTAGTAGTGGAAAAAATTATTTATCTTATACTATTTATGTTTGATATTTACTACTTGAATATATTGTATTTCAGTCAGGTTTTTTATATAAAAAAAACAATGTATAACACAGAAGAATTCAGAAACTTGGCAGATTCTTTAAAGAAACATTTTCAAGGAGATCTTTCATTAGCCTGAGTTGTATAATTATTCCTACGGAAGCTGGAAGCTTAAGAAGAATTTAAGACTTGTTCCAATGATGAGTACGGGATTGATGAGGGAAAGCTAGAATTAGTTCGAAACTGAGGAGGAAAAGAATTGCGTTGTTTGATGATTATAACTTCCGAATTTATTTCGAGGATTTTTTTGGAAAAAGAACCTTTCCAAATAATACGCGAGAATTATCCAAACAATGAAATTGGACATAAGTTTTCAAAAATGGTGAAGAAACTAATCGGTAGTGATAAATTTATTCAGAATGGACAAATTTAATTTATTGTTTCTGCTGTAAAATTTTTGACAAAATTTCAACCATTTTATTGTCCAACTGCCGATATTTGACAAAAATTTTACATGGACATAAAACTGTTTTTTTGTAATGAAAATATAAGATTCTAGTTGAAATTGGAAAATATTTTCTCCAAACACTATACTATAAAGAAAAAATATTGGTATTTAGTTATTGAACGAATTATTTCAGTTATAGAGTTTTATCTAGGTAAATCTTGTTTTACATGGCTCTTGATGTAAGTTATAAATAAATGGACATAAATAAAAATGATTGTTCTAAACTGTGGACATCAATTAATAATATAAGTAATAAAAATTCAAACGACCGCATCATAAATGAAATAAAAACTGAAAACGGAGTAATTGTTATAGATCCAAATTCTTATCTTTTTTGGTAAAAAAATAGTGAATGAAATCGTAAAACGAAAAACAACTAAACCTATTCCCAAAAAAACACTAATTCACTCATTTTATTTAGAAGAAATCACAGAAATCTAAACTGTCACAATAATTAAAGAGTCACCGGGTTTAGATATGATTAGAGCTGAATGCCTAAAAGACATCGCCTTTGAGATTTGTGCACCTCTGAAGCATGTTATCAATTTAGCCCTAACGAATCGCAAATTTCATTACCAATAAATAAAATAATGTCTACAGTTTGGTTTTACCCAGGTCAAGTCAACACAAAATGTAATATCATTAACTAATGAAATAAATAAAAATACAGACAAACGTACACCTACATTATGTTTTTGTAGACCTGAAATAGTTATTTTTAAATACTTTAAGAGCTATTGATTAAAAAAAGTTGCGCTTCCACCATTTTTTAAAAAGAGTTATCTTTAACTCTTTCTTAATTTATAATTATACATTATTAACTTTAGCTATGTTAATGAATAATTTTATACTCTGTTGGGTTTTGTTTCTTAATTTTAAATACTTTGGAAGTTATTGATAAAAAAACAAAGACGCGCTTCCACCATTTTTTAAAAAATAGATTCTCCGTTATTTATAATTATATATTTTTTTTATTGAGTTAATAAATAATTTTCAAGATTGTTGATTTTTGCTTTTTAATTTTAAATACTTTAGGAGTTATTGATAAAAAAAAGTTGCGCTCCCACCACTTTTTAAAAATAGTTATCTTTAATTCTTCCATAATTTATGATTATAAATTATTAGCATTAGATGTATTAACAAATAATTTTATACTTTTACTGGGTTTTGGTTTTTTAATTTTAAATCATAAATAATTATAAATTATTAACATTAGATGTATTAATAAGTAATTTTATACTTTGCACGTTTTTGTTTTTTAATTTTAAATACTTTGAAAGTTATTGAAAAACAAAGACGCGCTTTCACCATTTTTTTTAAATAAATAATTTTAATTATCCGTTATTTATAATTATATATTTTTTTAATTGAGTTAATAAATAATTTTTGGGTTTGTTGATTTTTGCTTTTTAATTTTAAATACTTTAGGAGTTATTGATAAAAAAAAAGTTGCGCTCTCACCATTTTTTTTTAAATAGTTATCTTTAATTCTTCCATAATTTATAGTTATAAATTATTAACATTAGATTTGTTAATAAATAATTTTATACTCTGCTGGGTTTTGTTTTTTAATTTTAAATACTTTGGAGGTTATTGATTAAAAAACAAAGACGCGCTTCCATCATTTTTTTAAAAATAGATAATTTTAATTATCCGTTATTTATAATTATAATTTTTTTTTATTGAGTTAATGAATAATTTTGATGTTTGTTGATTTTTGCTTTTTAATTTTAAATACTTTTGGAGTTATTGATAAAAAAGTAGCGCTCCCACCATTTTAAAAAAATAGTTATCTTTAATCCTTCCATAATTTATAATTACACATTATTAACTTTAGATGTGTGAATAATAGTAGTTTGTGCAACAAGTGCGCAAAGTGATACTTTTCCCACGAGCGCTGAAGTTTGCGAACACGAGCCGCCAGGCGAGTGTTCGTAAATCAAGCGAGTGGGAAAAGTAATTTGCGCACATGTTGCACACAAAACTTTTTCTACGATCACGATTTTTAAATTTTTAAAAATAATATTGAAATATGTTACAATTTTTTGGAAATGTACATTATTTTAATAAAAAAGTGAGATAAAGATATATGATTAGTAATAAGATAATGTCAAAAAATTAGATACAAATATTTTTCAAATGCCCTCTTTTTAATATCATATTTATATTATCAGACAAAATCAGTGTTTTGTCTAATTTTAAATGCAACTTTTATTTACCTTTATTAATAAATATTTATAATCAGGTGCTTCCTTCAAAAATCTTTGGATTTCTTCATGTGTCAAGGTTTTTGACTTTTTAGGTTTGTAATTATCATTCTGTCTTTTTAGAAAGGCTCTCAATTTTACATATTTTGAAATATCGATATTATTTTTAATGCTTAATGTGCTTCTCAACATTGGGTATTGGGACCAAAGTGTTGAAGCCTTATAAGATTTTGATTGTTCTTGAAAATACGCCAGAATTACATTTTCAGAAATTGTTATGATTTCCTTATTTTCTTTCCATTCCATAAATTTTTTATAAACGAATTCATATTTTTCTCTTGATTTTTGAGGCAAAAGGTTTAAAGTTGCATTCAATGCAATTTCCAAAATTTCTGGAGGTGTGTTTTCCATATATTCGACTTCTGAATCAGAATTATTCTCAATTTCTTCCATTTCGAAGTATTATTGTATTAATGTTTACTGAAGTTTAAATTTATATGACATAGCAAACGTCAAATAACATGTCAACAAAAATGCAGCATCCTACTACAATAGATGCATGGGAGATTTTCTTTACAGTCATCTGCGCATGTGCAGTGTAAAAAAAGACAAATACATATTAGACACGAAATTCCCACACTGCTTTTTAGAATCGTGAGAAATTAGTCACTTTGAACGCAAGTATGCCGTGTCTAAATGTATACTTTTCATAGTGATCGTAGAATAATTTTATACTTTGCAGGGTTTTGTTTTTTAATTTTAAATACTTTGTATTGATTAAAAAAACAAAGACGCGCTTCCACCATTTTTTTAAAAATAGATGCTTTTAATTCTCCGTTATTTATAATTATAATTTTTTTTTATTCAGTTAATAAATAATTTTTCGGTTTGTTGATTTTTGCTTTTTAATTTTAAATGCTTTTGGATAAAAAAAAGTAGCGCTCCCACCATTTTTTAAAAATAGTTATCTTTAATTCTTCCATAATTTATAATAACAAATTATTAACTTTAGATGTGTTAATAAATAATTTTATACTTTGCTGGGTTTTGTTTTTTAATTTTAAATACTTTGGAAGTTATTGATTAAAAAAACAAAGACGCGCTTCCACTATTTTTTTTTTAAATAGATAATTTTAATTCTCCGTTATTTATATTTATAATTTTGTTTTATTGAGTTAATGAATAATTTTAAAGTTTGTTAATTTTTGCTTTTTAATAATAAATACTTTTGGAGTTATCGATAAAAAAGTAGCGCTCCCACCATTTTTTAAAAATAGTTATCTTTAATTCTTTCATAATTTATAATGATAATCTTTAATTCTCTATTATTTATAATCATAAAATTTTTTTTAATGTGTTAATAAACAATTTTAAAATTTGTTGATTTTTGTTTTTTAATTTAAAATGTTTTAGGAGTTATTGATAAAAAACTCGCGCTCACACCATTTTTTTGAAAATAGTTTTATATAATTCTTCCATAATTTATAATTATAAATTATTAATTTTTGATGTGTTTATAATGTTATGCTTTACTGGGTTTTGTTTTTTAATATTAATATAAACCTTCAAAGATCCTTTAAAATCCTTTAAAAATTCTTAAAAAAATCTTTGAATACTGTTTGAAAACAACCTTTGAGGAGTTTTCAAAAATCATCATCAATGATTGTTTGAGTGATTATTGTTAATGAAATGTTATATTTGCTTTTTTTTAGATCATGTTAATCAGTATGACGATGTCCAGTGATCGATTTGAAAAAATGGCAAAGAAATAAAAAACGCACTTTACACATTATCCATAAAACAGACCAATAAAAAGATTAAAGCCGAACTTTTCATCTTAATGGAATACGCTGAATAGTGGCTACCTGTTTTTTCAGCAGCTGGTTTTTTTGATGTTAATCAAAAAGCACTAAATATTTTATTTTCGTCTGTTGTTTCTTATTTGGTCATTTTTATACAATTCCATATGATGAATCCAGAAATATTTTTACCAATTACAAATTCTACAATTGCAAATTCCACATTTACAAATTTCTCAATTACAAATTCCACTGGATAAAAGTAAAACGTAAGTTTTTCATATTCTATTTTATTTTAAAATCACTTTAATGTTAATTTATAATTTAATGAAGTTTATCGCCTCAAATCGGTCACCACGTTTTAAATTGAGTTTACTCGGAGACTCAAATCAGACGGGAGTGGCAGGTGACAATAAATTTTTATTAAGAGGGCGCCACGCACAAAAGCAAACCTAAAAATCTAAAAATTAAATCACGCACGGCACTGGAATAGAATTAATTAAAAATTATAGGAAATACTAGAAGTTTCGACTATAAGGTACCAGTTGAACCTCCGTCCGAAAGATAGAGATACTCAATCCGTTGTCCGTACCTATAGTTGCTGTGAATTAATTTTGTCCATTTCTTTCTTGCTTCATGACTTTTATATTTGGCACATGTACTCATTTTATCCTGAGAAATCGATTGTTGTATTAACGATAAAGAAATTCCAGGGCTCGCTGTACTAAAAATTTATTAATTCGGTCGGCTAGAAAACAACACCCTGTATATGTGAATTTTTACAGTTTTTGCTGTAGTATAAAATAGCTTAAAAAGCAAATCCAACGATGTACTTATAATTTTTGCGCAGACGATTTTATTTGTCCTAAATTGTTATATTTTAGAATTTTTGTGGTAACCACTGAACTCAGACATGTTCTATATTTACAACATGATGGGACTTCGCTGCATTATAGGCTGGTTGTGACAGAATTTTTAAATGAAAACATACCGAATAAATGGACAGGAAGAGGTGGTCTTGCCCATTAGCCTACGCGATCTTTACACTTTAGTTCTGTAGATTATTACGTTTGGGAACATCTCAAGTCCATAGTGTATTCTAGTCCCATAAATACTAGCGATGGATTACTTGAAAGGATAGAAAACTCCTGTCAAGCGATGAAAAATAACTGCAATTTTATTAGAAAATCTGTGAATGACATTATAGTAAGGGCAAGAATATGCGTACAACAAAAAAGAGGCCATTTCGAACAACTCTTGTAATTTTTTTTGTGATAATCATTTTTTACTTTGTTCCTAACCTTTTGATAGATAAAAAACACCAATATACAGAGGGTTGTAAAGAAAAATCTAATGTGATATTTACGTCTTAGTACGGACTTACAACATCATTTTCTTTGATCTAAGTACATGCCAAGGTTTCAATTATAAAACGTAACTTTTAAATTTAATATTTATTTAGGCTAAATAACCTTAATTAGACGGAAATAAAATTAATCAAAACCTGTCGTGAAAGCAGTGGTTATCATAAAAATTAAAATTGTCTGCGCAAAAAATAAAAGTAGTTACATCGTTGGATTTGCTTTTTTAAGCTCTTTTTAACTACAGCAATAATTTGTAAAAATTCAGATATACGGGTGTTGTATTTTAACTGATCGAATTTATAAATTTTGAGTATTGCCGGCCCTAAAATTTTTTTATAGTTAATCGATTTGTCAGGATAGAGTGAATATATGTACAAAATATAAAAAATATATACAGGGTGGTTTAAAAGATATGAAGCAAGTGACATTATAGGCAAAATTAATAAAACGCTTTGTATTTCGGTTATAAAGAGCGACAAACCCGACATATGAGGGTTTTTAGAATCACCTTCGTGTCCCCTATGCATAGTAAAAATTTTGACGTTTCCAATAAAACACCCTGTATAACTAGAAACAACAAATATTATGTGACACGTGTATAACTAGAAACAAAAAATATTACGTGACACGTCTATTTAACTACATCACACACGCATATATAAACTCCGTTTTAACAGTTCATATTTAGATTATAAACTATGAAGTTCAAGAGAAAAACAGTAAAACATAAAATATCTTCTGATCTTTTTGTAATATTATGGATTTTAAAAATTGGTAGTTTTTTAGGAACCAATCCTAGTTTTATAAAGTACAAACTTTGTACAAATTTTATTCAAAAAATAGTTATAATATTAATTAACACATTTTCGGTTGTTTCATTTAGTGTTTCTATACATAATAGAATATTAATTCAAGATGCAACGACTGTAACGATATTTGACGCATTATGGAGAATTTGTGCTTTATTGCAGATTTTAAATTATTTATATAATTCATTTAACAATATGGAAAAATGGTATGGATTTCTAAACAGCTTAAATGAAATGGATATTCTTCTAAAAACTATACATTTCAGCTCTACAAAAATTTTTTTTAAAAATTATTTAATAACTTTATTAGTTTGGTTTTTAAGTTTGGGAGTTTTATTTCAATTTGTTATTGATATTTCGTATTTAGAAATTGTTTGTTGTGGTCTAGGTTTCTTACTTGAACTAATTTTATTTACATATATCTATTACTGCGTTAATTTTCTTACTAAAAGAATGAAATTCATAAATATAACAATGGAAAAGCTGGTACAAAAAAATGTTGGTAATCTACAAAGCATAATAGATTTGTTAAAAATTTCAAAAAATATTGTAACTGATATCAACTACCTTTTTGGAAGACATTTTTTTTTATTAGAAATCTATGTAATATGTTTCGGTGTTCTCTTATGTATAGATGCAATTTATAATTTTAATTCTTATGCTCCTGCATCAAATATTCCAATTTGTGTACTTTTAATTGTAAGTAAATTTTTTGTTAGACAATGAATGAATCAAAAAAATATCTTATACGTATAAATTCGTTATATATATTACTACTAAACTGGATTATTAAAGCTATAATATCCGTTATGAATATTATTATTATAATCTTTTAACTAATAATATTTCAAAATTGTATATCAAGCATTCAAAACATTAGAGGTGGTATTGCCAAAAAATTTAATAAAAGAAAAATGAACGCAGTTAATGCATACTATTTAAATACTGATTTTTTAGATGAAATATACACAAATTCTATTTCAAATGCAAAAATCAAATTATGTTTATCAGTTGAGAAAAAGTAGAGCAATATTGAGCATCTACTATGAATTACAACTAAATATGTAATTAATTCATGTTTTTTTTTTTATTTTAAGTTACGATTTTTAGCGGAGTATATTTAGAAATAAAACATTTTAGCATTCGCTTTTGTTCGTAATTTGATATTGTCTTTAAATACTCGCAATTAACCCACTTTATCCTAATGAACTGTTTTATATTTTGTGTAATTCATCGATGAGGTCACGATTGATTATTAATTTCCAATTCTAGAATATCTGTTATTAGCACTTTTATGTTTGCAGGTTGTGGTCGTTTTTATAATTATGGTTTGTGATGGTTTGGAAAAAAGCGGTTTGAAACTTATTAAAAATTGTTACAATTTACACTTGTTTTGCGAAGATGAAACAGTAAGAGAAGAATTATTGAAAGTAGCTATGTATGCAAAGCAATGGAGACCAATAATTACAGCAGCTGGAATTAATGTAGTTAATCAACGCACGCTAAATTTACTGTTTTATAATATTACCACTTATTTATTTATTTTTCTTCAATTTATGGTAGCAAATTTGTTATAAAAAGTTAATTTCCAATATATGTGCTGGACCACTCTGTATATCCCTTTGTAAGTCAAGGTATGTATATAGTCGAGGAAATATAGCACTCGAGTTAAAATTTTTTTGCAATAAGACGGATCGAGATGTGGTTTTTTGCATTCCCTTCGTAAACTAGTTTAGAAAGTTAGTAACCACTTTTTTGAAACTGGTTTCATCGAAAACTGCATTCTTAAAAGTGCATCATCAGGTGATCAAGGAAAAATTCATCTTCGACGAAAATTACTGGAATCACGTGAATCTCACTACTCGGGGATTTTTTAAGCTGCTGAACCTGAATATTATGTTCTCGTGCACCTGAAGGAATATAATCACCAGGAGTTCCATGGAAATTCATAAGAAATCGTCTGAAAATCGTTACCCGTGGTTTTTTGGGTAATTCGTCGCAAATCTGACATCGGCAACCTCCACTTGAGTACCTGATGCCCCGGACAAACTGACTAATAGCGTTCCTAATGCTGTCCTAACCTCCAGGTGCACGAGAGGATAATATGAACATAATATTCAGGTTCAGTATCTCTAAAAACCACCGTGTAGTGAAATACGCGCCGAGTTAAGTGATTTTCGTCAAGGATATGAATTTTTCCTTGATTACCTGAAAAGATATTTTTAATTTGAAAAAAGTACTTGACCGAAAGTGGTCACAAACTTCTTAGACGAGTTCATAAAGTGGCTGCAAAAAAACGCATTTCAATCCGTCAACTTTGGGCTTTTGTTGTGCTAGACTAATTAATACCTCACTGATTTAGAGTATCAGTAAATAAACTTTTATTTTTCAACAGTATATTAAACAATACTTTTCCTCGTTTCTGCTCTCCTAGTACGAAAGATATTAAAAATTAATTTTTAAACTCACTTTTTAACAAAAATGGATTTTAAAATTCCATTTTTAACATATATAAAGAAATAACTTCCAAAATACCCCTTCTCGTTCCTCCTCTCCTGTTATATAGGAGGAAATATTTGAAAAATAGATTTTTATCTCACTTTTCAACAAAAATATATAAAAATTACCCTTCCTCGTTTCTGCTCTCCCGCTGGGAAAAATAATTTGAAAAAGTAATTTTTAATTAACTTTTCAACAAAAAGATATTAAAAAATACCCTTTCTTTAAACTTCATTTTTAACAAAAATATATAAAGAATTACTCTTCCTCGTTCCTACTTTTTGGTGTGAAAAACAATTAGAAAAATGGAATTTTAACTAACTTTTCAACGAAAATATATTTTAAAATACTCTGTCTCATTCCTGTTCTCCTATTTTTTTTCTAATTAAAAAATACCTTTTCTCGGTCATGCTCTTCTAGTAGGACGAACATTTGAAATATAGATTTTTATTTCACATTTCAATTAAAATATACAAAAAATACCTTTCCTTCTTTCTGCTTTCCCGGTAGGAAGAAAAATGATTTTTAAATCCACTTTTATAACAAAACTATATTAAAACATACCCTTCTGCTTGTGGGAAAACTAGATTTTAAACAAAAATATGTTTAAAAAAATATCCTTCCTTGTTTTTTCTTTCCAGGTAGGATGAAAATTTTTAAAAAATGTAAATTTGCACGTTATGTGCAAGGAATTCTGTTTTGTTTAAGTGATTTATAGGGAAAAAAAAAAACGCTAAATTGATATTTTAAATTTGCACGTCATGTGCAAGGAATTCTGTTTTGTTTAAGTGATTTATAGGGAGAAAAAAAACGCTAAATTGATATTTTAAATTAGCAAATTTATTTTAAATAGATACAGTCTGTTATTTCCTACCTATGAAGCCTGTACAAAATGCAGCGTAGATATATTATATACAAAAAATATCAAAAAACAGCTAGACAAGTACAAAAAATGCTATTCTATAGACAGTGCACGACTTGTGTCTTACACCACTAATCACAAATTAAAATAAAATAAGGTACTCTGCTGGGAAGTACTTTAGAATTTTTTTTCTTTTTTTTGAGTTCGATATACCACTTTATTCATGTAAATAAAAATAAAAACATGGCACAATTTTCAAAAATTGATCCGTGAAACTGAGCAAATTTTGATTGTGACAATTCCATTGGTAGAGACTAGTAACTTTACTTGATGGCAGATAAAACATACTAGATTACTATTTTCATTAATATGAAAGCCTCAAAACAATTTAACTCTAGTACGTTACACTACACAATTTCAAAAAAAATTCTATTTTAATATAAAACAAAGAAAATTAAAACATTATAAATTTCATGCACCCTGTATCTTGTATATATTTTATTTTCCATAAACGCACATCATGTACACTAATTATTTGTATTAAATATTTAGTATAAAAATATTTATTCGGCCATATTTCCTCTTTTCTATTATACCTTCTCTTTAATCAATATGTTTTACCTGCTATATGTCGTTATTTATTATAGATGAGCCTATTATGTTATGTTTTAAATAAATTTATTAAAATACTCAAAATATGACATATAATTTTATTGTTAAACATGTCATGTTATATTTGTGGTTACGGTTTTACAGGCATTTTTAAAACCAATAATAAGAGTTTGCGCCACTGATTTAATAAATTCTAAATTTACAAATTTGGTTTATATCTAAAATTTATTTCTTTTTAAATTTTTCTAGATTTTGAATCTTTTTTAACGGAGATATTGTTTTTGATTAAAATTAATACTTTTCAAATTTAAATTATTTCTTAAGTTTCAAATTTTTTTTATTTTAACGAAATTCGCTGAAGCTGAATATTATTTTTAATGTACAAAAATATTTTTTTATAAAACATCTTTTCTTTATTCTAGATATTATAATAACCATATCCATAAATATAACGGAATATTATTTATCCAACACTTTCATATATTATGTTCATTATTGAGAAAATTTTAAAATCATGAAAACTGTTTAAAAATTAAATGTCTGTTTAAAAGTTTATTTTGTATTATCCAAGTGTGAAATTAATATTTTACTTTTCCTAATAATACATTTGATATAATGTGAAAATAATTGTGAAAGAAAAAAATAAAATTGTCAAACTGATCAAACTGCAAAGTTGCCGTTTATAAAATACGTTCGCAAGTAAGGGAGATGGAGGGGTATTGCTTAGGAACATTGCTTCGTTGTTTCAAGGGTTACTTCAAGAACCCATAGATATTCTGTCCTTTTTAAAATCTGTCCACCCCCGTATTAAATTTACCATAGAACTTGAATCTAACAATAAATTACCTTTTAGAGATATTCCAGAGGGGGTGTGTGATGCTATTTTAATTATTCTTCTGTATACTATTTTAAATCACAAGAAATCGTTTATAGGGGGTGACGTTTATAGCTTTTGTGACGTAAAATTTGTTAGGGGGGTCGCTAAAAGTGTGACTCAGCGTAACGATGGAGGGGTACAAGGTAAAATTATGAGTGACGTATTTTTTGAACGGTCCCTAACTATACACTTAGTTCGGGAAGTCAAAACTATCTTTTTGCTTTTAAGAGTACTAAAATTTTGCCTATATCAGGGATTAAAACTTAAAGAAAAAAATCAAATAAAAAAAAGATAAGTGCAATAAATGGATAGCAAAAAAATGATAACTCAAATACGAAAGAGTTAACCAATTTGATTATTTAGGAGTAACTAGAACATCCATAAATTAAGAGAAATAAGTGAATTCTGAAAGAAATAAGAGAGGTTGGATCGTTAATAACAACAAAAACTGTCAAAATTATAGCGAGTAGTTTTATAGGGTTCTCAAAGATAGATAATGAGAAATATGAGAAAGAAAAGTATGTAGTAGTGTCAGAATAGCAGAAGTTATGTGGATAAGATGTACAAGCAAAGAGGTAATCGACATATTTAAGAAACCAAAAATATTGAATGGAGCAGGTGAGAAAAGAAGAAAAGGATGCTCAAAAAAATGGTCAAAAGAGATATAGATGAGATGGGAACGAACGATCGATTGGAAAGAAGTAATAAAGGATAGAAGGCCCAATTGTCACTATTACTTTCCATTTCTTTTATATATTGATTTACTGATTATTTTTGGGTTGGGCTCTACAAAACATTTAAAAAACAATAAACATTACAAATCAATCATAATCAATAACAAATTTTGTCTATTCTTCCATCTTATTCAAATTGACTTTTCACCCGTTATATTTTTTTCTTTAAATTTCTTCCCAAATTAGAAAGATAAATTTTGATAAAATTTGTCAAATAAAGTTTGAAAAAAATTGATAAGTAAATTAACTTCTATATAAAACGTGTCATTTAATGACAGTTTTGTCAGTAGTTTTTCTCGAACAATTACTCATTGGCAAAATTTTTCGTTACAAAGAGAAATTTATCCGATAAAAAAAGCTCTTGCGTTTTTACTGTTCATACAAAAAATGTGATCCAGTTATATCGCAAGAACGTATTGTATAAAAAAAGGTATGAAATAAATATTGTCAATATTATAATTGGAATTTATGAGTAAAAAATTGCATAGAAATGAAGACCAGACCGTTGGCTTTAAAGATTGAACATTGTAGTAGATCAAAGTAAGAGGAGGTGTGAAGAAATAGCAGATCAAAATGTAAAAGTCTTTTAGATCATGCAATTTAAAAAAAATATTGATCTTACGTATTTTGGTCTCCTGAACACGAATCCAAAATCAAAACGTGTCAAGTAGTTTCAGAGATACAGCCCTATTTTGTTCACTATTCGGCAGCTCAAATTTCTGTTATGGAACAAACAAAAATTTGTTCCTAATTATTATCAAAACACTACAAATTCTTTTATTTACTTGTTTTCAGCACTTTGCAACGGAAAAAACTACTATTTTTCAAAAAATTCACTCTAATTTGAATTTTAGACAGATCACTAAGTTGGGTTAATCAGCTGACAATTATGTCTGTTATTTTTTATTTATACAATGTTGGCAAACGTGACTACGTGATTGTTCGTTTGGCTCCTGTCGGTTCTTTCTGGATTTTTGATTCCCATTATCAAATTAAATACACAATAAAATTAAGGACGGCAAATTTTTATTCTTTTTTTTTTGGGTAATGCAAGATATAATTGGATATTTTGAGCTGTGACCTCAATATATAATAAATGTAAGGTTAAAATTTCGCTTAGCGGAAATGTTATGGGAAACTGGTGTCATGGTAACCGTTACCATGGTAACCTGTAAACAAAAATCCTAGTTTAAGTTATTTGCAGAAATAGTGGATAAGGTAGTAAAATAAATCCACGCGTCGACATTTGGGTTTGCCAAATGTAGTCCGAATGCGCTCGCTTCGCTCGCGTGTCTTATCGACATAATATTTCAGATTACTCTATAGCAATGAATCAATCATATGATCAAATCATAATTAATTGATGGAAACGATGAATTCGTCTCTTCCGAATTCATTTCAGTAAGAATGAAAATCTGCTGAGAACTAGTTGCAGATGCATATATTCAAAAATGTACTAAGTGCAGAAAAACTGGCGGATCTAGAGTCATCCCAAATTTTTTATGTCAAATTTTAATAGATAGTTAAGATTCTAAAAATGACACAATTACCTTAAAGATAGAAATAAGGACTTCAAAAATGTGTTAAGACAGTTTCAGGCCACAGCGTTTAATTTGTAAAGACAGAAATTTAAGTATGTTTTATTTTCTAGAAAAAAAGTTTAAATTGGGGCGATTTTCGATGTTGTCCAGCGCCCAAAACTTGGCAACAGCGCATTTCCGCAAAGTTTCAATATTTTAACGAGACTCGCTTGAATAGTACAGAATCGACTTTGAACCATCCTCATATCAGATTTCCAGTAATTCGAAGTGATCAACGCATTTTCAAATATTGAAAATAATACCAGTTAATGAAAATGCAGATTTATATTAATATTTTCTTACCAAAATTTCCATAAATCTCTCAATAATAACCATCGTATATAAGTTGGCAACAGCGCTTTTTCGCAAAACAAAAGTGGTGCCATTTGATTCGACCAAGAGCCGGTCTTCATTTTTTTTCATAACAGATTTCCAGTTAAGTTTCTAATTTCGTAACTAAACATTTCTGCAAATAACTTGGACTAGGATTTTTGTTTACAGGTTACCATGGTAACGGTTACCATGACAACAGTTTCCCGTAATTGATTTCCGCTAAGTCAAATTTTAACCTTACATTTATTATATATCGAGGTCACAGCTCAAAGTATTCAACTCTATCTTGCATTACCCACGAAGTATCATATACAAACAGTTTTTCGTTAAAAAAAGAATAAAAATTTACCGTCCTTAATGAACCGACAGGAGTCAAACGAACAATCACGTAGCCACGTTTGCCAACATTCTATAAATAAAAAATAACAGACATAATTGTCAGCTGATTAACCCAACTTTAGTGATCTGTCTAAAATTCAAATTAAAAGTGCTGAAACCAAGTAAATAAAAGCATTTGTTTTGATAATAATTAGGAACAAATTTGTGATTGTTCAATAACAGAAATTTGAGCTGTCAAATAGTGAACAAAATAGGGCTGTATTTCCGAATCTACTTGAGACCGCCACGTTTTGATTTCGGATTCGTGTCCAGGAGACCAAAATACGTAAGATAGACTTTTTTGTTTAAATCGCATGATCCCTAAGAAATAAAGTATTACCAACAGTGTGGTGAATGTTTTGTATATTTGGTAGATTTTAAAATATGGAAAATTAATAAGAGACATATACATCGTTAAGAATAAAAAGTAAAATAGACGAACCTGAAGAATATTTTTGAAAATTTTGACTTGGATAGAATTTGATATATAACTATTTGAGTGATAAAAAAAATTGTTAAATTTTATTGCTTTATTTAGTTATTTTTTAAATCGTTTTTCACGTTTTCGACGCATAATCTCGAAGGAACAAAACTACAAAATGAAGTGATTTACTATAGACAATTCCTTAGGAACTTTTACATATGAAAGGGTTAGATAAAAATTTCTATTTATTATTTTTTTGTGATTGTATTCTTGTCTCATCTAAACAAGCAAAACTGGACTAGTAATATTGATATGAAATACAAACAATATTCTTAAATATACATCATTTATGAATTGAGTAAATATTAGAAATGTAAATGCTAAATATATTCATTCATTCATTCCTGAATAGACAAATTAAGTGTCAATTTGCACAAATATTGAGTATATCGTTGTAATTGATTGTTTATAATACACAAACACTAGTAAAGCATAATTTAGGTTGATTGTAATGACAATTTCTATTACTGTTTTGAAAAAAGATTGAGCATGAAGTGAGAAAAAAAAGTTCAAGAATATCAATATATATAAATAAAATTTATTAGAATTATGCTAAACGCTTTTGGCAGATGATACATTAAAAATTTGTACAAAAACCAAGTTTCAGATTAATCCCAGTTAATAAAATATTTCTAATAATCCATTTGAAACTTAGTTTTTATTGATCACTTGTTAACTTTTAATATATATCTATTAGACAAAAGCTTTGTAAAGCGGAAATTATTCCAAATAAATGTTGATGTACTCGCCTCTTTTTTCACACTTCATTTCTATTACTGTTTAAAAAAATATTAGGAAAGAATAAAAGCTTATTTTTATTCCCTAAGTATACTAAAATTGAGGTAAAAGATCTGTCTATTTTGTTTACTAAAACTATGTAGGTAAAGTTACATCTTTGAAAATTTATGTAACACACAATTTGCTGTGAAATTAAAATTTTAATGTACTAGTTGATATTTATGAAATTTAAAAAACAACAAATTTTAAAAGAAGAATTGGTAGACTCACACAAAAATTATATAAGTCATAATTCATTTATTATTTGCAACAAGTAGGAATAAATTAATAGGTAACTTAAAAAATAATCTTGTTTAAAAAAAATTAGTTCTATAATGTAGTACACCAAAATTTTAATATAATATTATGTGTTTATGGTCAGGAAAAAATAGAAAGCGATTTTATTTATAGTCAACAACATTTCTATAGCTCATACTTTAGGGAAAATGACAGCTTCTTTTAAATCAAACTAAACTTAAAATAATTTAAACTTAGTAAAATTATATATATTTACATTAAATAGAACAGATGTCAACTGTTTAAAATAAAAAAAAAACAAAACAATTTCACATGTCAACGCAAAACCAGTTTTAATAATCTTTGGATTGTACAAAATTTGTATGTATCAGTTTTAATCTTAATATTACTTATCTAATGTCAACATCCACTCTCTCAGAATCTCAAAAATATATATTACAATGAAAAAAGACTAGCATTTACTTATAATATCTTCATTTAAATACTACCTTTGGGTTTTAAAATGTACAAAAAAATTAAATTGTACGTTTAATGCAAAAAAAAATCCTTTATTTGCATTTACAGCCAACAACTCCAAATTATTCAAGACAAATTTTCAATTATAATTATAATTTAGCTTTCCTTTAATTAAAAAAAAGATTTGTGCTTAAACTTGTGAATCTTATAAAAAAATTATCGGATACAGAAAACCAAGAAAAGGAAACAAAGTACAAATCCCATCATGAAGAAACAGATGCAAGTAGAAAAGAAAAAACATAAAAAGAAGGTAGACAATTACAATTTTTTTTCCCCAATTTTGGAAGCGTGTAACTTTTCAAGGACAAGCCTTAAAGCTTTTGTTTATATGAAAGACCCTCTTTAATTTTCGACAAGAAATCATCCCCTAAAAAATTTCGCACTTATTTGGAAACACACTGTATATGGCTACTGGGAACCAACCATTAACAAAATGGTGGTGTGGAAATCTACTAAATTAAAATATATATTTATCGTATACCTAGATAAAATGTTAAAATTGCCACCGGAAATTTCTATTGGAGCAATGACAGATGTTCACATTTCTTTCACATTCCTTAAGATATTTCGTTACTATCAGTTTTAAAGGAAAATGATAAGATGAGGTTGCGCAGATCCTAAAATTCGTCGTACTCCGCCCAATAATGTGCGATTTTATCTCAGTTAGCGCTTACTGTATCAAAACAACAAATTTTTGTATTGTACCATTATAGCATTCAATATATTTGTTGACCCTTTTACAGAAGATTATGATTCTACATAATTTTTTTGTTATTCCACAAAAATGATTATTTATACTTTTGAAATTTGTACTTTTAGACATCTAAACAAAAGAAGTCTTATAAAATGGTTTTGTCCATCCGTTGGCCTGATTCAATAGAGACAATGGCAGGTACAATATACGCCTCTACTAATCCCTTTAAAATCAGAAGGTTACTTTGATTTAATCCTGTGTACATTTTGCGCCTCATCCCTAATTGCCAGGAGATTTTAATTTCTGTACCTAAGAATGTTTAAATAAGGCGGAGAAGTTATTTTTGTTAAAAAATTTAAATTCAGAAAACTGGGTGTTTCAATTAATAGTGAAAAACGGTGGTGATGTTGTATAAAAATTTGGTGGTTCGTGAAGATGAAAAAAAACAATGATCTACCCTTAGACATGGATGCATATGTATTGTGCAGTAAAGAGAAAAGCAGTGTAAGACCTCAGTGAAAAGCGGACAAAAATAATAACAAGAGATTGTAACTAACAACCAGTTGTGTCAGTCAAAACACTACTTCAGGAATAACTTCTGCCAAGCGAAGCACTTATACCAGTCGACGAAAAATGCTGCCCCCACTTCCAAATTTTTTAGAAGCACAAAATATTGTAGAAAAATACATAAAACCAATAGAAATGAAAATTTTCTTACAACAAATGATAGAGAAAAGAAAATTGTAATATTCTCTTGCAAAACAAATTTTAAAATGTTATATTCTGTTGAGAGAATGTATATAGATGGTACATTCACTTATTGCACATTTTTTAAGCAGTTCTTTACAATTCATGGGGAAAAGAATGGTTGTTTTTTGTTTACTACCAAATAAGGAGAAAGTTACTCATGTAAATCAGTTCAAATTACTTCATGAAAAATACACTGAATTCATTAATAGTATTTTAATTACGGATTTTGATTTTGAAATTGCTATTTTTTATACTTTTTATTTATTCGTATATGTGTTACCCTTTTCCAAAAGAGGCCCATATTGTATATTCAAATGTTTACCTGATTTAAGCCCCGGTGCAAAATGTATATAGGCTTAAGCATACGGTCATTAGAAGCACAAAATGTAGATGCCCAAAAACAAAACAGACAACGGCAATCTACTTAGCGTGGTCTAATTAGTTTAATAACACGTTTAAATAAATATTTTAATTAAAATCTAAAATTTCTAAAATAAAATTAATGCCTAAAATGTATTTATTTTTTGGCAATTTAATGAATTGAATAATAAAACACTAATATTTAAAAACTTTAGATGTCTTATATTACATTATAGTAATTTTTCTCGTTTTTTCTTTCCTTGTCTTATCAGGAATTAATAATTTTCTACGTTTCTCGAATCTCCTTTTAAGTTAAATTTAAAAACAAAAATGTTGATTAGACATTTCAAATACAATTAATAAAAGAAAATAAAGACTATGATGGTGTTATTTTTATAAATGTTTAGAAATATGAAAGAAAAAACATTTTAAATTTGAATTTCTAAAATACCATAATAAAATGTTTTATATATTTCACATTTTTTAAATATGATTGTACCAAAAAATCCAGAATAGTAATTTGAAGCGAAATTATGTAATTATTATTTTTAGGAACCCAAAATTTATTTCATTACACAAAAATGTTTTAGGTATTGGAACGCAAAAGTAGTATTTAATAACAAATTAGCTGTGTGTACAGAATGGGATGACATGTAAAATTAATAAATTATTGAGCATAATAAATGCATAAAATTATCTAAGTTGTATCACAGTTTCGTGAAATAAATATAGGACACAAAGGTTTTGTGATATATCATTTTTTATATTCTATGGTTGATTGAACGATAGTAATTCACGTAAATAATAGAGTATAGACCATTACTAAAACCGGTTAAGTTCAGTTCTTCTTTTGTTTCATTCAAAAATATTAATTTCACTATTAAAAATTTTGTACTTTGTAAAAATTATCTCCTACATGTTGTATATTTATTATAGGCCTGAAGATGGTTTTTTAACCGAAACTAGTTGCCTTTTAGAACAAAAAAAATTTAATAAATGTTATTGTGGTACATGATTTTGGGTTTTCATTTATGATTAAAAATGTATTAGTTTACAGTTTAAAGCGGAGTTTCCGGCTCACTTGCTTATACAGTTCTTCTAGCTCGCCATTGGACTGTTTTGACCCTAGCAGGGAGCATTATTGAGCGATTTTGGCCGAGTTACTGAACACGATAATAATTACTCTAATTAATAGGTTATGACTATTATCTCTGAAAAACTTATAAATAAGAGGGTTGGGTTGTCATCAAAGCCCTTCCTCTAGTAGATAAAAAAATCTTTAATCAACCATTTATTAGATATCTACAGATTAAATAATGTGAAAAACCATATTTTTCACTTATTGACGAGTTTATTTTTCTATTTGTCACATCCACTCCTAGTCCTACTTGGACTTTATTAGGTGACTGTCAATGGAATTGTTAATTCCTAAAAAGTTCAGCAAAAAACAGGGTTTTTGTATGAAATCAAGTTCAATGTGTATAGGGGAAGTCCATTATCCCTCCTAACCAAATATATTTTAGTCAGTAAATCTATTGGCTCAATATGAGAGTATTCTTTGGTTTACACTAATGCAAAAGACAGGAATTGTGGTTCACTGAACATAGAAGCTATTTTTTTATTAATTAACTTAAAGGTTGTTAAATTTTCTTCTTTTAAGTACAAAATGACATTATAGAGAAGGTATGTAATTTGCCTAATAGGACGTTTATTATAGTTTTTAATTTTAGGATCAACAGATTCCTTGGATCATACTTTTCTTCCACAAGGGTTATGAGTATTTTGTAACTTTAGCAATGATAAAGTAAGAAAAAAGCTGCAAAACGTCAGTTACAGGAATGACGTAGATCTTGTAATAAAAATTCATTACGTAAATCCTGAACATATAATCGAGGCTATAATTCGAGGGGTAAAAGTGAAAACACGATAAGTCGGTCAAAATTGAAAAATGAGATTTTGATAACAATAAAATTAGTTTTTGCGGTCTCTCTCTCTCTCTCTCTCTCTCCAACAGAGTTAACTGAAATTTCCAAACATCAGTTTCTGGTAAAAGAGCAACTTTCGTATAGGGAAGAATCTTGTAATACAGTTTTGTGCATTGATTTACACAAAACTATAATTTTTGTTTGGACAAAAAGCAAACATCTGGGCATAAAATACTTTAGAAATGTATTTTGTTAATTTACTGTAATGATTGTTAATTTACTGTAATGACTTGTACGATTTTACCTCTGAACTCTGTAATAACTACTCAATCAAAAATTATATATAGCATTAGTTCCAATTTAATAAGTAAAGGTGTGATCTAAGAAATAAATGCAGTACTTCATTTTAGTGTCTACACAATTTACCATACATAGGCATAAATATAAATATAAGCGTTTTCAAGTGGGTTTTAAAATAAAAATAAACTTTAAAGCTCTGTATCTCTTTAACTAAATTTTCTTACTTATCGGGGTTTTGCTTTTATTCCTCGAATTACCAAAAAATATATCTTAATTTGGAGAAGTTTATTCAATTTTCAAATGAAATCTAAAACATAATTTCCACGATTTCCGCAATTAAAAAAAAATAATATAAAACTTTGATTCAACATGACTGACTATAAAATTTTACACTCGAACAATCAAACATTGTTTTATAAAAATACATGATATATCACAAACAAAATACAAAACCTGAAAAACAAACACCAAAAAAAAAGTTCCTTTCCCACATTCACGCATACGTCGCTCTAAATGCATAACTTACCTTAAAAATAAATCGAATCGTTACACAAAAATGGTCCTAACAGTCGTATATGAAATATAAGTATATAATCAGTTCTTGTTCCTATCGAAACACCACGTTAACGACGTCTTTAATGGTGTTGTTTACCTCGTTAAGACATCGAGCGTTTTCGGTAGAATTTCGCGAGCCCGCCGATCTAAGTTGCCGCGCCTGGCTCTCTAATCTTGTTAGTAGCTCTCTAAATTGAAATTTCGCGTGAGCAGGAACGACATTGTCGGCATAATCCATGCAGGAACCATGCAGCAAACCTATTTTGTCGGATAGTTGTAACCACGTCGCAGTCGATACAGCCGAATTAGATTTGATGCTGTTTAGGGTTGATTCTATAGCCTGAGATATCTCCAAGATATTGTCTTTTCCACTTTTATCCGTAGAAGGCAACTTTGTATCGTCTTCTGGGGTTTTGTTCTCGATATTGGTAGTAGGTTTGGCCATTATAGGCGGTTTATTGATCGTATTGGCAATGGGGGTGGCGTAAATTGCCGAACCAGCAGGTCGACTTAAAATAGGCTTGACAGCTTTGACTGGCGGTTTTAGTGGTATAACTGGCTTATCTTCATTTACGGGCGGCCATGTAGATTTCTTATCGCTTTTATTTTTTTCTATTTTATCATCAGAAGTTTCAACTGGAGAACCTTCCATAATATCATCACTTTTATTATTTTTAACTGACAATTTAGGACTTAGTTGGATATTTCCACCAGAATCGTTACTATCTTTAGGCTCCCAAAGTTTCTTCAAGCTGCTGATGGAACCAGTACTCTTCCTTTTGTCATCGCTATCGTCCAATTTCAGGTTGCCACTATCTGAACTAGCTGTACTTTCTCTCTTATTAGTTTCTGTTTCGTTGTCCTCATTCCGTTCCTCAGACTTCTTATCATTTTCTACTTTTCGGAGTCTCGATTTAAAATCTATAATTACTGATCCGTCCTTTTCGGATTTCTCTTTGGTCGTCGGTTTTTTAGGATCTATTTTCTTGAGCTGTGACATAAACGCTACTCCGTTATTCGTTGTCAAATTTCCTTGAGAAGATTTTTTAGCTACATCTTTTTCTATATTGAGAGATTGGGAGAGTTCAGTCACTAACTGAGCTACAGGGTCATGGCTTATGCCACTCACAGCCAAAAATGGTTCTACGGGAGATTCTTTAAGATTTTTGCCTTTTAAATTTTGACTTTCTTTTATCTCAGCTACTAGTTTTAGTTCCATTTCTTTCATAACTAATTTATTTCTGAATACTTTAGAAGTTTTATTGTCTTCTGACGTATCTACAGGATCATCTGAAAAAAAGAAATATCGTTAAAGTTTTTTTACCTTTTATGATGAATAATTGTTATTGTATTAAAAAAAAGGAAACAAGTTATAAACATTTTTGACAAACCATTCATAACACTCACCCTATTAAATATCCTCGTTAACTAACAAAAAAAACACACAAGACTAGTCAAATGAAGCTAGGAAGGATGTACAAATTTCACAACATTCAGTTAGTTAAAAAAACAATACAATATAAAAAGTATATCTAGATTAAAAAAAAACATCATTCATTTAGAAATATTCAGTTTCATACCATAATACATGAAGATGTACTCGGCAATGTACTTCCCTGCAGAATAACAAATTTTTTACAAAAATTTATTTCTATTCCACCAGAATTGATTAAGTACCCACCAATGATAATTAATGGATAGGGGCTAGAAATATTCAATATTTAAAGCAGATTATCAAAATTAATTAATATGTTACTTCATTGATAGAAAATAATTCAATTCTGGTGTAATTCTTATATTACGAATCACTTTATTAATGTCAATTACATGTATCAAAAGGCGCTTAGTTATATATTCTAGTAAGCTAGCAATAAAAAAATGTAGCTTTAAAAAAAATAAAAAACTACTTAACTGCTACTACTAAAAACAATTAGTGAGTGTTATGTATGTAGGCATGTATTTTGTTTTATATCAAATAATAACATTTATGGCAGTAGTAAAATATTTGGCAAATTACAAACCATCAGACTTCATATGTTATTTTTAATACCAAAAACATAGAAAAACAATTTTTTATTAAACTAAACAAAATAAATGAAAATTTATAATCCTAAAAATCGACAAACACAACCTTACTTGTAAAATTAGGTACATTTGAATCACAGTTGATTTTTTTTTGAAAATATTTTGATCCCAGAATAAGAAATTTTATTTATTACATTTGTCCAAAACAATATTTTATTTTTAACTTATTCTAATCTGGGTAAACAGTACAGTGGAGCGTCAAAAATCCGAACCAATTAAGACTACAGGTAGAGGTGGCGGATTATTTCATAAACGATGCAACACTGCACGAATGTACATATCTATTAACATTTCTAAAACAATCAGCATTTCTATTCAGAGCAGGGTATTCTTTAAGAAATTTAATAAAATATGTGAGTGGCGCCAGCTGGTAAGCAGGCAAATGAGACTTCTAAAAAATCATACATCTTATAATTCTCCCAGTTTTGAAACCGGAAGTCGCAGAAACTTGAAACTCGTTTGGGCACATATTCAAGGTATGGTGAGTCCATTGCCGTTGTCCGTTTGTCTCTATCTGTTGTGGTTCCTGAGTTATAGCTCGGACGGACGGACAGACAGACGTATCATAAGACTTTCTTTTAGAAAAAATGGGATTCAGGCGGAGAAAAACAGAAGATAATCGAAAAATATTAAACATAAAAGCAAAACGTTCTGAATATTTAAGAAAGTTAAAGCAATACAAAGATAAAGGTCACACCATTATATATTGAAATGAAACTTACATCCATATTTCTCACACCGTATCCAAGACATGGGACGACGGCAAAAATAAATGCTTAAAATCATCAGTATCCAAAGGTCAACGACTAATAATTTTACAAGCTGGTGATGCATCAGGATTCGTGCCTGAGCCATTACTAATATTCAAATCGGGAAACAAAAAAGGGAATTATCATGACGAAATGAACAGCAAAATTCAAATCGGGAAACAAAAAAGGGAATTATCATGACGAAATGAACAGCAAAGATTTTACGAAATGGTTGAACGAAAAATGTATACCTAACGCTCCAACAAATTCCTTACTGATGTTAGATAACGCCCCATATTATATACACTGGTGGAGTCACTTCCAAATTATTCGTGAATAAAAGCAGAGACGCAGAAGTGGCTAACGGAAAGAGGTACATTTTTTGAACTGTATTCAATCATAAAAATACATAAGCCAACTACCAAAAAATATATTGTTGACACAATGCTAGCTGAAAATGGAATGGCAACACTACGTTTATCACCGTATCACCCTGAGAAAATATGGACACTGGTGAAGAATGAAGTGAAAAATTTTGTTACGTGTCAACTACACACTGGGAAAATATTTGTGCTCAAAAATTAAAAAGGAATATATGGAAAAGGAGTATATTATGGATAAGGTAGAAGACATAATAAATTTGGAAGAAGATAGCAACTGCGAGTCTACATCCTCAGAAAATGCACTGGACGAATATGAAGATGATTTGGGTTGCCAACCATTAGATTAATTTAAAAACATTCATGACAAGTACTTTTGGGTGCCATGCTGGCATATGAAAAAAATATTTGTTTTTTTATTAGAAATAAAATAATATACATTTCAAAATTACTTTTATTTTCATTATTTTGACAAATCAGTATTTTTCTATCTCGTAAAATAGGAACAGGTTTTTGTTTTTTTTATTGCAATTAAAATGATTCGAAACTATTATCTGTCTGATTCAACTACAATTTCCCAAATATTTATACACTGTTGACTGGGCTATTCCTCAACTTCCTCATTTTGTATGTTATTTACGCAGTTTTCGTGCAGTGTTGCATCGTTCATGAGATAATCCGATACCTCTAGTTCGATTTTCGAAAATAACCAATAAAATGTTATTTAGGCCTAGATATATGCCGTTTAATCAACTATAGTGGTTATACAGTAATGCTGGACCGCGTTCAGAATTTTGACGTTCGGATTATCGACGCTCCACTGAATTATCAAAGTTATATAATCCGGAAAAAACAATAAATAGCAAATACACAGATAATTATTATAGGAGAACTATAAGAAATGTGAAGGATAATAATTATTATGGGAAATCTGAAGGATAATAATTATTATAGGAAAACTATAAGAAATGCGAAAGATATGAGTTAGAAGACTTTAAACATAAACAGAAATATGTGGGATAAGGAAAATTAAACAAATTATAAAAAGCAGTTGATAGTGAAACAAATGAAAGTTATATATAACAAAATAAGAGCTAAAGAGAGCAAAAATTGGGAATAATTAGAAAAGTGGAAAGAGAACATAATATAATTAAATTTATAAGGAAAAAAAACTAATATGGAATATAGAAAATGAAAACTGTTTAACTGTATCGGCTTTTACTTGATGAAAATCCATTACGATATTTAGATAAATAAAACAACGTTTTATGATTTTCCCAAAAATATATTTCAAAAAGTTATTTAATGATCAGTGACATGTTTCGTTGTAAAACAACTTCATCAAAATAATGAAGTTTTATGAAGTTGTTTTAGAACGAAACATGTCACTAATCATTAAAACACTTTTGTTATATATTTTTGGGAAAATCATAAAATGTTGTTTTATTTATCTAAATATTAAAATGAAAACTGTAAATTAATGACATACTAGAGGTATAATTAATTATTTATTCTCAGGATCAGCCAATTACAATAAATATATAATAACTTAGATTTTTTACAATTTGTCCGTTTTGCGATATAAATGTTTTGATTCCAGTTTTCACACTATTTATAATAAAAATTATTTAAACTTAATAGTATAATGAAATGTTGTTTTCAATTTTTAAACTGTTATTGTTTCATCAGTCTAATTTTATGTAAGTACAAATCATACTAATGTATTTTTAATTTTATTTACGGTTCATACTATTAAATTAATTTTTGTTTTTTCTGTTTAAATATACAAATATCTGTATTCTTTTAGATTTTTTTGAAAATGGTACAATCTACCGAAACGTATGTAAATAAATAAATCATTTATTATATATTTGTTTTAATTGGCTGATCCTGAGAATAAGTAATTAATTAAATCAATAAAAACAGCCGAGAAAATCTTAATACTAGAGGTATTAAGGAGAAATTTGTGAAAAAATAGGATCACAATCATCAGAAAAACAGAGAAGGAAGATAAAAGGCTTATTAAAAAGAAAATTCTTATTAGTAAAAAATTAATAAAGAAGTCACATGTTACATTTGAATTGTATGTGATAAACAGAAGAAAAAATTCCTGTCTTTATACGTAAAATATGAAATTATTTGTAAAAGTATGTAATTATTTTCGGTTTAAAATTGAAATTTTTGTTTCCTGTTTTTCTAAATTAGGAAGGTGAAAAATAAACCTTTATTAGACTATATACATCATCAAATTTGTAGTATGATCTAATTGTTAAAATATTATTTTAGACAAGTAAAGTACGTAAGAGAAAAATTACAATAATGATATGATATGCCAACACTAATTCAAAACAACCTAAATATCTAAACAAAATACCAACTCACCACTTTCACCAATATTTGGTGGCGGGGGAGGCAAAGGTTCCAAAGGAGAACCGAGCGCAGGAACATCAGAATCCCCACTAATGGGGCTTTTACCATCTTGACTAGGACTAGTAAGGCTAAGACTGACTCGTTGAGGACTTTTTTCCTTTCCCTCCTCTTTATCCACATCCCTCTTCTTCAAACTAACACCGAATCGCGAACTGGCCTCTTCTACGGAAGGTTGGAGAGTGCTAACGTCGCTAGTTTCCGACGGTTCAGAAGGTTGAGGTTCCTTAGATTCTCTAGATATCTTTTTAGTCGTTAGAGGTGAAATTGGAATGATTCGCTTACGGAGTTCTTGAGAAGAAGTCATTATCGACGTACTACAGTCCACTTGATCTACACCGGAACCGTCAAATTCTTCCGGAGGCGGTGGTAAGTCTGGAGGAGGAGGGAATTCTAAGTCTGCTAATGTCGGTTGAACAGATCTGAAATTGTGAAGAAAGGATAAAAAATTGCAAGTTTTAGGTCGTACTTATAAGTACCTCGAAGGACTTCCTCCTCGAAAAGTGCTATTTTGAGAAGCCTTGAAACTCCTAAGACTGCTCCGAACATCCGCGCTATTATTTCTCGCTACATTCCTGTTCCTAGTCAATTTGCTCGAGGTAGGCGAACTCGGTGGATGCGTCGCGTGAAAAGTCGTTACCCCTCCTGAAGAATTGCTTCTGATCATTTGGGGTTGCGTTCGGATATTCGTTCTTGGCGAGAGCGATCTTGGAGTAGACTCCGATTGGTCCAGTACAGGATTGACAGCTTGAATCACGTCTTCGTTCGACGACATGTTGTTTTGACGTAAAGATTCTAGGTAAGCGCCAATTCGAGCACCTTTGGGAAGTGTGCCATACCTGCTAATCGCCTTTCGAACGTTCTGAACTTCTAAAGCTGCTACTTGAACCTTTAGAGAAACTATTAACTAAAAATCTGTAAAATATGATTATATAAAATTACCATCGGTTCTTTAGATTTGGATTTCTTTCCTCGCTGTTCCAATCCTTTGTTGCCCATGATAGGAGCTCTCTTAAAGGAACCTGTACCGGGCGTAAAACTATTTGTGGTCGATATTTCCGGATAAGAATGAGCACCTGAATCGTCCGTATCGGGCGTTTGGTCCTGTAGATCACTCTCGCTATCACATTTCGTACTCGCCGTCAGAGTTTGAAGCTCTCTCGTCAGTCCTTCACGAAAATACATTTATTAATATAAATAAAAAAATTAATGAGTTTGTAATATAAGAAAAATATTGAAAATACCATTTAAATCAGTCCCGTCCTCTCCTATATTTTCAGTTTGTCCTTGATCGTCGAAAGTGCTGTCTCGGAAAGAACTGCAAGAAGACAGCAAGCTGGAACCGAAATCGGATGAATTGTTAAGGTGAAAGTTAGTAAAATTATGTAATTAGTAGTTAGTTAACGATGATAATTAAATCGAAAGAGTTAGTGCAAAAAGGGTACAAAATATAAAACCTGATGCATAAAACGTTTGTAGATAATTGTAATCAGTTTTCTTGTCTTCCTGTATCCGAGAAAGAAACAACAATATGATTAAAACGGGTGTTACATATAAATTAGTAACAGACGTTTTATTTTTGTAAGAAAAGTGATTATGAATATGTGAAATTGATAAACGAGGCAAAGCATCAAGTGTTAATAAAACTGGCGGAGAGATTAGAAAATTTGTTTCGAGCATATAAAAACGTTTCCAAAATATGATGGTGGTGTAGGTTTTCCGGGTTTTCCTACGCCTATAGCCAAATGGCGCCATCAATCCTCAGTAAGTCGCCCCGGAGCGCCACGGCAAATAATAATAATAGCCGTCCCTTCCCCGCACAAGCCATTGGCTTCTGGGGTTCACTCGTAAGGGGGTGAAATGTAGGGCGAGTATTATTATTATTATTATTATTATATTCGAAAAAGGATATTTACTATACACGATATTTATTGAATATTACCAAATTGTATAGTCGAAAATGTGGCTTATGTACACAAAATAATAAATTCCAATATTTTAACATCGAATTTAATTTGATGTTCCAGAACTATAAAATTTGTTCTTCTCAAAGATGATAATATTTACTAAGATCGACTTTGGGAAGTTGTTTTTATTATCAATTCAGAAACTTTTAATCTAACCCTGTTCAAGCATGAATATTTTATTTACAATGTTGACAAACCTTGTACGTTTTGGAGGCGCAGGTGCCGGCATCCCTTTTTTATTTGTCGATCGCCTCATTTGAACATTTGTTTTTGATCCGCCAGTAAAAGTAGATAATTTTGTACAAGTGTTATTAAGATTATCTAAAAAATAAAAAAAATAATTATATTAGATAAAGGAAATTGTCAATTCTGAAATAAAATGTAAAATTTTTTGATGGTAACTCACTTGAGCACACATTCCCCGATTTTTCGCCAGATCTGGAGAAATTTACGACGTTTTTTAACGTTCAGAATTTTTAAGTGTGAAAAAACGTTCGAAACGTCACATTTTATGACGCTTTCGACGTTTTTTAACGGTCTGTATTTTAAAGCGTGAAAAAACCGTTCGAAACGTCACATTTTACGCCTTTTTCATCGTTTTTTAACGCTTAGAATTTTGATTCGAAAAAATACGTCAAACAATGCCATATTTCATCGATTTTGACATGTTATTTTTACATGTTTCCTTACAGGAAATACATGTATTTGATGCAAAAAAAAGTTCAATTTTTTTTCACATCAAAAAGTAAACGTTAAAAAACCGTTGAAAACGTCGTAAAATGTGACGTTTCGAAAGTTTTTTCTCGCTTCAAAATACTGAACGTTAAAAAACGTCGTAAACGACGTAAAATGTAACGTTTTGTGCATATACAAGGTGTCGAGCAATACTTCTTGGGGTGATAGAACACTTTAAAATAAGTAATGTTTGTCCAATGAACCAATGTCCAGAACCGCTTATTAAGGGTGCGACAACCCCTAGAAAGGGCTTAACGATAATTGGTTTTTCATGAATATCATTCGAGAGGGGTCCCATACAATATTCAAATTTTAGGTATAATTATACATTTTTAATGTTAATTTGGTCGAAAAGGGCATTTTAAACAATATATGATGAAATACCAGTGACTAATTGCACCAAAGTAAAAATAAGACCGATATAATGAAATTTTCAAAAAAACATTCTATTAAAAACTAGGCAAAATATCGTAACTTCAGATGGGCCATTTGAATGAACATAAAAAATAATGTCAGTGTATTTTTTTGCAAAATAATGTGTACATTAGAGAAAAATATTCATAATAACGAAAATCGAGAAATACTGCAAAGATAAAAAGTTATAAATATAAAATAAGACAGATATGTGAAAAAACATAAGCGTGAATTTTTTCAAAAATAACTGTGAACTTTAAAGAGAGAGAAATCTATTGGAATATGTAAACTGTTTGTGTGAATTTTATGAAATAAATTATTATATTTCTTAACTTACCACTTGGTTCAGTTAATCCAACAAGTCCATGGATATTTCCTGTACTTCCAGAATGCGACTTTTTAAAAGCCATATGTGGAGTCCCCATAGGAACAGAAGGTAAATCATTACCCTGTAATTGCTTTTCTACCTCTATTAAAAGTAATATCACATCAATATAATAGTTTCATGTAAAAGATAAAAATTTACCTTCGGTAACGCTAGATTCCTGGAACATGTTCTCCAAAGCATGATGAATTTCTTTAAAAGTAGGTCGATCATTGGCATGCCATTGCCAACACTGCCTCATCAATTCATAAATCTTTGGCGGACATCCAGGTGGACACTCCATGCGATAGCCCTTCTCTAACATATGGTAGACATCTGTGAGATCGACTCCAGGATACGGAGACATTCCGTAAGTAGCGATTTCCCAAAGTAAAATACCAAAAGCCCATACATCCGATTTGGTAGAAAATTTATTGTAAGCTAAGCCTTCAGGCGCAGTCCATTTTATAGGAAATTTGGCACCGGCGTGAGCAGTGTAAGTGTCGTCTCGCATCAACCTACATTTAAAGAGTTTTGACATTTGAAATCAATTATAATTAAAATGTTATTGACAAATATCGTCTTTAACATTATTGAAAACCAAAGATTCCATATTCCCAATTAAAATATTTATTGTTATTTATCATGAATTATAAATATTCTGTTACCAATGGCAAATTTGATTAGGAATTTGTTAATTTAATACAGTTATTTAAGTTAATTAGTCTGAAATTTTATGATGTGACGCTGCAAAAATTAATTAACAATACAAGTTGGCAAAGACGTAATTAAATAGAGATGACTTAAAATATGAAATGAACAAAAAGAGAGACCAATAATGATTGAGATCAAAAAATCAAGAAGTAAAGTTGATATGTGGTGCCCTCTGCTTCTTAAGAAGAAAGAAAAATCGAACAATAAATAGAACTGATAAAGACAAATAGGATAGGTCAAATATGAACAGATTAAAATTAAAAAATCTAGCTGAAACTAGAACAATCAGCTTCAGTTATTAAAATCAATCAATAATTTAAATTAGGATCAAACAAAGTATATGTTGTAATTTAGACATGATTCAATTAGTGTTTTCAAAATATTCTTCAACCGAATATGGACGCATATCAATGAGATAGTTTTTAGATTTCTCTAAGTTTATGCACTAAGGCAATATCTTTAAGATATCGTGGGAGACTATAAAGTTTAATTCCCAATGCTTTAGGTGATTTTTTACAAATTTCTATACACTGGTAAAGTATAAAGAGATCTGATTAATATATTGTGTCATTAGCATGAATTATCACTATTTAGTAAATAATTGTGTTTATTTCTATGCATTGATGTGAATAAATCCAAAAATATAGAGGCCATACACAGTTAGAATTCTCAAGTTAGTAAAAAAAAGGTCGACATGAATCTATACATGAGATGTTTGAAATACACCTTAGAATTTTTTTGTGACAAAAGGACCTCTTTAACATGAGAAGAACTCCCACAAATACAAAACCATAACTAATCATAGACTGTATTTCACTAAAATAAAGTAAACGAATATGATTTAAATTTAGTGTTTTCACAAAAATTTCTAATTTGAAAACATTTACAATTTAACATCTTTGTGAACAAATATGATTAAGAATCGATATATGTTTGGAATAATTTACTACGGCAGTTGACGTGTTAACATCAACCAATAGTCGAAGTACCAATTAATGAAATATTGGATTTTATATTATCATTATTATTAACTTATAACTGCGTTTACCTAAACTTGAATAAAATAATATCTTAGCAAAAATATATTCTAATATTGTAAAAAAGAATGAAGCCACATCAGGCCATATTTCAAACATATGAGATTCTTTTAAATTCTCACCCGATCACGTGCGTATGAAGTGGTTGGGTTAAAATAACCTCAGTCCAGTATGACCGAAAATCAGTGTTCTTTAGTTACTTAAGCGAGATAGTCGCACAAGCTTCTAGATGATTGCGAAGAGAAATTGTCTCCCAATGAGAGCTTTACAAAATAGCGGTGTTGACCGCGCCTATTTTATAACAAATAAAATAATATTTCTGACATTTCACAATAGTATTGTACATAATTAGAATAAAAAGTGAATATTGCGTACTAGCAGTGATTTGCTAAAATAGTGCGTGTGTTTTAAGTGACCAAAAATGATTTAACTGTAATAATTTCTTTTTAACGCATTTTAGTTGTAACAACTATTGTTTTATTCCCAATATGGCAAATTAAAGTGGCGTTCACAATTCATTTGATTTTCATTTAATTAAATTGCACAATTTCATGATGCAATAAAATTCTTGTTTTACTTTATACCATCTTGGATAAAAGAAAGTCCAGATGCGTGCATAAATAATATTTTTTCCGACTCACATATCACAAATATTTCAATTTTAAATTTATTTTGTTTATTCTTTAATATTTATATATTATTGCGGAAATTATAAATATATTGGACAAGATTTTTAACATATTTAGTTTTGAATGTGATTTTAAATTGGATTGTAAATTCGGGATAATTTTTCAGTTAAATTTGTCCACTCTGATAAATTCAAACAGTGGGTTTTAAAGGATAAATCTGAATCAAATAATACTCCCAGAAATGTCACATTTTCTGTTTTTGTTATTGAGTTGTTAATCAATACATCGAAGTTAGGGAAGAAGATTTTTGATGAGGATGAAATGAAATTCGTTTTAGTTGTATTAAATTTCTATAAAGCATTCATAATTTTGGCCTTTAGAATGTTTGGACCTTTATTACTAAACAGTAAAGGTGAATCATCTGCAAAGGTCCTAGTATGGATCCCTGTGGAACTCCTTGTGCATTTACCATGAGGTCATACATATATGTTTCTCCTTTATCAACAATTTTGACACATTGTAACCTGTTACCTAGGTACGAAGATAACCATGATGCTTTTCCCTCAAACCATATTTGTAGACCTTGTCTTTCAAAATATGATGTTTAACACAGTTAAAAGTCCGACTGAGATCACAAAATATCCCAATCGGGATTTCGTCCTGGTTGACCAAATTCAACACTTCTTTATAGAATGATTTCAAAGCTGTTGAAGTTGAAAATGTCGCACGAAAACCATGAATTTCTAAAAAGTTTAACATCTGCTTCAGCATGTCATCCTCAAATATTTTTGACAATACAGAAATAGGCCAATAATTCGACATCATTTCAGCATCAAGCTTTTTTAAAATAGGAGAAACAATTGAAACTTTCATCTCAGAAGGGAAAAATCCCACTTCAAAAGAAGTATTAATTATATGACAAAGGGGTTTTATTATATAGTTTGCAATTTTTTTAATAATACCAGATATGTTTGGAACACATAACAGTTTATTTTTTAATGTTATTCTTGATTATTTCAAGAACATCGTCTAACGTGACATAAGAAAGAAATTTGCTGTTTGGTACAAAATTATTTGAAGGGTATTTTAATGCATAGTTCGGTTTAGTTATGGATTTAATTGCTTCCTTAATGGCATCTACGAAGTATTCATTAAATTTATTAGCACTTAATGGGGGATCATTTCAAAATAGATAAGATATAAAGTATAAACACATAAAACAACATAAATAGATAAAATACAGGTTAAAAATTACTATTACGGTTCTAAATTACATATGAATTGATGTACAAGCCTCAATATTTAAAGTGACAGCTTTCTGAATAACTTGCTTTCATTTAGAACACCCCATATGGTTTTATTTTTATTGGAGGAATTATTTACGGTAATAATTACTTTTTGTATTTTCAACAAGTGAAGAGTTTTTTTTTCAGATAAGTTGCTTCGAGTTGAGAAATTTACATTTTAAATTAAACAAACCTTTTAGATTAAACTAAATCAGACTCTGACTCAGAAAAAAAGAATGAATTTTTCCAACCGTAGGGACCCAAGCACAATGGTGATTTTACTCAAACATTTCGCCAAAGAGGTGATTGCGCAGCTACAAAATATTGAGTTTGAATATTGCGAAAATTATTCCCATATATTGTTCCAGCAAGAATCCTACGCTTATTTCTAAAGAACCATATGGATTTTAGGTAGTTCACAATAAAATTGGCTGCAGGTTTAATAGATAAACAACAAAAAGTAGCGAAAAAATAAAATTACCTAATAATAGAAATAGTAATAATAAAGTCGTACAATGCAATTAATAGAAATATTAAAATTAATCAATGAATGTTTTAGTGACATCAAAAAATAATAAATTCAAAACCTTTCTTACCTAGCTAAACCGAAGTCGGCAACTTTAACCAAATGATTTTCACCCACCAAACAATTTCTCGCGGCTAAATCCCTATGAATAAAACATCGGCTTTCCAAATAATTCATTCCGCTGGCGATCTGCGTCGCGATATACATAAGTACTACGGCATTGATTTGTTCCTTATTTCCGTTCCTCAAATAATCCAATAGATTTCCTTTGCTCATGAATTCAGTTATGATATAAAAGGGTGGTTCTCTTGTACAAACTCCCATCAATTGGACTAGATTAGGATGTTTCATTTCTTTCATAATGGCGGCCTCTTCTAGGAAATCTTTTAATGCCATCGTGTCTTCTTTCAGCGTTTTTACCGCTACCGTCATGTTGTATCTAAACATCAGAAGAATATATAAATAATAAAAAACCACATTTTTTTTATATTTCCAGTATATAACGGATAATTAAATTACCCTGTATGTGTCATATTATTAAAATTTAAATCAATATTATGTATATTTTATTGATACTAAAATAGTTTATTTGCTATTAATACATTTTCAAAATCAATAATTATTCATTCTCAAAGCATTTGAAATTTATAAACGTTATTTTTTGGACAAAACCTATTATCCATTAAGAGAAGTAACTATAGTTATTGTATATTAATTTATCTGTTTTATGATTTTTAAAATTAAAATTACCTCTTCCACATAGCTTCATAAACATCCCCATACTGTCCACCACCTAATTTATGCTTCATAACAATATCTGTCCTATTAATTTCCCATTCGTCCGGTTCAGGACTGAGAGGAAATACCGTAGGTTTGTTATGTTTCGGCGCCGGATATAATAATTGCGTTATAAGTCCGTCGGAAATCATTGAATGATGGTGAACGAGTTCCGCTAACGTGTTAAACTTGCTTTCGGCCGTTACGAAAACTTTCCCTTCGGAATCTTCGTTTATTCGATAGTGATAGACGCGGCCTTCGTACCTAAGCGAGATGCTTCTTTGACCGGGACTGCTTTCGGATTCTCGGACTAAGAAACTACCATTGATGCCTAAAACGGAAAAAATGAATAAATATATTTTTTTCCAAAGTATGTAGTAGAAGCAAGTACTTTAGTACAGCAATTTTTTGTTTATTATGGATATTGAAAAAACTTACCGGAGCTAAGTAAATATTCAGCCGCATTTCTGGATATTGGTCCATGATACCAGGAATGTTTTTCAAGAGAATTTACAGGAGTTACATAGTTTGAAGGAACCCAGCCGACTTGGTTGCTGGAAGAATGAGCTTCACACCATTCACCGCTTTTATTATAACTTAATATTCTAACTTGTTCACCTAAAATAAAAAAATGATAAATAATAAATATAACAGAGATGTTATCAAAATAATTCAGATTTTTTAAATAGGTAAAAAAACAATTTTTTCTAGTGTCCTTTCTGTTTTCTCTTTTAACCCATTTTTATATTCTCGGTGACACTTTATGCTAATATACAGAAAAATCTCTAATGACGAAGATCAAAATATGTAGATTTATTTAATCAATTGTTCTTAAAATCCTGACACAATTTTACTTACAGGCAAAAATAATTCAAATTTAGTTACAAAATTAGATTAAGTTGAAAAATATGCTGTCAAAAGTCACAAAAACAATTTTCAGCGCATTAATTATTAAGATTGGATTTGTAATTATTAAGGACAGACAGAGCCGGCTCCAGCCTATTTGAAAAGCTAAAACTTTGAGAATGTTCAAATTTAGTAAAAAAGATCTTGAAAAATCGTTAAACAATTACTAAAAAATATTCCTAAATAATCCTTTAAAATTTCTTGAAAGCGTTTGAAAAATCCTTAAAAAATCCCTCAAAAAATCTTTAAAAAGTACTTGAAAACTAAATTCTAAAAAAGACATAAAAAATCCTTGATTTTTTTTTGAAAAATCATTGATAATTCCTTTAAAAAACTTTTTAAAACATTCTTTTAAAATGCTTAACAAATTTTTGAAATGTAACTAACACATCCTTGAGTAATCCTCAAATAATCTTAAAAAATCGTTAAAAAAATTGTAAAATCCATGAAATATCCTTAACAAATGCTGAAGGAAAGAAACTTAAGTACGTAACAGAAAAATTGTACCGTATATCCATGTAAAGAAATCACACAGAAATCATTGAAACTGTCTTGAAAAATCAGTGAAGAAATCTTAAAAAATCCTGTCAAACAACATGAAAAAATCCCTGGTTCTTTGAAAAATAATAGAAAAATTCATAAAAATTCTTTATAACTTCTTAAAAATGCTTTTAGACAGTTCCTGATAAATCCTTATAAATTATTTGAAAAAATCGTTTGACAAATCATTCAGAAAAAAATTATTTTAACATCCTTTTCAAATTTTTAAAAAATCCATGAAAATTTTTCTAAAAATTCTTAAGTACTCCTGGATAAATCAGCAAAACACTCTTAAAAAATCGTTAAAAAATCATTTACAATTTTTAAAAAAGCTTCAAAAATTCTTTTTAAATTCTTAGAAAAACGTTTAAAAATGTACTAAGAAATCTTTAAATAAAATCCTCAACAATTCCTGAAAAATCTTTGTAAAGTAATTGAATAACACCCCTGAAAAAACCTTAGAAAGACCTTGAAAACATACAAGAAAAATCCTTAATTTTTTTTTAATCACTGATAACTACTTTTAAAAATCCCTTAGAAAATCTACGAAACTTTAAAGAATCCTTAAAAAATACTCAAAAATCCTTCTGAAAAAAACTTAGAAAAACCTAAAAAAAGATTGAAAATTTCTTGAAAAACCATTAGACTCCTTAATCCTTGAAACACTATTAAAGAGTCCATAAAAAATCGTTGAAAAACGTTTCAAACAACAAAAATCCTTAAACAGTCTTTTTGAATAGTTTGTAAGTCTTTTAAAATTTGTCTAAAATCCTTATGAAATTCTTATTATTATTCTTGAAAAACCCTTGAAATATTTTTTGAAATTCGTTGAAAAGTCCTTGAAATATCACAACCAATGGTTTTGCCAAAAAAATTTTTTTTTATATTTTTGAAAATATATTTTCAATTTCCTTATGTTGAACTGCATTATGCATTTGGTAACCAGATTATTGCTTTTAATTGGAATAATATAAATTATATTTAGATAATATTTGACGTACAAAAATAAAATCCCCATCTAGTTTACCTTTTTTAAGACTAAGTTGGTTCTCCCCGCCGGCCTGAAAATCATACAACGCAACGAACAGCTGAGGATCATCCTCTTCTTGGGCCAGGAGATTCTCTTTGGACGTCCATCTATTAGCGGTTTCGAAAGAAATGGGTGTGGAGGGCGCTCCCGACGTTGAGGAACTCGATAGAGTACCTAGACCGGAACTGAGAGTATTGGCACTATGACTTCCTGGTGGATCAGATTCTGGGAGACTGGGTATATGAGGTAGTGGTCTGCTTTGTAGTAGGGCTTCTGAAAATAAAAAAAAATATCAATTAACAATGATTTATATCACAAATATTAATACAGTTTTGTTCGTTTTTTTGTCAAGAATAGCTCGAGGGATTTTCTTGAAATTTGGCACATAAACTCCCCTTGGGCTCATAAGAAAAATGAAATATCACACATGTCTGAGAAAATTTTGTATAAATTCAGTGACGTATTTTACAAAATTGATAGAAAGTAAAAAAAAAAACAGAGGAACTAGAAAAATAATTTGAACAAATCTCGAAAACAAATTCTTATAAAAGACTTACATAAATAAAATGTTAAAATCATAATTGGTTGAAATTTATTCTTTTTAGAATCATTATTTTATTTATTTTATTATTTAAGATCAAGAACATCTTTCATTAAAATATTGCTTTTCTTGTGTCTGGTTTATACAGAAAATAAGTGCTCGTAATGACGTTTACTGTTGCTAAATTTCTTGGGGAATGTTTACATCAAAAATAAATGACCCACTTTTGGACCTCCATCAAGAATTGCAAATATCTCTGCGATCGTTCCGCGTTTCATTTGATTTTATTTCCTTCATTCTTTTTCGAACACTGTTTATTTTAAGCTTAAATACACTCATTTACATTAAAAAAAGAATAATCATCCATTATCGGATCATAATTGTAAATTTCAAATAAATTGGTAGAGATTAAGGAAGAATTTATTAAATATTTTCAAATTCGATATTTTACTATGAATTATATTTATTTGAGAAATCTTAGAAAAAATAACAAAAAGGTTCAAAAATAGTTGAAATCGTTCTTATTTTAACTGTTTACTTTTTATTAAAATGTTGTCTTCTATGGTTACATTTATTTTCTAAATAAATATAATTTTATTATTATTTTGACTACAATCAAGTATAATATTAATATTGTACTTATATTTTAAAAATAATCTGTAATAAATTCTCATAATCTATATATGGATATCAGAGGAACTGTAGGAAGGTCTTAAAAGATAAGAACAATGGATTTAGCATTATAATATAATAGTTTTTTTTCTTATGTCTGAAATTTAAAAACTGTAACTTATAACAATAAGTACTAAAGATTTAGTAGAATATCTAAGAGGAGTGACTGAATATAGAAAACCATTATTTCGTCCAATTACTAAACGTAACATTCCATTCCCAAAAACCAATTATCTCTCCCCTTTTTTTCTATGATCCGTGCCTCTACAGAAATGTTATCTCACGATTTAGTTAAGGAAACAACTCTAAATCACGTTAATGAAATAATTTACGAATAGATAGTCTAGCGGGCAAAGGCTTAAACCGACATGACATTTGTCGTGGTCAGAAGTGACCAGAAATCGTGAGCTCGAAAGACGGCATCGGCAAGGAAATTATAACGTCAAGTATTATACCTATTTGTGTTTGAAATGGTTAATTTGAGGTGATTTAATGTATTTTGTATAATTCTGGTAAAATTTCATCAGCATTAATTAATACCATACGAAATAGCTGATTTAATAGCAATTTGATATCCAAATACCTGAAATGGGAAATGATAAAGTGATAAGGAACGTGTAAAAAAAACGGCGCTCTGGGGGTTGGTCTAATTTATTTTAGGGGTGGCGAAAAATGTTTTTTTTGCGTTTTCAGCGAAAAACATTCAACAGCAAAGTTGTAGCTTATGAAAAAACTTTACAACTTTTGTATATATTACTTTTGACCATAATCTCAAAATTTCCGAGAAAAATGAGGAAATTATCAGTTATTTTTTTTGTTTTTCCTTTTTCACTTCCACAAAAATCATTCGATTTTGATGAAACTTTGTGAAAGTATTCGTTTTTATATTTTAAATAACCAAAAAATTTTTGAGATAAAAAAATTTCAATGTTTTTGCGATATTCAATTTTTTCGGTCAATGGCGAAATTTTATCGTACAGAATTCTCCAGGTACGCATTTTTTCGTTTTCACGTGCACTTTTCGATATAATAATAAACAATTACAGTTCCCGTTTAAAAATCTGCTCAAAAATTGAAAAAACTGAAAAAATTACTGTTTTAACAATGACTTTTTTAATAATTGTTTATAATTTGTTTAGATTTTTAAGAAAATTAAGAAATTGATTACAAAAAAAAATGCAAAATAAAAGTAAACAAATAATACATCATGTTAATACAGACACACAAATACCAAATTGATAAATTCACCCCAAAAAAAATGTTTTTTTTATACACACTGAAAATGAGAAATTTGTGATGGTGTGTTTTTACCCCAAGTAATGCTAGTCATTTTGTACAGAAACATTGTCTCAACATGCTGAAGAAAATTTTTACATAGAAAAAGTCCTTTCAGATAGACTTCTCAGTCGTGATAGGAGCGCAGAAGCTGAGAACCAAAAGATTGCAAAATTAAACCAACCCCAAACATATCCGCGTTGAAATAAAAGCCGATTCACCAATGAAGAAAGAAGAAGAGGATGAACCACCGCCAGAAAAGGGACCTCGAAGAAAATAGATAAAAAGAAAAATCAGAATCTGACGATAAAAAGCGTTTGAGTACATGGAACAAATAAAAATTGTACCACCAAATGAATGTTTACAAAAATATATGAAAACTTTCGATCCCACAATTTGGACAAACCGAGAAGTGGTAAATTTCGTTTAAAATTTGTTGCACGTCTGAAAGTGAAAAATTTTAGACAAAAATCGACGAAGAAGCTTTTCTTTCGCTTAGCCAAAAGGACATTAAATCATTTTGTTAAGGCAGCAAGTGCACAAAAAAGTGTTCACGTAAAGTATTATTTAGAAAAAGGGATATTTTTAGGGACCTTCTTTTATTTTTAATGTAAAACACATTTATTGATTGTATAAAGATGTATAGACTAGATTTTATTGAGCAATGATATGGACCACCCGGTAGATGTCCTATCTAGGATTCTCAATCCGGGCTGGGTAGACTCTATAATAAATTTATACAACAAACATTAAAAATAAGACTAAAGGTAATAAATTTAATGCTATTTTCCTATCTTTTCTTTCTAAGAATACTGTGTACTTGTTTCCAAATTATTTTAGTCTTCTCTGTCTCACCTACTAGTTAATTTCCTGTCTAGTCTTTGAATACTTATTTGTTCTTTCCTTGTCTCACTTTGTTGATTTTTTTTCTATTTTTTTTTTGTACTCCTGTAATTTTATTAAAAGATATTGGCTTACGCTTTTATAATATAAATTATTTTCTTTAATTTCTTTATTAATAATTCCTACATCTAAATATTTACAAAACTCCTTCCATCTGACAATTGAAAAATATTCCTAATCAAAAAATTATTGAAAAATTGACAAATCTCTCAAATTATTTTTTCTTCGTTACTTGATTAATTTAATTCTCAAATTGAAAAACAATAATTTAGCCAGGACTGGCCATCTTAGGCAAGACATCTATCTGTCCCTTTTATATAAAATTTTCTTATAAATATTTTTTCATGAGTTACATTAGACTGATTACGGACCTGTATTTTTTATGTTTAAATGTATTATTGTAAGGCGGTTCGCAATTTCAGGCCCGCTAAAAATGGAAAAAATATTAAAAAAATCTGGAAGAATCAGAAAAAAATTGCAAAGATATTGCATAAAATCACAAAAAAAATGCAAAAATTGGCAAAAAAATCGCAAAAAATAATCAAACAAGTGTAAACCGACAATTTCGAGTTTTCCAACATATAAAGTTATGAAAATAAATTTCTATATAAGTATATGCTTTATATACTATACAGTATATATGGTATAAGTTCTCGAGTTGAATCAGGCTAACAGACGGACAATACCGTTTTATAAGTTTTTTTTTTCGAAAACTAAAAAATTGTGCGGTCGGGGGATCCCCCTCTGGTACGAAGTTCCTTCCGCTATTTTTTCCCTTTTTAAAATACTAAAATGAAAAAAAATCAGAAAAACCGAAAAAATCGGAAAAACCGAAAGATTCTAAAGGAATTTAAAGAAATCGAAAAAAAAAACGAAAAAAATCAGAATAAGAAAAAAATATCCCAAAAAAATTGCAAAATACGAAAAAAATGGCAGAAAAACGCAAAAAAAATGCAAAGAATTGGAAAAAACAAAGAACAACCAAAAAACGAAAAGAATTGTAAGCATAAACAAATTGAAAGAATTGAAATAAATCGATAATGATCCCACAAAAAAACGCAAAAATATTGAATCAGAATCAAAAAAAATTTTGAAAAAAATCGCAATAAATCTCAAAAAAAACGGAAAAAAATCATAGAAAATAGTAAAATAATTGCAAAAAATCGCAGAAAACAAAGTACAACCAAACATCCGGAAAAATTGTAACCGTTAATTTTTTTTTAAAAAATGAAGAAAGAATTCAAATAAATCGCAAATAATCCCAAAAAAAAAATGTAAAAAGCGCAAATAATCGCAAAACAAAATCGAAACAAAATGCTAAAAAATGTGTAAAAACATCGCAAAAAAATCTCAAAACAAAAACGCAAAAAATCGCAGATATGGGTTCACACTTTTATAATATAAAAATTATTTTCTTCATTTTATATATTAATAATTCATTTCATACATTTCTTAATATATTTATTATATTCAAAAATTCCAACATCTAAATATCTACAAAACTCCTTCCATCTGACAATTGAAATATATTCCAAATCAAAAAATTATTGAAAAATTGACAATCTCTCAAATATTTTTTCTTTGTTACTTGATTAATTAAATTTTCAAATTGAAAAAACCATAATTTAGCCAGGACTGGCCATCTTAGGCAAGACTTCTATCTGTCCCCTATATATAAAATTTTCTCATAAATATTTATATTAGAGTGATTACGGACATGTATTCTAAGGCGGTTCGAAGTTTCAGGGTCGGTTTAATAATTCGGTAAACTATAGATGTCAACATTTGAAGTTTCTAGTTATTTTGGTGCATTTAAGGAAATTTATAGATATGGTGGACTGTTTTTTTGTGTTTAAAGAATATAAATAGCAAAGAGGTAATCAGGATGTTTTTTATTTATTTTTACGACATTACGTAAACGTAGTGTCGTGTTAGACAATTACTGTAATGTGCTTTAAAATAAGAAAGTTTCGTTTAAATTCGAAACTTTGTTTTTATTCAAAAACTTTCGTACTCTCGAAACTTTCTAGTTGAAATTTATAACTTCGAAGTTTATAAAATTAGTTTATAGAAGTAAATAAAAAATAATTATTATAAGAAAAAATTTTTAACAATCAAGGTTTTTTTAAATTGACAAAAATTTCATTGATATTAATAAATAGGTCAAAATATTAAATTATCGATAGGAATTTAAACAATTTTATTACAATACAATTAACAATTGTTTACATAGAATTTAAAGAATGATTCACTGATTTTTGCCCTTGAGATAACAATCTGATCTTTCCGTTCATTGAAACGAAATCAACAACATTGTTTTGGTTTTAGTCTTATAAAATAAATATAGAGTTTCTAATATACAGGTAAAAAGAGAAGATTGTACTTATAATTCTACTTTTTGACAAAAATAGTTTTTTTGGAATTTAAAATTATTGTTACTAAAAAAAACACCATCAAGTTTCTCATTTTCAGTGTGTATAAAAAAGTTTTATAAAAATTTAATGCTGTAGAAATTTTTTGGGGTGAATTTATCAAGTTTGTATGTGTGTGTCTGTATTAAAGCATGTTTTTAAAGGGAACTGTAATTGTTTATCATTGTATCGGAAAGTACAGGAGAAAACTAAAAAAATGCGAACCTGGAGAACTCAAAAGTTTTTTAGTTATTTAAAACATAAAAAATGAATACTTTCACAAAGTTTCATCAAAATCGCATGATTTTTGTGGAGGTGAAAAAGGAAAAACAAAAAAATAACTGGGAATTTCTTAATTTTTCTCGGAAATTTTGAGATTATGGTCAAAAGTAACCTATAGAAAAGTTTTTTCATAATTTTTTTATCTCACTGCACTTTTTTTCAAAGAAATCTAATTCCTCTATATTAATAATTTTCTTGTGTAGAGGGGTAAACGAAATTTTTGTTATTTGGGCAAATACTTAAAAAACTCGGTGTACTTTTTGTTTGTTACACGTATTTTTGATTTGTCAAAAAATATTATTTTTAATAAAAGTTTCCAAATGAAATACTGTTTATTGAAATAAAAAAAAATCAAAAATATACGGGGTAATTCCAAAATTTCGTAAATTATTAAAATTCAATAAGTATTTTTGATTTGCTAGAAAATGCTATTTACAATAAAAAAATTTAAATCCAATAGGCTTTAGTAAAACGAAAAATATATATATATATATATAAATGTACAGAGTGATTCCAACTATCCATAAATTCTCATTAAAAAAAATCAATTAACATCTATTTCCAGTATTTTTGATTTTTAAAACAACATTATTTTTCATCAATTGTCAATGAGTCCAAAAATATGTAATTTATCATTTTTTTATATTTATCTGTTTATCATTTTTACTAATTTACTTGGTTTGTCATATTTCCATTTAAAGTAATATTTATTTTAAATTAGAATTAGCGGTTTACTATAAAAATACTTATTATCAATTCAAAAGCCACAATCTACAATCATTGGGGCGAAAAAATTCTCCGTATAAAAGAAAACACCACAATATAAAAGTAACGAGACACTGTTTGCCTTTTACTATCATGAGAATTAAAAGAAAAAGAACAAAACAAACACTTTTTGTCGGCTATTTCTATTATCATTTTAATACCTAAATGTCTCTGTTTCTCGTTGTTTTTTTCTTTAGAAAATAGTTAAAAGATATGTAATTACATCGGCATTGCATGTCTACATGTAACGAAATATTGGTAGAAACATCTCGATTGCACCTGAACAATTTAACAGGATGCCGGATGTTGTCGAAAAATTGTTTTGGCCTCCAAAATCTTTTTAACGAAACAGAAATAAGAATGTGCATACTAATATCAAAATTATAAACATAAGAGTATTTTTACGTCAGTTTAAAATTAGAGATCGATATAAATAAAAAAGTACTAAATAATAATAATTTTTAGTTACAGGCATATATTAATTTTTATTCAAATAAAAACACTAAAAATGGTGTTTTAAAAAGATTAGTTCAAAATCCAGCTCCGTATTTGAAAAATTTAAATAAAAAATGCTCTCCGAATACGAAACGTCGAAATAAAATTTTAATAAAACAAGCTTATAGCAAACTTGTATTAGAAAAAAAAACAAATAGATTTTGTGATACCATTAAATAAATAATTATCTAATTAATCTTTACAATATATTATTATTGCTGTCAGTAGATTGAACGTCCTTTAACTTTAAAGACTCAATAAGTAAAGGCAATGACGTTTAGAATAAAACTTTACAAGTTGATTTATTATACAATTGTCACAATCTAAACGTCATTGTCATTAGTTATAGAACCGTTAAAGTTAAAGAACGTTCTATCTACTGACAGTTAGTATTACATATTAAAAATTATAAATAAAAACAACTCGAAATCATGTACCACAATAAATTTAATTATACAAATTGACAGGTAACTAGTTTCGGCTAACAAGCCATCTTCAGGCCTGTAATAGATACAAATAATGTAGGGAAAAATTTTTACAAAGATGAGAATAATGACGGTACCAAACTAACAAAATTTAGGGGTTAGAATAAAAACACTTAAAATTAAAGAATGATTTCGAGTTGTTTTTATTTATGAACACTTGACCACATTTGAGATATGGATAACTTATTGGATTTATATTAAAAATTGTTAATCTTTTAAGACTTTTTTAGAATACACAATAGTATATTATGTACCTAGGGAGTAAAGTGCCACTTTTAACAACGAGAGTGAATATTCTGGCCCGAGTGGTGACTAAAACTTTGAAATTCATACGATAATTATGTGAAAAGAAACCATAATTAATCGTTATAAAAAAGAACAAAAATGTAAAAAATCGACCTGTCGGGGCTTTGAAGGGATTCAATCTCAAAACTCACTTTCCTGGAAGCAAATCCATCCCCACAGGAAATACACTGGAGGGATACAGCAGACCTACTAGTGAAGCCACAAAAATGGCTACACACATATGTAGTAGCAGGCGCATAAGATGGGCCATGAACAATTTTCAACCATTTAAATCCTCAGAGGTCGATGGAATCTTCCAGCCCTGCTTCAGCTAGGGCAGGAAGATATCTTGCCTCATATAATTCAAATTAAGTCTAGAACTGGGCTACATACCAGAAGTATGGAGAAGGGCCAAAGTCACCTTCATTCCAAAAGCAGGCAAAAGGAATATCACACAGCCCAAATCCCTACGGCCTATCAGCCTTACATCGTTTGTCCTTAAAACGATGGAAAAAGCTGTAGAGGGAGTAAAAGTCTTTTAGTCCCTATATAGAGATTATTAAATATTTTAGTCCCAATGGAGTAAAAGTGACACTAATCCCTGTTATGATGGAGTAAAATGCATATTTTAGTCCCTGTGGTGCAAAAACATATTATGTTGATTATAAAGTAGTAAATGTAGGCGTACGCCATTGGAGTTGACATAGGTCATGTTCAAATCTGGGTGACCGAGGATTCGACAATCGTAGAAACGCATTCAATAAGTTATTTTTTCGCGCTGTTGTCAAATATGTTTTTACAATTTTCATGCGTTTTGTACTGGTTTTTTTCTTTTATAATGACACAATTAGGTATAATAGTAGATTGTGTTGATAGTAACAGATGCATTTCGAACAAATATTTTTAAAGCTATTTTCACAATCTTCGCGGAATATTTTCAATTAAAAAAATATTAACTTTGTAACAAATTTGCGTTAGTTAAGTATTAGATATACACACCAATTAATTAAGAGTAAAATGATTCTAAAAATGGAAGTTGACTCATATATAAATTATTTTATTGGAAAAATTGGTGTCATACACTTTTATCAGTTTTAATACGTAGATATATTTCAATTACTCCCTGTATAAATATATTTTATCCCATATACACAGTGATTTAAAGTGGAAAAATATGAAAGTGTAAAACGGTTAAAACGCCCTCAAATCTTAGGTGACCTAGAAGGTTGCGTCAAGCGTCGCGACGTTTGATCTGAAGCGCCGATATGTTGACTGATTTTGTAGATCTTCGGTTATTGAAAGATTTGTTTTTCTCGCGGTGATTGGCACTCAAAATTACAATATTTTAATTCAATAAGCTTTTATAAAATGAAAAAATATATATACAAAATTTACAGAGTGATTCCAAATAAATGTCAGTTATAAAAACATCAATGAACAAACTGATCCTGTAATTTTGATTTGTCAAAAAATGTTATTTTAATAAAAGTTTTTCCAAATTCAATAAATGTACAGTGTAATTCTAAATATACGTAAATTACAATTAAAAAAGTTAATAACCAAACATGCACATCCTGTATTTTTGATTTGTAAGAAAACATTATTTTTGATAAAAGTTTCTAAATGTATAAAAGTTGAAAAATTTTAAAAAATATATACAGGGTGATTCCAAAAATACATAAATTATCATTAAAAGTCAATAAATAACATCTCCTATTTTTAATTTTCCAGAAAAAGTAATTTTTAATAAACATTTCTAAATCTATAAACTTCATTAAAATAGGAAAAAATATATTAAACACGTACAAGGTGATTTTAAAAATTCGTAAATTGTTAAAAGTACTTTATTAAAATAAAAAAATATACAGAGTGATTCTAAAAATACGTAAATTATCATTAAAGTCAATAAACCACATCCTGTATTTTTGATTTAGCACAAAAAGGTAGTTTTTGATAAAAATCTCTAAATCTATTAAATTTTATTAAAATGGGAAAAAATATATTAAACATGTACATGGTGATTTAAAAAAATCGTAAATTGTTAAAAGCAAATCCTGTATTTTTCATTATTCAGAAAATTTTATTGTTGATAACAATTTCTAAATCTAATGTGCTTTATTAAATTGAAAAAAAAATATATACAGAGTGATTCTAAAAATACGTAAATTATCATTAAAAGTCAATAAACTACATCATGTATTTTTGATTTGTTACAAAAAGGTAGTTTTTAATTAAAATTTGTAAATCTATTAAACTTTATTAAAATGGGAAAAATGTCAAAATAAGAAAAAATATCGATTGTTCATTTTTCTTAGCGAAAAGAAAGTCTATACAAATATTATGTAAAACATTTCTTATTTCTCCTTTTACTTCACTTGGCCGCCTGTGATTGATTAAGAACACTCCGAAAAGGGAAGACAATAGCAGGACACTTCCGGTCGTTATTAAAAAAAATTAACAAAGGAAGCGACAAGGACTCTCTAGACGGATTTTTTCATAATTACTACCTTACCTTGATGCCTCCGCTCGACGGGATGAGAACGGATTGTTTTAATGATTGTTACAACATACTTCTATTAGAAAAGAGTCTTTAGAGGTTAGTGTACCGACCCCGGCCGACAAGAAATGCGATAATAAATAACATTTTTTTGTAAACGATTTTATTCCGAGTCAATTTAAAAATTAAGAAGTACTGTTACAATTAAAGGAAGACACAATTATTGTAATTGTAATATTTTTTCCTGTTTATTAAGTGTTGTTGACTTTTATAACGTCTGACTGCAAGTCTAATTATCGGTAATGCGAATGTTTGTCGTCCTCATTATACCATTAAACGGTCTTTTGGCACAGAAATATTATAGCTTGGATTGCTAAAAAAATTTAGGTTTCGAACAATTCAACAGGATAAAAAAAGTTTACCATCGGGATTCTTAATTACTGTTTTATATTCAAGCGGATAAAAAGAAAATTGTATCTTCAAATAAAAAAATTGCCTCCAGGGTGGTTATTAATAATTTTTATGTGCTGTTTCCGGGATGGTGATCCCCCTACAGGTGCTGTCCCTCTGTATGGGTAATCATGATTACCCGCTAGGGAGCAATCTAATTACTTTCCCGACCCACCTCCTAGAAGGGACAGTATTGTGAACGAGCTAAAAACGGAAATATCCATTTTAGGGTCCCCTGAGTCGATTAAGATCATTTCCAGATGGAAGTCTGTCTGTCTGTGTGTATGTATGTGTGTATTCTTCCACGATAGAGGCCACACGTTTAATCCGATTGAGCTGAAATTTGGTATAGGGGTTTGGGTTACCCGTCGGAAGAACCAATTTTTATACGACATCTGTCAAACGGAAGTATCACTATCAAAAAATGACAGATGCAATATGTTACGGAATTGGACATGCAATATGTCATTTGAAAGCGCTTGAAAAATTCTATTCAGAGTAGTTAAAACTATTTCTCCAACGTCACCTGTCAAAAATAAAAAAATGTCAAAATTTGAAACTTTAGCATTAAATATCTGAAAAAGTATTAATCCGATTGAGCTGAAATTTGGTACAGGGGTTTGGGTTATCCGTCGGAAGAACTCATTAGTTTTGGTATGACATGTGTCAAACGGAAGTGTCAGTATCAAAAAAACGACAGATGCAATATGTCACGGAATTCAACTTGCAATATGTCATTTGAAAGCCCTTGAAAAACTGTATAGAGAACAGTCAAAATTATTTCTCCAACTGTCACCTGTCAAAAATAAAAAAATATCAAAATTTGAAACTTTAACATTAAATATCTGAAAAAGTATTGGTGGATACTCGTCGGGAAAGTTTTGGGGCGACACAACTGATTTTTTTTTAAATTTTTTAAGTTTAGTTTATTTTTTTACTTTCATTACCTTCGTTAATTATTCAGTATAATTTATTTTCGAGTGCCATCATTTTTAATTTCTACTTATTCTACCCTTAATTTAAAAAAAAATCCCCCCTTCTTAGTACTTAATATTAGCCTGATGATGGTCAGTGACTGAAACTAGTTGCCTGCTAGTACTATACATTTTTGTAAATAAATTTTGTGGTATCTGAATTTGTGCTTTATTACCTGAAACTTTGGACCAGATTTGAAAAATGGATAACCTTTGGGATTTAAAAAAATTGAGTTTGTTTTCCTTCTAAAAGTGTATTTTTTATGTATAACTTTTCCTGGATTTTAAAAGGTTAAAATTGAATTTTGTCAATATAAAAAAATGTTGTCAAGAGTTATTTTTAAAGTTTGTTTTTTGACTATTTAATGTTAGGACCAAAGTTTATAACAGCAAAAACACACTATGGGGCTCAAGAATCACCACCAAGAGAAAAAATACTCGTTCCCTCGTTCCTATCAACATACTGGCCTAACAAATTACCTGACCTGCTAGATTTCTTTATAACTAAGGACATAATAAATACCAAATAATAGCTCAAATTATGCAACCGCAGACTAATTGGAACAAATATATATAGATGAAATTCAAAATAAGACTAAAGCTATGGTTTCCTTGGAAACGGTGCCGTCTTCTTAAGTCCGTCAAAGTACGGTGGGTGATGTCACAAAAAACGGTGGGTTAAGTACGGCTGTCGTATCCGCGGAGACCTCCACAACTCAGGATAATAGTTGTAATACAAAAAAAAAAAAAAAAAACCGCGGAGAGTAGTGTAAAGTCTGAAAACGAAGTGTCACTAGGGATGATCTAGACGCCGCACTTATTATTTTAGACGCAGAGGAATTATCAGAAGAGGCAAGAGAATTTGAATTATGTAATAAACACAGAAAGGAAGGTGCTTATGAGGTTTTAGTTTGTCGTCATTTATTTAAAATTCAACTTCCAATTAAAATTTTCACCACTACACATAACACCATCATAAAAAACGTTGATAAACTAATTACAAGAAGCGGCAAAAATGTCTACTTACCAGATGGAAGAACAATAAATATACCGGTTGAAATAAAAAGCTAATTGCCCTAAAAAGAAGAGCAAGAGCAAATGGCTGCAGAGTCATGCCCCAAATGATAAAAGAGAGTTCAATCATGCAAATAATGTATTAAAAGTCCAACTGAAAACCAGTCAAATATTCAAGAAAACCAATTTCTCCTCTAAGAAATGGCCAAACATAACTTTTAATAAAGTTCCCAAAAAAAAAACTGTTGTTCGTTACATTGAACTTAGCGAGACAACTTTTGATAGAATACAGAAATAATATGGCTAATTTGCCATTAATGGGTTGTAAAAAATTAAGTCGACTCGTCAACATAATAACTGAATTTCCGCTTGGTTTATAACCTAACCAAATGGCGGCAAATTATGGTACCTTTCGCCACTACAATTGACCATGTTGTGTCGTTAAGTTCCGATTTATAAGAAAATGTAAAACAAATTTAATTTTTCACAACTAAATAGTACATAAAAAATTAAAACAACTTATATTTTTTCATTAACTAATTAGCGGCAAATTATGGTGTATTTTGTCAATCGATATGGCGATGTTGTTTCGCTTAGTTCCGGTACATAAACAAATGAAAACAAATTTTCCCTTTTCACTACCAAATAGCGGCAAATTAGCGACAAATTGCGGCATCTTTTGTTACCAAATTTGCCAATGTTGTTTTGTTAGGTTTCGGTACAAAAAATGAAAACAAATTTTATTTTTTCACAACTAAATAGCGGAAAACCAGCGACAAATTATGGAATCTTCCGCCACTTGCTTTACCAATGTTGTTTCGCTATGTTCCGGTACATAAAAAACGAAAATGAAATTTATTTTTTAAGTAATAAATAGTGGCTAATCAGCAGCAAATTATGGAATCTTGTTTCGCTATGTTCCGGTACATAAAAAAAGAAAACGATTTTTTTTTCTACTAAATAGTGGCAAATCAGCGGAAAATTATTATTCGCCACTTGATTTGCCATGTTGTTTCGAGAATAAAATAAATTAAAACCAATTTTATTCATTTACAACTAAATAGCGGCAAATCAGCAGCCAATTTACATTATCTTTCTCCACTGGATTTGCTCATGTTGTTTCCAGAAGTTTCGGTACATAAAAAATTAAAACAATTAGTGGCAAATTATGGTGTATTTTGTCATTCGATTTGCCAATATTATTACGCTTAGTTCCAGTACATAAAAAAATGAAAAAAAAAATGTTTTCACATAACTAAATAGAGGTAAATCATGAGCAAATTATGGTATCTTTCGCCTTTACATTTGCCCATGTAAAAATTAAAACAAATTATAAACTAATTACTAATTAGCGGCAATTTATTGTGCATTTTTAGGTGCATTTTGTCATTCAATTTGCACATGTTGTTTCTTAGTTTCGGTACCAAAAAAGAAAACAAAATTTTATTTTTTCACAACTAAAAAGCGGAAAATCAGCAGCAAATTGCCCATGTTTTTTCGCTAATTAATACTCCACTCAATAATACAGGGGAGCCAAACACCATTAAAACTGACAAGCCGGAGATGATGGTTGGATCCATGTTGTATGTATCGATCAGTGTGTGTTTTCTTTCTGTATATTCTATGGCCTAGTTTATTACCTTCTCGATTGACTAATACAAGGAATTTGTCGGTTTTCTTCTATTTCCATGGTGAACTGGGATGAAAACTGTTCAGATGGTTTAGGAAGTTCTGTAGGTCTTCTGTTCCATGACTCCAGGCTACAAATGTGTGATTAACACATCTCAGCCAATGTTTTGGTTATTTTTCAGCAATGCGGATGACCCTCTTCAAATTTTTCCATGTAAAAATTGGCCACACTTTCTAACATTCAATTTAGTAGTTTCTGTTAAGATCTTCTCTGTTGGATCTTTCTGTAATTTTCTGTAAGAGTCTTGATAAAAAAGCTATATATTTTTATATATCAATAAGCTATACATTTTCTATTTGTATGATTAACCATTTCAAAATTCTTTGACATCGTTACCAGATTTACTAAGAAAAAAAGTAATGTAGTGATCTTGTGGAAACTTAATGTTTAAAAAAATATATTAACAACTAAAATAGGGTGATAACCAGTCATAAAACTAACTCTGTGAGAATTTTTCATATATAAGGATATTAACAGGATGGTATTAGGAAATTACTAAAATTGTAAATAAATATTTTTGGTTTTTTATTGAATCATCAACCTATAATTTGATACAATTTTACCTACAATTATTAAACTAATTATATATACTTGTTATTTGATTGAAAATTAATATAACATACGTTACTGATTTAACCTTCAATTTTCATAGAATTACTACAGAAATACCTAGATTGAAATCCCAAAAATATTTATAGTATTTTCTAAATATCACAATTGATTTAACAAATATTTTTAACTGTAAAATGCTTTATTTTATTTAACTATTGTTTTACATTTCAAGGTGTAACTAAAAGATTTGTAACGACGAGGCTACATCTTAGGTCCTACACTTCAATCCGTATATGGTGCCTGGCCACGTCCACTCCTTACCATATATGGTATTATTGGACTATTTTGTATGTCGCGTGTGGAAAGATAGTTAATTTCTGAATTTGTCAGTTTTGTTAGTTATGATTTAAACCCTCTTAAAAATGTCGAAAGAACAGGGTACAAGTTGATATCATTAGGATCTTTCTTGCATTACAAGATGTCGCGATTCTATGTTAAGCTATTATTATGCCTCCTTAAGGCAAGCCTTACTGAACATTTAAACAAGTTTAATGCTGTAAATAAAAAAAAACAAACGGTTTTTTTGCATTGTGAAATACTGTTATTGGGTAGCCGGTATAGTGGCACCATAGATGGAAAAGAATCTCCTGTGGCTAAATACCTTAAAATTACTTTTAGTTTTAGTCTTTTAATACAGTAGTTTTTTCTCTATAAAAGTTGACACTTTATGTAGAAGCTCTTCAAATTTCTCTTCGGTCATTTTTAAGTGGATTTTATAGGCATCCAAGTCACCTGTTGCCAATTCTACTAATATCTTTACTGAATTACCTTCATATCTACGTCTAACCCACCAACGACGAGGTTTTCTTTTTTCCTTTTTTTTGATTGCGGTTATTAAATGTTCACACATAATATGAACGCCAGCACGCACAATTTTCTGCTTGGCAGCCATTCTTAAAACGGACACATTCTAGACTGAATATTCAATGTTCTTGAATCATGTGAACAAATTTTCCATTCAATTCTAGTTTCAGTGGCATAGATTTAATGACATTGATCAATAAAATTGACTAATAAGAACCCACCTTTAGTTTTTTCTTATCTGTTCGTAAAATAGTGGAAGATTTTCATGAACGAGCTCGAATTTCATATTAGGGTTGTTTCGCGCTCTAATAGCCAGTATCCTGCCTCTCAGGTCTGGAGGGAGACACTTTTTATAGAAACTATTAGCTTTTTCTATAATAAATTCACTTAATATTGTGATTCCTGTTCGTTCATGAAGGTCCACTATTCTAGTTGTCCTTGGTTCATTAAGAACAGTGCGCAGACACCTGTTTTGAACTATTTGGAGTGGTTTGAAAGCTGTGACTAGTGCAGAGCAGACGGACTGATAGCCATATGTCAGTGCAGGCCTTATAATAATCTGTTTATAAAGTAGTAACTTGTTCTTTATGTTCATCCTTCTATGCCTGCATATCATAGGGTAGAGCGTTCCAGCAAGTGCTAGCACCCTTGCTCGTAGTTGTTTGATGTGCTCTCTGTAGGTCAGTCCCCTATCCAAAGCCAATTTCAAACTGTCTAAATATAATACAAACAGGTGTCCGGTATATGGCCTGGATGCATAGGAATCAAATTCTCAAAAACTTACAAGTATGTTAAAAATTGCCCTTTAGAGATATGGGCCTTCTGTCGGTTCCAGTTTGTACTGGCGCTTATTACATAGGTGGAATCTTTTTCCCAAGTAATAAGTGATACCGTACAGGTGTATTTCGAGTTGAGAATTTGATTTCTATTTCCATGTGTCTGGGCATATTGCCGCTGGCTGATGAGTCCTTAAGGGACGAAACAGCTGTCCGGTATATGGCCTGGATGCATAGGAATCAAATTACAAGTATTTTACAAATTTATTTAAATCCGCATCTGATTTAGTTTATTACTTCATTTAATAAGGCCAATAAATGTTCATAAAATAATTTCTGCAAAACTGTAACCATAACTTTTCAATATACAGTTAACATCTTGCAGATGGTAGTTATTTCCGATATAAATACTCATTTTTATTTAAAATAATTAAAAGGATTTGTCGATCGATTAGAGACTTAAATGACAATTCTTCCATTTATTCCCACACTTATTGAAATAGAAACTATGAGAATATAAACCATTGTTTATCTACGTCAAACAAATATAAAAACATCTGATTGTGATTATTTCTACACAATAAATGTCCTTGACAATAGTTAAATTCGTAAAAATTAATTTCTCGTTATTGTTTCATTATTGCTCGTCTATTCTGAATTAAGCTTTTATTTAGGTCCCAAAGGATCATGCATGTACTTTTATTATGGAGGTTGGATCCCGGGTCCATTTTTTAAAAATTTGGTACACATATTTCTTGAGTCGTATTTATGCTCATTGCACCATGACTCTAAAAATAAATTGTGACCCAAAAAATTGACTTTCAATTCATTAACTGTGGTTTATTCTCCTAATTAAATTAGTAATTATCTATCAATAAATACTATTTTAAAACGTGAAATATAATTAACGAAGCGTTTAAATTGAATTTAGTGGAAAATAAACATCCACGGTGCCTCAAAGTAAATATTTCAGAGCATAAAGAGACGAATTCTCCCTCCTCCCCGTTTTCGAGAATGCTGAACATGATGGCTTTGGTTTAAACTCTCTTCGGGTTAACCGCACCCCCCAAAAAGGCAAAAAGCTGCCTCGAAGATACTGAACATAGTAGCGACGGTTTAAACTCTTTCGGAGTTAAGCTCACCCCCTAAACAGAGCAAAAAGCGCCCTCGATACGTCTCATACCAACACAATCTGCATCACACCCCGCTTTCGAGGAAGCTGAACACAATGGGATATTGGATCTTTTCCTCGAAACAAACTGCCCCCTCAAATGGCCAAAATATCTTCTCTTATCCGATGCACTTCATAAAACAGTGTATCAAAGTGGTAATTTTTGACCGTTGGAGAGGCTAGTTTGCTTTGGAGTGAAGATCCAGGATTACCATCCTGTTCAGCATCCTCGAAAACTGGGGCTAACGCAGGTTTTGTCGGTGTGAGACGGCGTATTGGCCTGAACCTCTTTGGGGATGATTTTTGGCCGTTTTGGGGTGGTATCAACTCTAAAAAAGTTTAAACCGCCTCTATCGTGCTCAGCAACCTCAAAAACGAGGGGTGACGCAGGTTTTGCCTTTTTGGGGGGTGCGGTTAACTCAGAGAGAACTTAAACCACTACCATCGTGTTCAGTATCGGTTAAAGGAAAGCAAGTTTAAATAAAATTGATTAAAATAAAATAAGCATAAGAGTAACGACTTATTTTTCTAAGCCAACATGTATGTTTATTAACACAAAATTCAATTTTAAAGTATCATTTAGTATATTTCATAATAATAATAAAATTATTAATAAATCTTTATGAATAAAAATTACTAATTTATTTAAGACAGTAAAGCACAGTATATGTATTGAGTCACTTTTCTGGGTCACACTGTATTTTTAGTCATCTTGCAATGAGTAAAAATGATCTATATGACTCAAAAATATGAATCAAAATAATTTGTAATAAGTTTTGTATTATAAAAATCATATTCGAAAATTTTTATCGAATATAATGATTTAATTTCAAATAATTGGGTATATAAGTAAAAATTCTGGTATAATCAACAATTTTTTGATATCGAAAGAAGGTCCTATAAATTTTTTATTATATTTGGAAAAGTAATAATTTAAGATTTAAATATGAAAATTAAAATCAATCAGTATAAAAGATGTTGGATTTTTTTTGGGGGTTTTAAAAAATAATAGAAAGTCGAAATTAATAGAGACGAAAATAATAAGAAAAGTCACAATTTTTATATATGATTTGTAAGATTTTAAATTTTGTATTTTTAATACAAAAAACCCTGAATTATGTAAAATGCATCTATTTCCAAGATATAAAAACAAAAAAATCGGTTGTGTCGCCCCAAAACTTTCCCGACGAGTATCCACGAATACTTTATCAGATATTTAATATTAAAGTTTCAACTTTTGACATTTTTTAATTTTTGACAGGTGACAGTTGGAGAAATAATTTTAATTGTTCTGAATAGAGTTTTTCAAGGGCTTTCAAACGACATATTGCACGTCCAATTCCGTGACATATATCATCTGTCATTTTTTGATAGTGATACTTCCGTTTGACAGATCTCGTACAAAAACTAATTGATTCTTCCGACAGATAGCCCAAACCCATATAGCAAATTCCAGCTCAATCGGATTAATACTTCTTCAGATATTTAATGCTGAAGTTTCAAATTTTGACATTTTTTATTATTGACAGGTGACAGTTGGAGAAATAATTTTAACTGTTCTGAATAGAGTTTTTCTAGGGCTTTCAAATGACATATAGCATGTCCAATTCCGTGACATATTGCATCTGTCATTTTTTGATAGTGGTACTTCCGTTTGACAGATGTCGTACAAAAACTAATGGGTTCTTCCGACGGGTGACCCAAACCCCTATACTAAATTTCAGCTCAATCGGATTAAACGTGTGGCCTCTATCGTGGAAGAATACACACACACAGACCGACAGACAGACTTCCATCTGGAAATGGTCTTAATCGTCTCAGGGAACCCGAAAATGGATATTTCTGTTTTTATCTCGAATTTTTTTTTTAGCTCGTTCACAATACTTTCCCTTCTCGGAGGTGGGTCGGGAAAGTAAAAGATATATTCTATAAAAAATAAAAAAGGTTTTTTTTTTTATTCAAAATAAAAAAGGTTTTTTTTATTTTTTATTTAAAATAAAAAAGAAAAGTCACAATTAAAAAAAAAATTAAAAGATGTTGGATAAGACTGTCCCCGACTTCATTTATTCCTCTTTTTATTTTATTTTCTTAAAAATCTTTCATACCTATTTATCTGCTGTTGACACAGTGCTATATTGGTAATTTTCGCATCAAAACTTTGGGTTTTCAAACCAAGCTACACTTTTTCCAACCACGTTACACTTTTTCTAACCACGCTACAAGTTTTCCCGTCACGCTACAAGTTTTTTTTTATTTCGGTTTTACTTGAAACATTTAAAAAAAAATAAGTTTAATTTCCTTAACCCCCCCCCAAAAAAAAAAACAAAGGACAGATTTTGAAATATATCATAGTTTTTTTTGTCAATTATATCTAAATTCGCCAAAAAAATTAATTTGACTGGCGCCCATAATGTAACATTAATATCGTGGTAACGAATCCATAAATGTTTGAGCTAAAACACTTTTTATAAAAAAATGTACTATGTTACAAAATTTCAAAAATTTGATTTATTTCGAAAATGTTCAGTGTTCTTCCATTAATTTATTGTCGTTTGGTCGATTTAGTAACTTGTATAATCTTCTTTTTATGCAAGTGAGAATAAAATTGCAACTAAAAATTCCATTTCTATTTATTTTATATTACAGAAATTTTTGAAAAAAAATAAAAATTGAGAAAAAAATTCTTTTTTAGAAATCACAAGTTTTTAAGTCTTATTTAATTTAAATTTTGAAATATTCTTAAATTATAAATATAGTAATAGTATTTATAAAAAATTCAAATTTGAAAATCTGCTGAAAATTAGAAAAAAATTAATTTATAATAAAAATTTCGAAGAAATAATAAATTCAACGTTTTAGATTAAATTTTAAGAAAATGTTTTTTTTTTAATAAAATTCTGACCAATTAATGAAGTTACATAAATATACGAATTTTTTAAAACTATTTTAATTTGTTGAAATCCAAAGGTTAGAAATTCTCAATTCAAATATCTTAATTTGATACAGAAAAATGTAAATACAGTGACCTAAAATTTTTGACAAAAAATCGAACGTATCCAATTTTATATAAAACCGTAGAAATTAAAAAAAAAAACAAATTTTTGGTAGAAGAAAAATGGGTATTGGAAAAATCTGAATGGTATATTCCATTGAATTATAATCAAAAAGACGAGAAGCATCAAGTAAGAATATATAAAAAAAATTAAGCAGTTAAAAGAAGTAGATCTCAAAATTATCATAGACGAAGAAAAAGGAGAAGAGGAACTTGGCAGGCAACTTAAATTTCAAATTTTTTATTAATTATCAGTTTTTTATACAAATTTATGAATTTTCTGTTATATAGAGATAGAGTATCAAAATTTTATAATAATATATGGGCATATCATTATAATATATGCACCAAATTTAAAAAAAAATTAGCCCGGGACCCAACCAACCGCCATAAGAAAATTGCATAGTCGTTTAGCATAATTCCACAAACAAAATTGTTTTCCCGTTTCCACATTCTTCATACAAACTTATTATCCTGATCCCTTCGAGATTCTTTCCAAATTGCAGAAGATGTAATGAGTTGGATTAATGGAGCAAGGAAAGAATTCAACAAATATATCGTACAAATAAATCGTGCTTATCTACAAATAAGGAATGTCTGAATGAAGTCAATTTTCTTGTATATAAGGGGAACTCGAACTATCCTTGAGAGACACGCCTATATGCACTTCTTTAACCGTTTCGTTCGTCACAATCGTTTGTGTATCTACCATATCCTCAATTTACTAAGAATTTAATCTTATAAAAAGTATGAACATTTATTTTACAAAAAGTCTCTACGTAATTTAAATTGATATTGGATGAAAATTATTTACTATATGGTTCAATATGAAAAGTATTTTTTTATGTTATGAAATTAAGTAACCAGACACACTTTAATTAGGATAAATAGTTTCTAAATTGGAATTAGGATAAATAAACTTGTTTAAGAGCTTTTGTGCTGCTGATGGGGCAAATACGTTGAGAATAACGTAATTATTTGTTTTTTATATTTTAAAATAATTTTTATCAAAAATTCACCGGTAGCCCGGTTTTATCTCTAAAATGGAGATACAATATTGGTAGAAGTATTAGAAGAGAATTTCTTTTAAAAATGTTCACGTTCTTCTCTTAAATATGGTCCAATTAATAATAAAACAGAGAGTGCAAGTTTATGAAAATTATACTTTTATCATATACATATTTCATAAGAATCGAATGTATAGTTTCAAAAACCTACTCTGTATACTGTAAGTATATTTAAGGCATCATTTAACGGCGCTAAGTTGTACTTGGCCGGTCGCTTAAAAGAGGGATTGTGTCAGTGGTACTCATCAACCTACGATAGATGGTGTTACTATCTAACATTTTCAATTAATAAATATAATTTGTTCAGTGACCTCTGACCCCTACGTCATCACTTTTAGTAAAAAAACATAATCTTGGTCAATAGAATGTCAAACTGACTGAATTTATTTTCGACATGCCCTAATTATTTAAAATTAGGTTATTTTGTGACGTAGGGTTCAAGAGTCACTGAACAAACTATACATATAATTTTTACTTTGAATACTAAAATAACGATTTAAATTATTTCCCCCGTGTAAAATTTTATTTTTGGTCATTCTAATTTAGAAAAATACAAAGAACATCGTAGAAAACTTAAATCTTTCATAGCTACTGAACACAAAAAATTTATTAAAACAATAGAAAATAACACTTCCAGTAACATAAACGAATTTTGGAATTACGTAAACAGAAAAAAATCTAATTGCTTGAAAGTCACTAATTTTCAATATAACAACAAAGCAGTTTATAAAGCGGAAATATCTGAAACGTTTGCTGATTTTTTTAACAAAACTTTTAGTAAAGATGTTTCGCATTACAAGGTCCATTTCACTAATCAAGATACAAATGTTTTTGATATCAAAGGAGATAATGAAACTCGAAGTCAATACCACATAATGTATTTTAAATTGAAAAGATCTAAAAGATCTAGTAGCGAAGGGACATGTTTCGGCTCAGATGGCCATCTTCAAGCGTTAAAATTACAAAAGTGCCATCATGAGTACAATATTTTAAATTAGAATTTAAAAAAACTTACAATGCTTGGAAATTAATTAATTATGGTAATTGAGTTATACTAAGTGGCATGAAACTAAACAAAATTATAAAATTTACAAAAAATTGTTGAAAAAACAAATAATGGTAAAAATAAAAATATTTCACTCAACAATAAGCTTATCGCCACAAGTAAATGTCGAAGTGCATCGTAATGATGCACTGAAACAAAATTCAGATTAAAAAATTTTTGGTAAATCAAGCTTGTACTACTACCATACACAAATTAAAATGGTGGAACAAAAGCCGGAAGTAATTAGGTAAAATTAAATTGAAAGTCAAATGTCAAATTACAAAATTATACGCGGCAAATTCAAAACCGAAACGAGCGAAAATAGATGACAGTGTTGGTTGAACCACGTGACCGGGTACAAGACACGGTAAATAGAGAGGGGAGAGAAGAAATACGGTGAAAGGAGAATAGCGGTAGAAGAAAAGGTACAGGCAAGAACTATGGAAAAGAAGAAGAGGTGACAGGTGACGTGAAGTGTCAATGTCGATGTTGACAATTCAAAGGAATACAATTAAAGGTTAAGGTAAACAATGTCTAAAATACTGAAAAGCACAACAGGAAATGAAATTTATAATAGGTTCTGAAGACAGGATGAAGTTATTAAAGGTATGTGAAAGGTATCTATGTTGAGAGTGTGAGGAAGGTTAAGGTTAAAATCTCAGGTTGAGAAACATATAGTTTTCTGGCGGTCTGAGTTGATCATTAACACAAGTTAAATTATTATTTAATACGGCGTTATTAATTTCAAACATTTCTAGGTGGTTGAGCTTAGTACCTTTCGGACAATTGTGTAATAGGGACATGTTGATGTTGTCATGAGAGTGTCTAGTCTCTAGGAAATGATTAGGAAATGATTAGCAAATGACGAAGAGGAATTAATGATGTCGGTGTCCCAGAATTTGTTGATCTCTCTGAGGTGTTCTTTAAGTCGTGTGTCAAGACGTCTGCCTGATTGTCCGATATAGACGACCTTACAATCAGGGCAACTAAGTTTGTAAACACCTGATTTGTGCTAAGGAGGAACTAAGTCTTTCGAGTTGGTTAAAAGGTTTTGTATGGTGTGACAAGATTTAAAGGCTATTTTCATGTCATATTTTTTTTTTGAAGATCTTAGCTATGTGATAAGAAATCGGGCCTAGAAATGGAAGAGAACCTAGGTAGTTCAAGTTATCAACTAGTGAAGAAGATTGAGAAGTGATTTTTGGAGAAATAATGTTAAAGCATAATTTGTGTTTATAGAAGTATTTTAAATAAATTTTGTGAAGTAATTCTAAAGGAAAGTTGTTATTAATTGCTAGCTGTTTGATTAAGTTTATTTCGTTGTTAAAAGCCGATTCTGTCAGAGGAATCGAGAAAGCTCTATGTAGGAAACTATTAAAAGAGGCGATTTTGTTGGAGAAATGGTGGTTAGAATTAATAATGTTTTTGATATTTTTACTCTATCTGAAATTACAGAGCAAGATTTTGACCAAGCCATAAAAAAACTGAAGCCAAAAAAGGCAGCTGGATCTGATGGAATTCCACCTTTTATAATCAAAGCGTGTTCTGATTGGATTAAAAAGCCCTTATTGCATGTATTTAATTTAATACTTAATACTTTAACATTTCCTGAGAAATGGAAACATTCAATATGTGTTCCTATCTTCAAATCACGTAAAAAAGTTGAAATAGAAAATTATCGGCCTATATCTATATTATGTCTATATTTATTTTGAAAAGTACTTGGCTGAACAGCAGCATGGATTTGTTAACAAAAGATCTACACATTCAAATCTATTTATATATGTATGAATATGGGGTGGGAGGCTTTAGAAAGAATGTTACAACTAGACACAGCATATATGGATTTTAGCAAAGCCTTGGATAACCATGATATTTTATTACAAAAACTAAATAAGTTAGGCATATCTACAAAACTCTTGTACTTATTTGGTTCATACTTAATGAATAGATCTTTTTCAGTACGATACGAGGGTGACACTTCCGGTAAGTTCTCAGTACCTTTGGGAGTGCCACAAGGTTCTAATTTAGGATCGTTACTGTTTCTTATTTTTATAAATGATTTTAAACTATTTAAAACAGTTTGTTCCGTTAGAGATTGTGTTAAATTACAGAAAGATATTAATAATGTAATAAAATGGAGTGAAGTCAATAAGTTACCTTTCAATTTAACAAATTGTTCTGTGATGAGTATTTGCAAAGTGCAGAATATTATTGAATTTGATTATACATTTAAAGATTTCCCTTTGAAGCGGAATTCGGAAATAAAAGATCTGGGAATAACATACAATTGTAAACTCTTATTTGTTCAACATATTAACAATATCATATGCTCAGCAAAACGTACATTAGGTTTTATTATCCGTCAAACATCAAATTTTAAAAATATTAATGTAATTAAAATGTTATACTACACATTGGTGAGACCTAAATTAGAATTTGCGTCTATCATATGGCAAGGGGAATTTAAAACTTATTTACAGGGGATAGAGAAAATTCAGAACAAATTTTTGCGCTATCTCTATTATAAAAAAATCGGCTGTGTCACCCCAGAACTTTCCCGGCTCGGCTATAGAAAATATGTTATTTATTATTATTATTTTAATTACAAAATACTAAGCATTATCTTAATTTATGGAACACATTAAAAATAGCGAGCCGATGGTAAATACGTCTACCGAATTGATATTTCAATGTTGATAATGACATAATCCGCGCATGCGCACGTTGTATATCACACTGCTACAATTAGGATCTCCTAAAATCATGTGTGAAAACTTTTGGGAATTCGGGAAAAATTTTCATACAATAGTTGTAGGGAATTTTATGCTATACAACTTTGCACTGAAAGATTTTGCACTAAAGAGCATAATTTACCTCCAATTTTAAAAAAATGGAAAATCCTAAATGTGCATTTTTCTCGCCATCTAGCGGCGAAACTTTGAGGAATTCGATAAAAAGTTAAACATAAAAGTTAAAGAAAATTTGATGATTTACAACTTTGTACAAGAAAATTTAGCACTAAAATGCATTGTTTGTCCTTAAAATCAAAAGAAAAACTAAAGAAAACATACATGCACATATTTACGCGCCCTCTAGTGGCGCAACTATTGGAAATTCTGGAAAAAGCTTAAGACGAAAGTTGTAGGGAATTTTATGCTCTAAAACTTTGTACTACAACATTTCGCACTAAAGTGTATTATTTTTCCTCAAAATCAAGAAAAACTAGAGAAAACCTACATGCACATTTTTACGCGCCCTCTAGTGGCGTAACTATTGGAAATTCTGGAAAAAGCTTAAGACAAAAGTTGTAGGGAATTTTATGCTCTAAAACTTTGTACTACAATATTTTACACTAAAGTGTATTATTTATCCTCAAAATCAATAAAAACTAGAGAAAACCTACATGCACATTTTTACGCGCCCTCTAGTGGCGCAACTATTGGAAATTCTGGAAAAAGTTTGAAACAAAAGTTATTTGGAATTTTATGCTCTAAAACTTTGTACTACAACATTTCGCACTAAAGTGTATTATTTTTCCTCAAAATCAAGAAAAACTAGAGAAAACCTACATGCACATTTTTACGCGCCCTCTAGTGGCGTAACTATTGGAAATTCTGGAAAAAGCTTAAGACAAAAGTTGTAGGGAATTTTATGCTCTAAAACTTTGTACTACAACATTTTACACTAAAGTGTATTATTTATCCTCAAAATCAATAAAAACTAGAGAAAACCTATATGCACATTTTTACGCGCCCTCTAGTGGCGCAACTATTGGAAATTCTGGAAAAAGTTTGAAACAAAAGTTATTTGGAATTTTATACTCTGAAACTTTGTACTACAACATTTTGCTCTAAAGTGTATTGTTTGTCCTTAAAATTTAAAAAAAGTAAAAAATTGTTACATGTGTATTTAATCAATGTCGGTCTTGAGGACCTTCTACTGTACCAATTTAAACCAAAATCTAATGGTCGCATTCTAGGCGCACACCGACCCTCCATATCAAATTTCAGCGTGATTGGTCAAACGGTTCGGCAGTTATCGTGGAAGATTACACACAGACAGACCATGCGCTGGAAATGGTTTCAATCTTCTTGGGGGACCTCAAAATGGATATTTCCATCTATATCTCGATTTTTTTTTGCTCGTTCACCTTACTTTCCCTTTGATGGGTCCGGGAAAGTAAAATTTAATACAAGAGGTTATACCATACTGTTAGAAAATCTTTCCTTAGAACCGAATTCAATATTAGGTCATTAGAAATTAGACGTAGATTTGAAATGTTGATGTTCCTATATAAAATTCTCAATAATGCGATAAATTCTCCTAAACTCTTTGCGTTAATACCCTTTCATATTACAGCTAGACACACTCGAGCAAGGTTAAAGTTCAGTATCCCACTATATACAAATATATCTTACTCTCCACCTATTGTCCATATGTTACGTTTAGCGAATAATATTTGGTCTGTTCAGGATTTAGATTGGTTTAATACCCACACCCCGCCTGAAGGGCAAACAGGTTGAGAAAAAATGCCAATAAAAACGGAGAGCGGCGTTTTGTTGGGGATTAATAGAACTTTAAATTATCGCTTGAATGAAAATCCTAGCTGATCCTTTTTCCAAGTTACGTGAATTTTTGCTTTTTTGTAATTTTTTATTATAATTAAGCGATATCGTTTCTACACCATCTAATGAGATAAATATCACGGCGAGTTTTGTTTAAAGTGGTATCCCCTGTAGGCTTAAACCTTCAGCAGTAAAAACGACTTCCTTTTGAAATTTTTTATTCAAAGTTACCCTCATTTTAGACCCTCCTGTATTCAAAATAATATCACCATCGATCGTACTTCCATCGGACCTTCTTTTTTTTAAATCGATATTACTACTTGGTTTTGTTGCTTTTCTGGTAATTTTTCTACTAAACTTAAGACGTTTTCACGGGCACTAGATGAAGAAGGACCTGCGCCACAAGAATGCCGAAAGCCTTTGCCAATTTTTTGGAAACACTCATGGCAAATGTTCATGGACGTTCGCTTCTCACCATTACTTGTGGACGGAAGTTGGGCATTTGAAGCAGCTCCATAAAGAGCACAATTTCGTTCTATTATAGTATCAAAAGTACGTACATGTGACCTCTGCCCTTATCTATTTTGAATCGTGCTGTGAGACATATAAAACAATTGCAATCAGAAGTTGTTCTGGTTCTGGTTTCTTTTGCTAACTTTATATCCTCATAATTAGGCATTTTTGGAAGTGACCTCTGTGCATTGTCCTTTTCTCGTTCCATTATGGTTCTTCGACAAGTACTACAAATACTAATGTTTATATGCTTTTTAATTAAACCAGCAAGATTTTCAGTATTTGAAAATTCTGATCTTTGACGGTTTGAAAAACGATTTTTTTACCGCATGGTGCACATACTTCCAACCTGTTGGAAGCTTGGAGCTTTATCACGCATATGGACACACACACATACAAACACACACAAACACGCATACGTACATACATAATACCACGGCCAAGAGAGCATATCGCTGGATTATGATGAAAAATCACGAAAAACCAAAAATTCACGTACCTAACTTAAACGCCGCTTTTCGTTTTTATTGGAATTTTTTCTCAACCTGTTTGCCCTTCACGCGGAGTGTGTATCCCATGCAAGAAATTTAAAAAAATAGTTAACGAATATTTGGATATTATTCAAGTTTAATAGTAAATAAATATAGTTAATAAAACTAGATATTTCGGCTCCATACTCCGAGCACTGTATCTGTGTATATATAATATTTTGTGTATGTATAATATTTTATTAATAATTTATAGGTAACTTTGTTTTCAACCCTTTTTAGTTAGATAATTATCTATTTAAAGTATCCTTGTATCCAAGGACCTGTTAGGATGTACAAATAAATAAATAAATAAATAAATAAATAAATAAATAAATAAATAAATAAATAAATAAATAAATATGTCACTGAACAATCTAAATAATTTTAAAAATATTTCCCTCTGTAAAAATTTATTTTTTTATTTATCTTTAGTATTGTTCATACTATTTAATTATAATTTAAGCCACAATAAGTAAACTAAACTTTGGAATAAATTAATAATATACAGAATGTGCCGTTTGATATATTTTTAATGTTACCGGAAAGAAAAAAAATACAACATTTTGAGATTTGTTTAACTCATACAAATTTCGATTGTAATTTATCTTCAAAGACTAAAACCCTCGAGCTCTCATGAATTAATTTGATCTTAAATCGAGCAAGAATAACTATTTTCTTATAAATTAATATTTTATGACTTAATTATATTAACTACTTACTCAGACAATGAAGTCGGAAATCTAAAATGAAAAAAAGTATATAAGATTTTTAATAAAATAACAAACATGGATAAAATATGAGATGATAAAATGAAAAGCTGTATGTAGAAAGTTTTTGATGATTTTTAAATATTAAACTTAATTTTTGACAATAATGAAGCAGATTTTTATTTCCCAAGTTGATGAGATATGGAATAATATTTAATGTAATATTTAAAAGCTTTAAAAATCACCTTTTGGGGAGAACGGGGGGTTTTAACAAGACATTAGACGATTATAAAAAATAGAAGTTTATCCATAGCTCAAATGTCGTAAATTATTCAACGAATAATAAAAACTCCAATTCATACCACATAAATTTATTGTTAGGTTAAACCAGATTAACTTAGCGGCAACAAGTTTCGGCCACAACAATGGTCATCATCAGGCCGACAATACAATTATAAAATATGTTATATTGTAATCCAATTTTATAATTGAAGGTCTGATGATGGCCATCGTTGTGGAAGAAACATGTTGCCGGGGAGTTAATCTGGTTTAACCTAACAATAAATTTATATGGAATTTTTATTATTCGTTAAACGATTATATTTAAATTTATACTTTTCACATTTTTTCACCCTAGTCATAAATATGATTGCAAATAATATAAAATTGTGTGATTGTATGATTTTTTTTTCAAAATTAAGGCACAGATTTATAGTTATCTTGTGGAATAAAACGCATTTTTAATTCCTTTTTTAACCAATGAAAAAAGTTGTATGTTACGGACTAACTTTTTTTTTTTTTTTTTGGTCTTAGAAGTAATATTTTATTTTGAATTTATATTTTTTTAACCCTCGTATTAACTAAACTATACGATTTATCAAAACGAACTCAACGCAAAGTGTCTTACAAGTGTGATTTTTTTCAAAATTATAGAAAAATAAAACTGTGGGCGTGAGAAAAAGGAGACTACAAGATGAAGTTTTGTTAGATTTTCGTTATTTTAGTCTATCCCTTGTAAGTTTTACAATTCTTTTTTAAAAATTATTAAAAAATCACACTTATTGTATTATTTATTCTATTTCAAATAATATTAGGACCATTTTAATATATCTTATAGTTTTCTTGTTATGTTATAAAAAATTCTCTGGTGTATACAGATTAATAATAAATGATCAAAAATTGAACCACTAAAAGTAATAATTTAATTTAAATTTTTACTAAACTATATTTATGTGAAAAAGAATAAAATGTGCTACAAGTGTATTCTTTTTTCAAAATTTTAGAAAAAAATAATAATCAGCGTCTTGAATGTTAAAAGATACCGTAATAAATTTGGTTAAGAAATAAGATATAAAAATCTATAACACAATCCAAAATAAAAATGAAATAAATAATATCAGAGGGATTCGAAGACACAAAAGGGTCGCAAACATATTCCCTACACGATTTAAGATATACTTTGAAAAATTAGATATCAGGGTTCGGACTCTAATAAATATTTTAAATTACAGGTTTTCTCTGGCTCTTTTCCGGAAAATAAAATCGTAGAAATAATAACGACGTTTTATTGTTTCAATTCAATTTTTATAATGTTAAAAAATGAACAAATTTTTATCGAAATTTTGTGTTTTCAAATTACTTTTTTTCAAAATAAATTGGTATGATTTTTCTTGTATTTTTTTTTGGATTTTAGTTTATTTAAAATAATATATTTGGTCAGAATTTTGAAAATCTCTACTTTTTGAAATTGTAAATGTTTTCTAAAATTTAGTCTACGGTAAAACTTCAATATTTGAAATGCTTTTGTTGTAAATATTTTTTTTACTTGGGATTTTTGTCAAAAATTCAGAATTTCCACAAAAATATTTCAATAATTTTAGTTATGTTTTGAAAAATTTCACATTTATATTTTTCAAAATTTAATTTTTTTAAATTTGGGTATTTTTTTTAATTCAAAAACATTTCTATTTTTTTATTAACATAAATGACAATGATGATAAATTACCGCAAAAAAAACAAGATTGATTTCACATTTTTGCGTTAACGTGCTAATTTTTGAAAGTACGAAAAAATGAAAAGGATTTTTTTCCTAATTTATCCTCAGTATATTCTAGAAACGTTTCATTATTCTGAACATAAATTTTTCAAATAAGCATCTGAATTTTTGAATCAGTGTTTTGATACCTTATCTCGATTAAACTCTAATTATTTTTAATTCTAATGACGTTTCGTTGATAAAAAAGCCATTTTCAGTGTTTTTCTTTTTAAAATCGAATAGGTGTGTACACACTGGATGATTACGAGGGAAATGAAATTTGTATTTTCAAGTGTGTAAAGTTTAATAAATTAAATTAAAATCAGTCGAGCGCTTTCGGCTATATTGCCATCTTCAAGACTCTAAAAATACATAAAAATAAGTACACATTGTTAATTAGTAAGAGTAAAGAAAAGAACTTACTTGTCAAAAAAGGGTGAGAAAACTTGTTGAGAAAAGGGCCACACCATTCATACAGTAAACTGAATTTGGTGAACTTTCGCATTGGTAAAAGAAAAATCATATTAAAAATTTTTAAACACATGCAAAAATTTTTGAGGTTGAACATTGAACAAGTATTAGACAATGACAATTGATTAGTGAAGAGAATGACATTTTTTAATAAAATGAAGAAAAGTGAATAACCTACCTACAAATTTAATTTCCCTCGGTAACTTTTTTTTTGTTCAACATTCATCAGATATTCTAATTAGTTCAAGCGAAATATAAACACATAAGTATTAGGTTTCAAAAGAACGCCGATGTGTGTGTATCTTTCTCCATATGGAAAGTTTTAATACAATTTAATCAAGTGGAGTGATTCTGAACTGAAGTTGTTGAACTATAAATTGACCATTGGTATATTTTTACAATAAATAAAATAAAGATCATTTGTTTTATGTTTCTATCAAAATTCGTCTCGGCAACAAAAATCATTTTATTTTTGTACAGAATGGCCAATCCAAGGTTATTTATTGTCTATTATTTCTTGATGCGTGTTCAGCATCTATAGAAGAGATTTTTTTTTGAAAGAACGGAAATGAGATATAATTGCTCGGTGCGTTGTCGTGACGTGATACCCGCGAACATTAAAAACCACAATAATTGTCAATGAATACTATAATAAAACCACGATATAGCACAAGGTAATATATTTTTGGATATAAGACAAAATTAATTATCAATTATGAACGGTGTAATTAAAATAAATGTTCAAATCAGAAAAAATCTGATGTGGCCGCAGCACATGACCTCTCGCCATTTTTGAATCAAAAATTTACAGGTTGACACAAAAAAGTATGAAAAAAAATTATTTTTTTGTAAATCTGGCAACAATGGCAAAAGTTTCGAAAATTTTAATGAGATGAAAATAAACTATAGGGTATACAAAATATATGTATAAAACTTTATTGCCGTTTTGTATAATAATGGCGTCATCACCCATAGGAACTGCCACTTCCGGTTGTGCGATTGGCACCAAAATCTAATCAGATCTAATTTAAAGTATCAGAATCCTGTATGCAAAATTTCAATTTTTTTTATTCAGTAGTTTTTGAATTATCGTTACTACAACATCCATCCAAACACACACACTCACACACATACACACTAACACACACACTAACGCACACACAGACATCATCGCGAAAATATCAAAATTGTATTCTATAGGGACCTTAAAACGTGTTTATCCATTGAAAACTCACTATACTATCCAATTTTTAGCATGATTACTATACCTCTCTTATCTGAAGGGCGAGAGGTAAAAAATATTTTTACCTCTCACCCTTCAGATAAGAGAGGTATAGTAACCATGCCAAAAATTGGGTAGTGAGTGGCAGTTGCTATGAGTGATGACGTCAATGCTAACAAAATGGCAATAAAATTTTACACATGTATTTTGTATACACTATAGTTTATTTTCGTATCAATAAAAATTTTTCAAATTTTTTGCATTGTTGCCAGATTTACAAAAAAGTCATTTTTTTTCATACTTTCGTGTGTAAATTTTTAATAAAAAAATAACAGGAAGTCATGTGCTGGCCACATCAGTTTTTTTTTTGTTCTCTATTTGTGCTATATTTCCTCATTTTTCCCTATTTTTGCCTTTTGTCTCCATTTTTCCCTGTTCTTTATTTTTTCATATTTTCCCCCATTTTTTCCTATTTGGATCTATTTGTTTTATTTTATCCTATTATTAATAATTTTCCCTATTTGCCTCTTTTTCCCCTATTTTTTATTATTTTTTCCTAATTGTCCCACTTTGCATGTAATTTTCCCTATTTTTCCCATTTTCTGTATTTTTTCCAATTTTTTTAAGATTTTTTCCTATTTTCATTATTTTTTCCAATTATTTTTTGTTTTCTTTATTTTTTCCATTTGTCTCTATTTTTCCCAATATTTTCCTATTTTCTAATCTTTTCCTATTTTTCTCAATTTTCTTATATTTTGCATTATTTTTTTCTATTTTACTTTTTAATCGTTTTTTCCAATTTTTCCCTATTCTTCTCTATTTTCTCCTGTTTTTCTTTTTTTTCCCCTATTTTTTGGTAATGTTTTACTATTTTACCGCATTTTATTATATTTTTCCTATTTTCACTGCTTTTCATTATTTTTTCCTATTTTTTTCCCATTTCCTTTATTTTGATTTTTCTCTATTTTTCGCTATTTGTCCTTATTTCACTTTATTTTTTCCCATTTTACTTTATTTTCCCTATTTTACTTTATTTCTCTAAATTCTTTACTACGCACTGCCAATTTTTTGAATTTTTTTGTGATTTTTTCCATTTTTATTGCAGTTTTTTGGAATTTGTTGCAATTTTCTGCAATATATTGCGTTTGTTTTTTTGCGATTATCTGCGGTTTTTGTCGCTTTTTTTATAATTTTGTGTTGATTTTTTTGCGACTTCTTTTTGTGATTTTTTGCGTTTTTGCGTTTTTTTTCGTTATTTTGCAATCGTATTTATTTCCTAGTTTTTTCAGTATTTTTGACATTTTTAATCTTCATTCTTTTTCCAAAATTTTCTGATTTTTTTCGATTTTTCGGGTTTTTCGATTTTTTTCTCACTTTTCTGTAGTTTTTTGATTTCTTCAAGATGTTTTAGGTTTTTTCGTTATTTTTTCTGATTTTTTCGGTTTTGTTCATTTTTGCGATTTTTTTCTTTCTTTTGATTTTGATTTCTGTCGATTTCTTTCGAGGTGGAAAAATAACGTAAAGAATTCATCCCCAACCGCACAATTTTTCTTTCATACTTTTTGTGTTAACGGATTTATTTTACTTTCCCGGGCTCATCAAAGGGAAAGTAAGGTGAACGAGCAAAAAAAAATCGAGATATCGATGGATTTATCCATTTTGAAGTCTCCCAAGACGATTGAAACTATTTCCAGCGCATGGTCTGTCTGTGTGTAATCTTCCACGATAACTGCCGAACCGTTTGAAAAATCAAGCTGAAATTTGGTATGGAGGGTCGGTGTGTGACTAGAATGCGACCATTAGATTTTGGTTTAAATTGGTAGAGTAGAAGGTCCTCAAGACCGACATTGATTAAATACACTTGTAACAATTTTTTACTTTTTTTTTAAATTTTAAGGACAAACAATACACTTTACTGCAAAATATTGCAGTACAAAGTTTTAGAGCATAAAATTCCCTATAACTTTTGTTTCAAACTTTTTCAAGAATTTCCAATAGTTGCGCCACTAGAGAGCGCGTAAATAATGTGCATGTAGGTTTTATCTAGTTTTTCTTGATTTTGAGGACAAATAATTCACTTTAGTGCAAAATGTTGTAGTGCAAAGTTTTGGAGCATAAAATTCCCTACAACTTTTGTCTTAAGCTTTTTCCAGAATTTCCAATAGTTGTGCCACTAGAGGGCGCGTAAATATGTGCATGTATGTTTTCTCTAGTTTTTTTGATTTTGATTTTCTTTAACTTTTATGTTTAACTTTTTATCGAATTCCTTAAAGTTTTGCCGCTAGATGGCGAGAAAAATACACATTTGGGATTTTCCATTTTTTTAAAATTGGAGGTAAATTATGCTCTTTAATACAAAATCTTTCAGTGCAAAGTTGTAAAGCATAAAATTCCCTACAGCTATTGTATGAAAAATTTTCCCAAATTCCCAATAGTTTTCACACATGATTTTAGAAGATCCTAATTGTAGCAGTGTGATATACAACGTGCGCATGTGCAGATTATGTCATTATCAACATTGAAATATCAATTCGGTAGACGTATTTACCATCGGCTCGCCATTTTTAATGTGTTCCATAAATTAATGTAATGCTTAGTATTTTGTAATTAAAATAATAATAATAATTAACATATTCTCTACGGTCGAGCCGGGAAAGTTCTGGGGTGACACAGTCGATTTTTTAATTTAAAAATGGCGAGAAGTTATGTGTTGGCCACATGAGATTTTTTAAAAATCATAAACGATAAAGATTTTTAATTTTTTAAAAGTTAATAGTTAATACTAATAAAAATTTTTAATATAAAATTGAGGGTGTACATTAGAATATAAGCATTTGTAATTTTTTTCAATTAAAATTGTAGATACCAGAGCAAAAATAAGATTGAAAACGTTTTATTAAAAATTTTATTCTCAAACGTAATTATAAAACATTTGTTTTTTTTTTTGTTTCCTTTTAAAAAATAGTTTAAGGTGCGCTTCTGGCAGCTCATAATTAAGTAATCAATAAACGAACACAAGTTGTAATTAAAAGCTAGACCTCATAAAATACCGTCTGACATTTTTAATTTTTACCGTTATTTTATGAGATTATAACCCGTAAAAATGTTTGAGGCAGGTAAATGTGGTTTTTAATAAAACATTAGGTATAATTCTTGAAATTTTTTAACCTTTTTTTGGTGTAATTATTTTAATACAATTTAGGATTGGTCCATTAATGACCTTGAATAACAAAGTAAACAAATTCCAGTAGACTGATTGCTTTCTGAAAATTCTTTTTGAATAGAACATTAAAATGATTGATCACTGCCGGCAGTGATTACATTAAACTAATCATTTTTAAACAATTGCAAAAGTATAGAAAAGTATGGTGAAAAATGAACGGGATTAATCAGTTTATATATTTATTAAATTAAAAATGATTGGAATTTCCAATTTTTCTCAACTACTTTTCTGATTGGATTTAAACGGTTTTAATTCTGTAAAATCGCTTACGGCTACAAATCATAATAAAACTGTTTTGACAGAATTTATCAGATGATCTTTAATTATCCAAGTTTTAAAATTTACTGCCGTTTAATAACGAGAGATGCAACAACACACTTCGAATTCAGATACAAATACAATAAGTCAACTTTAGAAATTATTGCCAATAACTAGCAATAACAAGAAGGCAACCAACTAAATTTCCGCATTTACAACCAAGGAAATAATCACTATTTTTAGTGTGGTAAGTATCACTTTAAAAACTCTTGTTTGATAATAAAGAATTATCGCACTAGTGCAGTAATATGTCATTCTGTAATAATTTTTAAAAATGTAAACGAAAAGCGCTGTAATATAACAAGTGGATTTTGACTCAAAATAATAGAATTTGGCTAGAAAAGGGGAAATTTAGACTAAAAAACTAAGAATTTTGCTTAAACCCCTACCCCGTTTTTTTCGCATCCACATATTCTGCACACATGTTGAACGTCGTCGAATAGAAAAAGTACTATGCTTATATTTTTTCTATTTTTTACTCTTACCTATACTCGTCTACTTGAGACTCTCTCTTTCCCTATTTTTCATTATTTTTTTCCTATTTTCATTATTTTTTTCCATATTTTTTTAATTTTTTTTTTCCATTTTTTTTCCATATTTTTCATTATTTTTATCCATATTTTCCATATTTTGCATTATTTTTTTTTCATATTTTTCATTATTTTTTTCCATATTTTTCATTATTTTTTTTCAAATTTTTCATTATTTTTTTCCATATTTTTAATTATTTTTTTTCATATTTTTCAATATTTTTTTCATATTTTTTTAAAATTTTTTTTTCCCATTTTTTATATTTTTTTTTCATATTTCTCACTATTGTTTTCCATATTTTTCATTATTTTTATCCATATTTTCCATATTTTTCATTATTTTTATCCATATTTTCCATAATTTTTTTCCATATTTTTCATTATTTAAATCCATATTTTTCATTATTTTTTTCCATATTTTTCATTAATTTTTTCCATATTTTTAATTAATTTTTTTTCATATTTTTCATTATTTTTTTCCTTATTTTTCATTATTTATTCCATATTCTTCATTATTTTTTCCACATTTCTCATTATTTTTTTCCTATTTTATATTTTTTTCCCTATTTTTCCCTTCAAATAATACTTGTTGAGCTATTTAAGTCCTACATTTGCGTATTCTTCTTTTTTGAAAATCTTTCACGGTTTCAGAGATATCGTTGTTTTAAAATGATGACATTTTCGGAAAAACGGTCCGGGAAAACCCAGAAGAAATTTTCCGATTATTCCGATTTTCAATAGGCGTCGTAACAGTACTTCAAGGTATCTTTTTCCTAAATTTGAAGCGATTTTCTCAAAAATTACAACCTGCAGCGTGTTTCCTGTGAAACTAGAAAAAAAGTTGGAAAATCCAGGAAAACTCCGTTTATTAATTTTCCGATTTCACTCATTTTCTATTACAATGTAGTACTCATGGGTCTTGAAAAATGGTGAAAATTTCAAGTCGATACATTAAAGAATTCAAAAGTTATGGCATTTTTAAGCTTTGCGGACGACAACCAGACATACAGACAGACAGACATACAGACAACAGAAAAAAAATAAGTTGTTCAGAATTCGATGGGGATCATTTCTCCCGAAGATACTATAGCCCGTTTTTGCTTAGTTACGAAGATAGCGATTTCATATGGGTCGTAGTAAGCAACTCCCTATGGGGTCGTCGCAAACAATGTAATCTTTTTTAACTGAGTCCAGACTGTCAATGTGATTTCAATAATAGGCTTGTTCCCGAAGCGAGTTCCAAACTTGTTATGAACATACTGAGTTGCGCAGTATAAAAATAATGGATCAGGAGTCTGCGCAGTACAAAATAATGGAAGTTATTTTATACTGCGCAACTCAGTATGTTCATAACAAGTTAGGAACTCGCTTCGGGAACAAACCTAATAGGAATTTGATTTCACACCTCACAAAGGTGAAGATACCGGCCAGCAAAAAACCAAAAAACCAACCAGAGGAACGCTGACTGTACTCTAATAACTCCTTGTGGTCGCATGTTTTCAGGTGCAGGGCTCATCCATAATGGCCGATTGGTGAGGAATACTTTTTTCTGTTTCCTATGGAACCACCCGGCTGACAAAAGGGTCAGAAAGGGCCCAAAAGTACCGTCAAGTCCCCAGCGTTCCCTCAGTAACTCTCGTGGTGGCAAGTTGTCGGCTGCTGAGGGTACCCAAGATGGCCGACCAGCGGGGAGTAATTTTTTTCCTTAAGGCGGCGGCGTTTTCAAATATCATAGGGAAATTTTTAAACATATAAAACGGACTATCCAGGAAATAAATATATGCGGATTTGCTTTTATAATATCCTAATGGTATTAAATTAGTTCCTGAATATATTGAAAAGTGAAAAAAAAACTAAGAAAATGGAAAAAAACAATGGAATTGTGAAAATTTAACCTAAAAAAAACGGCATCAAAAACCGCTATAAAAACTATTTCAGGAACAAGAATTTATAATTTGAACCATATAACATTAAAAAAAATACATCAGAGATCTGTTATTTTGGCAATTTTACAGTTCACGCACTTTTGTATAGATGGCGCCACCTGCAAAATAATTATTTTGGGGTATATAATTCATGTCTACGTAACACAATGTTGCCGTCATATTTTTAAGTAGCAGAAAAAAGGAAATTCGATATTTCAATAGAAAATGAATGTCTTTGTTCCAAAATTTTTAAAGTGCTGCTAAAATTACTATTTTAGTATAACACCTAATTAAAACTAGGTTTCTTTTAGAATTAAAATTATGGGACGCTATTTTTAATATTTTTTTTACAAATAAATTATTTTATTATTTTTGTTATAGTGGAGGTGGTAAATAGTAACACTTTCTATTTATGAGCTAAAACAACAATAAAAAACTCATGTTCTTCCTGAGAAGATAATTTCAAAAGCCTATTACACCTTTAATATGAACTAAATAGTTTTTAATAGACAAGTGACCGGCCAAACGAAAAAAATCGACAAAAATAAAAAAACAATAAGAAGAATGAGAAAAAAAGAAAAATGAGAAAAAAGAAGAAAACAAAAAAAAGAATAGAAAAAATAGAACAATGAGAAAAAATTGAAAAAAATTAGAAAAAAGCCGAAAAAAAAACAAAAGATCATAAAGAATCGATAAAATTTGAAAAAAATCAGAAAAATAAAAAAAAAACTGAAAAAAAGAAAAAAATTGAGACAGAAATTAGAAATTATTGGGAAAAATGAAAAATACAATTGTAAAATAGGGAAAAAACGAGAAATAAAAAAAATGTAAAAAAGCCGAAAAAACGCTGAAAATCGCAAAAAAAAAAACGAAAAAAAGCCTCGAAAAACGCAAAAAAAAATGAAAAATATCACAAAAAAATCGCAAAACAAAAATCAGAGGAATAAGAAAAATTGGAAAACAAAAGAAAGTAATAGAAAAAACAGAAAAATGAGGAAAAATTAGAAAAAATTATGTTATTTACAGTGGCGTATCGCGACTACAAAAAGTGGGAGGGCCCCATGCACATACATTTAATATTTTCTAACTTGGGCAAAAATTTTGACTAAGGAACAAAAAGGTATAAAAAAATGCAATTTCATATTTGAACTGAAAGATATTAGCAATATAATTTTAAAATTTAAAAACCTAAAAAAAAGTGATGGTTCACCCCGAACATACGCCACCGGTTACAAAAGATTTGTAGAAAGAAAGAGCTTTTTTGGTAATGTCAATAAAAGCGATTATTATCATCTTTTTAATAATTTTTTTAAGGTTTCAGCATCTTCTAAGGTACTATCGACCTACAAATACTAAATTCCTAATAAATTTTTAAAGAAGTTACAAATTTTATTGTAGTTTTCACCAAAATATGGGGAAAACAATCTATTATTGTGGCTACGAAGTACATTTTTTTAAATCAGTTTATATATTTTTTTCAAGCTCTTTTAATTTTTTTTTGAATAATTTTTTAGCTTTCCACAATTCCCTATAATATTTTAAGATATGTGGTAAAAGAAAAAAAAAAGAAAATCTAATAGTAGTTAAATTTTAAAAGCGAATTAAGATATATGTATTTATTTGTTTGGTAAGTGCTGCCACCTATTAAATGGACCTAAATCGTTACGTTTTATCATTATTGCATTTTAAGTCTCCATAGGTGGCCCACTGCTTCAATCAGAAAGTAGAGGGGCGATGCAACTAGAATTTAGTTTCCCTCATTTAGAAAAAAATTCGCAAAATCTGGTAACGTCGCTTAAAAAAATTAAAATTGTCGAAATAAACAACTGGACAAAAACGTCAAAATATCAAAGAATATACAGATTGTGACATTTCCAATTTCTAAAAATTTTAAGATTCGGAGATTATTGCGATGTTGCCAAATTTATGTAGTTTTTAATTTCCATAAAAATTTCTACATTCAATATCGCAGAATTTTTGAAAAAGCCAGGAATTTTTTTAAACGTTGCGAAATTTTCGTGAATGTCTTTCAATTTAAAGATTTGTGAAAAAAAAGAATTCCAATTTTTAGTAATTTTATTAAAACAGCAATTTCCATCTATTTTTTAAGATTGTAAAAATCTCCCCAAATTTAGGGAAATTTTCGGCAATGTGGAAAAGCTGCATTAAAAAATATAAAAATTGTTGAAAATAACAAAAATTGGCAATCCACAAAATCTCAAGGAATTTAGGGATTTTGTGATATTGCCAAATTTCGAAAATTTCATAAAATCAGGAAATTTGCTAAATTTATAGAAAACTGCTATCATTTTTTATCTAAAAAATCATTTAAATATACATAAAGTACTTTTTATTGATAAAGAATTAAATAATAATAAATTGCCCAAATATATCATATTTGGCAACGCCGCATTAATATAATTGTTTTTGGAAATTGGGCAACGTTGCTATAAAAATATTTAAAAAATCGCACAAAATAAGGAAAAATTGATTAAAAATGACAAAATATTATTATAGACTGATGTTGCCAAATTTCAGAAATTTTATAAAATTCGGAGATTTGCTGAAAACTGGCATAGTTTCTAATTTCCCAAAATCATAGAAATCATTTAAATTTACATACATTTTAAGTATTTTTTTATTGATAGAGAATTAAATAATAATAAATTTCCCAAATTTAGATAAATGTGAGATATTTGGCAACGCCGCATTAATATAATTTTTTCCGGGAAATTGGGTAACGTTGCAATAAAAATATAAAAAAAATCGTACAATATAAGGAAAAAATTGATTAAAAATGACAAAATATCCAAAGAAATTATAGACTGATGTTGCCAAATTTCGGAAATTTTATAAAATTCGTAGATTTCCTTAATTTATAGATAACTAGTATCGTTTCAAATTCCCTTAAAATCATTTAAATTTAAATCTGAAGAATTTTTGCAATAAAAAAATTACAAATTTATCGGTAGAAAAGTAAATTTGGCATATTTTTTGTAGTATAGCATTGTCAAGAATTAAAATCTTTGAATTTCTGTTCATATTGTATTATGAATTCATTTTCCCGATAGTGATGAAGTTTTCCTATACCTATAAGTAAATGGAGCCATCACTCATCACTAAGTCGCACCTTGCGCGTTATGGCAAATAATAATAGTCTATTCCAAGTACAACCTTTAGCTTCAGGGGTTTACTCATAAGGGGGTGAAATATATGGAGAGTATTATTATTATTATTATTATCAATAAATATGGATTTTTTGGTCGATACCAATATTTCAAAGATAAAAACAGATTTTTCTATTTTTTAAATTCCAGCTAAATACAAGAGCGCTAAAAACCTGGAAATTTCAAGGAATTTTGTAAATATAGATTTTTATTAAATGGTAAAAAAAGTAAAAAAAATAAATCGCCAAGAATTTAATATTTAAAACAAATAATTTTTATATAAAAAATCAAACATTGGATTAAATGGAGAAGAGACAAAATTCCAAAAAAAAATGTTATTTTCGATTTATAGAAAAGCATCCAAAACTTTAAAAAACGCAAAAAATTTCTCAAATTTTAGGTGAAACCTGAATTACTAAAAAAAAAATAAATAATAGAAAAATTTCAAAAAAAATATGCTTATATGAAAAAAAAACAAAACAAATTTGGACAACCTAAATTTTCCATTATAAAAAAATGTATACGACTTAAAATTGCAAATAAAAAGGCCGAAATTGGTAATGTCTTTAATAGTTAAAATGAATAATTTTGATATAAAAAATAAAACGTTGGATTAAATGGAAAAGAGACAAAATTCCAGAAAAATCTCTTAAATTTTAGGTGAAACCTGAACTACTAAAAAAATAAATAATAGAAACATTTCAAAAAAAATAATACTTATATGAAAAAAAAAACAAAATAAATTTGGACAACCTAAATTTTCGATTACAAAAAAATGTATCTCGTTTAAATTTTAGGTGAAACCTGAATTACTAAATAAATAATGGAAAAATTTCAAAAAAAATAATGCTTATATGAAAAAACAACCTAAATTTTCAATTATAAAAAAATGTATACAACTCAAAATTGCAAAGAAAAAGGTCGACATTAGTATGAAAAATCAACCTTTGGATTAAAGGGAAAAAGATAAATTATCAAATTTAAAAAAAAATCATAATTTTAAATAAAACCCCGAAATATTGATTTTGGAGTTATAGAAAACATTCAAAAGTTAAAATTGTAAAATAATAATTTTGATAATATCTTAAATAGATGAAAATTAAAATAATAATAAAAAAAAATAAATTTGAACAAGAATCGACATTGACAGCATTTTTTTCAAATTTCAAATTTATTTTTTTATATTTATATCAGTAATTATGGTATATGAAATAACCATTTTTTTATTACACGAATACCTAATCTCTATAAATATAATTTCCCGAGTCCATCCATCAAGACTCTTAAGCGTACTTGTTCCGTAAATGGTAACGCCGTTAGGTTTATATTTTTTATTTTTCCACCGTTAAATTAGACGGCGATGGCGCACTTCAAATCAAATGAAAGGCCTTATGGTGGCCGTTCGACTACATTAAAATGAAATAATAATAATTAGACGAAAGTGGGTGGCGGACAGTAAAATCAAACCAAACCATAGACGGCATATGTTACACAGATAACTCAATAAATATAAGTAGTCAGTAGGTAGTTAAATGAATTTAAATTCCGTTATATAAAAATTTTATAACATCAATAAAAATTTATATAAATAACTATTTTATCTGAAATAATAGTAGAAAATGAAAATGGGGATATGTCCGAAGGTACCGCAGTAGGTTCTTTTTATTTTCAGCAAACTATATAATAAAGTTTGTTCGACTTGCAAAATTCAAAACAGTTACAAAATATTTGTAAACTGCGCAGAACTGTCTGTGCACTCGTTTGATATTGGGATTGTTTTTAATTTAGTTCAAAATATGAGACAAACGCGAACGCCTAATTTTTTTTTTATCCTGGATGACTGCTTGATGGCAAGTGACAATTGAGCTTTGTTTTTGTTTCGTATTTATAACTGTTCCAAAATTAGACTTAGTTTTCATGCGTCCGAAATCCGACGATCCGAATGTATTCTGATTGGTGTAAGAATTCAAAAATAATTTGGCGGGAAGAATTTATCCGATATTTCAACTTTCTCCGATCGTCGGACAAAGTTAAAATGTTTTTAACTTTTTCCGAAATCGTAGGAATATTAACCTCACATTTTTTATTGTAAATTGATTAGATATGTCGCGTATAGAAAATTTGAAACGTAAAAAAATTATAATTTTGATAGCGTCATTATTCTTGATTATGAAAAAAAAATTACAACCAAAAAGATTCTGGATTCGTCCAATATTTAAAAATCGAAAAAGGCAAGGTGACTTTCATAACTTTGAAGTCCTGTTGACAATTGTAGGCCTCCAAAGTATCCATAATTCAACACCAGTTAATACTAGCACTAGATATAAGAAAAAATAAGACTTCTGCTGTGGTGCCGGTGGTTATGTTTTCATTTATCATGTCAAATAATTTTACCAAAATCGCACAGAATATTCGTATAAATGAAAATTGACATTTATCGGTGACACGACGGAAACAATCCGATTCCGATTCGGACATCGGATTTCGGATGCATGAAAACTAGAAATGTGCGTAGTGGTACATATTTAGTAAACCGATTCCTAACTGATTCTAATACTAAAAAACGAAAATACTTACAAATTTTTTTTTATTATTTCCCTGTTCACTTCGTCACTGGTCTTTTCTTTTTTTTATTAAATGGATATAAATTAAAAATATATATAACTGACCTACCATATATTATTGAGCCACCTGTATAGTTTTAGAAAATTTTAAAACATAAAGCAGTCTTTAAAAAAATTATTTTTCAACGAAAAAATGGGCTTTTGGCTGTGTAGCCTAATATAACAGCTTTCTATTTCATTTCACAATTATAATAATTACAATACACATATACTAAGTAAAAATTCTAAAAATATTCTCAGCTTCGACCAAGGACTGTTTGTGCTAGGTAACTGTTCTAGATTAATTTTGCAGACGAACCAAAACACAGAATTCTCCGTGATGACTGATTCCGAATCGATATTGATAAAACCAAAACACTCTAGAATTAATACGCATACTTGAACTGTTCTTAAATTAGACCCAAAACAAAGCTTTGATAATCAAATATAGGACTAGGAAAAATAAGTCTGTTGTTTGTTATTTTGTTTAATAATTACTGTAACACATTTTTTAATTTATACTTTAGATAATGGCAGATTTAAACCTGACAATGACTGAAAGTAATCCATTATCAAGCTAAAATGAAAAGTTTAATATCCATTATATTTGAATGTTATTAAAACCACAATACCCAGAGCGCATGTGCAATCTAAATTGTTCTGATTAATTCTTACCGGTGAGCAAGTGCAGTCCTGGATAATTTGGTATAGTCTCGGACTGGTTTAAAAAAACCGCCAACATGATCTAAAATAGTCCAAAAAACTTCATAACACAACGCGAACGCCATATTATATACTGCGCAAACTCTTGACTATTTTGAACCGGTTCTCCAGAGAATTGATTCCCCAAAAAAAATTCTCTTGAGAATCGCCAGTCCTATTCTTGAATGAGTCGGAACTGAAATTCTAGTGAATTAAAAAAAGTGACGTATGTCTTTACTAAATCCAAGTATTTCATGAACTCAACCAATCAAATACTCAGAACTATTAGTTCTGTGCTCAAATATTATTTTAATACGTTCGCAGAAATGAATATCAGTTGCCATTGATATCATATGTTTGACATTTTACATTTTTGAGTAAACAAATTGAAACAATTTACATAATTATTATCCTATTATTGTGCATTATCGTTTATTATTGACTATGGGTTATTTGTTATTTGTTCATTTTTTATTTGCGATGGCCAAACGAAATTTCGTGAGTGAAGCGCAAAAAAAAACCTTGTAGAATTCTTAGAAAATGATAAGGAACTTCTTAGAGGAAAGATCCCTACTAAAACTTTTTCTCTTTTGGTTAATCTCCAACTCTCGATTGTTGGTAGCAGAAAAAGCTCAATATACTCCATTAGATCGTCAAAGGCTTGTTTGGATAGACGAAAATGCTGTCTAAACAACTTTCTAAATTATCTAAAACGATAGCTTGGAGTAAAAAATTATTCATTTTAACAATATTTATGGCGGTAACAACAAAAAACAATAATGTTCAATTTCAATTCCCACAAAACACGTCAAATACGTACAATTCACACTCTTAATTTCTTAAATTCTCATGAAAATTTGAAGTTTCCCCAGAAAATGACATTAGGAATTAATTCTCATAATTTTTGGAGAATTTTTTCCTACGAAATATTTCAAGAATAGACATATTACAAAATCTAGAGAAAATGACGTAAATTTCTCATGAGAATTGATTCCTACGATTTCAAGAATTGGGTCCCAGAGAGCAAGTGCAGTCCTGAACAATTTGGTATAGTCCCGGATTGGTTAAAAAAAAAACGTGAACTTGATCAAAACTAGACCAAAAAACAGCACAATGCGAACGCCATATTATATAATTATATAATGCGCAAACTCTTGACTATTTTGTACCGGTTCTGGTCACAAGTCGAACAAATCTAATGAACATACTAAACAAAATCCAGTCTAAAGGCGTCCTGATTAATTCTTACCAGAGAGCAAGTCCAGTCCTGGACAATTTGGTATAGTCCCGGATTGGTTTAAAAAAACCCCGAACATGATCTAAACTAGTCCAAAAAAGTTCAAAACACAACGCGAACGCCATATTATATACTGCGCAAACTCTTGACTATTTTGTACCGGTTCTGGTCACAAGTCGAAAGGTTTGTTCGTGTTTTTAGTTTTGCTTGTGCAGAACAGTTCCAGACATGCGTAGTAGACTAAAAGTGTTCGTGTTTTCTGGAACCAAGTTCTGAACTAACATCCTGTGTTTTAGTTTTTTTTAGAACGATTCCGAACTGTTTCAAGTAATTCTATGTGATTCTAGAAAAAAGTGTGAACTGACAAAAGCCGTTCTGGTCGCACATGCGCATTGCAAGCCATTTTATATAAGAACAAGGTTTATAAGGTTATGTTTATTTATTTTGCTTATCTGAGATTATATACATATGGAATTTTTGGAATTCGACTGGGAAAGCTCTTCAAACTAAGAAGATTCCTTATGATTATTTTGGCAACTCAATTCCAGCAATCAGATTATTTTCTAAATTTAATACAGGACAGGAGAGAATATCACGAGAGAAAACAATACTGTGGAGGACATCAGTCATCATCTATTCGAGATGTGGCTGATAGGTTTGCATGAAAAGGGGAAACTCCATGTTACTCACAAAAAATATCTTTTTTAGAACGGTTCTATTTTAAAGAACACGAACAAACCTAATGAAAATACTAAACAAAATCTAATCTAATTTACAATTCTAGCCATACATCTTCCTAAAATCAAATAAATATCCAATATCATATCCAAACTCTTTATTATTTTGTAACGTTTTTACTAAACGGCTAATATGGTAAAAAGCCAGATCACAAAATAGATTTATATTTCTTCGCATTTGATGCGCATTATGTTTGTTTCTCTTATATTTTTTGTCTTCGTCTCGCTTCCCAAGAAGCGAAAACAAATTCGCCATAAAGTACAATCTATCTCATATAATATACGCGTGTCAATATTTGTTGCTCTGTGTCTTGTCTCTCTTCAATTAGCTTTCTCACAGTAAGATTAACTAGATCAGCTATATTGCATTTCGTTTACCCCTGACCATGTTCTAATGTCGCAATCCCACTCCGTCGTGCTCGGTGTAAAATCTCTTTTCGCGTTAAAATTTGTTAACGCATCACCATCACTGGCTTTTCAGTAGTGATGGGGAGAATCGAATACATTAAAGAATCGAGAACTCAGTTCTCGAATAGTGATAAGAATCGAGAACTCGACCGAGACCCGAGAACCGAGTACTCGGATTTTCTTGTTATCGACACTTGGAATTCTCAAATTATAAAGTTTAAGTTTTATATTACTCGTTTCGTTTTTTGAAAGCATTTTTTCCTATATATCCTGAGATAGCTATAATCAAAAATTGAGGACGAGAACAGATATTGGTCGAAAAATCTAACTTATCCGAGCACCGGCGACGATTCTCGAGAACCGAGAACTTTTGAACATGCTTCTCAAGAACTTCGAGAACTTTAAAGAATCGAATACTTTCGATTCTTGGTATTCGAGAACCCCATCACTACTTTTCAGATATCGTAGAGATCAGTCGATTACAGAATGTAAAAGGTCTTCGTTAACATGCCGGTTAATACCGCGCCTTTTTTATCAAATCAATTGGCAAATATTTTTAGTTTCTCAAAGTATTATAACAGTTAAATTGATCATTGTTAAAGTGTGTTAAAAATAATGTACTTTTTATAATATAACTTTTTAATATTAATAAATGGATGTGAAAATAGTTCACATCAATATAAGTTTTTCTATTAACAGCTTGAAACCAAGGTTGTTTGGTCCTTCGATAATTAGTCGATTTTAACACGTCGACTGCCCTATATAATAATTTTTTATCGATTCTTAATCATATTTGTTCACTCGGAATTTTTAGACACATTTTCAGTAACGAGAAAACTACATCAGCCTTTTTCAGTGGAAGTGTTTTTCAACATTTTTTTTTATGAAATAATTTGGTAGGAAATATATCTAATCTGTTGGTGATTCCGTTTTATAAAATAAAAAATCCGGGGCAACTCAGTTCCATCATTATCTGACAACTTGTTTACGATATAATTTAGAATTACGGTAGGTAATGCTAGAGCACGATTCCAAATTGCAAAAACTCGTTTTTCAATAGTTACAATGTGAGTGTGTGGCATGACATAGCTCGCAGAGCACCATACGGTGAATACCTGCCAGCACAATGTCCGATATATAACAATGAATTTTTTTTTCTTTAAATTATTAACTGTGTATTAACGGTTTGTATTTCTTTAGGATTTTTAGTTTCCTTTTATTGGTTATAAAAAATAATATCATCATCTACATAAATATTTTAATTTCTCAGTCTTTAACACGCCCGGGACCACGTTTTAGATATGTCTCAGATTAAACACTATATCTATTGTTTTTGTTATCATTTGTAATTCAAGTAAACTTTTTTTTATTCCAAACTAAAAAAAAAAAACAAAATTTACTTCTCAATGCAAATTTTAGTTCCCATAATTGTTAACACTGTTAATATTATACATGATGTGAAGTGGAAAAAATTCTTAATATATGAATTGGAAAAAAGTTTTCCCATGCAAGCCACTTTAATTTGTATGGCGGGTACCGGAAGGGCCGGTCCGATCCTGCTCGAATTCAATAGGGTCCTTCCTTGGACATAACTAACTAGGTAAAGTGAAAACCGGAACTCAATCAAAGTTTTTGTTCAAAAGCCTACAGACAAACAGATTTTTTTTGCATTTTCGCCATCAAAAAATTATAATTATTTGTTAAAAATAAAAAAAAATTATAAATATGAGGAACAACAAAAACCGTTAAAAAAATAATTATAAACCGTCTAAAGAATAACTTAAAAATACCGTAAATCTATTAAAAATTGTGCGTTCGAGGGATTCCGGTTAGGAAATAAGTTTCTTACGTTATTTCTTCACTTTAAAATATGAAAACAAAAATCTGAAAACTTTCAAAAGAAATCGAAAAAAATATAAAAGAAATCGAAAAAAATTTAAAAGAAATGGAAAAAAATCTAAAGAAATCGAAAAAAAATACGAAAAAAATCAACAAAAATAGAAATAAATCGAAAAAAAAACGACAAAATCAAAATAAATCGAAAGAGATGAAAAGGAATCAAAATAAATCGAAAAAGATAAAAAAATCAAAAGAAAACGAAAAAAAAAATCGAATAAAATCGACAAAAATCGAGAAAAAAAAAACCGACAAAAATCGAAAAAGATCAACAAAAAGTCTAAAGAGATTGAAAAAATGAATAGAAATTAAAAATAATGAAAAAAATCGAACGAAATCGACAAAGATCAAAAGAAATCGATAAAATCAAAAAAGATCAAAAAAACCGAACGAGATCGAAAGAAATCGAAAAAAAATCGAAAAAATCAGAAAAATAAGAAAAAGACTGAAGGAATTTGAAAAAAATCAAAAAACAAGAGAAAAACATCAGAAAAATGAGAAAAAAATACGAAAAAACCAAAAATCAAAAACGTATCGAAGGATAGGACAAAATTAGAAAAACAATAGAACAATGAGAAAAAAAATCAAAAAAATTTGAAAATATTAAAAAAATCAGAATAAAACATGAAAAAAATCAAAAAAATTAGTGAAAAACAAGAAAAAATTAGAAGAAACAAAAATTATTGGAAAATATTGGAAACAAATGAAGAATAAAATAGTAAAGTATGGAAAAAAAATTGTAAAAAAATCGAAAACTCAAAAAATGCAAGAAATCGAAATATATCACAAAAAAGCGGAATAAGTTGGAAAAAACCGGAAGAATTGTAAACAAAAGAAAGAAATAAAAAAATTAATGAAAAAATCGAAAGAATTGAAATAAATCGCAACAAAATCCCAAAAAAATCGTAAATAAATCGGAAAAAATCAAATGAATAAGAAAAAATCAGAAAACAATTAGAAAACAAAAAAGAAATAATTGGAAAAAAGGAAATAGAAAAAAAAACGAAATAATGACAAAAAAGAGGAAAAATTAGAAAACATCGAAAAAATCAGAAAAAAAACAAAAAATCAGAAATAAAAACAAAAAATCAAAAAAATGTTGAAAAAATCAGAAAAAATCTGTTTCTATAAAATAATCATAAAATTAAAAAAAAAACAGAAAACGAAAAAAAAAAAAATAAAAAACCAGAACACCAAGAAAAAATGAGAATATTAAAAAAATGAAAAATAATACGGAAAAAACGAAAATAATCAAAAAAAATTGTAAAAGAGCCACACAAAAAACGAAAAAAAAAATCACTAAAATCAAACAATGTGTCAATAATGTCTACAACATTCCCATCCATTTCGTAAACTCCGTTTGACATTTTGTTCTAAAAATTTTAATTAAAAAAGTTTTCCCATGCAAACCACTTTAATTTGTAATGTGTATGATGGGTACCGGAATGGCCGGTCCGATCCTGCTCTAAATGCAATAGGGTTCTTTCTCGGACAAAACTAACTAGGTAAAGTGAAAACCGGAACTCGATCGAAGCTTTCGTCCAAAAGTTACAGTGTTTACATCCAGACAGACAGACATTCAGACCTGATTTTTTTTACATTTTCAGACTCGGAAACGTGGAGAAAAGTGATAAAAAGTGGGAATAAGAAATTTTTTTCGCCATCACGAAACTAATACTGAGACTTTTGCGCCTCAGTAATAATTGATTATTTCCAAAATTACGTCGTGTAAGTGCCGGTAATGTAGCATAATGTCGGTGTTTAGAATAATTTATCAATACGAATGATATACAGAAAAAATGTATTACGTATCTAGATAAGTTTATCTTTTCGTTCCTTTTATCCCTTTCGTTTTCCCACTAAAATATTTTTTTTCCTATATTTTAAAATTTTGTTCATAGTTTTTTTTTGATAAAATCTGTTTTAAGCCGCTTCTGACTAACACGGGCTATTTCAATTGCAAAAATACTTCCTGGGGGATTTGAGGGGATCAGGAAGCCGCCAGGACAGACAACGTCGGTCGGAAGTAGAAATGTAAACAAATTTTGAAAATACGAATTTGAAGTCGAGACTCAAGACTCAGATAAGGAGTCCATTTGGTAGTGATGGCCGAGAGAATTTTATTATATATCTTTTGCTTTGCGCTTTATGACGTCTGGGATCCTTTGATGCCTTGGGAAAAAATGTTATTACGAATAAAGTACCAATTTTATTACTAAAGTATGTAAATATATAAACAGCTGTTCTTTTTAATTGATTTTTAATCAAATAAATCTAATTATAATTCTTTCAAGTCTTCTAATATTTGTAATTTTTGATATACCTCACCCTAAAAAGTTGAACGAAAAGAAAATTACGATTTTTATTATTTTTCCATTTATATCTAAATGGTTTATTGTTTTTTGAAGTCGTATAAGCGAATGATATTTTAGATTTATTTAGGACTAATCAAATTATTCTTCCCATCTCAACATGTCCCAACTCCATATATTTTCCCAACTCGCTGCACTACATTTTAACGAGCGAAATTGAGTAGTAAATCTTCTTTTTATTACTTCATTTTATTTGGTTAGGTTAGGAAAATAAAAACAAGATTTACTACTCAATGTAAACCTAAACTATCTACAGGGTGGCGAAAATTTTACTGCAATGTATTGGAATCTCGGAAACCATAAGAGATATGTCGGTTAAATGAAACAAATGTTCCTCCTCGATTTGAAGGCTATAAAAAATGCTATAAAAAAATCAGGTCCGTATTTGAGAAAAAAGTTGAGAGTAGCTGGGCAGAATGCCAGTAACACGTTTTCAGACAAAAAAGTTTCATGTCCTTTTTTTCTATTTTTCAAAATAAAAGCACTGGAGCAAAAAATAAATAATGTGCAATTTTTTTTATTAATTACTATGAAAATTGTCCCTGATATTTTTGGGTGCAAAGCACTAGTCGATTAGTCTTCAAATTGAGAAACTTTTGTTCCATTTAACCGACTTCGTATCTCTTACGGTTTCCGAGATTACAATACATATCAATGAAATTTTCACCACCCTGTATATAAATATCATAATATAATCAATATATCAAGCAAATTGTGTATATAAAGATTTTTTAAATTGTTAATATATTACTAAATTATATATCATGGTAAAATTAACGTCTAAATTATTTAATGATTGGTTAGCATGTAATTTAATAAATAAAAAAAAATCTTTATTCAGTTTAAAATTATTTTTTAAGTGATTTAAATAAAATAGAAGTAATTATCGTTGACTCACCATTAAATATTTGTAACCATATATTTTTGTTCTTTTATCTGTAACTATTTCTTAGAATTTAAATTAAGTGGGTTACTTTGTAAATTATATTGTGTATTTATTTATTTTTATTTATCACAGGATGTTTAATATAATTAGTTTAGTAGTTTTCACTCATATTTTATAAAAAAAAAACATTAAGGTATAATTTTATACAGAATTTTCTAATATAAAAAATAAATACTACTATGCCAAAAAATGTTTCTATAAAATTTTGATTTTTCTGTAAAAATTTCTATTTTTGGTTATTTTTTAATCTTTGCTCTAAATTTTCAATTTATCGACAAATTTTATTTTTAACTTTTAGACAATTCAATATAAAAAAAATATTTTCCAGAATAATGAAAAAATCTCATTGACTTCTGTCAATATTTAGGAAAATTACGGCCTTCCATATTTTTGTTTTTTATTTTAAATCTTCAGACGTGGTTATTTTTTTCTATTTTAAATCTTCAGACGTGGTTATTTTTTTCTATTTTAAATCTTCTGACATGGTTATATGCAGTGATTTTAAATTTAACAATAGTAGGAATAATAACAATATATTTACATAACCATTATATACATCCAGGCTACTTTTCCACAACAAGATATTTTGATCCCAAAAATCCAAACAATAATCCATTCTATGATTGTGGTGAGGTTTTTCTACACCTATAGCCGCCCCTTCCTCGCACAAGCCTTTGGCTTCTGTGGTTCACTCATAAGGGGGTGAAAAATAGGGAGAGTATTATTATTATTTTGCATTTTTTCCAAACTATAATAATAATTTTTATAAACCATAATAACAAAACTGTAAACATATTAAACCGACCCTAACAGTAATTAAACTACAATAAAAAATACTATAAGTGCAACGGTTTTTTTTTTTTTCAAATTTTCTAACAAAAAATGGGTGCGAGAGCAAAAATAGAGTAAAATCATCTGAAATCTTTGAGCCATTTGAAAAAGCATTTTTTCTTAATTGTAAAAGATAATTGTGGATTTTACAGAAAAAGTCCAGAAAAACGAAATTTGATTTTTTTTAGTGAAAAAATTTGTTAATGAAATATCGGTAAATAATTAAATTCAAATTTTTATAATAATAACAAAACTGTAAAAAAATTAAACCGACCCTAACTGTAATTAAACTACAATAAAAAATATTATAAGCGCAACATTTTTTTTAAAAAAATTTAACAAAAAATTGGTGCAAGAACAAAAATAAAGTAAAATCACCCGAAATCTTTAGATGGCTCATCTAATTTTTTTATTAGTGCAAATATCAAAACAAAACTTATGCTATTTGTATGTGTTTTTTTTTTGATTTTTTGAAAAAAATTATGCCCTATAACAAAAATATTCAAGTTTTCGAAACGTTCTGTTAAAATTTCGCAAAATATCAAAATTTCAGTTGAGCCATTTGAAAAAGCATTTTTTTTAAATTTTAAAAGATAATTGTGGATTTTACAGAAATTTGATTTTTTTTTTAGTGAAAAAATTTGTTGATGAAATATCGGTAAACAATTAGATTCAAATTTTTATAATAACAAAACTGTAAAAAAATTAAACCGACCCTAACTGTAATTAAACTACAATAAAAATACTATAAGTGCAACATTTTTTTTTGCAAAATTTTTAACAAAAAATAGGTACAAGAACAAAAATAAAGTAGAGTTCTGTAGATGGCCATCTAATTTTTTTATTAGTGCAAATAAGAAAACAAGACTATGCCATCTGTATATGTGATTTTTATTGATTTTTCGAAAAAAAATTATGCCCTGTAACAAAAATATTCAAATTTTCGAAAAGTTTTGTTAAAATTTCGCAAAATATCAAAATTTCAGTTGAGCCATTTGAAAAAGCATTTTTTTTAAATTTTAAAAGATAATTGTGGATTTTACAGAAATTTGATTTTTTTTTTAGTGAAAAAATTTGTTGATGAAATATCGGTAAACAATTAGATTCAAATTTTTATAATAACAAAACTGTAAAAAAATTAAACCGACCCTAACTGTAATTAAACTACAATAAAAATACTATAAGTGCAACATTTTTTTTTGCAAAATTTTTAACAAAAAATAGGTACAAGAACAAAAATAAAGTAGAGTTCTGTAGATGGCCATCTAATTTTTTTATTAGTGCAAATAAGAAAACAAGACTATGCCATCTGTATATGTGATTTTTATTGATTTTTCGAAAAAAAATTATGCCCTGTAACAAAAATATTCAAATTTTCGAAAAGTTTTGTTAAAATTTCGCAAAATATCAAAATTTCAGTTGAGCCATTTGAAAAAGCATTTTTTTTTTAAATTTTAAAAGATAATTGTGGATTTTACAGAAATTTGATTTTTTTTTTAGTGAAAAAATTTGTTGATGAAATATCGGTAAACAATTAGATTCAAATTTTTATAATAACAAAACTGTAAAAAAATTAAACCGACCCTAACTGTAATTAAACTACAATAAAAATACTATAAGTGCAACATTTTTTTTTGCAAAATTTTTAACAAAAAATAGGTACAAGAACAAAAATAAAGTAGAGTTCTGTAGATGGCCATCTAATTTTTTTATTAGTGCAAATAAGAAAACAAGACTATGCCATCTGTATATGTGATTTTTATTGATTTTTCGAAAAAAAATTATGCCCTGTAACAAAAATATTCAAATTTTCGAAAAGTTTTGTTAAAATTTCGCAAAATATCAAAATTTCAGTTGAGCCATTTGAAAAAGCATTTTTTTTTTAAATTTTAAAAGATAATTGTGGATTTTACAGAAAAGGTCCAGAAAACGAAATTTGATTTTTTTAGTGAAAAAATGTATTGCTGAAATATGGGTAAATTAGATTCAAATAAATTTTTATAATAACAAAACTGTAAAAAAATTAAACCGACCCAACTGTAATTAAACTACAATAAAAAATACTATGAGCCCAACATTTTTTTTTCAAAATTTTTAACAAAAAATGGGTGCAAGAACAAAAATAAAGTAAAATCATCCAAAATCTTTAGATGGCTCATCTAATTTTTTTATTAGTGCAAATATCAAAACAATACTTATGCTATTTTTATGTGATTTTTTGAAAAAAATTAAAAGTCCCACAACAAATATATTAAAATTTTCGAAACGTTCTGTTAAAAATATCAAAATTTCGGTTGAGCAGTTTGAAAAAGCATGAAAAAGTCCAGAAAACGATGATGAAAAAATTTATTTTTAAAAAAACTTCTAGGATTTGACCTACAAAAAAACACAAATTCTTTATTTGGACCAATAACGGCGAATTACTTATTTAAATTTTTTGAGATGTTGACAGACTTATATTATTTATTTTCTATTTGTTTGCTTAGGAAACAGTCAATATTTGTTAATGATTAAAATTACTTGGTTCGTTCGAAAATACTACTTAGCGGTTGTTTATTAATACATAAATTTTGTAAACGCGGTAAAACACTCTCGCAGTTTCCATCTTGAAAAGAGCCGATAAACAAACACACTTTATCAACTCATTAAATTTGAAACAATTTATTAGTGACCCGCGAAATGAAAACATACCGTATACAAAGTAAAATATACAACACACGGCTTGATCTCATTTCGTATTATCATGGGGTTAACAAACTGGACTTGGTGTAAAAAAAATCCAGCTACTAGTTCGTTTTATAATAATTATTATTAATGTAAAACCGCACCGTATTTGACGTCGTTATTGTCATCAGGACTAATTTATATTTATGATTAGAAGCATTGGCGTCACATAACAAAATTTAATCAGACACAAATTAGTGAAATTAATTTAATGATATAGCAAAAAATATTTATTCAGAAGAAAATAGTAAATTGTAATTTTCTACAATCAAAATATCACACCCGCTCTTGTAAAATATATATTATATGAAATTATTATTTACAACATGTGTTTCTTATTTTTGTATGATTGAAGTCCATAATTGTAAGTGATACAAAATTACCTACATTTCTGGTTGGTAAATAATCTCTTAGCAAGAGAATTATAGTCGTTGGAATCGGTATTTGAGATTCATTATAAAGGTCGGCTATAATAAACTACTTACTCTTAACCACATTTAACAATGGTTTATGAGTACAGCCATAAATTCAACCTCTGTCCAAAATTAGATACCTCTCTGGTCCGTATTACAAATTTTGTTTTTAAAATAATAGGTATTGATCCTTTTGATTGACAAACAGCGATAAACAATTTTTTTGTAAAAACCGATTTCTTTTTTATTTCCTTCTTTTTTGGAAAAATCCATAAAATAGACCGTTGCCTAGTAAGAAAAAAATCGGTTGTGTCGCCCCAAAACTTTCCCGACGAGTATCCACCAATACTTTTACAGATATTTAATGTTAAAGTTTCAAGTTTTGACATTTTTTATTTTTGACAGGTAACAGTTGGAGAAATAATTTTGACTGTTCTAAATAGAGTTTTTCAAGGGGTTTCAAACGACATATTGCATGTCCAATTCCGTGACATATTGCACCTGTCATTTTTTGATAGTGGTACTTCCGTTTGGCAGATCTCGTACAAAAACTAATGGGTCCTTCCGACAGATAACCCAAACAAATATACCAAATTTCAGCTCAATCGGATTATTACTTCTTCAGATATTTAATGCTGAAGTTTCAAATTTTGACATTTTTTTATTTTTGACAGTTGATGGAGAAATAATTTTGAGTGTTCTGAATAGAGTTTTTCTAGGGCTTTCCAATGACATATTGCATGTCCAATTCCATGACATATTGCATCTGTCATTTTTTGATAGTGGTACTTCCGTTTGACAGATGTCGTACGAAAACTAATAGGTTCTTCCGACGGGTAACCCAAACCCCTATACCAAATTTCAGCTTAATCGGATTAAACGTGTGGCCGCTATCGTGGAAGAATACACACACACACACAGACCGACAGACAGACTTCCATCTGGAAATGGTCTTAATCGTCTCAGGGGACCCAAAAATGGATATTTCCGTTTTTATCTCGAATTTTTTTTTTAGCTCGTTCACAATACTTTCCCTTCTAGGAGGTAGGTCGGGAAAGTAAAAGGAGAAAAAACACAAAAAGGACCTAGTTAAGGATCTATTATTTCCCAACAAAAAACTCTAGTATAATTTTCTAGAAAATTGGATAGGGTCGATTATAAAGTAATTAAATCGGATGACTTTTCAGTTTTTTTAGCTTAAACTCAATTTTTTACCATTAAAATGATGTATATAACAATTGTTTTCTTTTTCTCGCATAAAGGAGGCATGTTATTTATTTATAATATCATATTTTAAATATAAATAATTATTAAGAAACAAAAAGAAATAATTGACAAAATTTAGACCAAATCATTAGCACTTAATCAGAAATCGATTTATTAAACCTCTATGTTTTTACTCCATTATAACTATTTAAATAAATATGCATCTATATTAATATTGAGTTATGTAATACATTTATTTAAATTACTGTATAAAATTGCAAATTATTCATGTGTATTATGTTATGTAGTTTACAAATTGTTGTGTTTTTTTTATACTAAATTGTAATACATTTGTTTGTATCTATCTATGTTTTATTTTAATACAAATTAACACTAATTAATGAAACAACTTCAAATTATACTGAAGTACGGTCCATATTTAAATTTTAAAAGTGATACCATTTCTTTAAAACAGTTGCCTATAAAACAGTAAAAACCCTCATAAACCCTCGTAAAATGTGAATAAGTCAATCTCAAATATCGGTACCAACGACTATATTATTATTTATCTTGTTTTGTATCAACCAATGAAATGTCACAATTTTTTTAATTCAGACCAATCGGAATCAAATATCAGCGACTATTTCTCTACAGAAATAGTGACGACACGTCACATAAGAATATCAAATACTTCTGTCAGTTTTAAAGATTCGGTGTTTTTGATAACAATTCTATAGAAAAAAACTGTAAAATCGTTGGTATTAATGAATACGATAATTTACTTATCTAAAATTAATTTAATTTTCACTAGACTATGACAAAAAGATTATTTTCTTTAATTTATCTCGAGCAACTTATATTTTTACACAATTCAATTCGATCATATGAACGTTAATATCTGAATAACTTGATTGTCCCAAATTGTCTGGAAATACAAGGTAGGTGCTCTCGATATAATTATGACGAAAATAATAGTCGTCTATTTGTCATAGTCTCTGAATATTGCTGTTATTTAAACTAAAATCATTGCCCTAAAACTATGATTAAGAAGCCATCACTGTCGTTTTGGATAAAAAATATGGAATAGAGAAGACGGTTAAAGCGCCGTCAAATCTTGTGTGTCAAAGTCAGGAGAGTTGAAAGGCGGTAAGACGCTACGTAGCGACGAGCACCTCGATGCGCGTCTGATTTGTGGGCTTCTATCTTGGCACGATATTGAAAACTTGGTTTTTGAAATTACACTATCTTTCTTGGTTTGGACGTTATTAACTCGAATATAGGAAATATATCTTTTTCCATGGTGATATTTATACTAAATTTAAGGTAATTAACCGTGCGAGATCGTGTATCCAGCGTTAAGGCCTCCACAGACGACCTGATTTGATCAATTTGGTGAGATCAAATGAAATAGCAAATCAGCTGGCGAAGTTTTACCATTTATGTTAGGAGTTTGTTTTGTTTGTGCGAAACACTGTTTAGGTAGTTCTAAGGTCATCGGATTCTAGCTCTGTCAGTGGCTGAATTGTTTTTCTCTATAACAACCAACGTTTTGCCCACAACGTTCTATCTTTTTACTTTCCCGACCCACCTCCTAGAAGGGAAAGTATTGTGAACGAGCTAAAAAAAAATCGAGATAAAAACGGAAATATCCATTTTCGGGTCCCCTGAGACGATTAAGACTATATTATTTCTCCAACTGTCACCTGTCAAAAATAAAAAAATGTCAAAATTTGAAACTTCAGCATTAAATATCTGAAGAAGTATTAATCCGATTGAGCTGAAATTTGGTATATGGGTTTGGATTATCTGTCAGAAGAATCCATTAGTTCTGGTACGAGATCTGTCTAACGGAACTATCACTATCAAAAAATGACAGATGCAATATGTCACGGAATTGGACATGCAATATGTCGTTTCAAAGCCCTTGAAAAACTCTATTCAGAACAGTCAAAATTATTTCTCCAACTATCACCTGTCAAAAATAAAAAAATGTCAAACTTGAAACTTTAACATTAAATATCTGAAAAAGTATTCGTGGATATTCGTCGGGAAAGTTTTGGGGCGACACAACCGATTTTTTTATTGTTTTCAAGTCTAAAATACTCGCTACAAAGCATGTCTTTTGAAATTTTCTCAAACAATTAGAAAAAGTACTAAAGGAACTGACAAAATCGGGACGACAAACTTTTTATCAACAATATTTTTCGATAAAATCAACAATAAAAATTTTTCTCTCCCGTTCGTGGACACACTGTATATAACGGATTTTCTTATATAATAATTAACGAATAATGTAAGTATTTATTGTATAATAATAAATAAATAATTATATTATATAATAATTAATTAATAATTTTCTTAGTAAATAAATACATTAATTTTATTAATTACTTAAAAATAGATTAAATTTTGGATGTTATATTCGTTATTTGTACATAACAAAAACAATCTTGAAAATTCTTGTAGCTGAGTCACCAGGTACCTCCTGGTAATTTTTCGATATCATATTCGTGTTCAGCGACACCAAAAACTCCACGGAGTAACCAATTTGGCTTCATTTTGTTAATTATTAGCTGTATAATGAATTTTTTGATAGTCTCAAGAAAATGCACTCAAAAAATGCTTTTTTTCGATGCACTAGAACGGTATACACGATTGAAATGATTAAAATATGTCACAAATTTTCTCTCCGAGTAAAATACGCAATGTTTCATTAAAATCAGTCTTACTGCCGAAACTTTTCCTAATTTAGTGTTAAATTTCCTCACTAATATAGTGTTCTTTTGTAAATATATTGAAATTAGTAGTCGCCCGGTACAGCTTTTTTTTGCTGATATCGATAATGTATCGGTATCGGCATCACGTTTTTAAAAGATCTGTAACTAAGCAATATATGCTGATATAAGCGAAAGCTACCCATTATTATAAAAAAAAATCGACTGTGTCACCCCAGAACTTTCCCGGCTCGACCGTAGAGAATATGTTATTTATTATTATTATTTTAATTACAAAATACTAAGCACTACAATTATTTATGGAACTATGGAACACATTAAAAATAGCGAGCCGATGGTAAATACGTCTACCGAATTGATATTTCAATTTTGATAATGACATAATCTGCGCACGCGTACGTTGTATCACACTGCTACAATTATTATCTCCTAAAATCATGTGTGAAAACTATTGTGAATTCGGAAAAAATTTTCACACAATAGTTGTAGGGAATTTTATGCTTTACAACTTTGCACTGAAACATTTTGCACTAAAGAGCATAATTTACCTCCAATTTAAAAAAAATGGAAAATTTTAAATGTGTATTTTTCTCGCCATCTAGCGGCGAAACTTTGAGGAATTCGATAAAAAGTTAAATATAAAAGTTAAAGAAAATTTGATGCTTTACAACTTTGTACAAAAAAATTTTGCACTAAAATGCATTGTTTGTCCTCAAAATCAAGAAAAACTAGAGAAAACATACATGCACATATTTACGCGCCCTCTAGTGGCGCAACTATTGGAAACTCTGGAAAAAGTTATAGGAAATTTTATGCTCTAAAACTTTGTACTACAACATTTTGCACTAAAGTGTATTATTTGTCCTTAAAATTTAAAAAAAGTAAAAAATTGTTACATGTGTATTTAATCAATGTCGGTCTTGAGGACCTTCTACTGTACCAATTCAATCCAAAATCTAATGGTCGCATTCTAGGCACACACCGACCCTCCATACCAAATTTCAGCTTGATTGGTCAAACTGTTCGGCAGTCCCCCATTCTTGGGGGACCTCAAAATGGATATTTCCATCGATATCTCGATTTTTTTTGCTCGTTCACCTTACTTTCCCTTTGATGGGTCCGGGAAAGAAATAATGAAAAATAAGGACTACTCCAAGAATTTATGCAAAGTCATAAATAAAATAAATGGAGAGAAAAAAAAACACCCAAAAAGTTAAAAACATACAAAGTGAAACTGGTCAACACCTAAACCAACCAAAACAACCAAAAAATATTTTTTTTTTCTGAAATTGGAGGAAAATTAGCATCACTTATTCCCAAACCAAATACTCCATACCCGAGAAATTTTGCAAAATTCTTTTTTTCTTGAACCAGTCACTAAAAAGGAAGTTAAAACAATGATCAACCATACATAAAAAAAAAAAAAAAAAAAAAAAAAAAAAAAGGTATAGATAATATAACTACCGAAGTAGTAATTAAAGATCTGGTTGATGAAATCGCACCGCTTCTCGTAAACTTAATCAACAAAATTTATACATCTAGTAAATGCCCAAAACAATTTAAAAAAAACCGTTATTGTTCCCATACATAAGAAGGGACCAACAGAACTAGTTAATAATTATAGACCAATTTCATTAATATCAACTTTTACAAAAATATTTGAAAAAAGTCTAAAACAAAGAATCACACTGTTTTTTAAAAAAAATATAATGTTTTGTCCAAGTGCCAAAATTCTATACATCTGTTGATAATAGTAAACCATCTCTGTGCGTAGTTTTGGATCTAACCAAGGCCTTTAATACTGTATGTCACTTGCAACTATTAGAGGCCTTGGAGGATACAGGAATACGTGGAAATTCACTAAATCTCTTGGAAAGCTATCTATCAGACAGAGAACAGGTAGTTAGAATTTATAGGGAAATAAGTGAAAGCCGAATAGTTAAATATCGTGTGCCATAAGGAACCGTTGCAGGACCATTATTATTTTCAAATTTTTTAAATAACCTGTTTACAATAAATACTAAAGGCAAAATCGATGATATAGCAGTTGTTAATGAAGCTAACAATTGGACCGACCTAAATAGGATAGCTGAAAATGATTTGTTGAACATAATAGATTGGTTTAAAGACAAATAACTGACTGTTAATTACGAAAAAACGTATTTTTTACCATTTTGTAGCTATATAACTTCACTTCCGTCGTATAACTCATTAGAAATAAACACAGACAAAGACACCGAAATAATAAAAAAGGATCACATAAAATATTTAAGAGTAACTATAGGTTGTCACTTAAGATGGAACTACCATATAAATAATATTATAAGTTTGCTAAGAACGCTACTTTATAAATTTAAATACCTTATAGTAGATTCTGTAACAAGGTTAGAATGAAAAATTCGAACGAGTGGAAAATTACGAACGCGAGCGTCACCGAGTGTGAGGAACCACGAGTGTCGAATTTTTTCACTCTAACCGAGTAACAGACTATATTTTCTCCACGATCAAAAAGTATGAATCAAAATTAAATTAAATCTGAACACAAGTTATTTGTTGACATATTTGTATTACATTGTAGTAATATTTACAGTGTTATGGTACACTTACCGAAATTAAATTCTGGTGCATTGGTGTTTTTTCATAATTTGCAATTTTAGATATTATTAAATTCTATATCTACTTTACTTGATTTTTCACTCATTATTTTATTTCAATTAAAACTTTTTTGAAAATAATTATTATCGTCGCCATTTTGTATCTGACAGTGACACTTTTGAAATCCATGGAAATCCCATATCGGTTATTTCGATTACAGAAAATACATTCTTTACCTTGATAAAGAATGAAAATACATGCAAAATACGTAAGGTGCAAGTGTTTTAGAATAAATATTCAGACTCTAGAGGGTGAATGTTTACATTCTATTATTAAAAATGATTTCGGAATTCATACATTCAATAATGGTCGTGGAGAAAAAAGTTTATTGATACAAGACATCTACGCATAATTTATTTTAGTCTTGTTGAATCTCGAATAAACTACTGTATACTATCGGGGAGCTGCAGACAAGACACATCTTAAAAAATTAGAAACAATTCAAAAAAAAAATTATAAAAATTATATGCAATAGGGAATTTACTTATCCATCGGATTTGTTATTTAAAGAGACTAAAATAAAGGATATAAGACAATCATATATCTAATTAGCTTTATACATATCCACAAATATAAAGTGATTTTAAAACAAATAGAACACAAATATCCAACAAAAACTAAAAATCAAAAAAAAGTTTTAGTAAATAAATATACAAGGTGGACCAAAATTGAATGTAGAGTAAAAAAGGCTGAGTTTATAGATGTTTTTATACAAGGTGGACCAAAATTGTCGAGCAATACTTCTAGGGGTGATAGAACGCCTAAAAATAAGTAATGTTTGTCTAATGAACCTATGTCGAAAACCGCTTATTAAGGGTGCAATAACCCTTAGAATGGGCTTAACCATTATTGGTTTTTGATGAATATCTTTCGAAAGAGGTACCATAGAATATTAAAATTTTAGGTTGGACCTAAGGATACTAAGATACGCTATTTTGTCTTGATTCTTCGAATTCACAAAGGGTAGTTTTCAGGGGGCGAGTTACCCTTTTTTAGACATACTTTTTTTGTTATCAACTATTTTGGAAAGTCCATTATTGAACTCAAATTACACAAAAACGATTAATATTTGGACGATACATCTAGAGTAGCTTTTTCTAAGAAAAACTTCCGAAAATATTATTTCTATATATATATATATATATATATTTTCCAAAACAGTTGATAACAAAAAAAATATGCCTAAAAAATGGTAACTCACCCCTTGAAAACTACCCTTAGTGAATTCGAAGAATCAAGACAAAATACGTAAATAGCGTCTCTTAGTATCCTTAGGTACTACCTAAAGTTTGAATATTGTATGGTACTATAATAGAAATCTGCTGCACAAATTAATAGATATAAATGCTATCGTTCCTAATTAAATATATTATTTTTTTTATCACGTAATTTTTATAAATTTGATATTTTTCCGTTTTTTGTTGTTTTTTTTTTCTCTAATTAAAAAGCAAAACATTATTAATTTATCACTATTAATATTGATTGCAAATAACTGCAGCCTTTCGATTTACAATTAATTTATATTGTTTGTATTATCCTAATATTGTATTACCTTAATGTTTCCCTTCCAATTCGATTAAACTTAAATTAATTAAGGTAGATATTAAAAGAATATATATGTACATATAAAATAAAAACTAAACTATAAACAAAAAATAATCAGGGAACTATGCTCATGCGCAACCTAATCAGGTCATAAATAGGCTTCTCCGGTTTATTCTCTAATGCAGTTTTTTAAAAATATGTATACCTACTTCATGTAACTTTATTATTAATAAATAAACATTATTTTGGTAATTCCCGAGGATTTCCTCTTTTTACGAAATGCCTTATTTGATTTTTCATATAATTGATAAATAATTTAAAATTAATAAAAACTTACAGACTAATAAAATCGTTCATCTTAAATATGCCGATATAAATTGCTAAATTTTGCCGATACGATACCGATACACTAATTGAAATTACGAATTTTGACGTTATTTTGTAAAAATATTGTTAAAAATTACATAACAGGGTTGGGTAGTTCACAATAGTCAAATACCTTCAACATAAAGTCTGTGTCCCTAGCAAAATTTATTTGGTGTATGACTTTCGTTGAAATAGGTAATCGGATAGGTAGATATATTCTTTTAAAATATCCGTAGTAGATTATGCATACAAAATTACGTTTTATTCTCTCATACATAAAAATAAATAATAAAGTAGTTAATTTTATAATAATATTATTAGAACTAAAATATTGATATTTCATCATTTTTTTTTGTAACAAATTCATAAATTCCAAGAAATGAATCGATTATTTTATAAAGAAAATAAAACTCAAGTCAGATACAACGTGATATATAAATTTAGGAAACTAGTATCGGGTAACAAGCAATCTTCAGGTCTAGAAGAATTATAAATATAAATTAACAAGTTTTAAAATAACCATATCCAAAAATAATGTAGTTTAAGAATTGGTAAGCCTGAAGATGGCTTGTTAGTCGAAACTAATTGTGTAAATTTATATATGCAAGATATATTTCTTGACTAGTTTGTCACATTTGAGAAATAAATATCCGTTTAGATTTTATTTTTTTATAAACATAATTCTCCAATTTGTATTTTTTGTATAAACATTCAAAATGATCAAATATTAATTATTTATTTTAAATATTTTTCGGATTAATATCAGTATCAGATTTTAATTGTAAGAAAACGCTGTTAACAAACATACATGATGAATAAAAAAATATTGATTTAGAATATAACAAAAATAAAAGTGATGTGCTAACAAGAGTTACTCAAGCAAGACTAGAACAACAAAATAAGTTTTTTAAATATTTACTGATAGAGAATCTACAGATTTTTACACATTCTTGGAAACTTTAATGAACATGTGAAATGATTAAAAAAAAATAATAGTTTTTTGTTAGGAAGTGGTACTTACTTATCATTTTAAGAAATCTCATCTTCCTTTTAACTACCTAATTAAAACCAGTAAGAAATTTTTTGCGTCAATCAAAACTTTCACGCACTTATCCTTACACCTTCACAATTGTTCTCAAACACAAAAAAAATACCCACCCACATTTTTAACTAATGGTAATCTTTTAATCTCTTATCAAGAATTCTTATTGACCCGATTTGTGATCGAATAAATAGGTATCTTTTAGAGGTGAACGCACTTTCTTATAGTGTTTGTCAACTATTAGATCACATGTGGCAAGTGGCCAATTCGTTTAAAGCCTGCATACGCCATTTTATAAGTGTAATATAACAGCGTTATTTATGTTGACGCATCAATGCAATACTAATCTTTCAAATTTTAACACTTTAACTGCCATGTTAAAATTCAATATTAATAATAATAATTTTGTTCCCATTAATAAATAAAGCCAACAAAATTTTGTGATGCCTTTACTTAATAATAGTTTTTACCGTCCGGAAGTTGGCACCCCAATTACCGGAAAACTTTGATGTTTTCGGAGTTCTGGACTCGTCTCGAAGAGTTCTCGAGGGGGTGCAAATAGTTTCGCATTTTTTTTGCGAAATTTTTAAAAAACAAATTTTGTGTTGCTAACTTCATGCCGCACCCTTTTTTAGAAGAAAAATAGTTCTAGATTGATAAATATCTTGGAAATGAATAGTTCTAGAGTTCTCGATGATTTCGCGAAGAGTTCTGCGAATTTTTGCAAATTAGAAAACATAATTTTCGTGTAAGAGAGGAGTTACATGCCACCTATTTTGTTAACTCTTTAACTGCGGGCAAAATTTTGCAGTGCTGAACGCTGTAGGGACAAAAATATTGGAAAATTGATTAAAACATTTTGGCATTAGTTGAATTTTAAGTCAATTCAAATAAAACATTAATAAACTTTATTGTAATAATTTTGAAAAATTTTAAGAAATTCAAAAAATTCGATAATATATCAAAGATTTTATAAAATTATAAATAAAAATACCTAGAAATTTGGATAATTTCAAAAATTTTGCAATTTTTTTCGAAAATTTCAAAAAGTAAAGAGGCCAAAAATTTCTAAAATATATCGAAAATTTCAACAAACAAAATTATTCGTATAATTAAAAATATTAAAAAAGTTTCAAGAATTTCAACATTTCAAAAATGTCGAAACAATCAAAAAAATTATTCGAAAATTTAAAAAATATATCAATAATGAAAAATTTGAAATTTTGCAATTTTTTTAGAAAAATCCTAAAATTTCAAAAAAAAAAAAAATTATTCATCTAATTAAAAATATTAAAAAAATTCAGGAATTCTAATCATTTCAAAAGTTTCAAAAAAACATTTAAAAATTATTCGAAAATTTCAAACATTTATCAAAAATTTGAAAAAGTGAAAATGCCAAAATATTCAAAAATTTATAAAACATTTTGAAAATTTCAAAAAACAAATTTATTCGATTAATTAAAAATATTTCTTTAAAAAAACTAAAAAATTTGGAACAATATGTAAAAATTTGCGGGGAAATAACAAAATATATTAAATTGTTTATTTACGATGCCCACATCACAGCATATTTTTTCCAAATCATTTATATACGGCAGCCGCAGTTAAAGGTTTAGTTTTAAAAAAAATTTGCAAAAAGATGTGCAAAGTACAGCATTGACTTTTGAGCCAGTAAAATAATATAAATTATATAATAATGTAAATTATAAAAATTAGTTGTGTTTGAATGGTGCTAATTTTTCGCGAATATATTTTATTTTATATTTATTTATCAGTTTTAGTCACTTATGGGTGGTTTTAAGTATAGCGCCCCTAAGTTCAGACACGAAAATAGTTATTTTCCTAACAAGTGCGGAAAGTTATACTATTCCGCACGCACTTGCACATGCAATTAAGTGGGGAAAAGATACTTTACGCAAGTGTTAGGAACAATATTTTTTTCTACAAGCGCCTAAAATTAAAAAAAAATTTTAGCAAAAATATGTCATTAAACAAAAATTTTCTTAGTGCTTCTTAATAAATAAAACATTAGGCTGAAAGTAATCATAGTAACCAAGCAAGAATTAATTTTTAATCATTTTAGCATTTATAAAATCAGTGCGGAAAAGTACAACTTTCCGCACGCTTGTAGAAAAAATACTAAAAATTATGAAAAATGGATATTTTCAAGAGGTGCTACGAAGTTCAGTTTGTTTTCGCTGATTTTTCGCCAGAATATTCAATTTTTTATTTACCGGGTAGTTTTAGTCACTTGGGGCTGGTTTTAAATACATCACCCCTGAGTTCACACGAAAAAATACTGAAAATTATGAAAAATAGATATTTTCAAGAGGTGCTACGAAGTTCAGTTTGTTTTAACTAATTTTTCGGAACAATATTCAATTTTTTATTTACTGAGTAGTTTCAGTCACTGAAATCTGTTCTGAATACTAAAGTTCTAAAGGGTTCTGTTACATGCTGTCCAAAATTTCATATTTTGACTCATTGGATTCCAGCATTTTTAAACATTTTAGTCACTTTGGGGTTGTTTTCGAAACGGTACTAGATCGGAAATATGTTTTAAGTGATTAAATACGAACAGATCTAGGGAGTACTTACTGTATTTTTTATCAATTGTGGCCATTTTTGGAGTTATGAGACACTTCGGGGTGGATTTCTTAAGAGCACTCAAGAGTTCTAGGCCGGAAGTGAGTTTTTAATGCTGCAATACTTAAGAGTTCTTTGGGGTGCTGCAACATTTTTTACAACATTTCGTTTTTTATTGCATTTAATTATTTTTTGCTATTTTCGTAATTTTTAGGCACTTTGAGGGTGATATTCGTAACAGCAGCGCCCCAGAATTCTACATTGAAGAGTTTTTAATGCTATAATACCAAGAGTTCTGTGGGGTGCTAGAACAATTTTGTTTTCTAATTTGCAAAAATTCGCAAAAATCATCAAGAACTCTGGAACTATTCATTTCCAAGATATTCATCAAGATAGAACTATTTTTCCTCACAAAAGAGGTGCGGTGTTTAATAAGCTATCTCTGGGGGTTAAAATCGGTACGCAGTGACCACGGGTGTGACTCGGAGCTGTCATGTACTTTCTAGGCGGGAACCGCGAAAACCAATAACCTCAATTTTTGTCGTCGTCAAGCTATTGTCATGTCATTTTTTTTTTGTTTTATTTTGTTTGAGTTATTTGTTGTAGTTTTAAATAATAAATAGTAGTTGAACCAGACACGAGTCAATCATTACAATTTAATCATTTGGTCCTTCGAACGGATTTTGGAGTTTAAAACAAGTTTGAGAACATTTTTGATGAAAAAAGACTATCGGCGTTTCGAAGCAAATTCAAGGCCTTGGCAGTTTGTGACGGCGTCTGATTATTCCAGTTTACAAGTAACAAGAGAACGAGATTATTATTGTAAGTCCATTCCTAGCTATCATTTCTATCACCTTCCAACTTTGTCTTTATATGTAAGTCAAGGATTATTTGATAACATTTAGTTTAGTTAACAGTAAAAATGACAGAGGAAGTAGTTAAATCGCTAATAAGAAGTAGAGGTACAATAAAACAAAAATTAACAAACGTAGAGCGATTTATCGACACAATTAAAACTTCTTCACCTACAAATAAACCTTCTTTATTAGAGGTAGAATTAAGATTAACAAACTTTCAAATTATTTTTGGGGAATTTAATAAAATTCAATCTGACCTAGAATTACAATGTAAAGAAGAAAATTTAGATGCTCATTACAATGAAAGAGTAAGTTTTGAAGAAAGGTATTATACATGTTTAACCTTTTTAAAAGAATATATTCAAAATTTAATGCCTTCCGTATCAAATATTTCATCGAATATAAATAATTCAACTCCAGACTCATCTCTACAAAATATATTCTTACCAAAAATTAAATTACCTACCTTTAATGGTAACTTTGAACAGTGGCTAAACTTTAAAGTAAATTTTCAATCAACTATTGATAAAAATAAATGTTTAAGTGATTTTCAAAAATATCAATTTTTAAGAGCATCGTTAGAGGGTTATGCTTTAAAGTTAATTGAAAATATTGAAGGAGATAACCAGTATGTTGTAGCTTGGCAAGTTTTATCCGAAAAATTTGATAAAAAGCAATTTTTAATAAATACTCATATTAATGCAATAATAAATATGTCCACAGTCTATAAAGAATCCCATTTTCATTTTCAACAATTGTTGGATGAAACTAGTACACATTTGAATGCTTTGGATGGGATGAAGCTATCAAAAGATGTTTTGTGGGATTCCATAATTATTTATATTGTATCTCATAAATTAGATAAAAATACAGAGAAAGAATGGAGAACATTAAAATACAAATCAGATGTACCAACTCTAGAAGAGTTTACAAATTTTTTAAAGGAAAGAGCAGATATTTTACAATCAGTTTCTGATTATCGTCCCAGGCAAAGCATTCAAGTGAAACCAACCCATTTTGCACATAATTCAAGAAGTTCAAATCAAGTACATACAGCCATCAATGATCAAAATCAAGTCAATTACAAATGTAGTTTTTGTTCTGGTAATCATTCGATTTATCGATGTGAAGTTTTCCTAAGTCTTCCTATTAATCAGAGACTAGAAAAGGTAAGAGGTCTTAAACTTTGCGAAAATTGTCTTCGTAGTTCAGGACACACTAAAGATCAATGTCAGTTAAGTTCGTGTCGCAAGTGTAGATTCAAACATAATACTCTTCTACATCGCGATAATAATCATAAATCAAATCATTCTAATCAAGCAAGATCAATACATACAAGTTCAATTCAAGAAAATACAAGTCAAACACAATTACAAAACATTTCGGGTAATTCAGAGAACTCACAATCTGTCCTAAATACCTTGGTAACACCCAATGTTTCATACTCAAATGAAATTCCAGCTTTATTGTCTACAGTCATATTTCAAGTCCAAGATCAAGGTGGTCAGTTTCATCAATGTAGAGCTTTACTAGATAGTGGTGCACAATCTAATCTCATTACAGAAAAATTCTGTAACAGAATTAATCTTAAATTAATCCAAGCAAACACAAATATAGTTGGCATCAATCAAGTATCATCTCCTTTAACTAAAAAATGTACGATTAAAGTTAAATCTAATCATAATAACTTTGAATGTTCTATATCTTGTTTTGTTGTTCCAATCATTTCAAGCAATCTTCCTAGTAATCATCTATTTATTGAGCATTGGAATATTCCACCAGGGATTATATTATCTGATCCACAATTTTATGAATCAAGAGAAGTAGATATGCTCATTGGAGCAAACCTATTTTGGGATATTCTAATTGAAGGAAAAATTAAGATAGGGAAAAATCTTCCAATTATTCAAAACACATTATTTGGTTGGACAATTTCCGGAAATATTCCCAATAATTCAAATCAATCTATTTGTAACTTCATAAAAATTCATATTCCTGAAGATGATCAACTAAAACGTTTTTGGGAACTTGAGGAAGTATCTATGTCAAATAACTTATCAATTGATGAAATCGCATGTGAAAAACAATTTGAAGAAAATACGTATCGTGATCAAGAGGGACGTTTTGTCGTTAAATTTCCATTAAAGTACTCACCATCATTATTAGGAACTTCACATGAAAGTGCTATTAAAAGGTTTTTATCTTTAGAAAGAAAGTTTTCTAATGAAAAATTCAGGTCAATGTATTGCGATTTTATGCATGAATATATGCAACTCAATCATATGTCACAAATCACTACTGAACTCGATTCTAAGCCAATATCTTATACTCTGCCTCACCATGGTGTATTAAAAGAATCTTCCCTTACCACTAAACTCAGAATTGTGTTTGACGGATCATGTCCATCAAGTTCAGGATGGTCTCTAAACAATTTACAGTATACTGGACCCAAGCTTCAAAATGATATCCTTGATATTTTAGTTAGGTTCCGTAGCTATCAATATGTAGTTTCTGCAGATGTGTCGAAAATGTATCGTCAAATATTGATACACCCCGAGCATCGACCTCTTCAGTTAATTTTATGGAGAGAGTCTTCAAATCAAGAATTTAAAACCTTTATGTTAAATACTGTTACTTATGGTACCAAATCAGCTCCATACTTAGCTATTAAATGTATTCATGAATTAGCAAAAGAATTTCAAGAAAAATATCCAGTAGCTTCTAAAATAATATTAAATGATATATATGTTGATGATTTACTTACAGGATCCAATGATCTCGATGAATTAAAAACGATTTGTTCAAATATATTTCATATTTTAAGTTCAGCGCATTTTATTCTAAGAAAATGGGTATCCAATGATAATCAAGCTTTACCAGACTCGATACCTACGGATGTATCTAATGCAGTTTTATCCTTCGGGGAAAACGAACATTGCAAAACGCTAGGTATTCAATGGCTCATTAATTGTGATTCACTGAAGTATAAGATTTCAGAATTTCAATATGATACGCGCATTACCAAGAGAACTATTTTGTCAATTATTTCACAAATTTACGATCCTTTGGGTCTTCTGACCCCATGTATAATTTTGTTCAAAATTTTTATCCAAAAATTATGGTCTCTTAAGATTTCTTGGGATGATCCTATCCCAAATGAAATGCAATCTAAATGGAACATTTTTCAAAGCTCTTTATTACAGTTGAATCATGTAACCATTCCTAGATATGTGGTAGGTAACTATTTTGCACTGAAAGAAATACATTGTTTCTGTGACGCATCTCGTGATGCGTATGCAGCTTCTATTTATACCAGAAGTTTTGATGAACTAGGCAATTATAATATAAATCTTTTGTGCTCGAAATCTAAAGTTTCTCCACTAAAAACAATTAGTATTCCCAGACTAGAACTCTGTGCCAGTTTATTAGGTTCACACTTAGTGACACGAGTTAAGACATCTCTTGCTTTAGATTCGACTATTCCTATTTTTTTGTGGTCGGATTCCCAAGTAGCTTTGAACTGGATTCGTACTGAACCCAGCAGGTTACAAGTTTTCGTAGCGAATCGAGTGTCACAAATCCAGTCCTTGACATCTATTGATCAATGGAGGTATATTAATACCAAACAAAATCCAGCTGATATTGCTTCAAGGGGCGTTACACCAGAAAAACTTATTAATTCCACACTATGGTGGAATGGTCCAGAATTTTTATTAAAACCATCAAAAGAATGGCCATCATCTTCATTCATTCAATTAAATGAAGTCCCAGAATTAAAACGAATACCCCAAATTTTTACTAATAATTCATATGAATGTATTAACATATTTTCTAAATTTTCGAAACTTCAAAAATTACAACGAGTAGTAGCCTATTGTTGCCGTTTCGTTGCAAATTGCAAATTGAAAAGGTCAAATAGAGTATTATCTTCAATCAAAGATGTTAGCTCATTGACTGTTGTAGAAATCAATAATTCCAATTTAATGTTAATCAAATTAGCACAAAGAGATTCATTTTCAGATATTATTACACATCTTCAATCGAACAAGGCTCTTGGTCCAAAACATAATTTATCGTCTCTGGCTCCGTTCATTGACAACATTGGTGTTATTCGCGTAGCAGGACGCTTAAGATCAACTTCTCTAGATTTTAATATCAAACATCCAGTTTTGCTTTCATCCAAACATAGCTTTACACAATTAATCTTTGAGCACAAGCATGTAGTTTTACTACATCCTGGTCCACAATTATTATTGTCGGCTGTTCGTCAGTATTATTGGGCCATAGGTGGCCGTAATTTGGCAAAGAAAGTTACAAAAGAATGTGTAACTTGCTTCAAATTTAATCCTAAATTTTCGACTTGCCCTATGGCAGGTTTACCCGATAATCGAATAAAACCCTCATTACCCTTTGAGCATACAGGCATTGACTATGCTGGTCCATTCTTTATCCTAAACAAGCAAGGTCGAGGCGCTATTCTAACTAAATGCTATCTATGTGTATTTGTTTGTTTTTGTACCAAATCGATTCATTTGGAAGCCATCACAAATATGACTACAGAGTCTTTTCTAGCAGGTTTAAGGCGTTTTACCTCTCGAAGAGGAATTCCATCGAATATATATTCCGATAATGGAAGTACATTTATCGGTGCTCGAAATGAACTTCGTGAATTAGGTCAGTTTTTACATAAAAATCAAAAAACTTTTTTAGACTGGTCATGTACAATTAATATTAAGTGGCATTTTATCCCACCTTATAGCCCAAATTTCGGTGGACTATGGGAGTCGGCTGTTAAAAGTGCTAAGCACCATTTAAAAAGAATTTTAATTAATAATAACGTTACATACGAAGAATTCAATACATTAATAATTCAAGTTGAAGGAATTCTTAATTCTAGACCCCTTTTGATGTTATCAGATGATCCTCATGATTACAATCCTTTAACTCCTTCCCACTTCCTTACCGGTCGCATTCTTACTTCACTACCTGATGTGGACTTAACAGAAATCAAAACTTATAGATTAACTAGGCTACAACACGTTCAACAATTATATCAACAGTTTTGGACACGTTTTTCCAAAGATTATGTTACACAGCTTCACTCTCAATACAAATGGAAGGTACCCTCTTCAAAATTGGGAAAAGGTTCTATAGTGCTTATCAAGAATGATAACTTACCTCCATGCAGATGGTCATTGGGACGAGTCGAAGAATTGTTTCCAGGTTCGGACGGTGTTTCCCGAGTAGCCTCCATTAAGACAAGCAGTGGTATTATAAAACGTTCAGTGCGACATTTGTGCCCTTTACCTCGTCAGGAAGATATAGACAATTAGTGAAGATACAATTTTCCTTTTTTTTTAATTTTGAAGGTTCCCTTCAAAGGTGGGGAGTATGTTTAATAAGCTATCTCTGGGGGTTAAAATCGGTACGCAGTGACCACGGGTGTGACTCGGAGCTGTCATGTACTTTCTAGGCGGGAACCGCGAAAACCAATAACCTCAATTTTTGTCGTCGTCAAGCTATTGTCATGTCATTTTTTTTTTGTTTTATTTTGTTTGAGTTATTTGTTGTAGTTTTAAATAATAAATAGTAGTTGAACCAGACACGAGTCAATCATTACAATTTAATCATGCGGCATGAAGTTAGCATCCCCGAATTTGTTTTTTAAAAATGTCGCAAAAGATTGCGGAACTCTATCTGCATTCTAGAACCCTTCGAGATGAGTCCAGAACTCCGAAAAAATCAAATGGTTCCGGTAATTGGGGTGCCAACTTCCGGACGGTATACTTTTTCAATAAAATCTATATTGAAGTTTGGTTTGATCTTAAAGGTTTAAAACTAATTTGCAATGTGAGACTTTTCCAGGATTATCTTTGTCATTTTAACCCTTTCGCTCTGCGGAAAGCGCACATGTGCGGCCGGATGAAGTTGAGCTAAGTGCGGACATATTGTGAGACAACTTTAGGCAACTTTAGTTTCTCATGAAGATTTACTAATCTGTTCCTAGATGGCGTTGGGTTTTAGGTGGTACTAAATTGAGAATTAAACTTTTGACAAGAAGTTACAGATCTGCTATATGTATTGGATTATTTCACTCAAAAAATGAAAAGTATATATTATCCAGAATAAAATATCTCCAAGAATGTCATAAAAAGTAATATTTATAATATAATTATAAATTTTTTTCAAAATATGCGAAAAAACAGCAAATAGGTAGTTGGACAAAAACTTATACAGTACACAAGAATTTTTTTAAAATTTTTAAAATAAAATGTGCCGCACACACCATACTTTTTATTACTTTTACTGGAGCGAAAGGGTTAATGCTAACCTCAATTTTTAATTATTTTAAGGAAAATAAATCCTTGGTCTGCCACTGACTATAAACCAAAAATCTCGAAAAAAACATTTGGAATGGAAATTTTTATTTTTACTTTTTCCAGGAAATATACTACAGAACCATTTTTGCAACACATTCAAATGTTTCTCGCGTGTCATCCGTCCAGAATCAGAACAGATGTTGATTTAACACGGTGGTGGTGTTCGCCCGTCCCGAAAGTTACATTGTGTATTCTTCTCGGAATAACAGGGTATTTAGACACATACATAATGATTCACAATTCCATAATGGACCGAAGTGCCGGTCAGTCAGCATGTTATTTGTTCTACGTATTATACTGCAATCGTTTTATCAATGTCAGAGTTGGACTAGGAAAAATTGTAGTACAAGAAAATATAAAAGTCGGGAGACATTTGTCCTAGTGGTCAAAATTTTATAGCAGCGTGTACTTTGAATGCTTTTCCTTTTTCAATTTACACAAGCCAAGAATTCTTTAGTGTTTATCGATTTTTATTTGCACATTTTGATCTGATGTGTTGAAAATTGTGTCTATCAAAAGATATATTTTACAGTTTCATGTTGAATTCAAATGAGGAATTATTGCAAACGCTCCTGTCGATTTTTTTGAAAATTACGAAAGGGTCATACAATTGTGCGCACAGGTACAAGAAGGTAAAATATGTAATGAAATCTTAAAAAAGGTAAAAGGGATATTAGATGGTACTAAGAACATGTGCGAACTTTAAATAATAGGTAAATATATTTCATAAATTTAAAGTTCACATATATTCTACCTTTGTTTAAACCATGTATCTTGGTATTTAATTTTTGTCTCTCTTTATAATTAGTTTGGTAAGTTCACATATTATAAAGCTTTTTCTTCCTAACACCATGTATTATACGCCTGATGATAGGATAATTGCCGAAACTAGTCGCCATTCTCCCTCCAATGTAACAACGGATATTTAACAATTACTTTATAATATATTACATGTGTTACTAGATTTAGAGGTTTAAGTACTACCTCATTACTTGACCACATTCGAGAAAATGGATAACCTTTTGGAATTATTAAATAAATATTTATTTCACATTGTGATAAAATTAGGGCTCATTCATAATGCACGAAACGAAAAAATATTGCACTAAAATATAATTTTAATTAGAGTACTGTGAAAATAATAAAATTTATTATTTAGATACATAAAATTTATGATTTTTACAAAAAAAAAATGTAACAAGAGTTATTTAATGATTAGCGACATGTTTCATTGTATAACAACTTCATCAGACTAAATAAAAGCCAACACAGATAAAATTTATTATGCATTTTTAAATTACTACACATATCAAATGAAGACATACCTTTTGAAAGAAAAGAAAAAGTTATAAATGTGTGAAAAAATAATACTTTGTGGATTGTAAAGACAGAAAAGTCCATAATAACGAAAATCGAGAAATATTTTCGTTAATATATTTTTTTTAATAATTTAATATAGTTAAACTTAATATTGAAAATCAACTTTTATTTTAAAAAGCAATAACAACCTTTAAGATAATAAATACGGGCCACAAAATCTCTATCTAGTATATCCCAATTTAAAATGCAACTAAATATATGGTCTGGAAACAAATAATAATTAAAAATATTTTATTTATAATTTAACAAAATTAATCATGAAATTGATAGATTATTACCACATAGTGCTTATTTTATACTAATTAATTTTGTATTTTAAATTATTCACTATATACCAATGTTATTGTAATAATTAACTTATTAGTTATATATACATATTTAAAATATAAATATTATTATTATTCTGAATAATTAAATTTTCCGAGAAATTTGAGAAGATCAATAGAAGATTAACAAATCATTAATCTATTTCTATTAACGCTAAACGTACACCACAACACGTGTTCTTCAATTTTTATTGCCCATATTTTCATTTTAATCTCTCCCGCGTTGATCATGTAGAATATTAAATTTCGTTGCCAATGAATATTCTCAGTAATTCGTAATATTCCAAGAAAATATAGACAGATAATATCTGAAATCTTTTCTATAAACGAGGTAGTCCAAAAAAAAATCGCTATTTGGAGACTTATTTTGTTAAAAACCATAACATCAATGTTTTGTGTCTAATTTTTCTGGGCTGTAGATTAAAATAACCACAATGTAGATTAAAATAACCACAAGGGTGTTGTAATTGTGACCACTCCGATCCCCCCTGTCCCGTTTTTTCTGCATGGACATTTTTTGCACATATGTTGGAACTTCGTAGATTATGCTCATATTTTATTTTCGAACTATTTAATTCTGACAAAAAAGGTTTTCTGACATAATTCGACTGGTAAATTTTAAAAGTTTTCGAAGTATCTCAATTCTTATCAAAATTGAAGTAAATGGATAAAAGCTTTTCATACGATCTCTTCATGTACAGCAAAAAGTACTCTTTAACATTTTTCGAAATTTCCCCTCGATTCCGAGATGTTTGGAATTTAATTTCGAAAAATTTTGTTTTTTCAAATTTTATTTTTTTTTGACAACTTCCTCAACAATTTTCTAGAAAATATTTAAAATGAGACTATTTATTTAATACATTTACATATTTTTGTATTTTAAATATCTTTGACGGTTTTATAAATATCGATTTTTTAAAATGACGACAATTTCGGAAAACCGACGTACCTACTTCGAGTTATCTTTTCATGAAATTTCAAGGGGCTTGCTCAAAAACTACGATCTGCAGATGTCCGTTAAGTTGGCCCCTCTATTTTCGAATTTTAATAAAAATTTAATTGTGCTGTGTTTGTGCCGCAAATAAAAAATAATATAGATCGAGTTTCATTGGGAAACGTCAAAATTTTAACTGTGCATAGGGGACACCAAGGTGATTTTAAAAACCCCCGATTTATCGGATTTGTCGATTTTTATAACCGAGATACAGGGCATTTTGCTAATATTTTGCTTGCCTCATAACTTTTAAACCACCTTGTATATATTGAAAAATTTATAAATTCGGTCGCCTAGAAAACAACACCCTATATATTTGAATATTTAATTTACTGCTGTAGTAGAGCTTAAAAAAGCAAATGAAGTGGTAAATGTACCCCTTTTCATATTTTCTGGAAGAACAAATGTGACATGTTTTTTATTGCAGTACCTAATTTCAAAAAATGATGCCCGTATTTTTTTTCATCGTTAAGTTGGCCCCGCCATTTTCTCTAATTTAAAAAATCGAACCGTGCTCAGTTGTGCTACGTTTGTGCTATATTTTGCAGATTTTCTTCTTCTTTTTTATTAAATTAGCCGAGAAAAAATCTCGGCTATTAATTAATTTAGAAGAAAAAGTCGAAAAATATATACACAATATCAGTATAGCATAATTCAGTACAACCAATCGTTTTGCCGAAACGCTAATTTTTTTAAATATTTTTGAAAATTAATTTTCAATTTTCCCCCCTAATTTAATGTTTAAAAAAGAAAATCGGCACAACATAGCACAAACCTATCACAACTCAGCACGACTTGATTTTTTTTAATCAGAGAAACTGGCGGAACCAGCTAAACGGTGAAAAATTAAAAAATTAAAGCACAATTCAGCACAAAGATGGCACAATACAGCACAATTTAATTTTTATTAAAATTCAAAAATGGCGGGGCCAACTTAACCGATTCTGCAGCGTGTTTTCTGTTAAACTTGAAAAAAGTGGGAAAACCCGGAAAACACCGTTTACTTATTTTCCGATTCCTCTTATTTTTATTTAAAATATAGTACTCGTGGGTCTTAAAAAATGGTAAATATTTCATGTCGATACATTGAAGCATTTAAAAGTTACGACATTTTTAAGCTTTTCGGATGACAACCAGACATACAGACAGTCAGACCACAGATAAAAAATTAAGTTGTTCAGAATTCGATGGGATCATTTCATATAGGTCCTAGTATGCAACTCCCTATGGGGTCGTCGTATAAAAATCAAGCAACTAACGACAAGGGTGCTGTAGTAAATGCGATGATTACGACCCCCTTCCCTGTCACGTTCCATTAAATTTTTCCCCATTTTCCAATATTTTTTCCCCATTTTTTATGATTTTTTCCCTATTTTTCATTTTTTTTTTCTCCTATTTTCATTAATTTGCATTGTTTTTTTTTCCATATTTTTCATTATTTCTTTCCCTATTTTACGATATTTTTTTACCTATTTTTCATTATTTTTTCCCCATTTCTCATTATTTTTTCCCTATTTTTCATTGTTTTTTTCTTAAAGTATTTTTAAATTCTTTATTTTTCATTATATTTTGCCCTATTGCTCAATATTTTTTTCCCTATTTTTCATTTTTCTCCTTATTTTTTACCCCTATTTTTCGTGATTGTTTCCCTATTTATTTCATTATTTTTTTCCCTATTTTTAATTAGTTTTTTTCCCCTATTTTTCATTAATTTTTCCCTATTTTTCATTATTTTTTCACTATTTTTCATTATTTTTGTCCCCATTTCTCAAGACTTTTTTTCTATTTTTCATTTCATTTCATAGGATCTTTTCAAGTACAGCAAAAAAGTGACATTTTTCGATATTCCCCCTCGTTTCAGAGATTTTCGGAATTTAATTTCGAAAAATTTCTTTTTTTCCCAACTTCCTGAACAAATTTCGGAAAAATACTTCAAATAATACTATTTCAGTCCTGCATTTACGTATTTTTATTTTTTGAATATCTCTTACGGTTTCAGAGATACCGATTTTTTAAAATTATGACATTTTCGGAAAAACAACCCGGGAAAACGTACAAGAAATTTTCCGATTATTCCGATTATAAACAGACTTCGTAACAGTACTTCAGGTATCTTTTTCCCAAATTTTAAGCGGTTTGCTCAAAAATTACGACCTGCAGCGTGTTTCCTGTGAAACTAGAAAAAAGTGAGAAAAACCCGAAGACCCCCTTTATTCATCTAAAATGTAATACTCGTGGGCCTTAAAAATTATGGCATTTTTAAGCTTTGCGAACGACAACCAGACATACAGACAGACATACAGACCACAGAAAAAAATGAGGTTGCTCAGGATTTGACGGGGATTATTACTCAATATTGAGTCGTCGCCAACAATTTACGTTAATCAAAAACGATCCTCTCGGACTTAAACAGAAAAAATTATCAACTAATCATCAATGAGATTATTTATGATAAAATGGAACATCTTTTAATAACAAATATAAATAAAAATAAATGATTTGTATGTAATATAAATTTAGAGATCCTCAATATTAATACTAAAAATGTTTGTTAATACCGACTGATATAAAATTAAAATGGTCTGCATTTGATCTTGACGTGTTAATTATAATAATTAAACTTTTTACAAAAAATATAATTTAATATCACAGCCTGACTAATTGCTGTTTTAATGAACAATTTGGGAAACCTCTAGAGAAATTATCTGTAATAGAATGTAGTGTTTATGTTATCTACAATCTCTATATAGGCACTGAAAAGGAAATTCAATTAGTTTAATCTAAAATCACCTATGATTTAAATAATCAATAAAAGATGGTCTTTATCTATCTTTAACTAAACAAATATTTTCGGGTTTTTGCAAAAAAAAGTAATAGAACTGAAATTGTACCTAAATTTTATTATGTTTCAAAAAATACAATTCAGGTAATATAAATTGACAATTTATAACTTTAATATCAAGACATTTAGCAACATTTAGCTAGACTAAACTTATTTTTTCCATTATTAAAATGTATGGTAATTGATTTTTGGTATTTTCCACCTTGTTTATTAAAATACATAAGCTTTTGTACAAAGAAATTAGCCTTATTTATCAGAATTTGAGACTGGCAGTCTCGCTTAGGGTAAACTCAGTGGGGGGCGATTGCGTTTCAAGGATATGACTTGAATGAACTTGCCTGGCCTTTGATCCAACCCTAGTCGTGATAGTATGCCGGCGGCGGTGTTTTTATTTCCGTGATCAGTAATTATAAAGATTGACAAGAGTTGAACAATTTTAATATGCAAGAATCCACTTGTAGATTGATTTTCTTTTGTTCAATTTCAAAAATGATTTTATATGTAAAAGTAGAACGACACCAACAACGGATGAACAGGTTGTATTTGCATTATTATGCAAATATCTAGATACATTACTAAGATAGCTATTGCTCTAACTAGTAGAGTGTTAAATAAAGTTTAATTCGGTATTATTAATGAAAAATAAAAATGATTCATACCGCTGTGCTCGGTAAAAATATTGGAAATAGGTTGACGTCCATCTTTCGTAGTCCTAGGTCTGTTTCTTGTTGTTCTAATCGAATGGGTTCCAACAGAAACATTTCTTTCCTTGGTATTCTGAGCACCCATGGCTTGAAATCATACCCTTATGATTCCAAACCAAATTGTCACTAATTTTTATTTCGTTGAACGTACACCTTACCACTCCGAAAGGGTGGATTTTTCAACGTACGCTCCACCCTACATAATATATTGATAACACAACACGCACTTAAAAAACGGTCTTTGTTACTCAATTCAACATTATTTTGTTGATACAATTAATCAAATTAAATTTATTTTGCTATTCACCAACCCCACTTAACTCTACGCCGCCATATTTTTACTTGGTGTGTTGTTTCTTTTCATCTCATTGGTGCTGTCTTTGTTGTGCATGTGCATTTCGATTATATAGTTTGGGCTTTCACCGCGTAGTGGCAGCACTACTCAAAGATGATTAAACTTTTTCCAGTGGCGTAACTTTAAAGAAGCCGTATAAAAACAAATTGAATTAATACAATAAATTAAACTAGTAAGACCAATATGTGCAATTATTCATATTTTTTTATTTAAAATACAATCACTACATTTTCGTAAGGACGAATATCCAGATTTTGCGTAAACCTTTTAATTTAACTAGTTTCAGATTTAAAATAAAAAATCCAACAATAAAATAATTTAATGAAATTGCCTTTGAGGTCAAATTTTTTTTTAAAGAATACTTGGAACAAGAAGACCATGAACATTTTTCAGTGGGTTTTCTTAATTGTTCAGAGAGCATTTAGAAAATCATGGCATTTAGAAAATCATGGTAAGATGGCACCTGGCACCTACTGCGTGTATATAAAAAATATGAACAAGAATCAATATTAAATAAAAAATAATTAAAATAAGTTACAAAAGCTATGCTTCAATGAGAGGCCTGCCAAAAAAATTAAAACATGTATAAGGTCTGTTCTGGATTTCGAAAATTATCTGTCCGGGAAAACATGTGCCGTGTTAGATCCGTGCTTTGTTTTATCTATTGTATAATATTGTATATGTGCCTGACATTCTGGAACAGACATTTCTCGAGACCAGAACAAACCTAGGCCATTTGTACGTTTCGTTAATTTTTATATTGAAAAACTTACTTGTTACGCCACTGCAATTCAACGTTATTTATTATAGGCAACATGAAATACGTCTACGGAATTACGTGTTGCATATCTAATCTTTTAAGATAATATTATAGTTCGTATTTTTATATTTTATATTTTGAAATGAAAAAATACAAAATAAATAAAATAACTTAATAGATATCAGTTTAAAATATTGTTATCTACTACTATCCAAATTTATTTGAGAAGAGTTAGGCAACACGAAAATAAATTTTTACTTACCGTTTATGGAATTTAAATAACTTATAATAATTTTATTTAATGATTTAGTATTAAGTAATTTTAAAAAGTAAACTAAACCTGACTAAGGATTCTTATTAATTTTATATTAATAATTTTTGTACACAAAAATGTATATACTACCCCAAATGTATTTAAGATAGGTAGGCAACACAAAATACACCCGATAATGTAGGATTGTTATTTTTAATTTATTAATAAGTCATAAAGATTATACTCAAGTTTGTAGAAATTTGTAATTAATAAAGTTCTATTTTTCATGTTTTTAATAACCCTGTCAAACAATATATACATATAAGTTTTTATAAGTACATTTAAAGAAACTAGTGAAGAACAACCCGTTTTTCTGATTTTTTTATATGGTCGTTTAAATATATATTATTTAATAACTAGTATATACCGTTATGGCAATCATTTAACCTATTTAAAAACATATCAATAATATTTCTTAAAATTTTGATACAATTTTAAACAATGATATTCGAAATTTATTTACGATGGTTAGGCAATACGAAATACATTATGGTAAAGTACGTGTTGCATATGTATAATTTTAAAATTGTTAATATTTTTTAAAGATTATTGCGTATTATAACAAAAAATTTAAACAATAAGAATAGAATTTTATAGACAAATACACTTTTTTATACGAATGTAAACATATTTAAATAATTTAATAATAGTGAATGTTACGCAAAAGTAAGCGTAGATGGCGCCACTGAGGTAATCGTAAACAAAAATTTTAATTTATTTGTGGCAACACTGACTAGTCTCTGATGTTTGACAGTTTGTCAAAACTTTAATTTTGAAAATTGAGAAAATTCTTCATCTGTAATATGTTAAATTTCTTGCCTACTTAAAAATTACTATGAATTTGTCCAGATTTTGCTGTGATTCCATCTCCATCAGCATAAGAAATATGTATACTTCCAAATTAAAAGTCGAATAGAAGTGCTGTGTGTAAAAGGTGCGAAATAAAATGTAAAGTGAGTGTGGTGCAGTACATTATGACTATTTCTGAAGTTTGCAGTATATTTTGTGTAATTAATGAAACAGTGAACAATAATTAGAGACATTAAAAATACCAGAATTGAAACATCTACTTCAAAATACGCGGTGCATCTCTCAGAGAAAAGAAAAAAGGACCTATTGAAAGGTTAGTATGATTTAAAAGTATGCAGTATGCGCTAATTTTCTGAAATTTTTAGATATTTTTGATACTCTTTGGTTTTAAATAATCTGAATATAGTCACAACTATTTCATGGCCTTAAACTTTTTACTACGCACAGCTAATTCTAGTCTCATCTATTTTATGGCCTTAAACTTTTTGCCACGTACAGTTATTTCTTTTTTTTATCTCTTCCAAACTTTTTCGTCTATAGGAAATAAACCGCTAAAACAGATGATGCATTTTAATCCTGTAGAGCATTTTTGTTTGACTCATGAATAATTTATATAAGTATAGTTGAGATGTTAGATTTGATTAGTCCAAAAAAAAAGAAAAGGGGAGAAGAAAATTAAGGTTATGTTGACGTTGACTTTGACAAGTATTCTCAAATCTAAACAACTTTCAGTTATTTATTAATAAAATTTGAAAAAGTTTATAGATTAAAATATATTCTCGTTGGATTTGGTCTGGATACAGAATTTTGAACATATGTTTATTTCAAACATTTCTAGGTAATTATTATTATATTTCTGATCTATATTTTGTGTTGTAAATATAAAATAAAAGGCTTGGGAATTATCAAAACAAAAAGTTGGTTTATATTAATTTTAAAATCAAGAAATTTAATTGATATAATATACAGTTCTTAATGAAAGTTGAACAATAACAAATCCTAAATATTCACATATCAAAATATCATTATTATAGTAATGAGTAAATATAAAAATCCTATGATGGATGATAAAATAAAAAAGATTTATTGCATAAACAATACCTTACAATTTAAACTTTAATAGAATAAACAATAACAATATATTAACACTTAATATTCATATTTAAAATTTTCTTTTTATTCAGTAATAGTATGAGCAAATAAAAAATTACAAAGATAAGCATTGGCTCGACATTATTTCAGCCCAGTTTCAAAATCAAAAGACGACTCAAAAATTATTTCTAAAAGAATCATTTTTCATAACTTTATTAGGTAGGGTGAAATTTCAGTAATTAATCAGTCTTAATTTAAATAGTTTAAAATTACAAATTAATCCAATTTCTTTTTTATATATTTTGAATTGTGCTGAAATAATATGAAGTCCTGGTTTATTTAATGATTCTTGATAATAAATAATTTGATGAGACGATAGTGAGTAAGTGAACAAGGCAGTGAAATTGTGAATGTCAATAAAGAAAAATGCAATGTTTTGAGTATTAAGTACCATCACAAAAGATTTATTAATAAACATAATTTAACACTAAAAACGAACTTATTAAAAAAATGCTTAACATAGACATGGAGATCTGTAATTATTTAATTTTAGGAAAAAAATTATTGATAAACTTTTATTTATTTTTGTCTATCTAAAAATCCTTAAAATAAGTAATCAGACTTTAAGAAAACACTGCATAATAGTAAATAAATACTTCATTGAACTAATTTCTACTTCTTATTTTTAATAATAAATACTAATTAAAATTAATATAATTTTAATAAGTCTGTATTTAAGTAAAAAAATAAAATAATCAGATTCATTTGAAAATATGGCAGTTATCTAAAGTGCTGGTACTTGCTGCTATTTTACTTGGAGAAAATACATACAATAAGTTCGTGTATATTATCAAAATCTTCAATGTGATTACACTATTAATTTTTACTAACTAAAAGAATTAATTGCGGTGAATTTTTGGAAGATCAATAGTTAATACGATATAGTAAGAGTCGAGCGAATTTTTTTTTTTTGGAAAAAATTTAAACGACAAATATTTTATGTAAACAAAAACTTTTAAAAATGACCATTTTTTGTTTAGAAAGTTTTATTAAGAATATTTTTTTTGTGAGAAGTTAATGATACAAATAAAAAAGTACTTTATTAATAGCAATATATATTTTGAGCCACCCTTTTTTTTATTTTCAAGTTTATTGGATTTAGAAATGTTTTGAAGGATTATGATTTTCTGTGAAATTAGTGCTAATTAATTGTAATTTACCAAAAAAAAAATTTTTTTAACAAAAATTTAAACCGACAAATATTTTATGTAAACAAAAACTTTTAAAAGTGACTATTTTTTGTTTAGAAAAATTTAATGAGAATATTTTTTTCTGAGAAATTAATGATACAGTATATGCAAATAAAAAAGTACTTTATTAATAGTAATTTACATATATTTTGAGTCACCTTTTATATTCTTAATGTTTTTTTTTAATTTTAAGTTTATTGGATTTATAAATTTTTTTAAGAATTATGATTTTCCATGAAAATAATGATACAGGGTGTGCTATAATTAATTGGGATTTATCAATAAATATACTTCAACTGTGATAAAGTAGGATTTATCAGTTTTGATATTTTGTATTTTTAATTTTAAGTTTATTGGATTTAGAAATTTTTGATACAGGGTGTGCTAATTAATTGGGATTTATCAAAAAAAATTCGAAATTTAAACCGACAAATATTTTATGTAAGCAAAAACTTTTAAAAGTGACTATTTTTTGTTTATAAACTTTTATTGAAAATATTTTTTTCTGAGAAATTAATGATACAGGATGTGCAAATAAAAAAGTACTTTATTAATAGTAATTACATATATTTTGAGTCACCCTTTATATTCTTGATGTTTTTATTTGTTTAAGTTTATTCAATTTTAAAATTTTTTGAAGGATTATGATTTTTTGTGAAATTAATGATACAGGGTGTGCTAATTAATTCGGATTTATCAAAAAATATACTTCAACTGGGATTTGTCAGTAATTTTTTTATTTTCTCTTTCATTCGCTGCAATTAAATTCCATTTTTAATTAATAAAAATTAATTCGACGTTTTTTTATGACTAATTTTACTGGCTTTAGGTGTTTGTACGTCTACAACTATGATATAACACGATTTTCATTATTTGCAAAAACATCAACTGTCTTGGAAACATCAAATAGGAAAATTAGGAAAGAGTTTGTTTATTTCGTTATATCTAAATTTAAAGCTAACATTTTTTATTCATTCAATATGTTTTTTTTTCGTATTTCTAATCTGAGCTTTTAAAGCGAACATTTCTCAACATTCACAATTTAAGTAGTATCAAATACAGGGCGATTTTTATAATTATAAAAAAGTACAAATATAGTTTGAAATTAATTGTAATTTAATAATTTTAAAACCTCCCTGTATATAAATATTTATAGAGAATTTTATTCTCTAAAACGATGTAATATACTATAAATTAAAGAAAAATAATTCTATAAGAATTATATTTGTACTCTAAAGAGATATAAACAGCACCCCACTATAGAAATAACAAGGGCAAGTGATATATATCGCGATATGATTGTTACGTCACTTCTAGCCATAGGCGGGTTCAGGTGACAAAAAGACCACAAACTATATTTATTTGTAGCCCCTTGCAATTGTTTTCTGAACTCGCCTATGCTCTTAAATAAGTAGTTAAGCACTTTAAGCTACTTGTATCGACATTTTTATCAACATTACGTGACTATTCTATTTTATTCAATACCCGAAATCGGTTTTAGCTCACTTTTTTTATAATCAAAACCATTTTTTATTATGTATTTGTATATCATTAAAATTATTTAAAAAATTATTGCAGGAACATCACAATATGAGTTGTTACTGTAACAGTATCTAATATTAATTCAATCAAAGATACAATTATCTCTTATTATTTTTTTAGTAAAAGTTTGATACTTTTATTATTTCTTTCATTTATTTTTCATTCTCATAAACTATTTTAATCAATTGCGTGTGTTTTTTTAAACTTGTTGGTATATTTTCACGTTTTTTCTTTATTTTACTCTTCCCTTTTGCATCTCCAAAGTGTATTTTGAATTTTTGGAATAAAATGGTTCACAGCCACAGTAAAAGTTTCATAAAATCGTATCTTATGGCATTCCTTGTTCATTGTTTTAGTGTAATAGATTTTATTGCTCTTTGATTGGACCAAAAAAAATGGTTTTGATTAAAAATTCAAGTTTTAACCGAAATTCTTCCACACCAAAATTTAAAAATAAATCGCAACACTATTTACATACATACGTTTAAATATATATTTAAATCATTCTCAATGATATGTATAACATTTTAAAAAATCTCAATTTAAAACTAAATTTAACCACTAAGTGAATAAAAAGCTTGAAGACCCTGTCAATCACCGATTGATGTCATGTATATAATTTCCGATATTTTTTTTCGGAACACTTCTACACATTCTTTTCAGCCTTGTAGCACATTTTGAGCAAGTAGAGGCATACACAGACCAGTCTCCAGAATAAAAAATTAAATTTTATCATTATATAATTATTTGTGGAAATTATTCTGAAAACTGGTCCAAAAAGAGCAAGAGCCACGGCGATCACACACATACACGTTTTTTGTGTCATTTTACTTTCGAAACCGAACGCCATTTTGGCTTAACCATTTCTGACGTCACTGGAGATCGTCTTCAGATTTTGGAATGTCGAAGATTTCCGCAAATAAAGGAGGTAGCGTAAGTTTCGTCCAGTTCATCCTGAACCAATCCAAGTGGGCCGTGTGCTTCGCTCCCAAATTCCTTAGTTCCGGAAGCTTTATTAATAAACTAGAAAATATTTGAGGTTCACTCGCGTGATTTCGCCCAACCTAAAAAAAATTAAATCATTAGTTTATTAATATATAAAATTTTGCCTTTTTGGATTTAAAAAGTCTCGTTATATACGTCTAAACGAATATCTGGTTAAAATATTGCCACTCTTGAACTTTTTTGAATACATATTCAAGTATTTGATTAATCTTTTTTTGGACCGACATTCGGCTGCATTTTTGAATGAAAATTTAAGTAATTAATTAATTTTTTTAGCTGGAATTTTTAAATAAAAATTCACGTATTTAACTAACGTGTTTTGAAAACTTTTTTTTCGGCATTTCTGTCTTCTAGGACTAAACTATAAGATTACTATATAATATATAACAAATCCATTGAAAATGACAGATGTCGTATTGTGTAGCAAAAATAAACGAGATTTAAGTACTTTATAAAAAATTATACATTAACGAAATATTTGTTTTTCCTTTTGAACAAAAAAATTCCTTTTTTTTACCTTAAAAAATTTGTCTTACCTGAACCTTTAGAGCCTCTATTAACTTATCCTGATGATGTTCTATCGTTTTCACATCCGTTATACCAGGTCGATCAGCTGTTAGTAGAACAACTGCCGAAAACAGCCCTATCTCCGTGTCATTGAGAGATAAACCATTAAAACTGGTAGCGAAATGGATTACCGATGACGTGAATTCACTCTAAAAAAAAACAATTAAAATAATTATTAATATGATATATAAAATTTTTAATCTAACTCTAACCACGATGCTTTAAATTATTCATTTAGAAAACAATTTTGAAGCGTTTAAGACTAATTTCCGATTACAAGTTGTAACTTTTATACCTTCCTTATAATTACAATTCAAAATTAGTAGTATCCTAGGAACAAGATACTTAGGGCCGTTTGCAGCAACTATTCTTTAGGGGAAGAATACATAGGGTATACATAACTTTAGGAATTACTTAAAATGTACCTGCCTTGCCTTACTAGGGTAGTCTTATATATCGGCAACGTTGCAATTTTGTTCAGATCTGCCAAAAATTTGTGGAGAATCTCAAATTTCAATGGAGGAGTTCCCTCAATGTTGCCAACCTAGAAAAAGGTCTACCAACGGGGAAGGATTATTTTTGGTCAAAATCTACTTCATTATTTTCGCAATGATAAAATATGTGTACAAAATTCTATTGAGGTTTCCAGAATATATCGTTAGCGAAATATAATGATTTTAATAAAATCTTACTTCTGATTGGTTGAAATTTCGTTGTCAAATGTCATTCCTCATAGAGTAAGTATAACAGAGCGACATGTTTCATTTACAGATTATAGAATATTCAAAATACTTGCCAAATTCAGTTTAGTTTCCACCAATCATTTGACAACGAAATTTCAACCAATCAGAAGTAAGATTTTATTAAAATCATTATATTTCGCTAACAATATATTCTGGAAAGCTCAATAGAATTTTGTACACATATTTTATCATTGCGAAAATAATGAAGTAGATTTTGACCAAAAATAATCTTTCCCCGTTGGGAGACCTTTTTCTAGGTTGGCAACATTGAGGGAACTTCCCCATTGCAGTTTGTTGTTTTTCATTATTTTTAGTGGATGCTTAGAATTTCTGCTGAATTGTATACTAGATTATAAAAATATAATAGAAAACAAAAAACTCATGGGGTATCTGTTTATCTGTTTAAATAAAATGCGGCTTGGGAGAAAATTACTGAAATGTTCAATGCTGCCTCGAGAGGCAGATTTTCTCAAAAAGTATTATGAACACATAAAAGAAGATATTAGGAAGAGAGTAGGCGATGGCAAAAACATCTTGTATAATATAACCTACCGATCATATGGAAATTCTAATGAATCGTCAATCTCTTTTAGTATTGCTAATAATGTAGGTCTTGTAAGATGAAATCTCTTAAAAAATAACAGGTTATCCTTTTCATCAAAATGATTTTTACTTTCCTGGGGAAACTATTATCCACGATTTCCAATAAATCCAAGTCATCAATAAATATTTCCATTTTCCTAACAAATAACAAACAAAACAAAATATCCAAGGGCAGAACTCAAAATAATTGTAGATTATTATAATCACCTTATAATTTTTTTAAGAGCGCATGCCCATAATAACTAGAAAGAAGCTATTGGCCCAAATTTCTACACCTAATAGAAAAGAAACCCTAAAGCAAGATAGGGACGGAAGATCAAGTGGTGCAAGCAATGGGGCACTTGGGGCTAATTTAGTCCTTCCGTAGAGTTAGGTGTTTCCTAAAATAGTTGGTGCAAACGGCCAATAATCTATTATGGTAAGAGCAGAGTACAACGAATTTCGGGATCTGCGCAATCCCTTTTCCGTATCTAGAATGTGACAAATTTCAGGATATGCGCAGTCTCTTCGTAGTTGCAGTACCTATATGAAGTTAAATTGTTCCTCGCTTGTTCAAATTATTCATTTTATATATTTTCGGTACTAAGTCGCCATTTAATGGTACCGGCGGTGGTTTGCAAAACACAATTTGGATTTGTTCAATTTTGGTACACAATTTGGGGATTCTCTTTATTGAATCATTTTTTCGATAGTATGAAGAACCACATAACCTTTAAAGGCTAAGAAATGATTTTATAATGACAAGTTTTCAAAGGTCAACAAACATTAAAGACACAACAATAAATATTGTAGCTACAATCACTTGGTTTTATAATATCGATTTAGAGTGTTCAACTCTCTGTTTGATCTTTTGTCTATAGAAGTAAGTTTTTTATAATACAAAATAAATTTACTTACATCATACATTGTATCCATTTGCTGCCTGCTAACAGTCGTCCCGTCATCGAACATCAACGAAGTATTCGACGTCAACCTCGCCACGTGGCTCAACCAAATTTCGAAAAATCCTATTTTGATCAAGATTAATTGATCGTCTTGGCCGAGATCGCAGAACCCCGGCACCCTTTTGGCGAATTCTACCACCCTTTGGACGCTGGGCGTTATATTGGAGGCGAACTGTTGCCATAGCCAGCACCTTTCCATCTCCAGAGACTCGGCCGTCGATGAAGCCACCTCGTTGTCCGATTCTGGACTCGCCGGCGGTAGAATGATCGGTTTCCTAGAGAGATTTCGAGTGTGTTCTTCTGTGTAACTGTAAGGTTTTTTGGTTTAGGGACGAATTCAGTAAAGGGTTTTTATTGAAAACTTACCCACAGTTGGCATGGTGTGCTTGCGAAACACTAAGGATGACATCGTATACGGCCAATTGTTTCGTTTCGGCATCGGATTGATCCGCATCTGAAGTCGTTACGCGCGAAGGTTCGTCCGTACTTCGCTCCCTTGATCGCTTTGGCACTCTGCCATATCGAACAGCTGAATTGATAAAAAAAGCAAGAAAATTAAATACAGAATAATTTAATTATAACTATAAATAAATGCTTAAATCCAGGACCGGATTAGCCGCTATTTACGCCCTAAGCCAAAGTTCTAAATTACTCCCCCTTCCAGGAGGTCTGGGGAGTGTGGATTTTTTTTGGCATATTTAACTGTAAACCTCGTTTTAGAGCATCTCTGGAGTTATTTGAGCTATTAACACATTTTTATTTTTAGTCCTTTTGAATACATTTTTAACTATTTTCCAAGAAAATAATTTATCAATCACGCAATAACCGTGACTAAAATTCCAAAATGTATGAAAAGCAAATATTTGCAATTGCACGGACGCTCATGCTCATGCTCGATATTTACAAGTTTCCGTATCCTGCGCCCCCGGCAAGCTTGTGCCCTATGGGTAATCCGGGCCTGTTTAAACCTAACATTTTTTTTTTCACTATTATTAAATCTTTGATCAGCTTTAAATATGTGTCTAAACAGTTCTTGAAGAAATGTATAATGTGTAATCAAAATCCCTGTAGTCACGGCATCAGTGTACCCAACACTCCTTAGACCCATCCTGTTCACCTTTGTTATTATATAATGCTGTTATACTCAAGCTTTTTCCCCAATACGAGGATGTACTGATATTTAGCTTAGGTCGGTTCCATGGATAAATTAAATATTGCGATGCCAAAGCAAAGAACAATAACTTATTAGAAGTTTCACGTCAAAAAGCCAAACCAGTGTTGCCCAATAAAATTTGAAAAAAGGATTTCGACCGAAATTGTGAAAATCGACAATTTGGAGTATCGAGCCATCATTAAGTACTTGTATTTAAAGGGGTTAAGAGGTTAGCAGATTAACAGAGATAAGCTTAATACCCTTGGCGATCAATGTCCGTAGTAAGCGACCGTGAAAAATTGGATAGCAAGCTTAAAAATAGGTAATTTTTCCATTGAAGATGAAGAGCGATCGTTTGTTTCTGTGACAGACCGTAGAGTTGGGCTAAAACAAATATCTGAGGCACTGAAAATGTGCAAGAGTAGTAGCATCGTGTTTGATCTGTACTCGGTTTGAAAAAGATGCATACTTTTTAAGCTGTATTCTTACCATGGATGAAACTTGCGTACATTTCTACGACCCACAATTAAAGCAGCAATTAATGGAGTGGGCACATTGGTTCTCCAAGACCTAAGAAGTTTCGTGTTCAAAGATCTGCTGGAAAAGATCTTGCTTCAGTTTTTTTGGATTGTCATGAAGGAATCATGATTGATTATCTGAACAAGGGTAGAACAATAACTGGAGATTACTATTCGACATTACTGACCACTATACACTGTACTGTACACAAATCGTATATTGCCATTATGGTAAGTTGCCTGGATCTACCATGGAGATATGCCAGTAACTACCATGGAATTATTTTAACATGAACTAGATATTAACGATTAACCTTTTTAAAACTTTTTTTATAACTGAATAAGGTTTTTTTTTAAATGTATCATTGACAAAGGCCGAAAAAGAATAATTTGCTTTTTGTTGATGTTGATATATTGAATTAAGATGTCTAAAAACCCTGGTGTTTTTACTTATACCTGTGAAAGTTTTTGACAAACTGGGAGATTTTTACCTACTTGATTTTAACTAATTTTGAGAGATTACTAGAGTTTCAGATTAGAAATTTCAGATGGCGCATACATCGTTCATAGTAAACTGTAATCACAGATTACACAGGGTGTATTTATAATCTGGTACTGAATACAGAAGACTGCTCGAATCAACAGCTTTACACTGTCCACACAAAATACAGAACGGCCACATTTGACGAAAAATACCCTTATACACTATTTAGAACGAAATGGACTAAATGTAACTACACTGAAATAACTAAGAACTGATGAACGAAACTATAATAAAAACTAAGAACAAAGATCTTAGGGAAAGGTAAATCCGCTGGCTGTAATTAATTCTTAAAATTTGAATATCGGGGCTATATTGGCTTGTGACGTGGCCCAATTAAAACAGATTATATTCGGCTATATTTTATGATTAAAAGAAGGAAGAAAGTATGTCAAATTTTTCTACAAACGCACACAGCTAGAATCTTGGCAATGCTGTAGAAAGTAAAACGTTAATTATTGGTCAAGAAGCAGCGCCACTTTCAAAATATATTAATTACTTTTTATTGATTTTTATTAATTAATGAATATTATAGGAACAATGAAAATCAACATAAGCAACTAGGTTCTTTAAACTATTCATTCAATAATATAAAACCAATAAATTCGTTCCTACTGGATAAGTCCATTGAAAAAAAATTTAAAAGATAAATTTTCTTCCAACGAAGAAGTTATAGAAGCTGTGGAAGCTTGGTTTGGTGAGCAAGGTTCAGTATAATAAATATATTAAATTAAGAGAAGAGTATATTAAAAAATATAATATTTTAACTTTCAAATTTTATTTGCTTTTATAGGCTAAGAATTTTTCAATACATCCTCGTATCTGTTTGCTCTAAAGATATAAGAAAAAATCCACCAGAGGCAGCACTAGGGGGGTACAAATATTTTGATTTCTCTATTGACAGTAATGTTAAACTCACTTTAAAAAAATGGAATTAACGGAAGATGATGTAGGTACCCGGAGCAAAATTGAAATTTGCTAAAGTTCACGTAAGACCATCTTGTCCGGGACTTACATTTTTACCTCTCGCAATTCAGATAAGAGAGGTATAGTAATCATGCTAAAAATTGGGTAGTGAGTTTTCAATGGAAAAACACGTTTTGGGGTCCCTAGAATACGATTTTGATATTTTCCCGATGATGTCTGTGTGTTAATGTGAGAAACAGGCTAATTACCGCTCCGCGGGTTCGTGCTGTTTAGTTTATTTCTCAGGATCATAACTAAGAGCCTACGATAATTTAGAATTTTATAGAGACATACTAAATCACCTTAAAATGTTCAGTTCTCTACTTGTAATCATAGACGAATGTCTAAGTAACTTTTGAAAAAAGTTACAGTAAAATAACATTTCTTAATAACGCATAATGATAAAAAAATAATAAAATAATATGCCTGGGATGGGTAAGTCATGGCAAGGTATGATGAGAAACACTAGAAGTTTCAGCAAGAAATCGACAAGAATATCAAAAGGACTATATAGACATAGAATAAGTATATTTATATATTCTCGACCGTATAAAGAGACTGTTATGTCTTCAGTATTATCGGATATTCTCTCATTTTAATTTTTAGGAAAAAATGGGAAAAAACGGGAAAACTTGGAAAAACAGGGAGAAATAAGGAAAATAAGAAAAATATTGGAAAACAGGAAAAACAGAAAAGTAGGAAAAATAGAAAAAATGGGGATAAATAGCGACAAATATAGAAAATAGTGGAAAAACAGGCAAAATTAGTGCAAAATAAAGAAAAATAGGGAACCATTTGAAAAGCTATAGAAAATAGGGAAATTAAAGAAAAATAGAGAAAAATCGGCAAAATTTGGAAAACAAATGGGAAAATAAAAAAACAAAAGAATATCCATAGCTCAAATGTGGTCAATTATTCAACGAATAATAAAACTCATACAATTAGACAATTAACTCTTTTTTTAATTAATTGTTTAATTGTACCAATCTTTTTATATTTGTATTGTAGGCCTGATGATGGCCATCATAATGGCCGAAACATCGCCCTCAGTTTAACCTGGTATAATAAATGTATGTGGTATGACTTTGAGTTTTATTATTCATTAAATGGGAAAGCAGTGAAAAATAATAGGAGAAAATATGAAGAAATAGGGAACATTGCGCAATTGGAGAAAAGTATTGAAAACTAGGAATAATGGAGAAAAATATAAAAAAAAATATTAAGACAGGAAAAAATGGAAAAATAGTTAAAAATTAGAAAAAATGGAGGAAAATAGGAAAAATACACAAATTTAAAAACAAACAAACAATGTATTTGTCTCCAATAGAATTATTAAAATAAAGCAACACTGCATTTTTCCACACAGAAAATTGGAAAACAAAGCAACAATACATTTTTTCAAATAAAAATTTGAATAGTGCATTTTTCCATCCAGAAATTAAAAAAAAAATGTTTTAAATGGTAACATTGGTCACCGCCCGGAAGTTGGCACAATTGCCGGAACCATTTGATTTTTTCGGAGTTCTGGACTCATCTCTATGAGTACTAGAGTTCTCGAGGGGGTGCAGATGGAGTTCTGCAATTTTTTTACGGAATTTTTAAAAAACAAATTTAGGGGTGCTCAACTTCATGCCGCACCTTTTTTTATTTACTGGGTAGTTTTAGTCACTTTGAGCTGGTTGCACCCCTGAGTTCTGATACGAAAAAATACTGAAAATTATGAAAATAGATATTTTCAAGGGGTGCTACAAAGTTCCGTTTTTTGTCGCCAATTTTTCACCAGAATATTCAATTTTTTATTTACTGGGCAGTTTTGATCACTTTGGGCTGGTTTTAAATACAGCACCCCTGAGTTCTGACCCGAAAAAATTTGCGACAAAAATCGGAACTTTGTAGCACCCCTTGAAAATATCCATTTTCATAATTTTCAGTATTTTTTCGAGTCAGAACTCAGGGGTGCTATATTTAAAACTAGCCCTAAGTGACCAAAACTGCCCAGTAAATAAAAAATTGAATATTCAGGCGAAAAATTGCGACAAAAATCGGAACTGTGTAGCACCCCTTGAAAATATCCATTTTTATAATTTTCATTATTGTTTCGAGTCAGAACTCAGGGGTGCTCAGGGGTTCTGTATTTAAAATCAGCCTTAAGTGACTAAAACTACCCAGTAAATAAAAAGTTAGCACCCCAAAATTTATTTTTTTTGTAATTTCCGCAAATTCCCAGAACTCTTTGCAAAACCTACCGAGAACTCTAGAACTCTTTATTTCTGAGATATCTATTCACCCAGAACTCTTTTTCTCTTCGAGACGAGTCCAGAACTCCGAAAAAATCAAAGGGTTCCGGCAATTGGGGAGCCAACTTCCGGGCGGTACATTGGTCGACTTATTATTATTATTATTATTTGAAACGGTTTTTAATTCTTTATTCGATTCTGCCGGCCTAGTAAAATTTAAATTTAGGATAAGTAGTAGTACGATTATAAAAATACACAGACGCATTTGGCACTGTGCCGTATCGAACAGCAGAAAAGTAAATAAATTATGTAGGGGATGAATGTATATCAGCATTGCAGTACGCAATAAATAATCTTGACTTTTTTATTTCTACGATATAAAAGTGCACACATCACTTGAAGTTTTATTAGATATCTACGATGATAGAGTATCTGTCGTTTAATGGACTTTATGTATCTATGGTCTACGTCTGCTCTAATGTTTTATATTATTATTGGTTTAGAAATTAATACTGTTATAATGATATAAAAATAATTATACTTACAATCTCTAGACATTCCTACGGCAAGGCATTTTTTAAATCGACAATACTGACATCTATTTCTATTCAGTCGTATCACTAAACATTTGCCATCTCGCAAACATCGATATTCTATTTGCTTTTGGATACTTCTTCGGAAAAATCCCTGAAAATATAAAAAAAACTTTCCATATATGTTTATACAAAAAACAATAAGCAACATATTCAAATAGATATAATTTCTTTATTTATTTAATTGCATCCAGAGACAAACTGTTTACGTCTTTTTACTTTTTTGGACACACCTAATGGAGGCAACATAAAATTATTCCAAAAAGTTCATTTGAAAAATTGATACCCGGAAAAGTAATTACCGTTAGATTATCTTTAGTCATTTTTACCCCGATTTCGAAAATCACCTTATAAGATACGTTCGAAAACGATAAGCTGTAAAAGCAGATACCCTAAACAGAAATACTACAAAAAAAAATTAAACTGAAAAAGAAAATAGGAAACATTAAACTTGTGACCTCCAGACTACTATATATGTTGCTTTCCACGATTTGAAAATACAGTACAAATATGTGAATGAATGTTAAAAAAAAATATGTTTTGTCACGAATATTCTTAAAACCGCATCTTTTAAAAATGACAAAACAGGTTTAGTCGTTTCACTAGAGTAACGGTATCGAAAGTAGTCAGATGATTTCCTTCTCACTAAGGCAATGCTGCAACAACAACGACGCAGTTATGGTCGATTCGTTTTATTTTATTTTAGCGAAACTTGTTTCTGTTCGATTTCTTGTTTCCTAGATTGGTCATTCTTTGGTAACTGTCTCTTTTTTTTGGATTTTAAAGACGTGCGGCCGCCGTTTGGACTGAATAAGACCAAACACAAGCGGTATTTGAAAAAAAATGTATATAAAATTAAATTGAAAAGAGAAGAGTTATTGCTTTACTTGGTTCAGTAAAAGAGGGAAAATCTGTTGTCTGCGCATGTGCTTAAATATATTATCCGCGAGACAATTCTAACTTCTCAAAGCTAACCTCCATACTTAACCAAATTCGCTTGTTTTATTTTTCTTCGAATTTAGTTAAGTATCATTTAAATAGTCAGGTTCGACATTTTTCTTTTTTTTTTTACTGAAATCGAGAGATTTTGTTGTTTAAAAACGATCAAAAAAAATTTGGGCGCAAAATATTAATATTTACGTCCCCTATAAGCATTTTAAAATCAAGGATCGGCGAGAGGCTGGAAAACGGTACCTGTGAGCGAGACTAGACCGGTGAAGTAAGTAGCCATGAACGGTTCGCCCCTGGCCCGCTGCTGCGCTGTATTCACACATATTTTACAGGGTTACCGTTTTTAGTAAATTTTCTACTAAATTAGTAGATTTTTAAGAAAAATGAGGGTGTTTGGGAGAATTTTAGTTGAATTGATATTAGACAGGTTCGACATTTTTTTTAAACTGAAATCGATAAATTTTTTTATTATAAAACGATAAAAAAAAAATAGAGCGCAAAATATTAAATTTTACGTCCGCTGTAAAATTCAGTAGATTTTTCAGATTTGAATTTAAAACAATATTTTATCGCTATCTATCTATGGTATATTTAAGACGAGTGTCTGATTGCAGAAAAAATATTTTGTATCATCCAAACGTGACACGTGATTCGCTTAAATAAGTAGTTTGAACAAACGTAACTATGCGCTCTAGTAGCAGCGTGGAACAGTGCTGTAGTGGTGCGATAGGTCCGGGTATCGAATCCCGCACACAGCATATCTTTTTTTTTTGTTTTTTTTTTATCGTTATATTTTGCTTTTCAACCTTATTAGATATTTTTCAATAAACCGTATTCTACCAACATTTCAATAATAAACTACCAAAATCACGAGTGTCTCATCGCAGTAAAAATATTTTGTACATATTTTTTACCTGTCCGGGGATATGTATTTTTTTTATTAAAATAAGTCTTGACTAACTAAACTAGCCTTTGTATTAAAAAAAAAAGATATGCTGTGTGCGGGATTTGATCCCGGACCTATCGCACCACTAACCAGCACTATTCCACGCTGCTACTAGAGCTCATATTTACATTTGTTCAAACTTATTATTTAAGCGAATCACGTGTCACGTTTGGATAATTCAAAATATTTTTTCTGCGATGAGATACTCGTCTTAAAACCATAGATAGATAGCAATAAAATATAGTTTTAAATTCAAATCTGAAAAATCTACTGAATTTTACAGCAGACGTAAATATTAATATTTTGCGCTCAATTTTTTTTTGATCGTTTTTTAATAAAAAAATATATCGATTTCAGTTTAAAAAAAATGTCGAACCTGCCTATTATTAATTCTATTAAAATTCTTCTAAACACCCTCATTTTTCTTAAAAATCTACTAATTTAATAGGAAATTTACTAAAAACGGTAACCCTGTAAAATGTGTTTGCATCGTGAATACAGCGCCGCAGCGGTCAAGGGGCGAAGCGTTCTTGGCTACTGACGTCACCGGTCTAGTCTCGCGCACAGGTACCGTTTTCCCGCCTCTCGCCGATCCTTGATTTTAAAATGCTTACAGCGGACGCAAATATTAATATTTTGCGCTCAATTTTTTTTGATCGTTTTTAAATAACAAATCCTCTCGATTTAAGTTAAAATAAATAAATAAGAAAAATGTCGAACCTGCCTATTATGCTATTAATAACGGAGATTAGCGCCATCTGCTTGTTAGCGGGAGTATTATATATTTGAGGCATGTAGCGTTCCATTATCGTCGCTATTTCTAGCTCGCAGCCATTTTTTTATCCTTATATTTAAAGTATACCACATGCTGCTATTTGTATTTGCGTCTCACACTTGCACACTGAAAATCTGCATCATCTCTCTCTAACACATTGAATTCCATATACCAGTAGTTGTATAAATTATCTACTCCGTTTATGGTAAAAAAAAACTTGAAAATTCTTGTTTACTCAGATCTTTTTCTGTCTTTTTTATCCAATGGTATTTGAAGAGGGATAAAAAAATTGTCAAAAATCATCGCAAATTATGTTTTTTGACGAAAACTTTATAAAACGTGCTCAAAAAACGTTAATGAAACGTCTTTTTTAGTATCTTTTAAAAACGTGCCACAAACAACGCCCTTTTTTGTATATTTATTACAAATGTGCCTCAAATATCTTTTATAACATTTCCTTTTTGGTATCTTTCAAAAACGTGCCACAAAGTTTTTGGTATATTTGTTAAAAATGTGCCTCAAATATCGTTTATAAAATGTCTTTTTTGATATCTTTCTAAAAAAGTACCACAAACAACGTTTATAAAATGCCCTCTTTGGTATATTTATAAAGAGTGTGCCTTTTTTCGTATCCTTTAAAAACGTGCCACAAACAACATTTATAAAAAACCCTTTTTGGTATATTTATTAAAAATGTGCCTCAAATATCGTTTATAAAACGTCTTTTTTGTTATATTTTAAAAACGTAAAAAAACAACGTTTATAAAACGCCCTTTTTGGTATCATTTAAAAACGTGCCACAAACAACCTTTATAAAACGCCCTTTTTGGTATATTTATTAAACGTGTACCCTTTTTGGTATGATTTAAAAACGTGCCACAAACAACGTTTATAAAACGCCCTTTTTGTATATTTATTAAAAGGGTGCTTTTTTTTGGTATCATTTAAAGACGTGCCACAAACAACGTTTATAAAATGCCCTTTTTGGTATATTTATTAAAAATGTGCCTCAAATATCATTTATAAAATATCCTTTTGGTATCTTTTAAAAACGTGCCACAAACAACCTTTATAAAACGCCCTTTTTGGTATATTTATTAAACGTGTGCCCTTTTTTGGTATGATTTAAAAACGTGCCACAAACAACGTTTATAAAACGCCCTTTTTGGTATATTTATTAAAAGGGTGCTTTTTTTGGCATCATTTAAAGACGTGCCACAAACAACGTTTATAAAATGCCCTTTTTGGTATATTTATTAAAAATGTTCGTCAAATATCGTTTATAAAACGTCCTCTTTGGTATCTTCTAAAAACGTGCGTCAATTAACATTTATAAAATATTCGTTTAAAGTCCTCAGACCTACAGACCTTTTAGGAACATAATAAAAAACGTTTTCTCCACGACCATTACTGAATGTATGAATTCTGAAATCATTTTTAATAATAGAATGTAAACATTCACCCTCTAGAGTCTGAATATTTATTCTATAATACTTGCCTCTTATGCATTTTGCATGTATTTTCATTCTTTATCAAGGTAAAGAATGGATTTTCTGTAATCGAAATAAACAATATGGATTGCCCTGGATTTCAAAAGTGTCACTGTCAGATATAAAATGGCGACGGTAATAATTATTTTCAAACAAGTTTTAATTTAAACACAATAATGAGTGAAAAATCAAGTGAAGTAGATATAGAATTTAATAATATCTGAAATTGCAAATTATGAAAAAACACCAATGCACCAGATTTTAATATCGGTAAGTGTACCACAGCACTATAAATATTAATACAATGTAATACAAATATGTCAACAAATAACTTGTGTTCAGATTTAATTTAATTTTGATTTTTACTTTTTGATCGTGGAGAAAATATAGTCTGTTACTCGGTCAGAATGAAAAAATTCGACACTCGTGGTTCCTCACACTCGCTTTCGCTCGCGTTCGGAATTTTCCACTCTTGTCGAATTTTTCATTCTAACCTTGTTACAGAATCTACTATTATGGAACTTATGTGCTACTATGGTCTATTTAAAAACCAGGAGGAGCGATTTGAATTTAAGTTGGCAATTCTGTAGGCTTCTCATTGGTCAGTTTGCAGTCAGTTTCACACAGCAAAATCAGCTGATAATTGACATTGACAGTTTTGACATTTTATAATTTATTATTATTTTTAGTTCTATTATTGCTTTTGTCCTCTTGTTATTTCATGAGTTTTAGTTAGTTTTCCACTCTATTTCGTTAAAAAAAATAGTTCTTTTCAGAACTCAGTAAGCAATTTCTGCGATTATGGATCCTTATCCATCTACTCCTACTGGTAGCAGTCACTCACGTTGTCCACCAAACAACGAAAACAGCTAAGTTTAGGCGATTTAAGTTAGTCAGAAAAACAGTGCATACTAAATATATACAAACAAGTATTGGATGATAAACCAAAAATCAAAATTGTTGATGTTAAATCCAAAATTTCTAACGTCGCCGGTAGGTTATATTTATTACTTTCTAATTAAAAATTGCATTAGCGCTTAACATTTTTCTTACAGAGGTTGCAAAGTCAACAACTTACCGAGTAATAAAAGAATACCCCAGTAGTGGAACAATATCTAGTCCAAAAAATATTGGAGGAATACCAGGACTTCTAAAAACATTTGATGAGGGGTTTAAAAATGCTGTTCGGAGAATAGTACATGATTTCTTTTTTAAAAATGAGTTACCTACATTGAACAAAATTTTGCAAGCTTTGAAGAAACGTTTAGATTTGCCATAAATATCTCGGTCATCTTTATATACTTTCTTGAAACACATTAACTTCAAGTAAGTTTGTAACTTTGAAGAGTTAATGTACCTGGTGTTTATTTATTATATATATTTTTTTAGATATTTGAAAGAAATCGTCAAAGAATATTAATAGAACGTGATGATATATCTAGATGGAGGTTGGCATATTTAAGATCCATAAAAAAATATATAAATGAAAACAGGCCAATCATTTACTTAGATGAAACATGGACTAATGAAGGACAGCAAGGGAAAAACAGGTCTACCAAAGTGTAAGCAGTAAACGTCAAGCATTTACTGAAGGTTTATCCACGGGCCTGAAAAACCCTACAGGAAAGGGAAGACGTCTTATTTTTTACATGCTGGTTCTGAAGCAGGTTTTGCAGAAAATGCATTATTGGTTTTTGAAAGCAAAAAGACAGGAGATTACCATGTAGAGATGAATTCCGAAGTATTCGAGAATTGGTTTTCTCCTTTTTTGACAGTTATTTAATGATGCTGTGATTGTCATGGATAATGCATCATATCATAGCTGAAAAGTTGAAAAAATCTCTACCTCGTCATCAAGAAAAGCTGAAATGCTGAAGTGGTTACAAACTAAAAATTTTGCCTTTGATATAAATATGAAGCGGTGTGAACTTTTGCACCTAATTCGGCAACATGAAGGTAAACATAATTTGTATGTTGTCGATGAAATGGCAAAAGAAGCCAATAAAGTTGTGTTACGGTTTCCACCATACCACTGTGAATTAAATGTCTACACTTGATGGATTAATGGATGACATGAGAGAGCCATTAATAATATCTGCGAACACTGGAAGATTGGATGAATCCGAATCTTCTGATGTAGATTAATATAAATATAAATATTTTGTTGTATTTGCATATGTTATAATTTTAATTTTGTTTCTTATATACATAAAGGAAGATTTATTAAAATTGTAATTAAAGTTAATTCGTGTTTATTTAGCCAGTTAAAAATAAGATTAATTACCATATTTTACATAATAACTTCTTTCATTTAAATTAAAAACAAATCCCATTTATTCCTCTATTAATTTGAACTATTTATTAAGAAATAAGATAAATCACTTCTTTTGCAAAACATAACTCTTGGTAATGTATCTAAAAGATTTTAAATTTTTTTTTCCAATAAAAAAAAAATATTTCCAAAATTTAATAAGTTAATATCCTTTAAAACCCATGATCACAGTAATTGTTATTTATTTCCTAGATTGTGAACACGACTATTTCTGATTTCGGAACACGCCCTTTATAATATAAAATCTAGTAACTTTTAGTGGTGTAAGTAAGGTTTATTGAATTACTCCTCCTGGTTATTAAATAACATATAGGGACACCCATTTTATATTTAATATGCAGGTGGTAAATCTTTTGCTCGGCATTTTATATTTAAAAATATTATATGGATAGATTGAAGTTGATTGAGATCATTTTGAACAAATATATTTGTTAATTAGTGTTTTGATTTGAAGATATTTACCTTACAACCTTCGCAAGAGGTTACCCCGTAATGGTACCCCGATGCCTTATCTCCACAAACTTTGCAAGGTACGAATGACTTAGTGGTCGATGAACTGTTTGAATCGGCAGCGACGTAATGTTCTGAAACAAAAAAAAAACATTGATAAGGTCGAAAACATAAAAAATATATGTTATTTTAGTTATCCAAATTCTAAAAAATGATTTGTTTAGGTCCTTAAAAATAAGTTTTCAGAATCGTAAAAGAGACGTTTTTTAAACGTTTTATTGTTACAGAACTCTAATAAAATTTTCTGATCCGTATAAAAAGTGAATAACAAAAAATGTATAGATTTATATCCTTATTCAAAATCAGAATCTTCTTATTCCAACAACAATGTTTAACCTGACATAATACATCGAATTAAATTTATGTACGCGTCGTGTATTGACAATTAAGTACCGTTCGATGCGCTAATCGCTGTCAATCGTGCTTTTAGCATAATAATGCTACTTTTTGCTAACCACTAAAAACCCAAGAAAGCCCATTCCCACACATCAATTTGCGTTAGTTTATTTTTCTCGTAATATAACGGAATATTCGACTACGATTATAATATCGAATGTGGAAGAGTATTGTGTACGATTTAGAAATTACTAAAGTGTCCGTCACATCAGTTGAATTTAGAATTCTAAAAAGCTTCAAGAAAAAAAAGGGAACAAATAACAAATTCACGTTCTATACGCTAAGAAAGGGATATAAGCTCACTTAGGTTGCCCTTTAATTATAAGAAACGAATTGCTCAATGAACAAGGCCATTAAAAGAAGAAGAAAAAGTATATTGCTTCCTTGTCAATTTTTCATTAGTAGCTATTGGGAGACATATATTCCATATTGATTTGGAGATAAATATTCCACATCGAGGGACAAATATTCCATAAAAATAATTTTACAAAAATATATGCAATTTTTTATTAATAATTAACTCATTAAATAATAGTTTTATTTATTTTTCATTCGTAATTCTAAATAATTAGAAAAACATACGTGCACGTAATATTGAATATTTGTCTCCCGATAACTACATTTAATTTTTCTAGTTGTGATAGTTCCACCGTTGTCTCAATTTACAAATTTAATCTGTGTTGTGTTGTATATCTTTACTAATTTTCTACGCTTCTCGTCTATCTATAATTTGTACGTCGTTATGTAAGCGGCATTTATTTGAAAGTTTGAAAGAGAAATTAAGGTTATTAATAATAAACATGGTTTAGTTTTTTTTTTAATTGTGTATTCTTTTAAACTTATATGAAAATAGGGTAAAATTCTAGAGACAAATGACAGGGTAACTAACTACCTATTAGAGCAAGGCCACTCAAGAATAAAGAAGACTGTATTGACAGATTTATTTATTGTTTATTTCATTTGAAAAATAATTTGTGTTTTCGTTTTGATGATTTTCTGTTGATTTTATCTCAAATCGGAGAAAATGTGGTGTTTAGTTCCTTATTGGCCATTTCGTATTCTAAATATAAAAACCTAATCTTAACGACGCATGCGCGTAATATGGAATATTTGTCTCCCGATAACTCTACTTAATTTTTCTAGTTATGATAGTTCCACCGTTGTCTCAAATTACAAATTTAATCTGTGTTGTGTTGTATGTCTTTACTAATTTTCTACGCTTCTCGTCTATCTATAATTTGTTCGTCGTTATGTAAGCGGCATTTATTTGAAAGTTTGAAAGAGAAATTAAGGTTATTAATAATAAACATGGTTTGGTTTTTCTGTTTGGTAAAATTGTGTATTAATTATATTCCAAAATTTTAAGCTTATATGAAAATAGAGTAAAATTCTAGAGATAATTAACAGGTAACTAACTACCCATTACAGCAAGGCCACTCAATTAAGAAAAAAGAAGACTGTATTGTAAGATTTATTTATTGTTTATTTTATTTGAAAAATTATTTTGTGTTTTCTTTTTGATGATTTTTTTTGTCGTATTATTTTCGTTGATTTTATCGCGAATCGGAGAAAATGTGAAGGTGTTTAGTTCCTTATTGGCCATTTCGTATTCTAAATATAAAACTTAGCCTTAAAGACGCATGCGCGTTATATGGAATATTTGTCTCCCGATAACTCACTTAATTTATCTCAATTTAAAATTTTAATCTGTGTTGTTTTGTATGTATTTACTATTTTTTTACGCTTCTCCTTTATCTATAATTTCTACGTCGTCATGTAAGCGGCATTTATTTGAAAGTTTGAAAGAGAAAATAAGGTTATTAATAATAAACATGGCTTAGATTTTTTTTAATTCTGTATTAATTCTAAAATTTTAAGCTTATATAAATATAGGGTAAAATTCCAGAGACAAATAACAGGGTAACTAACTACCTATTACAGTAAGGCCACTGAATTAAGAAAAAAGAAGACTATTGACAGATTTATTTATTGTATGTTTCATTTGAAAACCGGACACGGTGGCCAGGTTGGTTAGGGCACTGGTTTATACTTGGTCATTGTTCGGGTCGTGGGTTCGAGTCCCATGAATCTCAAGTGGAATTAAAGTCAGATAAGACTTTGGGCAAGTGCAAAAAGGTATTTGTGTCATGCGCAGCTTCATTCCCGCCGGTAACCAGGCCGGATGCTAGTGGGTAGATCACCTGAATGACAATGGCATAGTCCTGGGTTTAGGGTGATTGAGGACCGTGGTTCGGAGTCCACGATAAACTGTAGGTCCCGTCCAGATTAGCCTTAGTAGCAGAAAAGAGACGTTAAAATTACAAGCAAGCAAGTATTTCATTTGAAAAATTATTTTGTGTTTTCTTTTTGATGATTTTTTTGTTGTTGTTGTATTATTTCCGTTGATTTTATCGCGAATCGGTGAAAATGTAAAGGTGTTTAGTTCCTTATTGGCCATTTCGTATTCTAAATATAAAACCTGGTCTTAAAGACGCATGCACGTTATATGGAATATTTGTCTCCCGATAACTCCACCTAATTTTTCTAGTTATGATAGTTCCACCGTTTTCTCAATTTAAAATTTTAATCTGTGTTGTTTTGTATGTCTGCTAATTTTCTAAGCTTCTCGTCCATCTATAATTTGTACTTCGTTATGTAAGCGGCATTCATTTGAAAGAGAAATTAAGGTTATTAGTAATAAACATGGTTTAGTTTTTTTTAAATTGTGTATATTTTAAGCTTATATAAATATCATACATATATGATAAATGTAGGGTAAAATTCCGGAGACAAACAACAGGGTAACTAACTACCTATTACAGCAAGGCCACTCAAGAAAACAGAAGACTGTATTGACGGATTTATTTATTGTTAATGTTATTTCATTTGAAAAATTGTTTTTGTGTTTTCGTTTTGATGATTTTTTTTGTCGTATTATTTCCGTTGATTTTATCGCGAATCGGAGAAAATGTGAAGGTGTTTAGTTCCTTATTTGCCATTCTTGGGGTACTATATTTTAGGTAAGTGATTTTTGAAATTACATCAGGTAGAATATATATAGTCGAAACAACTTTCACCATCAGTATAGAAAAGTACTATTTACGTTCTGTTTTTATTGAAAATTATAAATTGCTTCATTGATTAAGAATTTTCCAAAAATGATATATTACGATTTATATTATATGTAACCACAATAAACGTTTTCCTCAATAAAATAACCCCAAAAAAGGTGCGGTTGTATCTTGTACATGTTAGTTACATACAGGTCTTATTTGCAATCCCCATGATGTATACAATAATATACGGAAAAGTAACCGTATTAACGTCGTTCTGGGGAATATTAAATGACTTCGCGGACTTACCTGGTATACAAAAACCAAACTACATTCCGCTACCGCATCATATCGATTGACGATAGATCGAGTTTTTTATCTACTGGCTATTGACACTTTCTAGAAGTAATGGATCGATGAAGGCATGAAGTGATGTTAAATATTTCTGCTTTAAACATAAATTGCTACTTTTCTTCGTATTAAACGTTTTCATTGATACTCACTTATTCTTTTTATATCAATCAAATTAATGTATACACGTATAGATAAATCATGCATGATGCTAAAGTACCTTTAGTAGCTTATTATTATCATTTTTGGAAGTAAGAAAATTATTTTTAACGAAGTACCTATATATAAATAATTATACCAAAATGTATTCAAACACGGAAAGGCCGCGCCTGCAGCGAAACTTTAAGGTCAAGTTCAGGAGCGACTTGAAAGGCCGGTATCGTGACGATTATGCAATCGGTTCGTTGATACAATTTACTTATTTAGTCTTAGCGGCATGAGGGTGCCAAAACTTGGATAAAATAAATTTTAAACTAAATAAAAATATCTATTTATAGAAATGTATATTACTAACCCAACGTAACCAAATAATAAATTCTCTTATTATTTTATTTGTACTAGTTTCGTAATTGCAAAAAATGGGAAAAAGTGAAAAATAATTATGTTATTAGCAAGTAGAAGACTTATGATTATATATATTCTTGTAGTTATTCTTGTAAAATATTTCTTCTTACTATTACTGATATATGTCGCTGATATTAAAGTGGACGTTGCCACGTTTATTTTGTTTCGGAATTCTAAAGAAATAATTAAAAAATCGAAGAAAATATATTCTGCTAGAAAAAAAAAATTCACCCTGCATAGGGAATTTTATAAATTAAATTTTTTTTTTAGTTGAAATTTAATCTATGAACAGATTATTAGTAGTTAAATGTTATGTTTATTAAATGGGATAAAAGAGTTGGTATTGAAGTAAAGAAAAGGAATCGATAAATTGACAATAAATTTGGAAAAGTGAAAGAATCTTAAAATATGTTAAAATAATGAAAGATGATATAATAAAATTGAAATTTTGGAATCATAATAAATGAAATTTAAGTAATCAAAGTCATATAGTAAACAGGGAATATAGGGTTAATAAAACTAAACTAAGATTGTGATATTAAAAAAAAATCTAGTGGTAAAAAAATTTAAAAGGCAAGAAAAATAAACAGATAGTCAATTTTTTTTTGAAATTTTAAAAAAATAAACTTTATCAATTTAAAGAATGGTTTTATTGAAAGTTGTGAAGAAATGTAGAAGGAATATTATATAATAATTAAATAACTAGATGGATTTCATTTCTTTTGAATAAAAATTAGAAAATTTAATATACTGGTGAAGAAAAATTTTGGTTAATGTTGTTATTGGAAGAAATTGGGTTATATGAGGATATTAAAGAAGTAATAAATGGAGGAAAGTAGGAAGAGATTTGGTAAATAAAAATTTTTTGAATTCTGGAAGGTTTAGGTCCGGGTTGAGAAGCAAAGAAAAGAGAATAGGAGGCAACAGGATAAACAAAATTTATATATTTTTTTTTAATAATATATAATAGTGTAAATATCATTACAATACATTTAATAATATATGCATTGATGCATCGATTAGCTATATTTGAAGTTGCCATCGGTTCCTATTTCTTAAACACAATTTTATCGTTTGCTAGATTAATTATGCAGGTTGTTTCATTGGTAAAGTGACATCCGTTAACTGCAGATAGGGGATACCTTGACCATCACAAAAAACCCAAATTTAATGGGTCTTACTACTTTAATAACCAATATACATGGTATTTTATCTATTTTGCCAACTTCTTGCTTGGTTCATAACTTTCTAACCACACCGTATATTTTATTGAAATATTTCCTTCAAGATTTCTCATCGATCAATTTATTAACAATAAAATGAATACAGGTCCGGATTAAACAAAAAACTAAATATTCCGACCCAAAAATAACACTTTATATATCAGTATTTTCTAAAATTGATTCCTTATATATTTGAGAGCACGAAAAAATGAATCAAATCTACTTTGCATTTATCCAGCAAAACGTTTTTTCTTGTAAAATTTTGAGTTCGAATTCTGAAATTGTAAGAGTCCAAAATGGAAACGTATTTTTTGGTAAAATTTTAACATTTAAGTATTTCTTCTTCTAAGTCCGTACTACATGCTCTCTCCGGGCACCCAACTAAACACTTTAAAAGTGACGTATTTTTAACATAAAAAAGAAACTATTATATCTTGAAAAAACAATAAACAAATAGATTTTGTATGGGTTAAAGGCCATGCAGGTACCATCGGTAATGAAAAAGTCGATTTAGCCGCCAAGCGAGCAAGTAGTATAGGACTCGAATTGGAGGTAGGCTTGGTCAATGTAAGATAATATAGAATGGTTTTATTGAAAGTTGTGAAGAAATGTAGAAGGAATATTATATAATAATTAAATAAATAGGGATTTCATTTCTTTTGATTAAAAAGAGATTTGGTTAATAAAAATTTTTTGAAACAGGGAATATAGGGTTAATAAAACTAAACTAAGGTTGCAATATTAAAAAAAACCTGGCGGTAAAAAGATTTAAAAAAAAGAAAAAGAATAAATAGATTTTTGTCAATTTTGATCAATTATGGAATGTTAATTTTTATAAGAATAATATACAGAAATGGTTTATGTATGAAATGATATGTAGATATGGAAAGATATACCAAATATTAATTATATAATTAAAAAAAAAATAATAAAAGCTACAAAATAAAATAATCAAATATAAGAAGATAATTTACTAGAAATAAGGGCTATTATAGAAAAATGTAGAGTATAGAAGTCGGGTAACAATAACCAATAAATTAAGCTAAGAAGAAACATGAAGAAGAAATAATAGATTAAGATATAGAAATAAAAGTTTGGACAAGAAATAGAGGAAGAAAACGCAGAAACAGTACTATACAAATTTTTTTTTTTTTTTAAATTAATTTCTAATGTTTATTATTTTTATTTTTCATAGAACCCAACCCAAATTTGAGAGTGTAAATATCATTAAAATATTATTTATTGCTAATAACTCTTTAAAAAATTTAATTAAAAATAATACCTAATTTTCCAAGTTAAAAAAAACTTTTTAACATTTTAAAAAAAATATAAACATGCTTATATGGAGGGGCCAATAATCGTTTAAAAATATACTGTCTGAACTTAAAAGAAATGTCATTGTTTGCTGAACCTAAATCATAACTTTTATGGGTCGACAAGAAATCACACTCGGTACTAGCGTTTCTAAATTTGGTAATTGATAAACATCACATGTATTATAAGCGGATTCTGCCGATATCCATTTAACCCCTGAAACACCGATTTGTAAAAAGTTGGTGTAGATGATTTACGTTATTTTTTTAATAATTTGTAGTAATTTTGTATTACCAATATTACAAAATTATATTTCCCAATGTTAAATGCATCAAATAATGAAGTAGTAAAATTTTATGTTAGTACGTTGTCTACCCAGGGCGACGTTGCTTCGTGATTTTAACAAAAATAATAGTCTCGTGGCCATTTGCACCGACTTAGTGTTTAAGTCTACTTAACTAAGTAGAGCTTAAAATTTAAGGCTCCCTTAAAAATATAACCTTTGCACCGTGTCAATAAAACGTCGACTTAGATAAGTAGCGATGCAGTTTGGTAACAACGCAAATTCTAGAAAATTTTTATTTTAATTCATGGGATTGGTAACAATTTTTAAATTTTTAGAAGTCATCTGACATTAATTGTTTGATTTTTTTATACAAAATGGAAAAACAACAAAATTTAGTAAAAATAAATAGAGGTCGTAATTATACAGAAGGAGAAAAACAATTTTTAATTAGTATTATATATCAATATAAGGCTAAAATAGAAAACAAAAAAGCTGATGCTGTTTCCCAACAAGATAAAGAAAAGGCGTGGAAAAAGATAGAAGCTGAATTTAATGCTGGTTCTCCTGGCTTTATTAATAGACCTGCTGAATTGAAAACCTGAACTAGCGAAATATCTTTAAACAAGTTAGCAACTGATCGATTGTATTCAGGCTATTGTTCCTAAAAGTATTTCATCTGTTAGCCACATTTCTTTTAAATATAAAATAATTGATAATAGGCTTGTTAATTTTTTTCAAGTGTATAGGTATATAACTATTTTTCTTAGATATTATCAGGAAACTCTTAAACGATCTTCTATTAAACTTGAATAAAACTGTTTCTTTGTAAAACCATATGTCTTAAAAAAAATTAAATTGTCCATAGTTTGAAAATATTTTGGCCGAACATATAGCCGTCTCGGAAAACCATATTCTATTATTTCCAACACATCATCATTAAAAATATCCATTATAGTTTTTTTTTAAATAGCGACAGCCAAACTAATAAATCAAGAAAACAACTAGTCCACAAACTTAGGTTAAGTTTTCTTTAAGCTTCCAAAATTGACCGCTTAAAATAAGTAAGCCTTAAATTGAGTTTGACATACGGTGCAACAAAAATATTAACTTTAAGCGACCCTTTAACCCTAAGCTTGATTTAAAATAGTCTGTGCAAACGGACATCACTGGTATAATTTTCATATTTTACTTGTTGGTACTTTTTTAACTAATAATAAAAAAAATCCCATATTAGTTTAGTCAACAAGTGCTTTTTGGATCAAATTTTTTTCTCCGCATCCGAAAAATATGAACGAGGTGTCAATCGATTTGGAATAGCGTGTAGATGATTTTTGAAAAATTCAAGAGCCGCTTGCAAATATTACAAAAACAATTAACTGAAAAAAATGGGGTTTCGTTTTTTGCAAATATCTCAAAAACTATTTGACATTTGACTATTAAAATTTGAAATAAGATTCAAAAAGATGAGGAAATTTACCAAAAAAAAATCTACCTCTCGGAACTGTAGGACCAATATTTATAATTTTCCCAAAGGGTTGAAAATACGGCCGAAAACGGGACTCTGGCTTGCGTAAGCGCCGCTAACTTTGAAAATTAAGAATTTAAAAATTCAAGCATCTACTGGATAGATTTATGAACAAGAATTCGCGGTCAAAAATTTTTTATCGTTGCCCAAAAACTAAAAAACCTCTAATTAATCCCGTCTGATGACGATGATCCCGAACATTTCCTTTTTTTATTTCGTTAAAAAAAATATGAAAGAGTGGGTGCCGTCCTAAGTAGACACACTGTATAATATTAATTATTAATATACTTTTTCATGTAATCGAATTAATTATATTGTATTTATTTGTAATTGGGTGAAGGATGCTGTATACCGCAAGGACTAAATGACGTTTTCGTTTCGTTTTGTTGTTGCCGGTTCGGTCGCTGAGCTCGATGGATCGTTGCACTGGCGCACTGCCGCTTCTTTCTGATCTACTTTTATTTTGAACAAAGGTCACTGAAGCGGAATTCTAATTAAACGAGTATGGGGTGAAGGAATTCAATTTCCAAGTCTCACACGAGAAGTTACAAAGTTAACGTAATCTTTTAAGTAGTTTTATTGTTAGGAAAATATCAATACGATTCAACGAAACAATTAATTAATTAATTATTAAGAATGATTAAACATAAAATATTGATGCTGATTCTCTGAATCTTTTTAACCTAAAGCTACGTACAGCAATTTGTATTTAAACTTTATGTCAATTATACTTTATATAAAAATAAGCATCTTGGGCTAAAATAACTAAAAAATATTAATTGGGAATTAAACCACTTGTTTTATACATATTTTAATTTATTTTTATTTTCGGTGAATAACCAGACACCGTTTTCAAAAAATGTCACCCCAAAACTTTCCCGACGATTGTCCAACACGAATGGTATATTTAATGTTAAAGTTTCACGTAAGCGTCACGTGGAAAGCGTCACGTAAGGAAAAAACGTTATGCCCCCTCCAGGCGATTCCCCTCTTTTTCTCTTTTTCTCTTTTTCTCTTGTCTCTTTCTACAATATGATGATAACATTTAAATAGAATTTTTTCTTAATTTTTTTTATATTTAATTTTTAATAAATGAAGAGAGAGAGAGAGAGAAATTGATTTTTGTCGATTTTTTTTTTGGGTTCTTCTTTCCTGATTTTTTCTCGTGTTTTCTCATTTTTCTGCTTTTTTTCTTTTTCGATATTCTATAATTTATCCTCATTTATTCTCATTGATTTTTTTCTGATTTTTTTCTTAATTCTCTGATTTTTTGGATTTCTCAGTTTTTTAGATTTTATTCCGATTTTTTGGATTTTTCCGATTTTTTCTGATTCTTTCCAATTTTTTTCTCGTTTTTTTCTCATTTTTTTTGTTTTTTCTTTTTATTTTGTTTTCTTTCTTTTGTTTTATAATTTTTTTCTTAGTCATTTGATTGTTTTCGATTTATTTCAATTCTTTCGACTTTTTGAACTTTTTTTCTGGGTTGTTTTTTTGCGATTTTTTTTCCAAGATTTTGCAATTTTTACAACTTTTTTCGTTTTTTGTTACGATTTTTGGCGTTTTTTGAATTGTTTTCGGTTTTTCTTGCAATGTTTTATATTTTTAGCGTTTTTTTGAATTTTTTCGGGTTTTCTTGCAATTTTTTAGATTTTTTTCGTTTTTTTTTCTGTAATTCACAACTTTATTTTTCATTTTTTTCCAATATTTTCTGATTGTTCCAAAATTTTCCAATGCTTTCTGTTGTTTGTTTTATTATTTTTTTCGATTTTTTTCTGGTTTTTAGATTCTTCCATTTAAAAATGGTCGTATAATCGTCCTGGGGATCTCGAAATGGATATTTCCATCTTTATCTCGAAAATTTTTTTAGCGCGTTCACCATACTTTCCCGACGATTGTCCTTATTTTTTGTCATGGTTTTGTTTTTTTCAATTTTTTTTTTTTGCTTTTTGATTTTTTCCCATTTTTTTCTCACTTCTCTGATTTTTCTGGATTTTTCACTTTTTTCTGATTTTTTGGATTTTTTCGTTTTTTTTCTGTTTATTTCCAATTTTTTTCTCGGTTTTTTTTCGCATTTATCTGTTTATTTGGTTTTTTTTCTGATTTTTTTTTTCGATTTTGTCTCATTTTTTTAAATTCTTTCTTTTCTTTTATAATTTTTTTCTTAGTCCTCTGATTGTATTCGATTTATTTTTGTTGCTTACAATTGTCTCCGGGTTATTTTTTTGCCATTTTTTTTCAAGGTTTTGAAATTTTTTACGACTTTTTCCATTTTTTTTTGCGATTTTTAGCGTTTTTTGAATTTTTTTCGGTCTTTTTTAAAAAAAATTTTTAGTTTTTTTTTCTGTAATTTACAATTTTATTTTTCATTTTTTTTTAATATTTTCTGATTGTTCCAAAATTTTCCAATGTTTTCTGTTGTTTTTTTCTTATTCTCTTTTTATTCTTTTCTGGTTTTTTAGATTCTTCTAATTTTTTCTCGTTTACGGTTTTTTTTCTGTTTTTCCTAGTTTTTCTGATTTTTTCGATTTTTCTAATCTTTCTCATTTTCTCTCATTGTTTTATAATTTTTTTTTGTCCTCTGATTGTTTTCGATTAATTTAAATTCTTTCGACTTTTTAATTTTTTTTTTGTTGGAATTGTTTCCGGGTTTTTGGGTTGTTTTTTTCCAAGATTTTGCAATTTTTTACGGCTTTTTTCGTTATTTTTGACGATTTTTAGCGTTTTTTGACTTTTTTCTGTAATTTACAATTTTATTTTTCATTTTTTTTTCAATATTTTCTGATTGTTCCAAAGTTTTTCAATGTTTTCTGTTGTTTTTTTCTTATTTTTTTCTGGTTTTTTATATACTTCTAATTTTTTCTCGTTTTTCGGATTTTTTTCTGTTTTCCTGGTTTTAATGGTTTTTTTCGATTTTTTCTAATCTTTTCTCATTCTTTTCTCATTATTTTATAATTTTCTTTTATTCTTCTGATTGTTTTCGATTTATTTCAATTCTTTCGACTTTTTAAACTTTTTTTTGTTGGAATTGTTTCCGGGGTTTTAGGTTGTTTTTTTTTTTGTTTTTTTTTGCGACTTTTTTCCGTTTTATTTTGCAATTTGTAGCGGTTTTTGATTTTTTTTCGGTTTTTTACAAATTTTTTTATTCGGTTTCTTTTATACTTTCCAATTTTATTTTTCATTTTTTTCCAATATTTTCTGATTGTTCCAAAATTTTCCAATTTTTCTTGTTGTTGTTTTTTCTTATTTTTTTCGATTTTTTTCTGGTGTTTTTAGATTCTTCTAATTTTTGTCTCGTTTATGGATTTTTTTTTCTGTTTTTCTGGTTTTCTGATTTTTTTTCGATTTTTTCCAATCTTTTCTCATTTTTCTCTCATTGTTTTATAATTCTTTTTAGTCCTCTGATTGTTTTCGATTTACTTCAATTCTCACTTTTTAAACTTTTTTTTGTTGGAATTGTTTCCGGGATTTTGGGTTATTTTTTCGTTTTTTTTGCGATTTTTTTCCAAGATTTTGCATTTTTTTGCGGCTTTTTTTGGTTTTTTTGGGATTTCTAGCGTTTTTTGATTTTTTTTTCGGTTTTTTACAATTCTTTTGAATTTTTTTCTGTACTTTACAATTTTATTTTTCATTTTTTTCCAATATTTTCTCATTGTTCCAAACTTTTCCAATGTTTTCTGTTGTTCTTTCTTATGTTTTTTTTTCTGGATTTTTAGATTCTTTTTCTGTTTTTCCTGGTTTTCCTGTTTTGTTTTGATTTTTTCAAATCTTTTCTGATATTTCCCTCATTGTTCTATTTCTTTTCTAATTCTTTCTTTTGGTTCCTAATTTTTTTTTCCTGTTTTTTTTTCCTTTCGATTTTTCGATTTGTTTTTTCATTTTTCAGATTTTTTCTTTTAGTTTTTTATCTTTTTCTGTTGTTTTGATTTTTTATGTTGATTTTTTCTGTCCCATTTTTTTCTTATTCTTCTGATTTTTGTTAATTTGTTTTCGATTTTTTTCGATTTCTTTGGACTTTTTCGTTTTTTTTCAGATTTTTTTTATTTATGACAGGTGACAGTTGGAAAAATAATCTTAACTGTTCTGAATAGAGTTTTTCAGGTACTTTTAAATGACATTTTCTGACAGTGTCACTTCCGTTTGACATATATCGGATAAACACTAATGGATTCTTCCGACAAATTGGATAAACGAAACCCATGTATCAAATTTCAGCTCAATAGGATTAAACGTCTGGCAAACTTCCATATGGAAATTGTAATCGTCTCAGAGATCTATTTCCGACTTTATTTCGAAATGTCCCCTCCTCGTTGGATGGTGGATCGTGAAACTAAAAACAAGTGATTTCAATTTTTTTGTTAAAAAAAATATTCACCAACTCTGACAACCATCATTATTTTAAAATTTTATTCCCATAAAGTATTTTTTACCGGCATACCCATAATTTGTTCCGCTGGTCGACACTGCATAAATATAATTCCAAAGCTTGACAACAAAAACCGAAATTATTTTTCTTTCGTAACCGCAAATCTTTTTAAGTTTCGTTTTCTGGACTGCAATATGAATCGGAGAAATACGAGATGTCCCGTTGTTATTGAATCGGAGCGAATAATGTGTCTAATTGTATCTGGCACGCGAAAGAATGTAAAGGATATTATTATTTTTGTGTAGTGTTTTGTTAAAAATATGTAGGTAGTGGGAAAGTAAAAATCAAATTTTTCTTCTACATTATTGAACTTTTTAATAAGAAACTAATTGTAAAACCTGTAATTATTTTTTCCGTCGACCGTCCATTTATGATGTATTTTAACCCATTCAAAATCGTTGATTAATGATTTTCTATTAATCAACAATTTTATTATATACAACCCAATGTACACCGCTCTTATACATTTATATTGGCAGTGACATTTGAAATCAAGTAGCTGCGTTAGCAGTGATGCCAGGTCTACCGTTTTTACGGTAGATCTACCTTTTTTTACTTTCTATCTACCGTGCTACCGCAGAGACTATCAATTCTACCGCAAAAATTGCAAAAATTGCAAAAATAAAAACACAAGGGAGTTTCTAGAATTTAGTATCTAATATCAAAAGTATAATAAAAAAGAATAAAAAATCTGAAAAATGTAAACAGATCAAATAATATGGAACAATTCAAAAATCAGTAATAAAATTCCATTAAAATTAAAAATAATAAAAACCACAATATTTAAAAGAAAATAAAATTGATAAAAAAAAACCAAATCCAGAAGAAATCAGCAAAAATTCAAAAATCGAATTAAAAAAGAAAATTTAAGGATTAGATAAGTAAAAAAAGAAAACAAAAAAATTGTAAAAGTAATTAAATATAAAAAAAATATGGGAAAAAATAGGATAAATGTCAGATAAAAGTAAAAAAATAATAAGAAATTAAAAATATACATAAATTTAAAAAAGACAAATTAAAGAAAATATAGAAAACTTTCAAAGGTTATAAAAATTTAACAAAATTAAAAAATTGGAATAGAAAAAACAGAGAACAAAAAATTGGGAAAATCAGAAAAAAGTTTGTGTGGTCGGGGACCCCGTCAGGAACCAAGTTCCCTACGTGATTTAATATATCTCTCTTTCTCGCTCTCTCTCTTTCTCTCCCTATTTTTTAAATTTTATTCGTATCTTTCCCTATATTTTCCTATTTTTCCCTACTTTTCTGTTTTTACTATTTTTTCTACTTTTTCTTATTTTCTCTATTTGTTCTTATTTTCTCTAATTTTCATTTTTTTTGTTCCTATTGTTTCCCATTTTTCTCTATTGCTCTTTTCACTATTTTTGTCCTGTTTTACATATTTGCATCTATTTTTCCCTATTTTCTCTATTTTTCCTTATTTTTCAATTTTCATTATTTTTTACCATTTTTCAGAATTATTCATTTTTTTTCCTATTTTGCACCATTTCTCATTATTTTTTTATTTTCTCATATTTTTTCCCAATTTCCTTTTTTTCTCTATTTTTTCCCGTTTGTCCCTATTTCGCTTTATTTTTCCTATTTCACTTTATTCTTCCCTATTTTCCTACTTTTCCCCATTGTTCGCTATTTGTCCCAATTTTTTTTTATTTTTCATTATGTTTTACAATTTTTCAGAATTATTCCTTTTTTTTCCTATTTTGCACCATTTCTCATTATTCTTCCCTATTTTCCCTACTTTTTCCCATTTTTTGCTATTTTTCCATATTTCCTCTATTTTCCCTATTTTTCTATATTTTTTATTATTCTTTACTATTTTTCCCAATTACTCCTTTTTTTTCCTATTTTGCACCATTTCTCGTTATTTTTTCTTGTTTTCACCTATTTTTTCCCCATTTACTTTTTTTCTTGTTTTTTTTTATTTTCCTCTATTTTTTCGTTATTTTTCCCTGTTTGTCCCAATTTTGCTTTGATTTCCCTATTTCACTTTATTCTTATCTATTTTCCCTATTTTTCTCTATTTTTCATTATTTTTTACTATTTTTCAGAATTATTCCGTTTATTTTCCTATTTTGCACCATTTCTCATTATTTTTTCCCATTTTCTCCCATATTTTCCTTTTTTCTTTTTTCTTGTTTTTCTCTAATTTTTCCTTGTTTGTTCCTATTTTGCTTTAATTTCCCCATTTCACTTTATTCTTATTTTCCCTACTTTTCCTCATTTTTCGCAATTTTTCCATATTTTCTATATTTTCCAGATTTTTCTAATATTTTTTATTATTCTTTATTATTTATCCCAATTACTTTTTTTCCTATTTTGCACCATTCTTCATTACTTTTTCCTGTTTTTCTCCTATTTTTTCTTATTTCGTTTTTTTCCCTATTTCCTTTTTTTTCTTGTTTTTCTTTATTCTTCTCTTCCCTATTTTTACCTGTTTGTCCCTATTTTGCTTTATTTTACCTGTTTCACTTTATTCTTCCATATTTTCTCTACTTATCCCCATTTGTCGCTGGTTTTTCCTATTTTCTCTATTTTTGCCTATTTTTCTGCTTACTTTTTCATTATAAAATTTCGTCGTTCGCGTCAGCGTCGTATTCAATATTCTATCCAATCTACTAATCACTAATAAACCATAGTGCAAAAAACGAAATTATGACGTCATATGACAGCTACCGTTTTCAAATCCAAATCTACCGTTTTCTACATTGCAAATCTACCGCCTTGGCCATTTTAGATCTGGCAACACTGTGCGTTAGTACTATCTTTATTTTTGAAAAGTATGGTCGACGGAAAAGTTCTGTAACCAACTCGTCAATTAAAATGGGGATTAACAATCTCGAACATTAACGCGTTCGCTTTGCTCACGCGTTAAATTATCTCGATTGTTAATCGCCTTTATTAATATACTTGTTCGTTAAATAACTGTTAATTAAATAGATCCATTTATAAAGAGCAGATTTTTTGAGAAAGATAATTAATTTTGACGTTCAATACTGTTTTGATTATATCAAAAACTATTTTTTTTTCCTTATTTCCTCGAATTATATAAATATAATTATAAATGTTTATTATAACGAAACTACCAACTTTCACAAGTCCAATTCTGTGTCGACTTCATTAAAATTCTTAAATCGTCTCGAAGCCGCGAGAATTGTATACATACACGGCGGCCGATGACTGCCAAATTTTTTAATATTGATGCATCCTTATGCGATCACCGGGTCTGCGAGCTGCCAAACTGAATGATTAAATATTTCAGTCCGGGCTATAGTGAGTTGATCGAACTACTTTGAAAAGGTCAAATATGGAATATAAACCGTGAATCGGACTTGCGACCTTCTGAAGGGACGAAGTTCACAATTAACAATCATATTAATACGTAAAGAGAAAACTTTGGATCCCTTTTTAAATTGCGCGAACGGAGTAGTGTAAGATTTTGTATAGTTAAATATACCGGAGTAGTGCAGAAAGCTAAAATTAATGTATAATGTGTTAGAAATAAATTAAACAAATATTACATCATTGTTTATATCAAACATTATACTATTTTTAATTATCGGTATCATAGCCGAATGGGCTAAGACGCTGATTTTTTAAGACACTATTCCCTCGAATCGTAAACCTGTCAATTTTTTTTTTATACAAGTTTTTACTTTTCATTATAAATTATTTTTGAAGTAAAAACTTCTCTAGATTTTTAGATTGGTAAAAAATAGAAAAGGGAGAAAATTGAATAAAATATAAAAAAAAATGAAAAAATAAGAAAAAATAGAAAAAACCGGATAAATAGGAAAAAATGGTACAAAATTGGAAGCAATAGGAAAATAGCAAAAAAACGAGAAATCTATGGAAAAATAGGCAAAATGGGAAAAATAAAGAAAAAACAGGGAAATATAGGCAAAAATGGGAAAAATGAAAAAACAGAAAAAATTGGAAAAAAATAGAAGAACATCAAACAGGAAAAAATAGTAAAATATAGGGACAATAGAAAAACTGGGAAAAATTGGAAAATTATGAAAAAAATAAGAAATAATAGGAAAAAATAGAGAAAAATAGGAAAAAATTGAAAAAATAAAGAAAGAGAAAAAATAGGTACGAACATAAACTTTAAATTTTTAATGAATTACGATTGAATTTCGATCACCGGGCGCCGACTAGTTTTAATAAATAAGTAAAAAATAGAAATAGTTAAATAAAATCTGTTTGCATAATATTTATTGAAATCATACGAAATCCCAAAAAAGTCACTATAACGTACAATTCAATAAATCTTTGAAGTAAGTAATTGAAAAAAAAAAATTTAAGGATTAATTGTAATTTCTTTTGTCTCAATTTATTAAAAAAAATGACATTTCTTTGCTAATTTTGGAGTAAAGTTAGCAAAAAAATTACTATAAGGTGCATGAATATTAATTTACCCAGCCCTGAATATATTATTAATTTTTCGTCATTTTGAAATATTTTTTACATCTTATATCAAATCTCTCACAGTCTATATGAGAGGTTGATAATAATTATTTTCAAACATAGACATTTATATCTCTTAATTATTTCTCAAGTACCGCTGGAGAAATTGCCTAATTAAAAAAAATAAAAATAAAATTAAAAAATGTTTGTGCTTTCCGTACGTGATTTAATCTCTTTCTTTCTTTCTTTCTCGCTCTCCCTTCCCTCTCTCCTTAGATATCTCTATTTACTCCCTTTTTTTCAATTCTTACAATTTTTTTAATATTTTTGAAATTCTTTCAATTTTTTTCTAATTCTTTCTGTTTTTTTTTCAGTTTTTTTGAATTTTTTCATTTTTTCCATTATTTTCATCTTTTTCCAATTTTTTCTGTTTTCCAATTTTTAAAATTTTTTCCAACTGTTTTCAATGTTTTCCAATTTTTTTAATTTTTTTCCAATTGCAATTTTTCCATTTTTTCCAATTTTTTTTTAATTCTTCCGATTTTTCCAGTTTTTAACAATTCTTCCAGTTTTTCCAATTCTTCCAATTTTTTCGAATTTTCTCCATTTATTTTTCAATTTTTTTCTAATTTTTTCCAATTTTTTCCAATTCCATTTTTTCCACTTTTTTTATTCTTTTTTCCTGTTTTACCCCATATTTCCTTTATTATCCCCATTTTCTTTATTTTTCCCTGTTTGTCAAAGTTGAATTTAATAATCGTTACTAAAGAACGAATAGTTACTTTTTCAACACTCTAGTTTCAATAATGACACAAAACAAGCTGGTCGCGCTTTTTTTCGGTAGGCTAAATTTTATTATTTTTATTTCCCTACCGTAAGCCGCGTTAAGAAACCACGTTCCAAAAATCAAGTTTCAAACATGACAAAAAAAAAATTAAAAATGAAAAAGAAATCTTTTTACGAGTTTCTGTATTTAGAAAATTAAGAAATTTAACGAAAGTAAATAATGAATAAGGTTAGGCTAATGGATATTTTCGAAATCTGCAGACAGACAGTTTTGTTTCATTTAAAAATTATAAACATTTGAATTTTCAAAATACTCATGTAAAACTTGCACAAATAACCATTTTTTTTAAAAATTCAAATTTTTAATCTGCGATTACTCTGTTAATTTCAAAGATAAATAATTTTCTTGAATAAGGATGAATATATGGACTTTCTTGTGAGAAAACTAATTTCTGCAATTTCCATCATTTTCATTGCTATTTTTGGTCTTACAAAACTTTTTGAATTCGTTCTATCCTGAAACTAACAGAGCTAGGTAGGTTCAATCTGCGGCCAACAGAGGCCTATTGTGGCTCACCCCTATGGGCTATAATTCACCATACAATCCACATTTCCAGGGCAGGGCAGGAGCATAAAATATGCTCCGCCGTTTCGTCTTCCACACTGCAGAAGCGACAGTCCGATGTTTGACTCGGACCTAGCTTCTTCAGATGGTACCGCAGACGACAGTGCCCTGTAAGCAGTCCCATTAGGATGCGTAGATCACTTCTACTCCATTCTAGGATCTGCGATAGGGTGATAGGTACCTGAGGGTTTGACTATAAACGCCTTAGAGTGAGCTAACCCAGGAATATCTTTCCAGTGCTGGAGAGTTTTCCTCTCGGCCCATTTCCAGATAGTGTCTTTGGCACTGCTTTTGGCTATGCCGAAAAATGGTTCCGGTCCAATGAACTCGGATTCTGCACCTCTTTTCGCAAGGGTGTCGGCTTTCTCATTGCCCTCCACCCCTTCATGCCCAGGTACCCAGAGTAGGGTTACTCTGTTATTGGTAGCAATGCGATCCAGGGATTCGATGCAGTTCCACACCAGCTTCGAGTCCAGCCGGCTGGAGCTCAGTGATTTTAAAGCTGCCTGGCTGTCTGATAAAATATAAATACTTTTGTTGACAAGATGATGGTTTACCAACTCTCTTGCACACAATTCTATAGCGAAAACCTCCTCCTTTCTATCCTGAAACTAATAGAGCTAAAGAAGAACTGGAGTTCTTTTTAGAATCTACCGGTTTTCTGCCAATTCTCGTTAAAATCTCAGTAATGACACATTTTTGAAAAAAATCAAACCTTTCAATTTGCAAAATATGTAGAAATGGTGCTCTCATATTTTTTCTTAAAAATCCAAATTTTTAATCTGCAATTACTATGATGAATATAGAATTTTATAGACTTTCTTAAGTCGTTTTTCTCTGAAACTAATAGAGTTAGAGAAGCAGTGATGTTTTTCTTGGAATTTACGCATCTTAGATTATCTTTCTGGCAATTTTCGTTAAAATATGAGTAATGAGGCATTTTTGAAAAAATTCCAATGTTAAAAACGTTTTAATTTGCAAAATATGCAGAAATTGCGCTCTCACCATTTCTTTTTATTTAAAACTTTTGACCTTAATTTAACATTTCAAAGATAAATCTAATTTTCACAATGTTTTAAAATAATATTACATTGTATAAAACATAGTTTAATAATAATTATTCATAAGAGTAATTTTTCTTGAATAAATTTTATTAAATCAAATCTTTATTATATTTAAAAGATATCAGTTACTTAATATTACATAATATTATCTTGTTGTATATTACCGAAGAAAAGAATCGAAACTTTGAGTTCTCGTTTTTGGACATCGAAGGAGTTCACTGGCCGATTCGGAATCGAAAAAAAAAACCTTCAGGCAAAGATGTTAAAACCAGTTTCTATAATGTAAAGAGCGTCATCATCATCTTAATCATCGTATAGGTACGTTATGTCCGGCAACTTGTAGATAGATTAACATCTACTTATGGACTGGTACCCAACGCAGTGTGGTACCGCGTTATTGCACATTTTGTCCTAAATAATTTTTTCTACGTCTGAACGTAAATTGTAATTCTATAATATCGTCGTTCCAAGGATTGTATCATCGAGAGAATTAAATTTTAATGTCACTCTTATTCTTATTCTTTAACAATATTGATTCTGTTATTTGTAAATATATAATGTTACTGTTCTCTGTAGAGACACCAAGTTGAGCAAAACTTTATTTTAGTGATATTATCTTTACTTGGTTTTATTGTAAAGCTTATTTAGTATTTAGCAACGAAAATTAGAGTGAAGAAGTTCTATCTGAAATAACAGCAGAAAGATTTTTAAAATTGGTGTTTTTATTGAAATTGTTATCATCTATTGTAAATTATTAGTCTTGTCGATCCGGCAACATCCATAAAATATCTAGGAGTCATTGACTCGTTATCCTTGAAACAGTGTTTTTCTATTCCGCTTCACTTAATTATATGATGTGAAATAGCAGACTAGTCCTCATTTACAAATAATAGGTTTTACAATACACCTACCGTCGTTAATGTCAGTGCAAAAAAACGTATCTCAATTTTTTTATGATAGATCAGACGAAGGAGTATGATAATTTATTTATTCTTGTTATTCGTAATCATGATTTTATTACATTGGAAATTTCATTGAATAACGTGATCCTTAGGATCTTTATAATACATCTTGCAGCAACATTTGATGTTTATTTACTCAGAAAAAATATTTAAATGCCGAATTCAAATCCAGGATTTCGAACACTCCTAAAAAAATTAATTTAAAGAACAAGATTGTGTTATTGAATGATAAAGGTATTATGTGCTTTAATTCTAGTTTCTATTTGTCTACCTACAAGATTGTCTGATGTAAACGTTATTAATTAAATGAAAATGGTGTTTTAGAAGAAATTTATGTAATTTTTTTTTTATCAATTTAACAATAAAATATATTTGTTTATAATGTACAATTCTGAAGTCTATCAAATTCTTCGCCAAACAGAGATTTATACTACAGTGTTTCAAAAGTCTGGAAACGGTTCTGCGTGTTTCAAGATGTTTCGTTTTTTTTTTCTTCTGCAACCCTGTATTTTCATAATTCCTCTGCTCCGTATATTTTAATTTCAGACTCACTTGATATCCCTTCTTAATTTCCTCGCATCGTGTCCCTTCTCAACTTATCTTGATTTCCTTCTCTTTTTGATTTTACTATAAAATATCTTGCCCATGTTAACAATTCATCTCTTTACCTCATCAGTCAGAACAATTAAATATCGTCTCTATCGCTTGTTGAAAATTTCTTTTCTTCCCCTCGATATATAGCGGTTTTCTGAACTAGGTTTTTTTTCTCTACATTGCGTTTTTCCTAGACAGAGCCTTTTTTCCTAGACAGAGCCTTTTTTCCTGGGACATGGCTTTTTTTCCGGAACATAGCTTTTTCCTGGACATGGCTTTTTTCTGGAATGAACTTTTTTTTGGAAACGAATTTTTCTTTGAACGTCTCTTTACTGGACCAGAACCTGCTATCGGACTGAAACATCTTTTCACAGCCGGATCCAGAAAGTTTTTCGATTTATTGCTGTCTCTTTTCTTCCGGATACCAGAAAAGACTACCGGAAGAAACTTGATGATAAGAAAAACAAAACCAAGATAAGTTCCATTTTCCCGAAAAAAAAATAATGAAAGGTCTCTGAAGATAATAATAATTTTTTTTCTCTTCAATAAAACAAGTAACGTTTTATTTCCTTAAACCCACAAAAAGAAAGAAAGAAAATGAAATTTATCATAGTTTTTTTTGTCAATTGTTTCTAAATACATCAAAAAATCAATTAGACTGGCGTCCAAAGTTTTTTTTTTGTTTAATATTTTACTTTTTGATATATTTCAAATTCCATAATAAAAAGAAATGAGCTTAAATCACATTTATTACTAAATCAGATTTCTATGCGCTTAAAATTCAAAAACATTCATTTTTCTTTGCTACTAGAGGCCATTTTGAATTAATTTAAAAGCAAATGTGACTTTTGAAATACCCTCTATATTTATTTTACTCAATAGCAGTTTCTCTGTTCAACTCATAAAAAATGTACTTAACAAATATGAGAGATTTTACACTTGATTTTCACTCCGCTACTGTTTTCTTATTAGAAAATCTTGATTTATCTTTCAATGGAAATCACTATCCCAAAATTGTTCTCCACGTACCGGAAATCAAACTTTTTTACGAGAATTTTTTTCTCTCAATGACCATCAAACACTTGAATTTCACTTCTCTAATCTAATTGATGATGATTTTTCTTCCAACGGAAATTATTATCGTAAGAATTGTTACTCTGATTATACTATCAATGAAAATCACATTTTAACGGATATCTACTCCTCAGCTTCTATTCGTATTAAAAAATACAGGCTCGATGTTAATTTTTTTTCAACTTATCTTACTTTATCACCTTAAAGAAAATTACTTATCTTTAATATTAATTTTTGAAATTTTTTGATTGATCAAAATTTTTGAAATTTTTTAGATATTTTTGATGAAATTCCTGAATTTGTTTGATAGAATTATTTAATTTTTTTTAGACAAGTTTGCTTTAAAATAAAAATACTCTGTGTCGAAAAATAAAAACTAAATTTTTCCATTTTCTTTCAACAAAACCTTGTTTTTCTTACATAACAAGAAAATCAAGTCTTTTAATTTCTTTTTAAAATAGAAATTTTCTTTTGCAAAATAAATTAAAAATTAAATCTTATTATATTTGTAACAAAAAAAGGTCACCATATTTTTCAAACATTTCTCTAATTAATAAAATCTATGACATTATCGCTTTCCCAATGATCAAGAAGATTTATTATGAACTGCAATTTTAACGAATATTTGTTTATTATATTTCCTATTGGTTCTCAATTTTTAGTAGCACAGTGACGTGCTCTTAAATTATTTTTATTCCAAATTAATATCAAATGAATTCTGTCTCAAATTTTATGTCCTAAATAAGTTTTCACAATTTTCTCTCTGAGGTGGATAGAATCAAAAACCTCGTCCAGAGAATTTCCTATTTTATTATGTGAGCAGGTGGCAATCTATTGCTCGGCACTCCATTTTTAACATGTTACTTAAAGAACAAATCTTAATTTTTGAAATTTTTCATTGATCAATTTTTCATAGAAATTAAAACGTATTGATTCTCAATTTTAGTAGCACAGTGACGTGCTTTTAAATTATTTTATAAAATCTGCTTAAAAATGCATTTTCTACAAGATATGCTGCATTTGAAAGATTTTCCGTCCGAAGAAAAGTTTTTGAGAGCAGCGCCATCTACATTTTGACATATTTAAAATAAATTTATATCCAAAACTGAAGCTATCTCAGTGCTCTGCAAACTGGCTTTTACAGAATTAAAATATCTCTATTCATTTCCAAAATATCCAGCCTGGGAGTTTTTATTGGTACACCCTGTATGGTCGCTTCATTAGGAATCGCTGAAGTAGGACCAATAGAATATTTCACATTTCTAGTCGTCTTTGTTGTGAATAAAAATCGAGAAATTTTTTTCTTCATTCTATCGATCATAATTAATCCATCATTATGTAACAAAAGAAATTGTTTAACAAATAAATTACAAGAATCATAAAAGTATAATTTTCTTTTTATGTAATTAACGTAAAATGAAAACTTCCAAGTTATTAAATATTTCGATAAAATCTCTACTGCTAACTTTTATAGTCTTTATAACGACTACTTTTCTATTTGGATGTAAGATTTGAAGTCTTGTAATACACAAAATAATTAAAATAAAATCTACATTTTTTCTTATATTTTTTTTTTAACATAAATCATCTTATTTTTTATTCTTTTCTAAATTAGCGTAGGGCCCAGTCCGTCCCTGTGTACTTGATTGGATCCTGACCTGGGGACTTGTTTAAGGATGTTGAAGTCAGACATCGCAATAAAATTTTTATGAGTTAATAAAAAAGTTATTCAAAAATTACAAATGCCAAGAAAATTAATAACAAAATTTATTTTCACATTTAAACAAATAATAAATTACGATATTATATAGAATCATTGAACGGATTATACTTTCTCTAAAGAATTTCTATTAACAAAACAATAAAAAAAATCCATATAATTTGATTATTAAATTTATTTTCAAACGTAAAATATGCACACTTTCGAGATAATAATGTTATAACTTTTCCTATACGGAAACAATTTGAATTCGCTCTCTTCTGGGTCTTTTTTTTTGTAATCTAACCCAGGGCAGTCACGTTGATTAAAGAACTACGTTGGAATGGTTACGGATCGGCATGAATTTCCATTAGTCGCTTTTACATAAGAAAATTATGTTCTGCATGAAATACACACGGCGGAAACGAATTTCAACGATCTGGAAACAAGAAAATCCTCGAATTATATCAGAAAAGGAAAGTCAATTTTTTTAAATCAGCGAAATTAATAATGTATTTAAATAAATTAATTTATATAATATCAAGAATACACTGGCGCCCTTTAAATCTTTGAAAAATCCTTCCTCAGCTATAATTAAAACTTAATAATATATTAAAGCTTGAAACCACCCTTAAAAGTCTCAAAAGTTTTTTAGTAAAACTTTTAAAGTCAAATTACATTTATTTTCAATTTATTTAGAAATCTTTACAAAAAATTGGTACTAATTAGTACAATAAAATTGATCCTTTTCACGGCTACGAAATTAATGTCCAATTAAGTTTAGTGTTACAAAATTTTTTCTTCGAGGCTCAAATAATACCAAGAATACACTGGCGCCCTTTAAACCTTTATCTTTGAAAAATCCTTCCTAAGCTATAATTAAAACTAAATAATATATTAAAGCTTGAAACCACCCTTAAAAGTATCAAAAGTTTTTTAGTAAAACTTTTAAAGGCAAATTATATTTATTTTCAATTTATTTAGAAATCTTTACAAAAAATTGGTACTAATTAATACAATAAAATTGATCCTTTTCACGGTTACGAAATAAATGTCCAATTAGGTTTAGTATTACAAAATTATTTCTTTGAGACTCAAATAATATCAAGAATACACTGGCGCCCTTTAAACCTTTAACGTTAATTTTGTTACTGCTTCATTTTAATCGTACTTTCCAATTTAATATCGGAGAGGATTAGAAAATTGAAATAATGCAACTGTCTCTGATTTGTCGGTAATCTTCAAATTAAAATCACACCTTAGTACAACATAAGCGATTAAATAGAAATAACTAATAATTAAATAAATAGAAAGTACGGAAAATAGTCATAATTGGAATTAACAGTATCCACTAACAAAAAAATAATGATTTCTCCGAGTAGATCACAAAATTTCACTTAATAAAATTTAATTAGTATATTAAGAATTAATTTCTTTATCTAATTTGTTATCTGTGATTTAACCATGTTTTTTGTCAATTTCATCAAAACAAAGATTCGATATCATTGGCAAGAAAATAATTGTAATTTTTAAATCCAGGGTAGGGTACATAACAAAAAAGAAAAAAATAGGGGCATAAAACAATAGTAGTAAAAAAAAGGGGAAACAAGGGACATAAAATAATAGTTGTAAAAAATAAGAAAAATAGGACAAAAAAAAATAGTAAAAAAATGAGGCATAATAATAATAGTTGTTAAAAAATTGGGATGAAAAAACAATATTTGTAAAGAAGAGGAGAAAAAATGGGTCAAAAAATGGGGTCATAAAACAATAGTTGTAAAAAAGGGGAAATATGGGGCAAAAAACAATAGTTAAAAAAACGGGGGGAGGAAAATCGGGAATAAAAGCTATAGTTATTAAAAATGGGGGGGAAAATGTGGGATAAAAAACAATATTATGTGTAAAGAATAGGAGGAAGAAATGGATCTAAAAATGGAGACATAAAACAATAGTTATAAAAAATGAGGAATATGAGACAAAATATCAATAGCTTAAAAACAGTGGGTGGGGAGAAATCGGGCATAAAAACAATAGTTGTTAAAAAGGGGGAAAAACTCATCAAGGGATTTCAATCATACATTTTTCAAGAATATTTTATTTCAAATATTCCTCAAGGACATTTCGTGGATTTTTCAAAGACTTTTATAGGAATTTGAATGGATTTTTTCAAGAATTTTAAAAATTCTCATCAAGGATTTTTTATTCACACATTTTTCAAGAATATTTTTTATGGATTTTTCAGGAATCTTTTGAAGACTCATCAATGATTTTTCGGTTACACATTTTTTAAGAATATTTGATTTTAAGTATTCCTCAAGGATTTTTCAAGGACTTTTCTACGAATTTTAATGGATTTTTTTCAAGAATTTTTAAAAGATTCATCAAGGACATTTTTTTAACACAATTTTCCAGAATGTTTTAAGTATTCCTCAGGGACTATTCCTGGATTTTTTGAGGAGTTTTCTAAGATTTTTTATGGATATTTCAAGAATTTTTTGAAGACTGATCAAGGATTTTTTAAGAATATTTGATTTTAAATATTCCTCAAGGACTTTTCCATTATTTTTAATGGATTTTTTTCAAGAAATTTAAAAAGACTCATCAAGGACTTTTTTTACACATTTTTTCATGAATATTTTAAGTATTCCTCAAGGACTCTTCGTGGAGTTTTCCAGGAGTTTTCTAAGATTTTTTATGGATTTTTCAAGAATTTTTCAATTAATTATCTAGGATTTTTAATGGATTTTTTTTAAAGAATTTTTAAAAGACCCATCACGGATTTTTTAATCACACATTTTTTAAGAATATTTTATTTTAAGTATTCCTCAAGGATATTTCAAGGACTTTTCTAGGATTTTTAGTGGATTTTTTTCAAGAATTTTTCAGGACTCATCAAGAATTTTTCTTTCACATATTTTTCAAAAATATTTTAAGTGTTCCTCAAGGACTCTTCGTGGATTTTTAGAGGAATTTTCTAAGATTTTTTTTTATGGATTTTTCAAGCATTTTTCAGGAATTTTTTTAAGACTGATCAAGAATTTTTCAATCACACATTTTTTAAGAATATTTGATTTTAAGTATTCCTAAAGGATTTTTTAAGGACTTTTCTAGGATTTTTAGTGGATTTTTTTCAAGAATTTTTTAATACTCATCAAGGATTTTTCTTTCACATTTTTCAAAAATATTTTAAGTATTCCTCACGGACTCTTCGTGGATTCTTCCAAGAGTTATCTAAGATTTTTTATAGATTTTTCAGGAATTTTTTGAAGACTCATCTAGGATTTTTCAATCACACATTTTTTAAGAATATTTGATTTTAAGTATCCTCAAGAATTTTTAAAAGACTCATCAAGAATTTTTCTTTCACACATTTTTCAAAAATATTTTCGTGGATTTTTCCAGGAGTTTTCTAAGATTTTTCAAGAATTATTCAGGAATTTTTTGAAGACTGATCAAGGATTTTTCAATCACACATTTTTTAAGAATATTTGATTTTAAGTATTCCTCAAGGATTTTTTAATTGGTTTTCTAGGATTTTTAATGGATTATTTTCAAGAATTTTTAAGACTCGTCAAGAATTTTTCTTTCATACATTTTTCAAGAATATTTTAAGAATTCCTCAAGGACTATTCGTGAATTTTTCCAGGAGTTTTCTAAGATTTTTTATGGATTTTTAACAGTTTTTCAGGAATTTTTTGAAGACTGATCAAAGATTTTTAATCACACATTTTTTAAGAATATTTGATTTTAAATATTATTCAAGGATTTTTCAAGGACTTTTCTAGGATTTTCAATGGATTTTTTTCAATCACCTTTTTTAACATATTTTTTTAAAGAATATTTGATGTTAAGGCTGGGCTTTAGGCGGGAAATGTACATGTGTAAACTATAGTGTGAAACATGGTCACCTTATTACGCACAGATCAAACAAACAAAAGCAAATATATTGAAAGTTAAATTAAAAATGTGTTTATAGAGGTTAATTCTTTGCAATAGTCTGGTTTTTAACTAAATTCTACTACAAATAAAATCACAAATAAATCTTAAAAATCGTGTAAATTATCGTACTATATTGTATCTCGATTTTTATAAAACTGAACTAAAAAATTTAAATTCTGATATGGCCAATGCATAGAATATCAATTTTTCTTTAGTTTGGATTATCAAACTTGTCGATTATTAAAGTAATAGGTGTATTTCTTTTGCACTTGGGTCAGTTCACTTGGATCACTTTTGAATGGGTCAAAACTGACCACGCAAAAGTACAAATAAAACGCTCCTATCGAATCAACTGACGTTGTCGTTCGGTTCCTGTCAATTATCATCTGCGACTAGCATTAAAGCACCAAAAAAAGATCATAAAGAAATGGCCACCGACACCTATAATTTTCTTGGAGAAAATGTATTCCTACAATTGAACATTAAACGTTACACCGTATATATGGAAGTCTTTTCTTACGAAATATTTACTAAAATCATATTATCTTCCTCACTAGACGAAGTGTCGCCTTCCATTTTATTAAAATCTAGATTTTTAATTTGCTCTTGATAAGTCCACTTTTTTTAGGTTATCAAATGATTTTAAAAACCCCGCGATCTGTTTCGGATCACTTTTGAACCATTTCAGCGGGTGGTGCAGCATCGGTAAGGGGGGAAGTGACCCAGGTCATTTTTGATTCAGTTCAGTTGCAAATAAAACAGTGAAGCAAGTGACCTAGAACTGAACTGAACTGATCCAAGTGCAAAAGAAATACAGCTAATATAAATGTTCTGTGCGAAGTTAACTATAAATTGACAAATTAATCTAAATAAAATATGGCGTTTGTATATGAGAATGTGAGAAGGCGGAAATTACTGATATTATTTGTGACATTCACTAACAGATAGCGCTACTAAAAGTCAGACGATCTATTGAACTTTGAACCTTAAAGTTAATCAGACAAAGCTTATATTCATTAATATTGTATGTTAGATGATATTATTTTGCTGAGTTATTGTAGAAAGATTTCGCATATACATAGACTGATTTCGGAACTATATACCAGTAATTCGCAAAAGTTTTTTAACAACGCAACTTTTTTATTGTATAAGTTACAAATAATTTTAATATTTTTATATTGAATGGAAGTGACTTTTACTTGATGAACATCCATGTTAAAGATTAAATAACACGAGTACTGTTCGATATTCATTTTAATTTACAAACTTACATATCATATGTTTCGATATACAATATCTTCTTCAGATATAAAATCAGAGTCAGAGTACTAACCTAATATGTTAATGATTGGGGAATTCCAAAGTTATGTAGAGATTAAGCAATTTAAGGGCCAAGTTGGGGCCAACTTATAGGGCCAGTTAATGAAACTTGGAATTTGACAATAATTGCAAACAATCCGAAACTTGGGATTTATGGTTGATGTCAGAAAACTATAAACTATAAAAATTTGCAATTTGTTTAATCGCCAAAAATAAATAAGAAAGTATAACTCCTTGGTTAAAATTTCAAAAAACGTGCAAATTGACAAAAAGTTTTAAGATTAGGTGACATGAAAAACTAAAAGTTTAAGTTGTAAAAAATGAACGTACCGTTTTATTTCAACCAACACAGAACACGACACTATAATTAATACTACAAAAACTAATCCAGTATCTACTTAAGAACAAAAAGCAATATAAAAAATACACAAAGGGATCAACTTGAAAATACTAGTGCGAAAACTGTTGGATAATAGGATGAATAAAAACATTAAAAACGGTGGAAAAGTCTCTATTCAACTAACTACTCTCTATTCAACTACATTTTATATTCTTATATTAATCTAACAACGCACTTTTAAGAAAAATAAACATTCAGGTTATAGGACGGATATGGCAGCGTCATCGTGCACTTAAAATAAACTAATAAACATATTAAATATACATACTAGCCCTTAATATTATTTCTTCTTTCAGAAGTATAGTAAACATTTATTAAATTAGTTTTTGTAAATATTCCAACAAAAACAACCAAGACTCACATAAATAAAGAATTTGTAGATAAGTCAAATTCGATGATTTAACTGTTTTGGATTCGCTGGTTACATGTATCTTTGAGGGAATCTCAAAAATAACAAATAGCGAGTTGGTCCAACTTTTTAATATGCATGATTGTAACTGGATTTATGAAAAGTAATTAGTTGGTCGAATAGAGTGCCACAAAAATAAATAATAATTAAATTTTGGTAAGAAAACTGCGAGTTAAAAAATAACTTTCAATAGTGCAGCTTTTTGCCAATAGATACCATCATTTTTTGGAAAGGTGTATATATATTTTATTTGAATATCCAAGTGCTGGCTTTCCCGCCTAAATCCCAGCCTTAAGTTCATAAAGAATTTTTCAAGGACTTTTCTAGAATTTTTAATGGACTTTTTTAAGAATTTTTAAAAGTTTCCTCAAGAATTTTTCTTTCACATATTTTTCAAGAATATTTTAACTATTCCTCAAGGGCTCTCCGTGGATTTTTTCAGGAGTTTTCTAAGATTTTTAATGGATTTTGTCAAGACATTTTCAGGAATTTTTTGAAGACTCATCAAGGATTTTTCAATCACACCACATTTTTCAAGAATATTTTAAGTATTCGTGGATTTTCATGGAGGTTTCTAGAATGTTTATTGATTTTCAAGGATTTTTCAGGAATTTTTTAAGACTCACCTCGGATTTTTCAAATATTCGTCATGGACTTTTCAAGTAGTTTTCTAGAATTTTTTATAGAGTTTTCAATGATTTTTCAGGAATTTTTTTAAAACTCATTAAGGATTTTTCAATCACACATTTTTCAGGAATATTTTAAGTTTTCCTCAAAGACTCTTTGTGGAATTTCCAAATAGTTTTCTAGGATTTTTTTAGGAAACAGATTCACAAAAGTTTAATGAATTATATTGCAAAAATGGGAAAATTTACAGGAAATCTTGTTGCTAATCAAAACATTAAACAATAACAATTCAATATACCAGGTGATGTTAAGGTACACTCAATAACTTCGTTAATTTTAATAAAACATTGAGTTTTTTAAAAAAGTTTTTTTTCCTTAAGATCTGTTCATTTAATGGACGAAAATAAAAAATTGATAGTTTCATTGAGAAAAAATTCCTTTTTCTTTCAATTTAGTGCTGTTTTTCAACAAATATGGTCGTGTGGTATATCGTTGCAACGAGATTGACAACAGAATGCGATAGTTGACAACAGTATACAGGATACCATTGAAAAGTAGAAAGTTGGTACCACTTCCTGAAAAACCGGAAATGATATTTTCGATCTAAGAAATGTCATAATTAAATCTAATATAATTATCAAAAATTTTAATCCTTCACCTTTATCGTTGTCACCCGGTACATTTCATCTAAAAGTTGTAGTAATTGTTGTAATTTTATACATTTTATGGTAGGTACTGAAAGTAAACGCTCGAGTACCACCAATTGAATAATGCCAATCGATAAAAATAAAATAAATCATAATACTAAACAGTTAACGGTACCATAAAAAGGAAGTGTAGGAGTAATATTGAAAAGGAAATCGGTTTAATAGTTATTTAATCGATGCAATACCGGTGCGGCGCCTGAAGTCCTTATTGTAAATATTTATATTCATCAAAAAATAAGTTGCCATGCTCAACCATGGATGAAATAGAAAGTTGAATTGATAAAAAGAATAAAAACAAAAAATATAACAAATTCTACTCATTAATATAAAATATTATTTTATATTTATATTTTTTTTTAAATTTTACGTTATAATTAAAAATATAATAGAAACAAAAACGCTCAAACTGTACAAGGGGGGGGGGGGTGTAGTAATAAATTTAAAAGGAAACTTATTATTTATATAATATAATGTAATCGATTTTTTTAACACAGACCAGATAAGAAATTAATTAGAATTGGCACTAGAGAAATTGAACCTTAAGTAAGTCGGAAAAATCATTGTCCAGGGGGCTGCATTTTCTCGGGATTCGCTTGGAAAAGGTTAAATGTCTGGCAATAATGGACCATTGCATTTACTCAAATCATATGTAAACATTACGTAATTGCAAAAAAAACTGAAGATTTTGCGGAAAATTTTACACCTAACATTTTCGACCAATTAAAAGCCTGTATTTTGTATCGTTAGCATAGCAACTAAAAAAATTTCCGGAAATTTTTCTCCTTGGAGCATGAAATTACACTGGAAATTGTTTGACGTTTATATAGTAAAATGTCATTTACATTTACCATCAAAAACCATCCTAGTATTTTTTTAATATTTCGATGTGAAATTTTCTTACCAAATCTCACTCGTGCTTGAATTAATTGCGGGAAATTTGTCTCGTACTTGAATTTTTAAAGATAATTATCCCTCGTCGCTTCGCGACTCGTGATAATTTTCAAAAAATTTAAGTACTCAAAAAATTTCCGGCAATAATTCATTCTCTAGATAGATTATAAGTGAAAATTTTTGAGTTTTCTGGAAACCCGAGAATTTTTTTCCGAAATACACTTTGGTTAGAAATTCCGCTACCCGTATTGTGAGTTTTCCGGGATTTACAGGGACATTTTTGTTTTTTTTTTTTTGGAAAAACGCTGGAAATTAGCTCTAAAAAGTTCGAAATTCCTGTGCAAGAATTCTTTTTTATCGCGCACCGTTCGAGGTCTTTAGGTCTTTCGGGCTCTCAGAATTTCCGTTAGTTGTACAAATCATTTTTCGCGATGTTCCGGGTATCGGAAAATTTTTGGGACAGATCGTAAAGCTCGAAGAAAGCTAGAAATTTCTGTTAAAAAAACTTTTTGATCCGCTTCAGATATTTCACCTCCGGATTTTTATATTTTTAAAATCCGTATACATATTTGAAAAGAGCAAATTTTAAACTTGTATTAAATATGTTAAATAATGAAAAATATTTAATCAAAATTCATTTTAAAATTATTAACTTGTATTTACGGGTCCGTACTTGTAATTTTTGAACATTTTTTTAAATACACATATTAAAGTTGGTATTTAGATTTTAACTTTTAGTAAAAAAAATGCGAAAAATAGTTTTCATCACAAGTAAAACAATTTTATTTAATTAATAAATAATAAAAGAAGTAAACACAACAAAAATAGTTATTTATGCAACAAGTGTGTAAAGTGATACTTTTTTCACGAATGTGAATGTTGTCGCACGAGCCAAAGGCCAGTGCGACAATCACATGAGTGAAAAAAGGCACTTTACACACTAGTTGCATACAATATTTTTTCTACTACCATGATTTTTATATACAAAAATTGATTTCGCGTGCAAGAGGTTAACAAGCTATTTTCCAAAATCTTCAAGTTAACCAGTTGATTTCTGACACATAGAACCTTGGCAAGATAAAAAACATAAGGATATTGCAAAAAATGTGTTGCACATGTAAAAAAGTTATTTTGAAAATTTTATTTTACTTTACGCACTAGTGAAAAAAAGTTAAACTTTGCGCACTCCTTAGCGTGCGTAAAGTAAGTACTTTACGCACGGTAGTAGAAAAAAATTATTTTTTTAAATATTACAAGTAAACAAAACATGTTTATTTGAAATACACACTGTAACAGATGCTCAAAATGATCTCTTTTCGAATTACATTTGAGCTATTTTTATTTCCCTAAATCTTCTAGTAATAAATTACGGGATTCAAATCGGGTGATTTCGAAGGCCACTTAGAGCCGTTACACATGGGACTGACGGTCAGTACCATTGTTGCCGATGTTGAAGAGATAAATAGGCAGCCAACATAAAAGCAAAATATACGATTAAAAAGCGCAATATATGTCAAATAATTCAACGTCAATTTACACCACTGACATACGTCAATGACGGTGTGTATTTGCGCTTGCGTATTATCTGATATTTTATTCGATGTAAACAGAAATCATATTATAAATATTAATAATATTAAATTTAAAAAGCCTATGTAGACGTATTGGTTGTTTGTTTGCTTTTTTTGAGGGCCAAGCTGCCTTAGCTATTCGTCTGTTTGTTCTCCGATCAGATATTCGACAACTGACAGTTCTATGTCAATGACAGTAACCTATTTTCAAATATCAAATTTTACTCTAAATTGAGGTAGCAAGCACGGTAATCCAGGCGTTTCTCCTTCTGATCTTCTTTGATTTTGTGATATCAAAACTTCAAAATTATGGTTTGAAGCATATTTGTGAGGTTTGAGCTTATCTAGAAAAAGCGAAAAAATATAGGTACAAAATAGCAATTGTTTTGCTTTTTGCGCCATATTTTCAATTCGTTTAGTGCAACAAGAGATATGTATATGTGACATAGCTCTTTTTTTTGTTTATCTTGGAACTATTAATTTTTTACGTACAATGTGGTAACAATGTGTTCTTTCGCTCTTTGTGTGTACTGATCATACGTTTCAAGCTTGTGCTTAGAATATAGCCCAGTCAATAAGTGCTTTTTGGGTCAAATAACACGTAAAAATTGCAAAAGTTATAAATAATGAACTGAATAATTAAAATGGGGTTTGGTTTTTTGCAAATATATCAAAAACTATTTGACATTTTTCAAATTTGAAAAAAGATTCAAAAAGAGGAGGAAATTTACCAAAAGAAACTATGCCTTCCGGAATTGTAGGACCAATATTTATAATTTTCTCAGAGCGTTGAAAATACGACCGAAAACGGGGACTCCGGCTTGTGTAAGCGCTGCCCACTTTGGACCTCTAATGAATAAATATCATTTAAACTTGTTAAATATAAAAACTAAAAATTGAAAAAATCCAGGCATCTACTGGATAGATTTATGAACAATAATCCGGGGTCAAAAAATTTTTATCGCGATTTTTCTATTAATTATGCATTAGTTAATTAACAATTTGTTCCTACTTGAATATGAACATTGTAAGTGCGATAATTGTGAAATAACAAATCTGACATTTTTTTTCCTTTTTTGGACCTATTTTTGAAAGATATTCCTGTTGGAAAAATTAAAAAATTGTTATTTTTCACTTTGTTATTAACAATTTACTTAGTTAAAAATTAAAAAAGGCTTGATTAGCCACTGCAAAAAAAATTATTTTCATATTACTATTGATTCATTCTTTTATGATCAGAAGTCAGATGAAAATGATTTTTTAAATTTTTTATTTCTTATTGTTTACAAAAATTGTTATAAACAAATGCGTTGTTTATGAGATAATTTAAAATTTCTTTTTTGGAAACATATTTTTGATGCAAATTATGATTTTTTTTTAAAAAATGGTTCCTTAAAATTTTTTTTATTGATTAAAAACGTATTTGTTAATTACCAATATCCTAAACAAGAAAATAGGAAAAAAAATTTTTGCGATCATGCAAAAAGTTACTATTGTTTTGCACTCTATACTGTACCAAAAATTTTTGCACTAGTGCAAAAAGTCGAAAAAAAATCAATAAATCACTGGAAATGAAGTTTGTCCATCAGTTACCATATTTAATTGCTCTAATTGCGATATTAAAATTGAAATTCAGTCAAAAAATAAATAACGTTAATAATATTTCTTGTATTGTAAAATACTCTTGAATAAAATTTGAAATAAAAACTTTAATTCGATCGAAGGAAAAATGTGAGCAACATGTGCAAAAAGCATATTTGTTGCATTCAGCATGATTTGAAATAAAAAATTTAATTCGATAGAAAAAATGTTGTAACTAGTGCAAAAAGCATATTTGTTGCACTCAGCATGATTGCAGCTCTGGACTTCGTCTCGGGCTACAAATTTCAGTTAGACAAATAACTATTTTTTGTGCCTTGCGGCGTTTTGTTTTCTTTACGCTGCATGTGAAAATCTATGAAATCCGTTAGCGCTGACCGTCAGTACTGACCATCAGTCGCATGTGTAACGGCCCTTAGGAGAAATAATAATGTAAAATATAAATAATATTTAGCATTAAAACGTTGCAATTTCTTTTATCGCTAAAAAGAAAAAATAATCCCACCATTTATTTGATCCTTATGTAGAGGGTGTCCCAAATTGGTTAAGAATGTTATGATTTTTTTTTTGTTAAAGTAACGATGTCACACATCAATATCCTTATAAGAAAATTTTAAATTTCGTTACTGAATGTTCAATTTTTTAAGGGTCTTTCACCTGATAACATCGATAAAAGTTTTATTTGCACTGTGGCTCCAACCACTGAAAATAGATATACAGGGTGTTTCATTATATTCTGATTATTTTTAAAAGCTTATATCTTCCAAACGGTTCTAGAGAATGATATGCGGTTTTCATAGTTCGGTTTAAAATTACTTTAAGTGTTGTTGTAATATTGATATAAGTGGCCTACTTCCGGTTTACACGATATAAAAGTGACGTGTTTTCAGAGGACAATAGATGTTATTTTTTAAATGGGTCACCCTGTATATTAAGTAATATTTTAAAAGACACATATTTTTACTTTGTAACGGTACCTTAAAGTTTAAAATCGGTACACAGAAACTTTAACTGGAATATCGAAAACACGCCACATTTAAAGCTAATAAACCGGATGTAGGCCATTTAATACGTCACAACAAAACTTTAAGTAATTTTAAACCGAATTGTGAAAACCGCATCTCATTATCTAGAACCGTTTGGATCTAGAACCGTTTGGAAGAAATGAGCTTATAAGTACAGTCAGAATATAATGAAACACCCTGTATAATATGTCATATCAGGTAAATGAGAATTAAAATCAAAATATACAGGGTGTCCCTTAAAAAAAATATGTTTGCATTATTGGGTATTTTTGGAATTTCCTATTTTTGGATATTTTGTAATCAATAGTGATGCTTATTTGTGGTGAATTTTCCAATTAGGGTATTTTTAATCAACAGTGATGACGATTTGCGGGAATTTCCTATTTTTGGGTATTTTGTAATCAACAGTGATTTCGATTTGTGGGAAATTTCCCACCCATTTTTGAGTATTTTTTAATCAACAGTGATACCGATTTGTCTTGGTTTTGTTCTTGTCTTCTGGTTTCTTGCAGGAGTTTCCTGGATCCGGGAGTGAAGGGTGTCAGCCCAACAGGAAGTTCTGATCCAGTAAGAAAAGAAAAACTCGTTAAAAAAGACTTGTTCCACAAAAAAAACTTGTTTCAAAAATTACTCGTTAAAAAAAACGTTCAGTCCAAAAAAAAATTGCTCCAAAAAGGACACGTTCCAAAAAAAAAATGTTCAGTCCAAAAAAAACTTGCTCCTTCCATCCAAAAACCCTAAAAGTTCAGATAAAGTAAATATAAGACAAAAATCTTATAAATTACCAGATTTCGTGGTCTCTGTTTTTATATAAAAAAATATAAAACTATGATAATATTAGTATGAAATATATCAGATAATTTATATTGTTATAAAATATAAAATATGAACTTTTAAGTTAATATAATAAAAAATATACCGGTATAAAAAGAATTAAAAATAACAGTAAATAAAAGTTAAAGCGTCGAAATAATTAATGATAACAGGGGACATAAGTGAAAATATAATATAATATAATAAAAAGAAATTTTTAATAAAATATATAAACTGTTATAAGTCGATTGTTCTGACTAATGAGGTAAAGATAGACCCCTATAATTTTTTTTGCGCCACTGAACTCTTCAATATTATATCTACCAAAAGTTTTTATGAGGCTTTTTATATTTTTCTTAATTAAGAAGTTATAGAATCTTGAATTTTTCGACAGTTTTCAATAACCGCCCTGTATCTTTCATATGCAGGGAGCTACTGAATATTTAATTAGGTTATTGTTATTTTAACAAAAAAGAAGTCAACATCTTAACTGCGTTTTTTCTATCCCTTCTAATTTACGAGATACCCTGCAAAACATACCAATTTAGGACACCCTGTACAATACACAATTTTTTTTAGCTCATCTTTTGTATTAAGGTTTTTTCATTATTATATAAGACCTAATATTTTCATTACATTTAGTGTCATGTTTTTTCTTACTTCGTATAAAATGAAACGACTCAATCAATTAACTTCTATGTTTTTTGTAAAACAAAAATGATTATTTCCCAAGAAGAAGTAGTTTAAAATGAAGCGAAATTGTTTCTTTAACGACTAACAAATTATCCGGCAACAAAGCGTTATTAAATTTTTTCCACGAGCTCCCAAGAATATTTGCGCGAACTCAAGAATCTCTTTTGGTATCGAACTGGCTTTGCCTTGTCATTAAATCATTATAGCGAGCCCGACAAAATGCTAATGGCGCTTTACATAACGGGTTTCGATTTAATTTAACAACGAATTATTTATTCAAAAATAAATGATGTGCAAATTGAGGAAGAAAAGATGCAGATAGACGTATGTATAGTTGAAATTGAATACCATGATTTGTTGGGAATAGCTAATTAACTAGTATCAATATATAATAATTACAACGTCAAAATTAAAATATTGTTACAAAGGAAGGTTTTAAACAAGTAGAAATGTTCTATTTTAACTGTATAAAGGTATTCCCGTGAGAATGAGTAGTTTCTGCAATGTAATTTATGCTTATCTTTTCCTTCACAACATTCACGTTCAGTAAATATATTATAAATCGACAATAATGGAAATGCAACTATTACCATTTATGCTATTGCAATCAGGTCTCCCGTTTTCTCCTACAAATCTAGGTAGATTGTGTCGCCACAAAACTTTCCCGACGTGTATCCAGAGACGAAAACTTATTCTGGTATTTAATTTTAACGTTTTATGATAGGTGATAGTTGGTAAAATGAGGAACAAAATTCGAACAGAAATCACAAAAAAATGCAAATGTAAATTATCGAAAAAAAAATTGCAAAAAAAATCTCAAAAAGTGACAAAAAAATCATAAACAAAATCGCAAAAAAACCGAAAACAATTTTAACCATATTATATAGATTTTTTTTTAAAATGAAAAAGTTCGAAAGAATTGAAACAAATCGAAAAAAATTACGAGGAATAAGAAAAAAATAATGAAAAATAAGAAAAAATCTCAAAATTCAATAAAAAAAAAACAATGAAAACAGAAACTGAAAAACAAAAGTGTAAAATACAAAAAAAAGAGGAAATTAAAAAAATTGTGAAAAACCGAAAACAAAAAGCAAATGGAAATCCAAAAAACGATTAAAAAAATCGCTAAAAAAAACGTAAGAAATCAAAAAATATCGCAAAAAATGCAAAAGATCCCAAAAAATTGCAAAAATTCGCTAAAAACCGAAAAGAATAAAAAAAATGAAAAAGAAATAAGAAAAACAAACGAGAAAAAAATTTCAAAATTCGAAAAAAAAAAAATATTGAAGAAAGTAAAAAATTCAGAAAATATTGAACAGTAAATGAAAAACAAAATTGTAAAATACGAAAAAAGGAAAATAAAAAAATTGTGAAAAACACAAAAAACGATTAAATTAAAAAAATTGCTAAAAAAAAGTAAGTAATCAAAAAATATCGCAAAAAATGCAAAAAGTCGCAAAAAATTGTAAAAATTCGCTAAAATTCAAAAAGAATAAAAAAATTACAAAGTTTGAAATAAATCGCAAATAATAAAAAAAAAATCAAACAAAAACGGTAAAAAAAAGCTTAAAAAATCGAAAAAAAACGCTGAAAATATTTCAAAAAATCGGAAAAAAATCACAAAAAATTGTCAATGCAAAAAATTGTAAAAATTCGCTAAAATTCAAAAAGAATAAAAAAAATGAAAAAGTTTGAAATAAATCGCAAAGAATAAAAAAAATTCAAACAAAAACCTTAAAAAATCGCAAAAAAACGCTGAAAATATTTCAAAAAATCGGAAAAAAATCACAAAAAATTGTCAATGCAAAAAGTGGGAAAGAAATCGAAAACAAAATCGCAAAAAACCGAAAACAATTTTAACCATATAAAATTTTTTTTTTAATTGAAAAAAATCGGAGGAGTTGAAATGAATCGAAATCAGAACTAAACAGAAAAAAATATTGAAATATAAGAAAAAAAAAGCGAGAAAAAAAGCTCAAAATACGAAGAAAAAAAACATTGAAGAAAGTAAAAAAATCAGAAAATATTGAACTGAAAATGAAAAACAAATGTATAAAATACGAAAAAACGAGGAAATTAAAAAAAAATGTTAAAAACCGAAAATAAAAATCAAATAAAAACGCAAAAAAATCGCTAAAAAAACGTAAGGAATCAACAGATATCGCAAAAAATGCAAAAAGTCGCAAAAAATTGCAAAAATTCGCTAAAAACTGAAAAGTAAAAAAATGAAAAAGTTTGAAATAAATCGCAAATAATAAAACAAAATTCAAACTAAAACGGTAAAAAAAGCTTAAAGAATCGCAAAAAAACGCAGAAAATATTTCAACAAATCGGGAAAAAATCACAAATCATTGCCAATGCAAATAATGGCAAAAAAAATGGTCAAAAATGGAAAAAAAACAACCAAAAAACCGAAAACAATTGTAATCATCTAAAAAAATTTAAAAAATTCGAAAGAATTGAACTAAATCGAAAAAAATCAGAGGAATAAGAAAAAATCAGAAACCAAAACAAAGAAATGGGAAAAAACAAAATGAGAAAAAAAGAGTAAAAATTAGAAACAATCGAAAAAATCAGTAAAAAAACAAAAAATAGGGAAATATACACAAAAATAGGTAAAATGGGAAAAAAATAGAAAAAAAAAACATGAAAATATGGGAAATAAAAAAACAGGAAAAAATAGGAAAAAAATCGGTTGTGTCGCCCCAAAATTCTCCCGACGAGTATCCACGGATACTTTTTGAGATATTTAATGTTAATGTTTCAACTTTGCCATTTTTAACACAAATTACATTCCGTATTTGTTTTGAGGAAAAATAAATTATTTTTAAAGCATTTACCTTAATCTGATGATTTTCTATTAATGAATTTTTGTTTTTATACAAAAAAATGATATTAAAATATCGAAATTTCATTAAAAACAAAATCGAAATTTTGAATAAAACAATAACTCCTGAGGTAAAAACAAAAAAATACCTAGTTTATTGACATTTTTTTATTTTTTTGGGATTTTTTTTATTTTTATATTTTTGACATTCCATTGTCAAAAAATTTCCTAAATCTGTCAAAATTTAATAGCTTTTTTCAAAATCACCAAAAAATTTAATATTTTCGTTCCAAATAAATGAATTTTTTGTCATTTTTTGGTTTAGTTCTGATTTTTGAAGCTTGCCAAATTTCAGAAAATTTCCCTAAATTTGGAAAAATGGCTTTTATGAAAATCGTTAAATCAAAAATAATCTATAGAATTGATTTTTTGACAAATTTTGTTTTTTTTGTCATTTTTAAATTTTTAACAATTTTAACATATAAATTCTAGTCATTTTTCGGAATTAGTTAACAATTTTTGAAACGTTGTTGCCAAATTTCAGAAAATTTCCCTAAATTTGGAAAAAATGCCTTTTATGAAAATCATCAAATCAAAAATAATCTATATAATTGATTTTTTGACAAATTTTCCTTTTTTTGTCATTTTTTAGTTTTTAACATATAATTTATAGTGATTTATAAGAATTAGTTAACAATTTTTAAAATGTCGTTGCCAAATTTTAGAAAATTTCCCTAAATTTGGAAGAAATGCCTTTTATGAAAATCATCAAATCAAAAATAATCTATATAATTGATTTTTTGACAAATTTTACCTTTTTTTGTATTTTTTTATTTTTTAACAATTTTAACATATAAATTGTAGTGATTTTTAAGAAGTACTTAACAATTTTTAAAACGTCGTTGCCAAATTTCCGAAAATTTACCTAAATCTGGTGAAAACCAACAAAAATGATTAAAATTCAACAAAACAAAATTAGATTCAGTATTTATCAAAATAATAATTACCAAAGAAAAGTAAGAAATTTCAATAATTGTTATAATTCGATTTTTATAGATCGTTGTGAGGCGGTTGTGGCTAGTGCGATCCTGGCCAAATATATCACATGACGTGACTTGAAAAAAGTTCTAAAAATGTTAACTGGAAAAATTTTTTCTTATACAAGTACACACTTTCCTCCCTCACATAAATGAGGAAACTCATAATTTCTTCCCTAGGGACGAAAAGTACTTTTAGTATGAATAACTTCTTCCATTGTTGCCAAATTTACTAAAAAAATTATTTTTTACTACGTTTTTGAGTTATTACTATTTTTTAATATAAATAAAATAAAATTTTAATTCCGCGTTTCGTATTTGGAAAAACAAACTCAGTTTTAGTAAATACGGACCTGATTTTTGATCATTTTTTTTATACATTATTATCGTCTAACTCTAACTTTAATTTTATTCTAATACGTTTCGTTAAGAACCATTTTCAGTGTTTATTTTAATAAAAAATGTTTTAATTAAAAAATTAAATAATTTTGAAAAATTTGTCAATTATTTATAATTAGTTTGTTTTTTTTTTAATTAATAAAAAATTAAAACGATTTTTTGAAAAAAAAAATTTAAAAATTTATAAATTCATATTTGGAAAAAAATAGATAATTTCTCCCCTAGGGAGGAAAAGTACTTTTAGTATGAATAACTTTTTCCATTGTTGCCAAATTTACTAAAAAATTATTTTTTATTACCATTTTTACCTCTCGCCCTTCAGATAAGAGAGGTATAGGAATCATGCTAAATATTGGGTAGTGAGTTTTCAATGGATAAACACGTTTTAGGGTCCCTAGAATACGATTTTAATATTTTCGCGATGATGTCTGTGTGTGTGTGTGTTAGTGTGTGTGTGTGTGTTAGTGTGTGTGTGTGTGTTAGTGTATGTGTGTGTGTTTGGATGGATGTTGTAGTAACGATAACTCAAAAACTACTGATACCCTAGATTAGATCTGATTAGATTTTGGTGCCAATCGCACAACCGGAAGTGGCAGTTGCTATGGGTGATGACGCCATTATTATACAAAACGGCAATAAAGTTTTACACATATATTTTGTATACCTTATAGTTTATTTTCGTCTCAGTAAATTTTTCGAAACTTTTGCCATTGTTGCCAGATTTACAAAAAAATAATTTTTTTTCAAACTTTTTTGTGTCAACCTGTAAATTTTTGATTCAAAAATGGCGAGAGGTCATGTGCTGGCCACATCAGATTTTTTAATATAAAAATTTTGTTTTTTAAATTAGGCTTGCTATAATTTAGTTTCAAAAAAATTTTTATTCCGCGTTTCGTATTCGGAAAACCGAACTCAGTTTTAGTTCTTTAAATACGGACCTGATTTTTGATCATCTTTTATGCATTATTATCGTCTTACTCTAACTTTAATTTTATTCTAATATGTTTCGTTAAAAAAAACCATTTTCAGTGTTTATTGTCAGAAAAAATGTTTTAATTAATAAATTAAATAATTTTAAAATATTTGTCTATTATTTATAATTAGTTTGTTTTTTTACTTAATAAAAAATTAAAACGATTTTTTAAAAAAAAATTAGATAATTTGGATATAAATCAAAAAAAAATTAATAATCCTCAAAAAACAGTTGGCTTTTACCTCATAAAATAAGAAAGTTTAAACATTCACAATTATTTTAATAAAAAATTTATATATTCACACTGTATATCAATTGCATTTTTTTTTCCTATGATATCTTATAAATTTAGCAATTTACGATATAATTGACGAATGCGAGATTTAAAATTATTACTTAATTCCATCGTGTTCGAAGTGAAAGCAAAGTAAGCATGAAAAAACAAGCTTACTATGTAGACGGGTAAATAATGGTTCCAGTATACCAGAAAACGGATAAAGCATCACTAATGTCTATAATTATCTTGCGCAAATTACGAAACGGACTTGCACATAGTGTGTATAAATTAATTAATAACTATTAAATATATAATTAATCCTATTAGAAAAAAAAATATGTAATTAGTAGAATAAAGATATATTATAATATAAAAAATTATAAGTGTAGAATTTTTTTTTTACTTTTTGGAATCAAAATTTACATACTAACGTAACTTTTTACAACAAAGTATAAAAGTCATTAAAAACAACGGTTAAATACTAAATAAAAATATTACCTTGCTTAATAGTAATTGTCGAAGTAGTTCCTCCAGGCGAAGCGAGCAGAACCGGACTAGCCACCGGTGTGCCCGTCAGAGGAATGTGTAAAGGCGTCAATTGCTGAGGCGGCGGCGATCCATCCGTCGTAGAACCCACAGAACTAGGATCACTAAAGCCTTGCGTGTCTTCGGGCGTATCGAAAAAGCATAAATTAAACTCGGAACCGGCCTCGAAACTGATCTCTGAGGCGTTTATTTTATCAGGAGAGGGAGCACGACCCAAGTTACCACTCAACGATTGGTCTATTTTGAAAACGTCCATTTTACCATACGAAAGATGGCATTAGCTCTGAAAAAAGTATACGGGAAACGTTTCGAGACGTTACGAATTTCTTCTTCGGTGTTAGTAAGATTAATGCCTATAATTGAAAGTTAGATAGAAACCAGTTATATCTGTATTATCAATAGGATTGAAGAAATTTCTTTAATGTTCCATGACCATTTTTTAAATCCCTTCAAGTTTAGAGTCAATGTCTTTATGATTATTTTTTTCTTCGATATTAATGCACTGTGGTGTCCAGAACAATAGCATAATTTATCTTGCTTGAGAATGTATTCTCGGGTCATTATGAAATCTTGATGTATATAAAATGTAGGGAATTTATGAAATGCAATTGTTCAGATGTTTGTTTCCTTTTTATATACATGTTAAGCTTTTTCTTTATAGAGAATGTGTCGCTTAAAATACTCGCCAGGGTCGGACAGGGCCAACAAAAGGAAAAATATAAACTTAATTTTTAAACTATTAAAAATATCCAAATAATTATAAAAATATATTGTAATGAAATACTCTGTATGAGTTAGTTTTTGAAAAAAACAAAATTTTAATTAAGGAATAATTAAATGATAAGAGACGACAAAAGTGATAAAACTTTGTTTTAATTAATCAAGTAAGAAAAATTTTATTTTTTTGGGGAAAAATAGATAAAAAAAGATAATAAACAAGGAAGAAAATTATTATTGTCAGATACAAAAAACAATGGATAATTGTTTTGTTTAACTCAGATTCTTATAAATCTGAAGAAACTATACTTTTCGTACTTGAGGTTAGGTTTGATCGACTATAATAAATGATCAAAAATAAATAAAAACTATCAAAAATTAATACATTTTGACAAGCTAACTATAAATAATTATTTCATAAGTTCTTGTAATTCTGAAGGAATTATACTTTTTCTGATTTTTTATATTTCTTGTATAATATTTGGTTATTTCATTAAAATAACAAATGATTGTTTAGATTTGTGAAATTTTTGTACAATTTGAAAAATGACGCTGAGTATAATTCCTTCAGATTTATAAGAACCTGACAATATAAAATAATTGTACATTGTTTATTTTAAAAAATTATCAATTTAAGGCATTTTAGAACGATTTTTAAGGATATTTGATAGTGTGCATTCATTTATTGTAAAATTTATGAGAATTTTTGATCAAAAATACAAGAAATATAGTTCCTTCAGAATTATAAGAAACTATTAAAAAATTAAGAATTTTAATTAACAATTCAAAAATTTCAATAAAAAAAATTCAGAAAATTTGAAAATATGGAAAGATGAAATGTTGTTAAATTTACGATTTTATTCGGTTAATATTTTAAAAATTTCAAAAATAAATTGGTATTTTAATTAATAATAAAAATCTAAAATACAACAAAAGAGTTAATGGTTGGTATTAAATTTTTCAAATATAAGATATAATTTTTGCTCTTATAAAATCGGAAGTTGTATATAATTTTGGTAAAATGTCAAAGTTAAAAAAAATTACATAATATTTGTGAAAAGAAAAAGAATAAAAGTATATCAGTGGATTATGTCCGGTTTCTCCAGTGGAACTTAATATAAATATTATGAAATATCGACTTAAAAGTACTATGAGCTTAAATCAAAATTCTGTTGCACCACGTTAAAAATTGGAAAAATTAGCCAAGATCAAAATTAAGTTCGATAAACTTGGCAACGCTGGCACCATTCAATCGTAAGCTCCAAATTTCTTTTTATAACATTTTCCACCCTGACTAGTTTTCGGTGGTAATTTGAATGAATGTATTTGATTGGATGCTAAAAGATAGTGGGATGATGTGTGTGTGTGTGTGTGTATTACCACTTTACATTTGTCATCCTTGTTTGCAATTTGCACATTACTCATTGTCAATTTCAAACATGTTGATATAAAAAAACGGTAATGTAGCTGTGATTATTTATAGACACGAATTTTATATGAAAGATGACACACAAACGTCAAATTTTCGTCTTAAGTCGAAAAAATCGGTGACTGGAATTTAAAGTCGGCGTTAAGCCATTTTCGACTTAAAATACAGTGGTGCAACATTATTTTATTCTAATATCGACTTAAGTTCAATATTGATATTAAGTTTCACTGGAGAAACCGGACATTAGTCATATATTTTTTATAAAAAAAAAAAAAAAATAAAGAAATTTATAAACTATGTTAATCAGGATATCAAAGGATTTTCAAGAAGTAGTGGCAATTACAGCAGAGCAGCCGAGGTAAAATAAAATAGATCAAGCTAAGAGAGGGCGTAAAGATGGAAAGAACAGATCGGGATAGATAAGTAAGATTTGTGCATGAGATAGAAGAAAAAAAATCGAACCACAGGACTATACACACTTTTTATAATGGACTTATCCAGTAGGAACGAATTTATTGGTTTTATAGTAATAAATGAATAGCTTAAAGAACGTAGTTGCTTATGTTGATTTTCATTGTTCTTATAATATTCATTAATTAATAAAAATCAATAAAAAGTAATTAATATATTTTGAAAGTAGCGCGCTTCTTGACCAATAATTAACGTTTTACTTTTGACAGCATTGCCAAGATTCTAGCTTTGTTCGTTTGTAGAAAAATTTGACATATTTCTTTCCATCTTTTAATCATAACAAATGAGAAAACGAGAGTTGCCAGTTTTATCGATATAACAACATAGGCAAATATAATCTGTTTCAATTGGGCCACGTCACAAGCCACTATAGCCCCGATATTCAAATTTTAAGAATTAATTACAGCCGCAGGATCGGCCTCAGAAGGGCTGGACCCGGTGCGATGTGTTATGGTAGGCCAAAATTATAAAATAAAAATTTAAAAAAAAAATCACTGGATGAGTCCATTGTCAGTTTTGTAAGGTTTTTTATTTTTTTTAATATTTTATTCGCTGTGTGCAATTTGCCATGTGGCGACACCTGTAGGCTGAAATGTAAAACTTTGTTCCATACAATCAAAATCAAATGCCAGGCATTTTGATATTTAAAAAATGAATATAATATTAAGAACTGGTTTTGAGGAAATAACGTATGATATAAAATTCAAACAAAATGCCCTAAAGAAGGGTGCAAAACTGGCATTTTTTCGTATATACTCGGTAGAGGAGAAAATAAACATAATTAAAATAATTATTAATATATCGGTACATAATTTATATTAAATTAAAGACTATATTTTTGCGTTGGTTCGATGGTTATGCGGTTTAAGACATGGATTTGAAAGCAAAGGGTCATCGGTTCGAATTCCCCAAATTTTTGAATAAGTAAATTTTTTATTATAATTTTGGATAATTTTTATTCAGAAAACCTAAAAAAAATCTGTTTTTCATTTTGAATGAAATATTAATCAAAGCGAACCATAGGTAAAAACTTTGTTTGTCGTGAGTCGGATTAACAACTTTGTACGCGAAATTAAACTGCTTCAAGTGATTCTGAATAAAAATTATCCAAAATCATGATAAAAAAATAAAAAAGTAATTTGTTGACAAAAAAATTAACAAGGTTGGGGATTCGAACCGGCGACCTTTGCTTTCAAATCAGTGTCTTAAACCGCATAACTATCAAACCAACGGCTAATTATAGTCTTTAATTTAATATAAAGTATGTATTAATAATAATGACGCTTTTGGTATCTCAAATGTTCCTAGTATTATGGATTAAAAATTTATTTTGTCTTAAATTCAAACTTTAAACATTTTATGCTTCACATTCTTTACTTGATCTTCAGAATAATTTTCAGACGATAGAATATCACATGGCCAAAGCATAACGGGTGTAAATGGGTCATGGGCCACCCCTATAACTTTTAAACAGGTTAATAGAATAATACCAAATTTTGGTCGATTATAAAAGAGCTATTTTTGGATTTTTTAAAATAAAAATCCAATATGACCGACTTCCGGTTTGACCGGAAATTACATGAAAATTGAAAATTCAAATGGAACACCCGGTACATTTTTACTTACATACATTTGTACGTGTTTGAAGTCGTAGAATCCAAGACTTCAAACACGTACAAATCCACTTTTAAATGTCACTTAAAACGGCATTTCCATTTTATTTTTGAATATTTTATTTCCTTCCTAGGTGAAAATGATTTGGTCTAAATTAATTATAATCAAACTAAAATTACCTAAAAGGTACAAATTTTGGAAATTATTTATTTTTGTTTCTTAATAATTATTTAAATTTAAAATTTGATGTTGTAAATATCGCTTAATTTTTTTTAACAGGATAGGATGTCTTCAGGGAAATTTTGTATCGAAATTTAAAAAAAAATAACATTCCTCCTTTTGAGAAAAAAAGAATGGTTATGTACATCATTTTTAATGGTAATTGAATGAAAAATTTTTAATAATGAGTGGCCCATCTATGTTTCATTTAAAAAAAAATTGAGTTTTAAATAAAAAACTGGATTTGCAGAATTAAATGTTTAATAAAAGAAACAAAAATAAATAATTGACAAAATTGAGACTTTTTAGGTAATTCTAGTTCAATTATAAGTAATTTAGACCAAATCATGATTCATAAAAAAATTCAAAAATAAAATAAAAATGTCGTCTCAAGTGACATTTGATATTCGTGTTTGAAGTCGTAGAATCCAAATATGTATAAATATACCGAGTGTTCCATTTGAATTTCCAATTTTCATAGCATTTCCGGTCGAACCGGATGTCGGCCATATTGAATTTCTATATAAAAAAATCCAAAAATAGCTCTATTATAATCGACCAAAATTTGGTTTAAATCTATTAATCGGCTTAAAAGTTATAGAGGTGGCCCATGACCCATTTGCACCGAGAACTTTTTTATTGGGAGTGATTAAAAGTTCCAAGGAGAAGGAAATCTTGTCGAATTAATTTTTTTTTTAATTTTAGCCAGGACCAAAAAAAATATTTTTTAAAATATAAAAATTGCTCAATGGCTGATTATGTAAAATAATCTTAATTAATATATTTTTCGACAATACAGATATACACCAATTTAGAAAAAAATAAGAGATTATTGGAATTAAAAAAAGCAAAAAATAAATGTTTTTTTATAAACATGGTGACCCACGACGATTTTGAAGATTTAATCCACTGGAAATTTAGCCGCCTGTTTTATCTTATATCAATTTTTATACATATCACCCTATATATTTTGATAAAGTGAGAAAAGTGAACGTTCTGTATATTACAAACATAATAATCTAAAATAGAAGATTATCTATACTCAAATGTAATAAAATTATTCAACTACTAATAAAAATTTAACTCATACCACAATATTTTATGAAAGTTGAAAAAGATTAACAGAGGGCGTCAACATGTTTCGGCCAAACAATGGCCATCATCAGGCATATTAGTAGTTTCTCAAGTACAACTGAAGTTGTAGCGCTGCTGCTGTTGTAAAACTTCATTTAATTTCTTTTATTATTGTTTAAAAAATTTTTCAATCTTTGTTTTTTTTTTAATTTTAATGTATTTGTTAAGTTTATTTTTCATACCAAAAAACTTTTTTTAAATTTCTACTCTTTGTATCCAATTTATTAATCAGTAAGTTATTTAACTTTATTATTACTATTATGTCTTCACAATGTCCATTTTCTTATAGGCCTGACGATGGTCGTTGTAGACCGAAACATGTCGCCATTGTGACTTTATGTCGTTATTAAATATTTCGTTAATTTATATTTTATCAAGTTGTGTATTCTTTATTGAATCCAGCATTTGTTGTACTTGAGAAACTACTAATTTGCCTGATGATGGCCATTGTTTGGCCAAAACATATTGCCGCCCCTTGTTAATCTTTTACAACTTTCATAAAATATTGTGGTATGACTTTGAGTTTTATTATTCGTTGAATAATAATCTAAAATAAAATCTTTTTCAGGCGTTGAATTTAGATATTAATCTAAGGTATCATTTTTTGTATTATCTTAAAAATTGTATCAAAACTTTTTTAAATGATCTACCCTGTATTTTATAACATAGTCGAAAAGTACTTGCATTTGTGCTTAATATTCCTTATACCTAAAGTTATTATTATTATTTTTAAAAACGGTAATTGACAAATATTTTCCTAATATTAATTATATGAATTTTTTAAGTAAGTGACTAATTAGAGCGAATTGAATGTATTCATTTTTGTACTGTTCAATCAAATTTTTGTTTAAATATTTTGAATTTGAAAAAATATAAATGTACGAAATAAGGCGGGATTTTTTTTTAAACGAACTTGTCGTGGGTCATCTCGTATAATAGTAATAAAAAAAAGACGCATCACCTCTAGTTGAGAACCCATGAAGGACAAGAATAATAAAGCGTGTATCCACCAAGATAAAAAATAGACCAAATAAAAAATCATCTGAAGAACCCATTACTTTTTCGTAAATCTGAAAGCTTTTAATTTTACAAATTTCTTTCTGTATACTTATTTTATTGTAACGTTTCAATATAAATTAAATTTCATTTTCAATTTTCAATATTTCTGAGGTAATAAAAGTTTTTTTACGGCGTCTAGAACAATAGGAAAAGGTTTGGAAGCGCCGAGCATTATAAATTGCATAGACATATCGTGAGATTATTTTTATATATTAAAAGTACCTACTTGCAAAATAAAATTTTGTAAATATTCCATGTGTTTGTATTATTTAAAACTTTTTAAAAAAATCAAAATGATAACTGTATTTTTCCTGCAAAGATAAATCTTGAATCCCAGAAAGAAATTTATAAAACTGAAAAACCATTCTTACGTCACACAGTCACACCCACTGCACACTAGTTAAACTCCCGGGTGCCCCGAACCTTGACTTTGTTTCCGATGATGCCGCATGTAAACAACAACAACAGGTGGTCGCGCTGCCGCCGGGCGCCAGGACGCCATCGCCACGTGATCACCAGGTCCACGAGGAAGACACCGTGGGCATCGTCTTCAGCGAGTATGGTCGCAAAGTCCGCCGGCGCGTGTTATCCCGTCCCGTAGTACTAAAACAACCTCCGAAGACGATGCTAGAAGCAGCGAGGCCCGGTGGACCGACCACCGAAGTGTGGCCAGCGCAGCTGAAGGATCGAAGAGGGGGTAGGAGGGAAATAATGCCATGCTACCGGCTCCGTGGAGTGTGGAGGTTGTTGAACTCGATTCGATGAACGATGCTCGATGACGGTGATCCTAAAGATGGTTTGGGGTTGTTGACAATAGGGAACGGTACGGTAATCTGTAATTTGTAGTTTCGACACTTCCTTGTTCCTTTAAGGTGAATAGCTAATAGGGGAGGTATATTATATTATTAAGATGATTTTTTTTTTTTTCGATGATGGATATTTGTTCACGAATTATATAAGATTGTAAGGAATTATTTTATTTTTTATATGACGTTGAATTCTTTTTTTCTTTTTGATATGTTTTTTCCATCTAGATTCATGTCCAAATATTTTGCTGTATTGCTGTATTGCCATATGGTACTTTCTCGCTACATAGTCAACGTTAGTAACGCATTTATTTTATATAGATAGGTTCACGGGCAATACCAATATCAGAAAAAAGCAGTTTTACTATTTGAAAAAGGATAAACAATAACATAACGGTGTGTTTTTTGAAATTTTTTAAAAATGATTTATTTTTTTAAAATTGTGAAAAATCAATAACCTTTTTTGCATTTAGTTGATGACATAATGGTAAATTAGTGATTTCTAACCTAGCAAACCAAATGTCATTTAATGGACAATATTATTAGTTTGAATTTTTTCAAAAATTTTAATAAAAAATTGTGAGTACGGGATTTATGATATTCGAAAGAAAATAAAAGTTTTAAATATGTAATTTTTTTATCTAAAATAATGAAAATCACCTGAGCAAATATCAAAACGAGACTTGAAAGAAGATAAGTTGTAAATGTGTGATTTTTGTTTAGATTTTTAGAATTAAAATTATAGACACTACTAAAAAAAAATCGGCTGTGTCACCCCAGAACTTTCCCGGCTCGACCGTAGAGAATATGTTATTTATTATTATTATTTTCATTACAAAATACTAAGCACTACAATAATTTATGGAACACATTAAAAACAGCGAGCCGATGGTAAATACGTCTACCGAATTGATATTTCGATGTTGATGACATGAGCTGCGCATGCGCACGTTGTATATCACACTGCTACAATTAGGATTAGGATTAGAATCATGTGTCAAAACATTGGGAATTCGGGAAAAATTTTCATACAATAGTTGTAGGGAATTTTATGCTTTACAACTTTGCAATGAAACATTTTGCACTAAAGAGCATAATTTACCTCCAATTTTAAAAAAATGGAAAATTATAAAGTGTATTTTTCTCGCCATCTAGCGGCGAACCTATGAGGAATTTGATAAAAAGTTAAATATTAAAGTTAAAGAAAATTTGATGCTTTACAACTTTGAACCAGAAAATTTCGCACTAAATTGCATTGTTTGTCCTCAAAATCAAGAAAAACTAGAGAAAACATACATGCACATTTTTTACGCGCCCTCTAGTGGCGCAACTATTGGAAATTCTGGAAAAAGTTTCAAACAAAAGTTGTAGGGAATTTTATGCTCTAAAGCTTTGTACTGAAATATTTTGCACTAAAGTGTATTGTTTGTCCTTAAAATTTAAAAAAAGTAAAAAATTGTTACATGTGAATTTAATCAATGTCGGTCTTGAGGACCTTCTACTGTACCAATTTAAACCAAAATCTAATGGTCGCATTCTAGGCACATACCGACCCTCCATACCAAATTTCAGCTTGATTGGTCAAACGGTTCGGCAGTTATCGTGGAAGATTACACACAGACACACAGACAGACCATGCGCTGAAAATGGTTTCAATCTTCTTGGGGGACCTCAAAATAGATATTTACATCGATATCTCGATTTTTTTTTTGCTCGTTCACCTTACTTTCCCTTTGATGGGTTCGGGAAAGTAAAATAAAATTGACATATCAGTATTTTTTTTAAATTTTGAATGTATAATTGTGTATTTTAGAAAGAAAAAATCCATAATAACGACAATCAACATACAAGGTGATCAACTTATACTCCGAAGTTTGATATCTCCGTTGTTTTGAGGGATACGAAAAAAAGTTTTAAATACAAATTATAAATATAGTCCAGCATACCAAAGTTGTTTTTTTTTAATGAAACATCCTATATTTTTTTACATTTTTAGATTCGTCCCGAGGAGCTGATTTCAAAAACAATTGAAAATCACATTTTTTCAACTTTAAGTGATTGCTCCGGCCACACGACATAAAATCGGATAAAACGGCTTACATGTCTATATCCTAACTTTTTGAATTCTACTTGGTGACATAAGAAGAAAATGTAAACAGGGTGATTGAAATTTGTGTACTTGTGATCACCCTGTATACATTTTGTTCTTATGCCACTAACTAGAACTCAAAAAGTTAAGAAAGGACCTGTAAGCCGTTTTATCCGATTTTATATCGTTTGGCCGTAGCACTTAAAGTTGAAATATAATATAAGTTTAATAGGTTTTTGAAATCAACTTCTCGGGACGAATCTAAAAATATAAAAAATATAGGGTGTTCCATAAAAAAATACACCTCTTTGGTATGCTATGACTTTATGAAACACTCTGTATATTACGAAATAATTTTAAAACTTGGAGCTGGACTCTTATCTATAATTTGTATTCAAAACTTTTTTCGTATATCTCAAAACAACGGAGATATCAAACTCCGGAGTATAAGTGTGCAAAAAATGTATATTTTTGAAAATCACTTTTCTAGGGATTTTTGATCAAAAAGACCATAAAAATTTAATATTCAGAGCAATATTTAATAAAATAATAATGAATTATTGGTTCATAGTGCAGGTGAGATATATTTTAGTGCATGGTTAAAGGGAGTGAAAAATAGTTTTTTCACGATTTTTCGCGATTTCCATTAGAAATTTGATGTCGTATCAAAGAAGATTAAACAGCAAAGTTGTAGCTTATGAAAAAAGCTGCAACTTTTGTATAGACCACTTTTGACCATAAGCTCAAAATTTTCGAGAAAAATGAAGAAAATCGTAGGTAATTTTTTTTTGTTTTTCATTGTTCATTTCCGCAAAAATCATTCGATTTTATTGAAACTGTGTGAAATTATTTATTTTTGTGGCCAAATTAATTTTTTTTGGGAAATTCATTTTTTTCGGTCAAAAACACTTTTTCAAAATAAAAGTTAAATGGCGAAATTTCATCGTACAGAGTTTCACGTGTACTTTTTAATACGATGATAAACAACTATACAGTACCCATTTAAAACCATGCTCAAAAATTGAAAAAATTGAAAAATTGACTGTTTTAACAATGAATTTTTTAATAATTGTTAATAGTGTAAACCATTGATTTATACAGAAAATTAAAAAAAAAATGATATTTTATTGATTGATCCGAAATTTCATGTTTGTATCCTTATAAACTTATTCAACTGAAAAGCTTGAAGCTTATTCAGATAAAAATTAAAAATAAGCGTTTTTGAATTGTTTAGTACATAAAAGTACACATGAAAACAAAAAAAAGGTGCATCCCTGTACAATGAAATTTGACCATTCAACTTTTAATTTGAAAACGTATTTTTGGAGGAAAAAAATGAATATCACAAAAAAAATTAATCTCATTTTTTTTTTGGTTATTTAAGACTAAGAATTCTTTCACAAAGTTGCATCAAAATCGAATGATTTTTGCGGAAATGAAAAATTAAAAACGAAAAAAAATTACCTATGAATTTTCTCATATTTCTCGGAAATTTTGAGGTTATGGTCAAAAATGATCTACCCAAAAAAAAAAGTTTTTTATAAGCTACAACTTTGCTGTTGAATATTTTTTAATACGACATCACGTTTCGCCAGAAATCGCGAAAATTTGAAAAAAAATCATTTGTCATCGGCTTTAACCACCCCAAAAATAAATTAGACCGACTGCATCCATTTAAACCACAATAAAAATACTGCAAGTGTGAATTTTTTTAATTTTGGTCGGGTCACATGATTTCGAAATAAGTAGACGTCGATTTTAAAATGGAATTCCCAGTATATTTTTACATTTTACACATTATATATACCGGGTGAAAAAGGGTCATAGCCTTTTAAATAAAAATTCAATATGGTTTGACTGGAAATTTAATGAAAATTGGATATTCAAATAGAACATTTACACACATTTGGATTCTATGACTATAAATACCAATAGATAGGCTGTCAAATGTCACCTGGAACGCGATTTTTGTTTTATTTTTAATTTTTTTGTCCATCCTAGGGGGTCTTCAGGCCTACAAATAATTACACTCGAATAATATAAATTCTCTAAATTTTATATTCTTCGTGTGTAATTATTTGTAGGGCTGAAGATGGCTAGAAGCCGAAACTAGTTGCCACCCTCCTTTTTGTTCAAAATAAAATATATATTTGTGGTACATGATTTAGAGTTTTATTTGCTATTTCTTTTATTCAATTAAAAAATTTCTCCTGTACAAAAAAAGTTTGTGATATAACCGTAATATTGTAATTTTTCGAGATTAATAACTTACTTCCACACAAATTTTGAATAAAATAATTCTTATTAATAGCATAAATAATACACAAAATAAAACTATAAATATGTCAAATTACCACCCAACTATATAAAATATTACATTAGTTTGTCATTGTTTTTGTTGTTATGTTATGTAAGATTTTAGGATATATAAATTAATCTCTCCTTATTATCCGCTAGATTTTTATAAAGATTATATTTTGGAATCTAATTTAAATAATATTAAAAATAAGTTATAACTATTTATGTCTAAATTGAGATTTTATTCTAGAAAATATATATATATAAAGGAAAAAATATTAATTTCTTAAAAAAAATAGAAAATCATTATTATAAATATTCATTATGAGCAATATAATAAATAATTTTCCTCGGCCTTATAATTTTAATTTTCCAAAATTTAAAAAAAAATGTATAATTTGATCAGGATATTTTTGCCCCCGAATTATTGCTTATTTTTTGTAAAATAAATTGGTGAAATTTCATATTCACCTGTTTATATTTTAATCAACAATCATAATATTCCAACCTAAATATTTATTATATTAAAAAATAAAATAAAATAAATTCCGTGCGCTCCTGCTCCATATCGAAGGTAACAAAAGGTTACTTGGAGGTGTGTACACACTTGGTAATGAAGAATAAAAAAACGTAGATTCGTACTATAACGTGTGTAATTTAATTTTTTTGTGTTACTCTATATAATATCATGTTTAAAAATATATCAATCTGCATTTCTACACAGGCTAAATTGCCGATCTTCGTCTCACCGATGCGTCGGCATAAATGTCCCAGACAAAGAGATCTCTTCTCTTCGGACAAAAGCACTGCTTTTTGTTTCTAACCGATTAAAACCGACTGGTAAACATATTGCTCATGATTCACCCTTTTCTAAACATTTATACTCGCGGTTGAAGAAATCAACCAATAGACATTTAGATTGTTGCAAACACATAAATTGATGGGTTCGACAAAATTATTTTTTTTTCCATTATTTATTAGCCCTTTGATTAGATAGAGATTGTCCAACTACTAAACCGACTCCTACAGCGTCCCCACCAAAATTTCTCCCGTATGGTTTCCTACAGTCGGTTATCGCCGAACAATGAACAGTGGCGGCGTCAACTTTGAACTGCTTCCTGTATTGTTTGCTTTGGTGGCAAATTTAAAATATCTGAACATTTAAAGATGTATATAAGCGTTAAAACGAATATATCTAACTTCAAACAAAGAAGTTGATTTAATCGGATGAATATGTTTAAACATAGGAGTGATTTTAAATAGAGGATAATTATAATTTAAGGTTTTTTGCTCATTTTATCAAATGTTTTTAAATGTGTTCATCCTCCAGTTATCCCAGGAGGAAAAAATGAGAGACGATTATCTGTTTTAATTATTTCTGTCTCTTTAACAATTTTTTGAAAAGTTTTTTTTTCACCTGTGAGACGTTGTAAAGGAATTTGAATGGCATTTTTTGCCTCATTTTTTATCAACTTAATAACTTTGAATATTATTTGTTGTGTCTGCGCAGAATACTTACCATTTTGATAATAAGCAATAACCTAGTTACTCTATGTCAATAACAATTTTAAGCATGAGACTGGTATTTGCCACCCTTTTCGGAGATCGTCGGACAGGGTTGCTAATTTGTGAGTAATTCCTCACATTTGTGAGTAATTGTGTGAGTGAAGGGCAATTGTGAGTAAAATGTGAGTAATCGGAAGGTCAGTATATATTTTTAGTAATGGTAGTTGGGAAAAACTATAATCTACTTTAATAAATAATTCAAATATCAAATATTTTACTTTAGACATAATTTTACTCGCTGTTAGTCATTAGGTAGAATTTTCAGTTTTCAGATTTACAGCGTTCTATATTAGTTTTCCAATATAGGTAAGTGGTTAAACGAGATAAGTGCCTATATGATTCGTATGTATTGTCTGATATACAGGGCTTCACAAGTAATGGGATAAAGCGAGAATTTCAAAAATCTCGTCTCGGTCTCGTTAGAGAAAAAAATAAGTCTCGTTTCAGTCTCGGTCTCGTCTTGTAACCGTTTGTATCGTCTCGTTATTGCTAGAACGTACTTCTAAGATAGTATTTCCATGATATTTAAATACCTTTTTACACAAACTACAAACTATTTCTTTAGCACCACTTTTGAGATTTATTAAAAAAATCCCATACGTGTGATTTAACTGCACCAGGTTTCATTATGGAAAAAAAACGTAGAAACAGTTCGAACCGAAAGAGAAAAATCGAAACATCTTTTTTTATAATCGAAAAATAAAAAATAATTGTTAATAACACTTAATATCTTTAAAATCTATACTTGAAAGTTGTCGGTACCAAAAACTCCGGAAAGCCGAAAACTGAAAATTGAAATCCAAATCCAAGTCGAGTAAAAATTAAGCTCTGCTAAATAAAATAATATAAGAAATAAATCACGACCGCGCCATAAGCAATAAAATAGATTCTCTTTTTTGTAGGTCCATTTATTTTGCACATGTTTTAAAGTTTATGGATTTGTAGGTACTAGTAGGTAGAAAAATAAAACTAAAGATCTTTTCAAGATGGTTTAAGCGTTTCGTATCCTAATTTTTACAATAAGAACTTATTTTTCTTATTTCTTATAATTTTTTGCGGCATCAACTGCTTGGTTATTAGCCGCAGGTAGGTATGGACGTTCATCATATTTTTAAGTAATGATTGATTTTTTTCAGGTATCGCAAGATTCAATCAATATAGGATGGGTTGTTGAGGCATACATGAAGACTATTTGGTATTTGTTCTGATTGACGATCTCTCTCATGTACTGGACATTCCAGTAGCAAGTGTTCCACTGTTAATGGGACTCTACAGTGATCTTATGAAGGTTGATGCTGACCAAGTAATAGATATGATGATGTCATGTGAGTGTGCCCAATCCTTAATCTTGTTATGACTACTTGATCTCTTCTTTTCAGAGTTCTGGCACGTTGCTCAGGTATCATTGTGTGTTTGATCCTCGTCAAATGTGTATTCTGATGAGACCACTTTTCTTGCCAGAGGGTGAGTATCTTGTGTTTTATGTGTACTTTGATGTCATCTTGTCGCATTGGTATATTGTCAGTATGATCTGAGTTTGCGGCTTCTCTTGCCGCTTCATCAGCTCTCTCGTTTCCGATTATTCATATATGACTTGGTATCCAAATGAATATCACTGTTTGATTGTTACATAGTAGCCAATGAAGTGTAGATAAAATATGTTCAACGAGAGGGTCTGAATTGAATGTGTCTGAAATTGATTGTAATGAACTGAGTGAGTCTGAGCAGATTACTGTTAAATCTAGTTTATTTGTATCTACATATTTCAGAGATTACCAAATGGCGTACATTTCAGCGGTGTAGATACTGGAGGAGGGGTTCAGTGTCCAATGATGATTTTCTTCATCAATACAGATGGCACTGCCTACACCTTTATTAGTTTTCGATCCATCTGTATAAATTGTAACTGCATTAGGGTATCTGTTTAAAATGGAACGTATTTCTTCATAAATGAGTTGTCTAGGGGTCTCATTGTAACGGGTCTTGTTATGGTCGGCCGGTTTCCATATATTCCATGATCTTTTTCTGAAAATATATGATGGTGATTTGGGTTGATCATTTGTGGACCAAAGCTTTATAGCGTAGTTGGCTATCAATTGTTTCCTTCTGAAATCTAGAGGTGGGACACCTGCCTCACAGTTTAATGATAAGTAAGGGCTCGTTCTGAAGGCGCCAAGCGCAAGTCTCAGTCCGGAGGCTTGTATTGGTTCTAATAGTTTTAAATAAGATATTCTCGCTGATGCATACACTATTGCACCATAATCCAGTTTCGATAGTGCTATAGACTTATATAGATTGGTGAGTATTCTATTATCACTTCCCCAGTTCAGATTGGCAATCGACTTTATGATATTTAGTCTTTTCTTGCAGTCAACCACTAGGTATTTTATATGTGCTCTCCAATTGAGCTTTTTATCTAAAATCAATCCTAGGAATTTGGTGGACTCCCTTACTTCTAAGTTGTTGCCATAGAGGGAAAGGTTTGGTTCATTGTGTGGTGTTCTCAGTCGACAATTATTTTCATTATGTCTATTCGACCAAATGGAAAATACGAATATAAATGCATGTTAGCAAACAATGTATGTATAACATTCAGATTTTTTATTTAATTTTTAATAATGCAGCCTTTTTTTTATTATAAAAAAAAATAAATGGTTATACTGCTTGTTAGTTTATTTTTCTCAGAAATTTAGTAAAAATCTGTATGTGGTCTCGGTATCTCCTAAATAATTTTTAAAAAGGTCTCGTCTCACTCTCTCGTATCATCCTCGTATGATATAACTTACAACACTTAAATTATTATATTTTGTAACTTGTAACACCTGTTTTTTTGTAAAATGGCGAAGACGCAGAGAAAACCATACACCCGTTTTGACATTGAACGTTTTGGGCTTAGCAGCAACACGGTAATACTTAACCAAACCAAGCAACACCACCCTTTGATGCTTGTCAACATTGCACAGTCACATTTTTAAAATAAATTCAACAAAGAAATTAATAAAAATAATAAATAGATAATTTAATATACGATACGATTCAAGGGTATAGATATGGGGTTAAAGGGGGTAATTACCCCATCAGGATACCAAAAAAAAATCACCAAAAGAAGAAATAAAATATATGAAATGTAAATATGAACGCAATAGAAAATTCAAGTAAAAAACTACTAAAAATCATCATCTTATAAGGGAATGGATGTACTACCGGGCTACAACCCATTTTTGTATTTTGTTGTATATTATTAGAATAATATTTATGATATTTAAAGTTAGAACAAGTATATAAACATTTATTGGTCTAAAAGTTTGATTACCCCCACCAGAAAAAAGTTATCTACGGCCTTGATACGATTTCAAAAAAACTGCCTTGATATTGATATTTTGAAGTTGAGAGTAATTTGTGAGTAATCCGGAAAAGTTTTGAGAGTAAATCGGCAAAGGCTAGTTGGCACCCCTATCATCGGACCTCGTTCCTCACTTTTCTAATTTTTAACGTAGCGGTCGGTTTAGTAGTTGGATAAAATTCCATATATAATATTTAGTTTGAAAAATATGCAACATTTACTAAGACTTCAATAATAGAATGTATAACTAAGTTAATAAAAGTGACCATAGTAAATTTAACATTGAAATCCATTAAACAAAAGTGATATGTGAAGTACAAAACTACAAAATATTTTGTAAATTATATTTCGTAGATTTTTTTAAATAAACAAATATTTTGTTTAAATATTGATAATACATAATCTTAATAAAACATTAATTACTAATGGATCTTTGTGTACATCTCTATTCTGGTCAAGCCTTGCCTTTTCTTTTCTTCATTCATTTATATAATTTTTGGCTGTAGATTTAATTTGTACGCCACTGTTTGCTAATTCATTTCGTATTCCAAAACGGTCTCTTCGAGTACAAATTAGTTTTAGCACCAATCTTGGAATACGGAACAATGCAATCCGTAATTTTAACTTTTGTAACAATTTGTAATTCTATTTTAGTTCCCTTTGTGATTATAGACGGTAAAATAGATACCATTCTATTTAAAATATGTCCTACCAGGTATTAAATTTAATATATTTAAATTTTATTTATAAATATGTCAATATATTCGATTATGGCAGCTACATTTTAAAAATATATATATAAATATTGTTAGATAGAAAGAATGGTTTTGCAAAGAAATGTTATGGAATTGTTATAAAAATATTATGGGAAATAAATAAAAACTAAATAAAAAAGGGTAAAATTTTATTTATAAAAAAATAATAATTAAATACTCGGTTAAGAAAAAGGAGCATAAAAATCATCAATATAAAGTAGCAGATAAAATAGCAGAAATAGTAGAGAAAAAACATCTAAGACTAAGTAGTAAATTTTGGTAGCAGACTGTGAAGCAGCCGAGGATTATTTTTTGAAGAAATTTTATTTTTTTTTTATTGTAGATGTAAATTTTGTTATTATTTAGGTTTTTGTGAACCCAGCCCAAAATGAGAACTACATGATAATAAATGGAAATTCTTTAGAAAACAGGGGTTTCCAAAACAATATATAGGATGGTTCAAAAAAATTTGGCATATCAACGTTATATATTTTTAAATGGAACACCCTATATTTGTTTACCTTTTTATATTCGTCTTGAGAAGCTGAATTTTTTTGAACCACTCTGTATATTTATATTGATCTACATATATGAATATAAAAAGATTTTTTTAAATTGTTATGGTTTAGACACTAAATTCCGTGCCGTATGAGGTGTCTCACCCTATATAACAATTTACAGATTTTTTAAAGTAGAAAAATAGAAAGATATTGGCCTGTTGGCTCTGCCAGTGCCATTAACATAGTTAAAAAAAAAAAAAAAATAGAAAGATTTTATGGTTAACGGATAAAGCGATATTGCTGGTTATTATTTTACTATTACATTTTATTTTCAATTATTCGTTTTTTTTTTCATAATAACGATTAATTTAGAAAAAAATTAAACGTCTTCTACCTATTAATTTAATTAGAGTACTATTTTTGAGGCATATTCTAATACTAAAATCGCAATCCACACGGACAAAATTTTACAGCACAGGCGGCTCAAATAAAATCTATGATTTTAAAGAGCCCACAGTTAAAAGATGTGGCGAATTTAAGAATTTTACCTGTGCCACCCGGTTTTGTGTAACAGCAATAGGCTACCCTTATTCTAATCCCTTTTAAGACTCTGATGAGCGCACGGTTGGGTAAATTAGAGGGTATTTGTACTAATTTTTTTTTTGTTACTATTTTAAACTTAAATAATTGTAATTTAACCGCCGGGTGCTTGTCCCTTCCCAACATACCGAAATAATACTCAATAATACATATTCAAAAAAATATATTTTTAAACGATGATTTTATCTACCCCGTAAATAATAATAACCCACCCACACCTGAAATTTCCTGATCTGACAGATATATTACTCCGGCTCGATCACGATTCTAGTATAATAAAAATGCGATGATTATTATTTTTAAGTCGGTGCTAAATGTCACTTACTAAAATTATAAACTTTGGTTGTAGCATTTACAGTGTAGGCTATTTCTCTTCCGAGGTTCGGTTTACCGAAACGTATAATTTTAAGACCTAATTAAATCAAAATCAATATTTGCCAGGAAAGTTATTTTAGCGGCACATGTTGCCTTTACCCATCAATGCTTCAGTTTATTTTGTCAACAAAATATCGATTAAATAATTATATTTTCAAAGTTTTAAAATTATCTTGATTATTTTTTGTCAGGACAATTTATCGAAGTAAAATATAGAAATTTTTTACTACAAAAGTTATATTTATGATGATGTAACAAAAAAATTATAAAATATATTAAATCAAATTTAAGGATATTAAAATAATAGTTTATCCGATGAAATAAAACAATTTAATTTGTTTAAATCTTCATTCGAAATAGGTTCAATATTGATTTGTATTTGTATATAGTGTATTTTATCATATTGTGTTTGTAAAAAGACAAAAATCAACGGAAATCTTTAGAATTTATACTAACATTTCTAATAATGAAGTGGATCCGTCATTAATTATTAAAAAAAATTGTCCGGCTAACTTTACTAACCAAGTCAGGTGAAATGGTTCAAAATTAGAGATATAGATGGACGAAAATCACAGAAATTTATAGAGAGCACATCAAATTTTTAAATTACTAAAACTATTAAAATGAGCCTTATGTTATTCATAAGAAGTTAAAAAATTATAAACGAGTGATTTTTTTCAGATTTTTACAACTTTCAGGTGAAAAGTTTCACAAAATATCGAAATTTCAGTTAAGCGATTTAAAAGAACATAAAAAATAATGTTGGTGATTTTTTAATAAAAAAAATAGCTATGAACATTATAGATAAAAATTTACATTATAACTAAAGTCACGAAATATATTTTTTTGGAAAATTATGAAAAATTTTTATTTTCGAAAACGACTTCTAGAGATATTTTGATCCCTTTACACCAAAATAATGATTTATTTTGAATTTAGAGCAATAATTATTGACATAATGATATATTATTGGTTTCAAAAGAAATCGTCAACGTAGATGGTCAATTAACCAAAAATCTTTCATTTATCATGATTAAATTCTACGCCACTGTCTAATGTATTTCGATTGATTCCAAAATGTAATCAACTGTTAAAATAATTCAACCTATATCAAAATCAATATTTAAATAATTATTTTTTATGCATAAAAGCAATAAAAAATTTCTAAACCATGGGCGTAACACAAAAAAGTTTTCGTATATAATATTTTATATAAATTGTAGCTAATTTTTTAATTAAATTCCAAAGGTTACCCATCTCTTAAATTTAGTATAGAAGGACATACCGGGTGACAACGATGTTAGGGTACACTCAATAACATCGTTAATTTTAAAGGTACAGGATTGAAATTTGGGGTTAATTATGTTAGATTCAATTATCGGCATTTCAACCATCTTAGATCGAAAATATCACTTCCGGTTTTATTAATAAAAAGTACTTTTAGTGACGGCATTGGTGTCATTTATGGCGATATAAAATATTGAATTTTTAAAAAAAAACATTATTTTATGTATTGCATGTTGCTAATTGAAATTTAAAACTTAAGATATGTCCAATTAATGGATGAAAATAAAAAATGGGTAGTTTCATTAAGAAAAAATCAAAGAAGCCTTAATGAATTATGGTAAAAATTATAAAAATTTTATATTGATTAGATTTTAAATATAATTTAAAATTTAAAAAACATTTTGTGAGTAACAAATATACGCCCTAACTATATTTAATTCAAGGCCTATTTTTTTTCATTAATAATGTCATTTCAAGGTCATTATAGGAAAATTACTTTTTCTTTAATTTCAGCGCTATTTTTCAACAAATATGGTCATGTGATACTTCGTTGCAACGAAATTGACAATGCGATAATTGACAAAATTATACAGGGTACCATTGAAAAGTAGAAAGTTGGTATCACTTCCGAAAAAACGAGAAGTGATATTTTCGATTTAAGATGGTAGAAATATCGATAATTAGATCTAATATAATTGTCCCAATCTTTTACCTTAAAACTAACGATGTTATTGAGTGTACCCTAACATCGTTGTCACCCAGTATAATGTAATTATAAACATGTAACAAGTATTAGTTTCGGTTATAAACCATCATCAGATCTAAAACGACTTCGGCTGACTAGGTGGGCTGTTAAAGAACATCAGTCAAGCTGGAATCTCGTGCAGGGTCAAAACAGTAAATTCATGATAAAAAAACCATTAAAAGCACAGAATAACGATATTCTGCAGCTAAGCAGAAATCAAATAAGGCATGTCACGGGACTAATAACTGGACATTATCACCTTAGGGAACACCTACACAAAATGGGCATCTACCAAGACTTTTTTCTGTCTAATTGCAAAACACAGTTAACAAAAATAATTTACATAAGCCACTGTTGCTATGCAATCTTATCTTTCTCTCATATTATCCCATCATTATAAGAGACAAAAACTATAGATATATTTCTTCCCGCTAAGATGCTTAATTCAAGACTATTTACATACCACGTCATATGTCTCCTACCAATAAAAAAAACCACCAACCCTCCTTAAAAATTAGTGTTATTAAGAATAGAATACATTAAAGAATCGAGAACTCAGTTCTCGAATACTGATAAGAATCGAGAACTCGACCGAGACCCGAGAACCGAGTACCGCTCGGTGCTTGGATTTTCTTATTATCGAGACTTGGAATTCTCAAATTATAAAGTATAAGTTTTATATTACTCGTTTCGTTTTTTGAAAGTATTTTTTCCCTATATATCCCGAGCTATAATCAAAAAATGAAAACAAGAATAGATATTGGTCGAAAACTTATCCGAGCACCGGCGCCGATTCTCGACAAACGAGAATTTTCGAACACGGTTCTCGAGAACTTCGAGAACTTTAAAGAATCGAATACGTTTCGATTCTTGGTATTCTAGAACACCATCACTATTAAAAATCAGAGCACACACACTCTCTCTCTCGCATCCAGACAGTGAATCAAGTCAGTTATGCATTTACTAGAGCAAAAAAGATTCTTCATATAAATAAAATGGCGGGTAATTAACCGCACCCAAAATATTCATGTTTCGGTTTCATAATTTAACTTAACCCTACGTTAGGCGCAAGATCTACGATTGTAGACTACGCGTTTTTAAATAATGACAGTTTCAAGAAAATGGTTAACATACAAGCGCGCTTTTAAGTAGCTGTCACTTATACCCCAATCTATCGGTTCAGTATGAAAATGACAGTGGAGCAGGCTTGAATTAACTGTTACGTGTTTCTGAATGCGATTGGTCTACGTCATCGCTGTTTTATGCTTACTTTTCTAAAAACTGTTAAAAACTTTTTTCCGTACACATATTTTTTCAGGAAAGCTATTAATGTGTTTATATTAGACAATTAATTTTTATTGAATTTCACCTCAATAAAAGCATTTGGTCTCAGAAACTGACCACGTGCTAATAGACGTACCAAAAACATATCTTTCGGTTTTATTGTCAATACAAAAAAATTAAGCAAATTTGTTGATTTAAAATAATTTCACATATATGTCATGAGGTATCTCATTAAGAACATATAAAATGGTCTACCGATGTAGAAGGCGCGAGTCAACTCGTCACAAAATTCCGCGCGCCTAACTAACCAATTGGTTTAACTTCTACCGATGAAGTTTGGTCCTTCGAAATCCAGGAATTATTGTAACACGTTCGCAGCCTAGTATTATTTCAACAGTTATGAATACTAATATTCATAATTCATTCATGTCGATTATTTAATGAGGAGGAGAATATACTAGAGTGTCAAGCACTTATACGCTGGAAGTAAAACCTCCTGGGGGCAGAAAACTCACAGGAGGCCTTCTCCAGAGAAAATATGGCGAAGAGGCTGCCAAGCTTGATGAAAGTAACACAATTAGTCTTAAGGCTGCAGGCAGTGTTGAGGCTTAAATATCAGTCATTAATGACCGGGTGCACCGTTTTTATCTTTAAGTCAGATTTAGTTAAGTCTACTTAAATATTTTAAGTCCGGTTTACTTTATAACTGTTGCACCGTCTCAAAATAAGCAAGACTTAGCAAAGCCCTAGTTTGATGTGGCAACATCGAATTTTTTAGTATTGTCAGATTCTTAGTTTATGGGGTTTGTTTATTAACCTATTAACCTATGTTGGTTACCTCACAATGACAATTTGACTTTGACATAATTCGACTAGAGACTTCGAACTTCGGCGCGTGGTGTGGATACGGTGGTGGATGCTTACAATGGAGGCGGGTAGAAAGCGCTCCGTTAATTTTACCAGAGAAGAAAAAGAAGTGCTTTTCAATATATAAAATAGTAGTAGATAATAAAAAAAACTGATGGAGTTACTTTGGAGGAAAAAAATAAAGCCAGGCACTTATAACGCAACAGTTTAATTCTCATTGTCCAAGTCTGTGTCAAAGGCGTGAGGAGAGTCTGAGAAAATTTTATAAGATTCAAAAAAAAGCCGCAGAAAAAAAAATTATATATGACTAGAGGAGGACCGGAGCCAAAAGCCAATTCGTCCAAATCTTCAAAGTAATTACTTCTTCTGTATATTCTTCGAGGACAACCGAATTCAACAATATCTAGTACTTCCAGGTCATTTTCCAGAATATCGTTGTCAAACAGTCCTAATAATTCCATAATAATATATGTAAAACAAACTCAGAAATCTCAAAAAGATCATGAACGGTTAGAAAAAGGAAGTACTATAAATAATTGTCACACAGATACGTTGAGGTTGACTTGAACATGAACATAAACAGTCTTTCTTTTTTTTTAGACACATCAAGTAACCCCAGCGCATGCGTCAAACCAAGATTAAAATTAAAGTCAACGATAAGCTCCCAAAAAAGTGGGTTTAAAGTTAAGTCGGATTTAGCCGACAAAGCCAGGCTTAAATTAACGGAGCAAACACATACGTCACAATAAGTCGGACTTAAGCAATAAGTCCGACTTAATACATACGGTGCAACCGGGTATAACATCGATCAAAACAATCTATAAATCAATGACATGACGTTTGACATCATGTGGGACAACCTGCCATTGTTACCAACCTTAAGGTCTGATGTCTATACAATTTGGTGTAACCTTAGATCATATATACTACGCTAGATACGGCATCATGTACTATTTGTTGGATTGGTGAGGGGTAATGTTTACAGCGTACTATGAGTCGGATACTGATTTGTAATTGGTCAAACTACGTCGATAGTCATTTCTCATTAGTCAAACTACGTCGATACTGATTTCTCCTTGGTCAAACTATGTCGAACTTTGAAAACAACCAATAACTGACTTAGTACGCTAGACCCTTCCGGACCTACAAAACAAATAACTTACATGCCTTATCTAGCGTAGCGTATATGATCTAAGGGTGTAACGGCAAGTTGCATGAACTCCATTTAGCTTGGATTATTATTTAGTTACATCTAAACAAACGATACCTCTTTTTTAACTTTTTTTAATTTCTGGATGATGTAGAGATAAAAAGATCCATCTTTATTAGTAGTATATTTAAAATGGTGTCTGCCAATTTGCGCCCGCTCATTGATTCAGCCAGTTTGCGCCCAATGTATTAGGGTACCTGCTGAATAGCCTCTTTGCGCTCTCGGTAATAATTCTTAGAAGAGTTTATTTTGTATTAAAAATTATAGTTAGCAAGGGATATAGAAAATTAGGAATTATCCAGCGAATTAGAATCTAAATAAGGATAGACGACTGTTTTATTATAATATGGTTATAATTACCAATAAATACCGTGATTTATTAATACGGTTAATAGGGTTAAGAATTTCCAACACTTTCAAGGTACTTAAAGGTTTATTGGGTGTATGCTGTCAACAAATAGCATATAAAAATTAGTACAGAGACCTAATATCATTCAGTGTGATTAGAATATTGCAATTGTCATTTGTCTACAAATGGAGTTTGAAAATTTTACTATCAAAGTTAAAACCAAGTCTTCTCTATAATGGATATAGTTTCCGCGAATGAAAAAAATAAGGATGAATGATTCTAGTTTTTTGCTGTGTTCAAACGAAAAATAATTATACCTTTAGAATTTTGGGCGCAAACCGGCTGAATTAATGAGAGGGCGCAAGCTGGTCGGGCGCAAGTTGGCCGCATCCATTTAAAAATTTGAAAATGACTGTACCACGTTTTTGATAAAAAATGAACTATTCTCGTTTTTCAAGATCTTCATAATCGTGGACAAATGAAAAAAAGTAAAAAAAGTTTTTTATTGTTGTTTTGAATATTTGTTGAAAAAATAACTCGAATGGTAATCACATAATTACTTCAAATGTTATTTCTAAGAATATATTAAATGCGTCTTACATAATTTCTTATTTCATATTTTATGTTAATTGATACTTAAAGATTCACTAAGCAAAAGACATTTAGAATAAAACTTTTTATATCAGTTTATTTTACAATTGCAAGAATCTAAACAAAAATCATTAGTGTTAGTTATATTCTGTTTTTAAATAAAATATGCTTAATGAAAAATAAAATTTTGAATAGCAGAATAATTCGGTTAATGCCTGTGCTGTGGACTAACCAACAAGAGAATATACTCCGGTGTGCACCAACCAAGAGAAGAAGAAGACGTCGATTGCATCCACGGTGGATGAGTGTGAATGAACTTTTACTGAAACCGGTTCCGTTTCTTGAGTTACACACACGTGTACAAGGTGTACATCGTAGTGGACATGCCTTGTTGTCAAGTGAGCAAAAAATAATGAATTTTTGATATTTTTAATTATTATCAAAATACAAATTTAGTATCCGCACCTAATACAGTAAGCACCATCTATGAAGAAATTGAGTAGATCCTGAAATTCGTTGTATTCCGCACATAATGAGAGGCTTTAACTTATGCTAGTTACGATGATAAGGTTGCGTATATCCCGAAATTCGTTATACTCCTGCCAATAATGCGCGGCTCTATCAGTTTTTAATTGGCGCTTACTATATCCATGTTAAATTACTTGTCACTAGGATTTAACAATCTTCTACTTACGGTAATTTTAATAGTATAAAAAGTATGACATGTTTCTTGTTAGTTTATTCCAAAACAATCAGTAACTTTGATAATTAAATTACAATTCGAAAAAACAAAAATTTGATTTTGTTTATTTTTATATCTTATATCGGCAACAGTGCTAAAGCTAGGTAATTGTCGATTCTTCAGATTCAATTGGGTCCTTTTATGCTCAGAATTTAGCCCCTTGCGTTCGCATTTACAATGGAATAATGGCCTCCTTTGTTTTCAGATGCGAGTACGAGTCGCTTTGAGCCTCGGGTATATAAAAAAAAATGACTATTGAAAAAATATTAACTAAAGGGAACGAGATGAGATCCCGGCGCTATTATGTAAGAGATACATTGTCGGTAGAAATTAAAATAAAGCATGAACATTTTTTAAACTTACAAATAATTAAAGAATAAAAACACCATGATTTTTTAAAGCCAAAGACAAAATAGTCGCAGGACTGATTATTCTACCCTGTGTGTCCTTATTTTGAAATCCTTGCAAAAAAAAATGGAAATTATGCATTTAGAAAACAAGATTTCAGTTCATATTTAACATAACATTTATTGTCCATCAAGATGTTAAAAGAAATTGTTACATAACCATTTTTGTAAGCAGATGGTCTTTAATATTTTATCGACCAAATAAACAAAATCGGCAACTACGCTTCCACGGTAATTATTTACTGAATCCTATTAACATCAATCTACGCAGGTGATAAAATTTGTTAGTTGCCTGGAGGACGAAGAGCTCGAAGATGGAAGGAATTAATGTATTACAACTTTTTATTTTTAATTGAATTTATCGAAGATCGAAACAAATTTTTAGTCGCGGTTATTCCATTTACGAAAAATGATTGATTAGATCTTTTTTAAATTTTATATATAATAAAATTCGATTATGTACTTTACATATAAATAACAAATTTCAGAGAAAATGTTTTTTCATTTTCTACAGAGACTCAAAGTTGTGTATTCTGGTAACAGTTTAGTTGCAAGCTGAATATTTAATTATTTTAAAACATTTACGGACAAAAATGTATGTATGTTAATAAAATTAAAAAAATATTCAATAGGGACGTGAGTTGTGGCAGCTGTAGAAAATTTATTTGTATGATATAAAAATATAGTTGAAATTATTAATAAAAATAGGCACGATTAATTTTTAAAAGCTACCAGTAGATAGTTTACGTGAGTCCAACCATAGGTATAGCGAATTCAACGTGTTAGAGTGAGATGTATAGGAAATTCAGAGTGTCAGAAAGAGGGAGCGATCTTCAGGTCCCTCAGATCCGTCAGGTCTGACAGCACCACCTCCACCAGAGGATGCTGACCGAGTGGGGTCTGACGGACTTGAAGCCCGCTCCCTCTTTCTGTCACACTGAATTTCCTATATGGGGCTTCACAAGAGCAAAAAAATGCTGCCTTATGGTGAAAAAAAAATATGCCTATAAAATGAAGAAAAACAATTGCGTATATCCCTGTTTTTTACCGTTTCTGCAAATTAACATACAAAATCACTTAAATACTAGGGATTCACACGAGAACGATACTTTTCTCGTCTCATCTTGTCTCGTCTCGTAAAACCGAGACGAGACCTTTTTGAAAATTATTTAGGCGATACCGAGACCACATACGGGAAGACCCGAGAGTCCAGTTTCTGGTCTCGTTCATATTTCTTCAGAATTTTTTTCTGAATTTCCGAGAAAAATAAACTATCAAGCAGTATAACCATTTATTTTTTTTATAATAAAAAAAAGGTCTGCATAGGTTACGTTACATTTACGAAATCTAAAATCTGGTAACCATCTGTGAAATGTTTTATTTTGTAATTTTGGACAAAAATGCCGTAAAGTGAATCTGCCAGTAATGTTAACCCAAATAAAAGGCCGATATTAAATGAAAGTGATGATACATTAAGTGAAATTGAACCAGTTAATAAACTGTGTTTAATAAAAAATACTTCGGTGGCATAATAATTTAATTTTTTTTAAAATTTGAAGTAATTAAAGATGAGAAAAAAGCAATATGTTTAGTGTGTAAAAAATCTAGAATAAGAAAAATAATTAGCAGAAAAGACATTTATTAACTGATCATTCGAAGGCCTACGAAGAAGTTTATGACACATCTACTCCGATCCAAAAATCAGTGTCATCAGCTCAAAAAAGTTGACCTGTATGAATGAAAAAAAGTTGTATTTTATTATATAACAATGTTTATAATTACAATTTGTATAGATAATGATTAAGTAACGTCCAAATAAAAAATAAAAATAAATAAATAATCACACATTTATAAATTACAATAGAATTAATAATTACCTCGTTTTGTACTATCTTAGAAATAAGATTTAGCAATAACGAGACGAGACAAACGGTTACGAGACGAGACCGAGATTGAAACGAGACTTATTTTACTACTACCGAGACCGAGACGAGATTTTTGAAATTGTCGCCTTATCTCGTCTCGTATGAATCCCTATTAAATACTATTAACCTAATCATAAAGTACAAACTAGGTATATTTTTATAACAATTTATATATATCTCGAATTTGAAATTTAAAATTTAATACCATTTATAAATAGAAGTTAATAGCGCAATATCACATCCCGTTAAAAGCTGTTTGAAGCTAAAATTAACAATTCGAAACTGGTTTAAACCCGCCATATGCATGTATTCATTGAAGTATGATTTGGCATTTTTCCAAATTATACCTGCATTCAATTTTATTCTCGTTTTTCAAATCGAGTGGTTGAATAAAAACGGTGATTTTTGTTCATAAATCTTGCGAAATTCAGACATTTACATTTATTCATCAATTTGTCGGAATACAAGAATGCATTAATCAAAGTAAACCAGTGGTTAAGTGGATGACGGACGCTTCATTATGTAAAAGCAGTGACGTTGAATTTCAATATTACTATAAAAAAAAATTGTTAAATACTTTTGCACAATATTTATAAACATAACAGTTCCCCTTTTCTTAATGTCAAATATAATTTATCTTCCAGATATTTAAATTTTTAAAATGAAGCCGCACTTCGCTGCAGCTTTCTGAATTTATAATTTAATGTCAAGAAAAGCTAACTTTTCCGAACAGATGTACATCGGTTAATTTCTCAATTTTTTAGTACTTTTTTACCCTCTTTTCTTTCTGAAAAGGGAACTTTTGTAGTACTTTTTTCAACTCTTTTCTCTCAATTTTAGGCACTTTTTTCTTTCCCTCTTTTCTCTTTATAAGTTGTCATATTTTTTGTACTTATTTTTACCCAACTTTTTTTTCTTTTGTCACTTTTTTAAGACTCTTCCTCGTTTTTCATTCATAAATTTCACCTCTTTTTTAACTTAATTTGTCACTTTTTCTCTCCAAAATTATTCCTCTTTTATCTCTTAAAAAGTAACTTTTTTAGTACTTTTTTTCCTCTCGTTTATCTCTTTAAAAGGGACGTTTTTGGTATCAAAAGTTTTATCTCCAAAATTGCTCCTCCTTTTCTTTAACTGTTTCGTATTTCTTTCCCCTCTTTTTTCTTAAAAAGTACTTTTTAGCACTTTTTTTCCCATCTTTTCTTTCTTAATTTTTTCACTTTTTTGTACTTTTTTCCTCTCCAAAATAACGCCTCTTTTTTCTCGTAAAATGTCACTTTTTAGTACTTTTTCCCTCTTAAAAAGGTACTTTTTTGTATCAAATATTTATTCTCCAAAATTACCCCTCTTTTCTCACCGGTGTGAACTTAGCAGCCAAAATCTAGCTGCCGAAGAAGCCCGAACGATCAGTAGCGGATTCAAATAAAAATTATTTGGGTGCTTTTAAATTTTATAAATCAAGAGATTATAAATTAAAAAGTAATTAACCACATAAACTTACTTAACCAGAAGATTGAGATTTATTATTATTATTGTAATAACAAAGAACTGCTTTAGAAAACGAGATGTTTTATTATAGATAATATATTAATTTTCTCTTTCAAATTTCTCTATTTTTTAGTAATTTTAACCCCTCTTTTCTTTCTGAAAAAGGCACTTTTTTATCACTTGTTCCACTCTTTTCTCCAACTTTTTGTCATTTTTCTCTACAAAATTTCCCCTTTTTTCTCTCTTAAGTTGTCACATTTTTTGTACTTTTTGTACTCCAACTTTTCTTTTTTATTTTTGTCACTTTTAAGTACTTTTTACCTTCTTTTCACTCAAAAATGTCCCCTATTTTCTCTCGTAATTTCTCACTTTTTTCTCTCCAAAATTACCCATCTTTTATCTCTGAAATGGTCAATTTTTTAGTACTTTTTCCCCTCTTTTATCTCTTAAAAATGGCACTTTTGGTATCAAATAATTTCTCTCCAAAATTACCACTTTCTTCCATTTCTTATTTCTCAATTTCTTAGTACTTTTATACCCTCTTTTCTGTCTGAAAAAGACACTTTTTTAGCTAGTTTTGCACTCTTTTCTTCCAATTTTAGTCAATTTTTCTCTCAAAACTTTCCCCTCTTTTCTCTCTTAAGTTGTCACATTTTTTGTACTTTTTGTGCTCCACTTTTCTTTTTTATTTTTGTCACTGTTTTAGTACTTTCACCGTCATTTCACTCAAAAATTTCCCCTATTTTCTCTCGTAATTTAACACTTTTTACCTCTCGCCCTTCAGATAAGAGAGGTATAGGAATCATGCTAAAAATTGGGTAGTGAGTTTTCAATGGATAAACACGTTTTGGGGTCCCTAGAATACGATTTTGATATTTTCGCGATGATGTCTGTGTGTGTGTGTTAGTGTGTGTGTGTGTGTTAGTGTGTGTGTGTGTGTTTGGATGGATGTTGTAGTAACGATAACTCAAAAAATACTGAATGAAAAAATTTGAAATTTTGTATACAGGATTCTGATACCGTAGATTAGATCTGATTAGATTTTGGTGCCAATCGGACAACCGGAAGTGGCAGTTGCTATGAGTGATGACGGCATTACTATACAAAAAGGCAATAAAGTTTTACACATTTATTTTGTATACACTACAGTTTATTTTCGTATTATTAAAGTTTTCAAAACTTTGGCCATTGTTGCCAGATTTACAAAAAAGTATTTTTTTTCATACTTTTTTGTGTTAACCTGTAGATTTTTCATTCAAAAATGGCGAGAGGTCATGTGCTGGCCACATCAGATTTTTTCTCTCCAAAATTACCCCTCTTTAAAAAGTCACTTTTTCCCCTCTTTTATCTCTTAAAAAGTCACTTTTTTCCCCTCTTTTATCTCTTAAAAAGGCACTTTTCGTATCAAATATTTTCTCTCCAAAATTACCACTCTTTTCTATTTCAACTTGTTCAATTTCTTAGTTCTTTTCTCCTCTTTTCTTTCTGAAAAAGGCACTTTTTTACCACCTTTTCTCCCCTTTTCTCCCAATTTTTGTTACTTTTTGGTATCAAATTTCCCCTCTTTACTCTCAAATTTTGTCACTTTTTTCCTGACATTACCCCTTTTGTTTTTAAAATTATCCCTTTTTCTAAAAAATTACCTTTTTTGTTAGTTTTTCTCAAATTACCCCCTTTTTGAAATTTCTCGTCTTTTGTCTAAAATTTTGTGACTTTTTGTCTCAAATTTCCCCTCTTCCTCCAACATCCCCTATAATTTTTCCTTCACATTATTTACATCATCTTCTCCAGGTACTCTTTCTTCTTTTATTTTTTTATCTTCTAATATTGTTTCTTGTTGCAGATCGTTTTTAATTTAACAATTCAGTAAAATATTCTACTAATTCTATTCTTTGATTTGTATATTATACTTTGGAAAAATCTAAAATCTCCGTTTTTATAAAATCATTTATTACCGAAAGATAAACTCACTCCTGGTTCGAAATTAAAGATTTATTATTCGCGTTAAGAAATCAAAGCAGTTGGTTTGAAAGATTAATGATACAATTGCCGTCAATAGGGGCCATCCAAAGTGAAGTAGGAGATTGAGTTACAAATTAGGATTCTCTATTGAAAATCCATTTAAAAAAACGATTAATCAAAAGTATTGAATGACAGATAAAATTTGTCGTTATTTTAGTTTCATACTAGATAGAGTTGTACAATGGGAAAACAAAAAAAATATATTTGTATAGAATTTGTGTAGGTGCAAATATTTCTTTATTTCATACTAGTTTTTTTTAGTAATAGAGATTAATAATAATTTTTATGCAATCTCATCCTCGTATTTGCCCAATCTAATTGCAACCAGTATATCTTCTTTTATAATCTCTGTAGAATTTCCCGTTTAGCTTAAAGCCAACCGATTGTATAAAGGAGTGGTCTCGATTCTCGATTAAATTAAGCATTCGCAAACGAACAGTTTCATCGTAACCGGTAATATTAATGCTCTTTGAAAAGCGCCTAATCCATATCTTTGAACATATCGACATTTATAAGAATTACGATCGTTATGCTTATTAAGGAAAAATATTTGAACGGTTAGGGGCATGGCACTCCTGAAAAAAATCACAACAGAAGATTGGAATAGTACTATATTTTAAGAAGAATCGTTTTCCTGTATGGATCTTCATTATAATATAAGTTATCTACGAAAGGTTAAATTCAGTTAGACATGTGATGCTTTTAACATTGTATTTCTACCAAATAATTTTCCTGTTACTTTTTTCCTGGTCTAGTAGATGAAATTAGAGAACACTGTAACGAAGTTACTTAATTATCGTGATAATTAAAATAAATTAATTACGTCGCGCACGGCATTGGATTTTTTTTTCCTGAATCGGGCGTGGGAGGTCCCACCTGCACTGAGGCTCTAGGCCTATTGTGTCCAGTACTCTTGACAAAGTCAAGAATAGTCCTGATGTTAGCTTTCGCTATCTCTTCGGGTTCAGGATACTGTACCCTAAAGTGCCATTCCCTTTCCCTGTTCAGGTCCCGGCAATATCATAATACATGAAGAGGAGTTTCGTCCTCTTCCTCACATTTCCTACATAGGGAATCTTCTGATACACCTATGAGGTTCAGGTGTCTTCTAAGCCCGCAGTGTCCTGTCAGTACACCTATTGCGGTTTTGAGTTCCCGTCTTTTTAGGCATAGTAGCAGATTATCTCTGCTCCTGGGTGGACCTTCGATAAGTGCTTTGGACTGTCTTGGTCCCGGAAGTTCCAACCAGTATTTCCTGTGTTCTCTTGGTTTTTCTGCGATCATGGAATGATAACCTTTTCTTGAAAGTTCCCATCCCATGCCGTTTATACCCATCCTGTACGTTGCTGCCAGTTCCTCTTTTCCCACTTTTCCCACATGTAGCGGAGGAAGCCCCAGCAGAACTTCCATAGCCGCTGTTGGCGTTGTTCTAAACGCCCCTGTAATCAGAAGGCATGCTACTCTCTGTAGCTTGCCTTGCTGCCTATCTGCTTTAGCGCTGTTCGCTTTGTGCCACCATATTACGGAGGCGTAGGTCACGGCAGGTCTCACAACCCTGGTATAGAGCCAGTGCGCCATACCGGGGTTGAGTCCCCACTTAGACCCCACCATCCTCTTGCAGGCCCAAAGGGCTCTTAGAGCTTTATCCGTTACCCTATCTATATGGCTAGAGAACGTTAATTTGTCATCCAGAATAACTCCCAAATATTTAATTTCTTTTGACAGATTTATTTGTTTTCCCCACATGGAGAGTCCCTTTATTTTCAGGTTTCTTCTCCTTGTAAAGGCAACAACTGTAGTTTTCGCCGGATTCGTGGATAATCCCTCTCTACGGCACCATCTTTCTACCATATTGAGTGACCGTTGAATCCTATCTGATACAACGGCATCAAATTTTCCATTTATCATGATACCTACGTCATCAGAAAATGCTTGTGCGTAGATATTTTATCTCTCTAGCTCTCTTAGTAGGTCATCAACCACCAGGCACCACATCAGTGAGGAGAGTACTCCCCCTTGAGGGCACCCCTTGGTGGCAACGACTTCCCTTGTTACGCTGTGGAGAGTGCTGTGTGAATAATTTTCCTGTTACTTTTTTCCTGGTCTAGTAGATGAAATTAGAGAACACTGTAACGAAGTTACTTAATTATCGTGATAATTAAAATAAATTAATTATGTCGCGCACGGCATTGGATTAAAAATACCTTAAAATTATGGTAAAGGCAACATTCCTTCGAATATAAGATCAGTCGTACCAGTTAAACCAGCGCCCGACAGATGGAGACACTCGCGCCGTGCTCCTTAGACGCCACAAACAGTAACTGATTACTGGTAGACTTCCGGATAGAGAAACTTCTACTCCGGATATTTTTTCACCGGTTTCAGAAAAAACCGGATAAAAACCGGATATGTTAAAGTACCCGACCACGAGATACGAGAACCAGATGATGCTGCCGTCTATTGGCCCATATGTATAGTATTTATCGAATTTTCAGTCCACAATTATTATCACTAAATATTTTGAGAATCTTAGTCCTTGTGCAATTAAAATATAATTTTTTAATGAAAATGTGACAACTCACAAGAAAGCAGACATCAACAAACGTTGGTTTAATTAAGATCAACGTCATCAACTAGGAAATAATATACAATAAAATAAACCTAATTTGTTTCAGTTTATAAAAAAAAACAGTTCAGATAAAATAAAAAATAAAAATCCAATATAACACATACAAATACAAACCATTAACAAAAAAAATCGGTTGTGTCGCCACGAATACTTTTTCAGATTTTTTTTTCGAATTTTTACGAAGTTGTCCATTTTCGCGATTTTTGTCCACTTTGATCAACAATTTCACAAACTTTAAGAAAAAGCTCAGTTCCAATTTCAAAAATGTCACAAAAATTTCAAATTTCATGAATTAAAAAATGTTAGTAAAACAACTGAAAAATGAAAAATTTAACCAACAATTTTAAGTTTTCAAAATTTCATTTTTTTACATATTTTTGAGAAAATTTGTCTTTTTGACCATTAGTATCAAATTTGTGTCATTTTGTCTGTTTTTAACAACTTTTTACTTAATTTCAGTAATTTTTGTTATTTTAGTATTGTATTGTCACTTTTTATTTTTTTAGTTTTTTTTGCGACTTAAAGCAACAATTTCAGAAACTTTAAAAAATTTAGAAAAAAGTTAGGTTCGAATTTCAAAAATTTAACAAAAATTTCAAATTTCACAAATTTAAAAAACTGAAAAATCAAAAATTTAACGAATAATTTTAAGTTTCGAAAATTTCATTTTATTTGCTTATTTTTGGGAAATTTTCAAACGTTAACTTTTTTTTATTTTTGACAGGTGACAGTTGGAGAAATCATTTTGACTATTCTGAATAGAGTTTTTCAAGGGCTTTCAATGATATATTGCAAGTCAAATTCCGTGACATATTGCATCTGTCATTTTTTGATAGTGACACTTCCGTTTGACAGATGTCGTACAAAAACTAATGGGTTCTTTCGACGGGTAACCCAATCCTATATACCAAATTTCAGCTCAATCGGATTAAACGTGTGGCCTCTATCGTGAAAGAATACACACAGACAGACAGACAGACTTCCATCTGGAAATGGTCTTAATCATCTCAGGTGACCTCAAAATGGATATTTCCATCTTTATCTCGGAATTTTTTTTTAGCTCGTTCACAATACTTTCCTTCTAGGAGGTGGGTCGGGAAAGTAAAAAAACAATTACTTTTACTTTAAGGGACATATAAAATAAATTTAAAAAATCGAATCAGGTCTTATAATTTATGTTTCACTCATGTCTTCATAACATTATTTTTATATTGAATTATTAAACTTTTTATTCTCTTTTGTTTTTTTTCAATTTGGAACTGTGTCATTACTAAACAAGATGGCAATAAAATTTTATACATATATTTTGTATACGTAATTTCGCATGATTAAAATTTTCAAAAATTTTGCCATTATAGCCAGGTTTATCAAAAAGTTAATTTTTTTAAAATTTTTTTAGACAGCGTGATACAAAAATATATAGACTTGCGCCTGTTTTAAAGCCAAAATTATGGATTTTTATAAAAAAAAATAACGGAAAATCAAAATTATGGAACATAAAATTTCGTAAAAACTTTGTCTTTACTTTTTTCCGAATTTCGCATAGTTTCGCAGAGTTTTTATTTTAATTTTGAAATATTTTTTTTATAGAATTATTTTTTTTTAATTAAATTTTAATTTTACAAATTAAAAAAACTATTGTTAAATTTGTAATAAAAAACTTTATAATTGTGTTCATGTTTTTACAAAAATTGTGGGATTTCTGGCTCAAAAAATTTATTACGATTTTAAACTAAATCGACCTTTTCGATATGTATTAAGATATTTTAAAATGAATATTATATAATGGTTTTGATTACTTAAAGGCTCTTGCACGTACGTTTACATAAGAAATAAGCAGTAAAAATAAGAAATAAAAATAAGCAGTTAAAAAAATTATTTTTTGTCAACCTACATTCGTTTGAAATAGGCATGCGTGCAAACATAAATCAACTGTCAGATACCTTTATTAGTATTATACATAACCTAATATTTTTATAATTTTATTTGTACATATCAAAATCAAGTCATAAAAAGGACCTTTATGGGACTTTCACGGTGCGAGGATTTTTATTATTAAGTGAGAAAAGAAAAATAAAAGATGGAGAAATTGTAGATAGTTAGTGTTACTTAAATTTATTTCAGTCTTAGTAGATGGTTCAGAGACATTTTCAGTTTCAGTATAATAATTTTCTTTTCATTGAACACAGTCACTGTATTTTCGTCGTTTAAATAATAACTATAGTATAACTGTGATCTTCACTCATATTTATTTTTATTCTACAACTAAAAAGAAACTACAAACCCACAAAAATATATACATGCAATAGTTCAATATCTTAGCAGCTAAATGCCAAATGGTCAAAGTACTGTTTTTCATTGGTCAGAAATAAAATTTTCATCCTTTCGGAAAAAATTATTTCTTAGGTATTATTTCTTAATTTTTATTTTTTAACGTGCCTTGCTAGATAACAAATCGTGGAGTGATAACAATCTGTCAAATTTTATTTTTTATTTTTAACTGCTTATTTCTTGTGTAAATGTACGTGCAAGGGCCTTAATGTTATTTTATTTCATTTGTTCAATTTTTTTTAATGGGAGGCACAGTGGGCCATTTGGTCATTAATTATAAATAAAATAATATGCATAATGTCGGAATAATTTTTAAAAAACATTATGAAATTAAACAAAAAAAATTCCAAAACAAAAATTATTTTTATTTTTTACAGCCAAAATTTTTTTGACATATGAATTATACGTAATTTCACTAGTAGAATCTAAATATATAAAAATATACTGGGTATTCCGTTTGAAAATTCAGTTTTTACGCCAATTTAAAACAAACCGGAAGTCCGCCATTATGTCATTTAATTCAGAATTAGGTATAGAATGACCAAGCCAAATTTTAAAATAATCCATTCATTTGTTCTGAAGATGTGAACTTGGTCCGACCTTCTAACCCGGTATATCTCGTATTGATAATTTTCTAAATTCTTGAGTTTCTAAGTTCTTGAAAAACAGAAAGTACGTCCCTAATACAATTTTAAATAAAATGAAACGATACTTTATTTTGTTGATAATAAATAGTTAATGTGATTAAGCTCAAATCTTTTTATTATGGGTTCGAAAAGAATTTGAAATATATCAAAAGTAAAATATTAAATAAAAAAAGTTCTCGACGCCAGTCAAATTGATTTTCTTGATGTACTTAGAAACAATTGACAAAAAAATTAAAAGTTATATTTGTTTATTTCACAAAAAAAAGCTCCAGAGATTTTTTCCTTTTCTTTCTTTAAAAACAAAAACTTGGCTTTTTTGGGGTTCCTTTAATTTTCCTTCTCCAAAAAAACTGTAGTCCAAGAAACTTGGTACAAAGGAAAAACTGAAGAAACTGTAGTCGAAGAAACTTGGTCCAAAGGAAAAACGAAGTCAAAAGGACTAACTGAAGTACAGAGAAAAAAAAGGTAATTCCCAGGAAAAAAACCCAGTAAGCGACATGAACGATATAAAGTCAGTTATTTTGACTGAGTAGGCAAAGAGAAGAACATTATTAACATGGGAAAGACATTTTATAGGAATACCAAGAGAAGAGAGGGACATGACGGGAGGAAGTAAGAAGCGGATATCAAGCGAGTATGAAATTAAAATATATTGAGTAGAGGAATAATGAAAATACAGGATAGCACAAAAAAACGGAACAAAAATTATCCAATTTTCTGAAAAACACGTTTTAACCTAAAGATAAATGTAATATCGAACCATCGGGACTAATTGATTATTCATCAAGTAAACACTCATTACAACCTTTATTTTATAAAGGGATTACCCGACCAACCGATATGTACCCTAATAGAGAATCCGAAAGAGATCAAAAAGTACTATGTGTGTGAATTATTTCCTAAATTTAAAAAAATATTTGTTTTAGCTAAACATGTAAAAAGTTCAAAAATTCAAAGCCAATGAATTTTTGACAAAATATTTGTTTTTTTTTAATTCTTTTAAACCAACTTTATTCATGTTTTCTCCAATTTTTCACTATTTGACCTATTTTATTCATTTATTTCCAAATTTTCAGATTTTTCCCTATTTTTCAATATTTTTCCCAAATTTTCCTATTTTGCTCAATTTTTCTTATTTTTCCCAATTTTACCCTATTTTTCTCTATTTCCCATTCTGAACCGTTTCCGAACTAACTTATAACTAACGTAGAGCGCATGCCTAGTTATGAACCGATTCTGGATTTTATTTTACCGCGAACGATTTCGGGACCAACGAAAAGTTCGAATTGTTTTATTTATTTTTGCTTAAAACGAATTTTCTATCGAGAATATAGTATAGTTGCGATCGGACCGAAAACGATCGATTTTTCGGTCCTCGGACCGATATTTTAATCGTACCAGACGAAAAAAATTTTTTTTTAATTATAACTAAACCAATATTTTTTTAGACCACAGTACCTACCTCCAATTCAAATTTCATATTTATCTGATTTTTTAGTAAATTCGATAACTCCGGACTGCGTAGGACAAAATTCTTTTTATAGATCTCATTCGATTAAGAATTGACGCAGCTATGCGTGATAAAAGAGAAAACTAAAATAAGTTATTAAACAATTATTTTACTAGGAATAATCAAAAAGTTTTGTTTGATTAACCACTCTTAATTTAATTTGTACCTATTATATAATTTGTTAAGTATTGTATCTTGGTATACAATGCAAATCAGTATTTTAAATTACATTGCTTCTGCACGACTACACAGATTTTATAATTGAAATTATTGCTCAAAATCTTGTAAAAATTATCATTCTTAATTAATTTATTGAATAAATTTGTATATTTGTATGCCTATTTTTATAAATAAATGTTTTATTTCATTTACTTATTTATAAATTATAAAATTCTTATACAAATATAACTATTGTGATAAATCCAGTAGAGACAATTCGATATTTATGGATAAGCAACGCCCCGAATCATAAAATCTGCTTCCTCCGACTACACCATTACCCTCTAGGTGTATCTGTTCGTCAAAAAAAGCATGATCTTAACAATAAAAATAAAACAATGTGATGGATATAAATAAAACTAGAACAGTTTATTATTATTAAAAACGAACCTTTTGTGATAAGCACCATCGCTTAAATTTTTTAAGGATTTATTAGACCCTTGTATATAGCCAGAAAATAGTATTTTGGCAACAAGCCAAATTTATATGATTAATTTAGTAATAATAATAATAATAGATAATAAGTTATTTATTACAAATTAGTCTATCCCCTGTAGATATATAATTAATTGTATAATTGTATACCCTCGCCGCGTGGGGTTATTGAGGGATAATACACAAACGTTTCGATCCACATCTAATGAGGTATAAATAAGTGGGAAGACCTACTTTATACGTTTACAAAAAGATCTATAAAAACCGTTTTTGTAATATTAATTTTTATTAATAATAGCAAAAATCTGTAATCGGGAAACAAACCAAACAATATTAACTTCCGTGAATACCATTCGATTTTTTCTTACCGTGAACAAATAAACCTTGCGATATCAGCATAAGCTTTAAGTGCCTATATTGCCCCGTGTGTATGCCCAAGTTGCATGCATTTGAACAAAACAAATGAGTCGTTTTTCTCACGATTTATAATTATAGGTGCGCTAATAATGCTCTTCCTAGTGATGTGGCCAATTCCGATACTGGCAAACGATCAACAAGGAATTCTTACCATATTTATTGAAGGTACCGACATCGGTGGGTAGAAAGAAAATATATTTTCGAAAATAATAAACAGTAATTGATAACACTACACTAACTGTCAGTAGATAGAACGTCCTTTAACTTTAAAGACTCAATAAGTAAAGGCAATGACGTTTAGAATAAAACTTTACAAGTTGATTTCTTATACAATTGTCACAATCTAAACGTCATTGTCATTAGTTATAGAACCGTTAAAGTTAAAGAACGTTCTATCTACTGACAGTAAGTCACTTACTATTATTGTCGAACCTTAGGGATCCGGACAAAACGCCGAATGGACAAATCGCCGAAAGGCTGGTTAAAACGCCGAAAGTAGTCTTTGGACAAATCGCCGAAAGTGGTCAAAATACTGAAAATAAGTCTTTGGACAAATCACCGAACGTGGACAAATTGCCGAATCCTGTAAAACGACGCTGCATAAATCGGGTTTGTGGCGTCGAAGCCGAGTCACAATTTTAATTAAGATACTCTGATCAAAATATTAAACTTGATCAAAACCCCGAAATTGCAAATTGCCGAATGGACAAATCGCCGAATGGACAAATCGCCGAAAGGCTGGTTAAAACGCCGAAAGTAGTCTTTGGACAAATCGCCAAAAGCGGTCAAAATACTGAAAATAAGTCTTTGGACAAATCGCCGAAAGTGGTCAAAATACCGAAAATAAGTCTTTGGACAAATCGCCGAAAGTGGTCAAAATACTGAAAATAAGTCTTTGGACAAATCACCGAACGTGGACAAATTGCCGAATCCTGTAAAAAGACGCTGCATAGATCGGGTTTGTGGCGTCGAAGCCGAGTCACAATTTTAATTAAGATACTCTGATCAAAATATTAAACTTGATCAAAACCCCGAAATTGCAAATTGCCGAATGGACAAATCGCCGAATGGACAAATCGCCGAATGGACAAATCGCCGAATGGATAAATCGTCGAATGGACAAATCGCCGAATGGACAAATCGCCGAAAGGCTGGTTAAAACGCCGAAAGTAGTCTTTGGACAAATCGCCGAAAGTGGTCAAAATACCGAAAATAAGTCTTTGGACAAATCGCCAAAAGCGGTCAAAATACTGAAAATAAGTCTTTGGACAAATCGCCGAAAGTTAGTGGTTATGTCTATATATTGCATATTATATTAAAAATATATTTATCCACTTCAGTTGCTTATTATTGTGAGTTAAAGAGGTCGCTTTCTAAATTGTCTTGTATAAAAAATAAACCTAATTTGCCAGATTTATCAAAAAGTTCATTTTTTTCATATATTTTTAAATTGCCAAAATTATGCATTTTTATGAAGAACATACAATTCCGCATAGTTTCGCCGCTAGAGGGCGTGAAAGAAATATATTAATATAGACTTTTGCTCCTTATTTTTAGATTTATAGCCAAAATTATGGATTTTTGTGAAAAACTACAAGGAATCCAAATAGTATAACATAAAATTTTCAAAAGATTTTGTCGTTTCTATTTTTTCAAATTCCGCATAGTTTGGCCGCTAGATGGCGTGAAAGAAATATATATAGACTTTTGCGTTTTTTTTAGGTTTTGAGCCGAAATTATGGATTTTTTTGAAAAATTGCAAGAAATCAAAGTTGTAAACCATAAAACTTGCTCTGTTTTTACATTTTTTTTTAATTCCTCATAGTTTTGCCACCAGTCTTTATTTTAATTTGGAAATAATTTTTATTTTATTTAATTATTATTTTGTAGTTAAAATTTAATATTAAAAGAAATACCGTTAAATTTTTTATAAAAAACTGTATAATTGTGATTTTTTCAAAATTTTATTACAAAAATAGTGAAATTTAAAAAAAAATAGTTTAAAGAAATTTGAAATTTAATTACGATTTTAAACAAATTTGAATAACTTTAAAAATATTGAAGATATTAAAATGGGATTTTTACTTTTACCTCTCGAAAGGTATCATAAAACTTTAAATTTACAATGTGTTTTAGTTTCTTCGAATTTCTGATTGTAATTGTTATAACCAAAATAACTTTTTTTTCATTTTTTTGCAATTATATTTAATCCAATATTATAAAACAAATGAAAAAGTAAATAAAGTGTCTGAAAGGAATTAGAAAGTACTAAATGTATGAATTATTTTATAATTTGAAAATAATATTTGTAGAAGTTATAGCCAATAATGTAAAAAGTTAAAAAAATGCCTATGAATTTTTGACAAAAATAGTATAGTTTACAAGACATGGAAATACTGGTTTTTTCGTCAGTAAAAATTTGTCCACGAGCGAAGCGAGTGGGGCTATTTCACGAACAAAAAAAAAACATATTTTATGTAGGAAATATCTAAATATTTTAGATAGATTGGGCATCCCTGAAAACCCCATATCTAAAATTTTCAGATGAAACCTCCAATTAGCCCTCTAAAAGAATCACCCTGTACAACATATAACTACTAACAACTCTCAGTTACTGGATTCTAAACCATATCTTCAATCTCTAAATATCTCATTTATGTCATCCACATTTCATAAAATACTAAGTAAAAGTATTTCTACAAAAGACTTATTTTCGGGCTTCCCAATTAGTGGCAAAAGTTTGATATATTCCTAGTAATTTCAAAATTATCAACGACTGTCTATGTCTATATATAATTAAAATTATATCCATTTTCCAAATTGTTCTAGCTATAAATTTAAAAAATCTACAAAAAAAATATATCACCCCATAATATTTTTCATAAATAAAAGTTATAAACGTTATAAATTTTCATTTGGAAAATTACACATTGAATTTTATTATTTTCAGTAATTAAGAATTTTTTTCCCTAAATAAATCTTGTCGCTACCATTCGAATTTCGATACCTCTCGAAGCCAATGCCGAAGAGATTCTCTTTTTGTGAATGCTCTGGCACTCGACAGAGGTGAACGTCCGCTGCGGTTATTCCTCTTAAAGCCGAATAGCCTCGGGCCATCCCCGGAGGCTTCACCGTGTTGTTGGTGCTGGTGAGCCACGGAGATGGTGCTCGTATAGCTCTAGGCGCTATCTTGCCGCGATGCCACGTTGTTGAGTATTTCGAAAAATATTATATAAAAACGGAAAACAAAGAAAGAGAATTCTGATCTGAGAATAAAATTAAATCAATTTAATATGTAGTAAAAAATAAACAATATCTACTAATTATTGATTATTTCAATTTCTTCTTCTTATAATGATGATTTAACGATTTTTAATTAACACTCATAGTTTTAATGAACAATAAAAAAACTCTACGGAGGGCTACATGTTTCGGCCAAACAATGACCATCATCAGGCAAAATAGATGTATCGCAAGTACAACATAACCAGTAAAGTTCAAAAACAATAGTATGAAAAATTAGTAAATCAAAGATATATTTAATTGGGTGTTGTTCACTTGGTCCCAGCGGTCAATTTTGTCAACGGGGTTCCGTAATCCTACCGGTCTTTTGGCCTCAAGTTTTAAAATTAGGTGGGCCTTTTGGGCACAGTGGTTATGAACCATAAAGTAACTAATCCTTTTGAGAAAAAATAATAATAATAATTTCAGTGATTTTTTTTTAAAATTTTGATGAACATTTTTGAAATTTTTTTCAATATTTTTATTTGCCTTTAATATTTTTCATATAGTAATTTTTGACAGTTTCTAACAATTTTTAGTTGTTCATATTTTTTGAACAATGTTTTAGTAAATTTTAAAAGTCGTTTTTAACTTCTTTCCTTCACATTTTAGCAAACGTTTTCCTTATTTTTTTTTAAGAATTTTTAACATCTTCTGACAGTTTTTTGTGAAAGCTTCCAATATTTGTTATAATAATAAACGTTTTTTTAAATAATTTTTGAAAGATTCTAATATCTTTTTTCAATTTCTTTTATCAATTTTCGAAATTTTCTAATATTTTTTAGCAAATTTTGAAGGTTTTTTGAGTTTTTGTAAAATTTTTATGAAGGTGTTTTTTCCATTAAGAATATTTTTATATTTTTTTTTTTTCAGCAACTTTTAACAAATTGACCGTTTATTATATTTTTTCTAATCTTCGACCGTTTCTAATATTTTTTAACCATTTTTTTCTTAACTTTATTGTATAATTTTAGCGATTTTCATCGTTTTTCTAAATTTCTTTACAAACTCTCAACATTTTTGACATTTTCTGACAATTTTTTAGTTTAAAATTTTTTTAAATAATTTTAAATCGTTTTTTTATCAGTCCGTTTTTTTTTTATATAAAATAATAAAATTATTGATATTTTTATCAAAATTTTTGAAGTTCTTTTAAATTTTGATCAACATTTTTGAAATTTTTTTCAAATTTTTAATCAAAATTCATGAAATTTCTTGATTAATTTTTTTCCAACGGGTTTTATTTGCAAAAAATATTTTTCTTTTAGCAATTTTTGAGAGGTTCTAACAATTTTTAATTTAACATATTTTTAACAATTTTTCAGCAAATTTTTAAAGTTTTTTTTTAACTTTTGACACATTCCTTCACTTTTTAGCGACTTTAAACATTTATAATTCGAGTTTTTAAGTTTGATAGGTATATGTGTACGATTTAATTTCACATATGTATTTAACTGAATATCGAGAATAACAGAAATAAATTTGAAAATAACCGATTTACTGTCAGTAGATAGAACGTTCATTAACTTTAACGGTTCTGTAACTCATGACAATGACGTTTAGATTGTGATAATTGTATAAGAAATCAACTTGTAAAGTTTTATTCTAAACGTCATTGCCTTTACTTACAGAACCTTTAAAGTTAAAGGACGTTCTATCTAGTGACAGTAAGAGTATTAGAGTAATAAAATAAGACAACCCCATTCACAAAACCAATCATTTGATAATAATTTTATTTAAACTGTATCTAGGGATAACCCACAACTGAAGAGATTACAAAAATATTATTTAATCTTTAAATAATCCTATTTCATTTTCCTAGAACCCTTAATCCCGCTTTCGTGCCCAGAAAGGCTACACCTTTAGAAGGGACAAAAGATTAAATTCGGGTAATACTGACCGCTGTGCCGAAAACGACTCCACCCATTTAATTGGAGAAGGTTATCCCAAGTTTCGCCGTGATGATAACACGTTTTTCACGCTACTTAATGTTTAATTTAACCATTGATTTGTATCATTATTTGTGGCCGCCCTTAGGGCCGCCTAAAACTTATAAAACCTTTCCGTGGTTTTTACCCCTTTTTCCAAAATTTACCCAATTGTGCGGGTCTTACGCCCCGGCAATTACTTTTAACTGGTAGTTACCACTATCACTTACAAGATGGCTCCTTTTATACTGGTTCAAATGTTTTAGCCAGTTTTACATTTAACTTTGTTTAATATCACATAATTTTCCTATACCACATTTAAATTCCTATTTTTTTTTCTTTTCCTGCCCCTATTAATCATAAGTGCACTTTTTGTAACCATGTCAATACTTACTGTATAACTTAAATATAATTTACGCAACGTTTGCTATTTTAGTCGGCCTGGTGATGGCCACTTGTGTGCCGAAACTATTTGCCAGTTTCTCCTAAATCTACTATTAAATTATTCTGTAGTACTAGACTTTGGTGTTTTATTTATTCAAAGATATATTTGTTGTTGATAAAAGGAGAGTTGGCGACTATTTTCGGTAAATTGCCATTATCAGGCAACAATTATTATAAAAATATCAATAATTATTAGATTATAACATAGTTGGATATATGAAAAAACAAAGATCGTGTGCGCACTGGTAAAACGCGTAATAGGGTTTAAAGGGAGGAAATATGGTGGTACTGGGAAAGGGAGAAAAAGATCATTTTACTGTAGAAAATAGCAATTGAATGAACGGATTTTCTTTCTCATTTTTACCATCTTTTCTTCCTTTTCCAGCACCACCAGATTTCCTCCCTTTAAACCCTATTACGTGTTTTACCAGTGGTACTTGATTTAGAGATATTTATTACCTGTTTAGTAAACCTAATTTGAGAAAATGGATAATGTTTTGGACCTAAAATAATTATTTTGTATGCCTTTGTCTTCTCAAAAACTCCTTACAAAACCAAAAAAAATATAAGAAAAAATCAGAGAATTTTATTAATTTCTTGATGATAAAATTCCAAAAAAAATCTGAGAAACTTAAAATTTTCCCCAATGGGATATTTTAGTATACAAAAACGTTTCGTGAAGTCAAAAATTAGAAAACAATATTTTTAATTAATTTTGAACGTAAATAAGAACAAATGAGGAAATTTTATTGATTTGTTGATGATAAAATTCCAAAAAAAACACTGAAAAATTTAAAATTTGCCGCAATGGGATATTTTAGAGTACAAAAACGTTTCGTGAAGTCAAGAATTAGAAAACAATTTTTTTAATTATTTTAGAACGAAAATAAGAACAAATGAGAAAATTTTATTGATTTATTGATGATAAAATTCCAAAAAAAAAACTGAGAAACTTAAAATTTTCCGCAATGGGATATTTTAGTATACAAAAATGTTTCGTTAAATTAAAAATTAGAAAACAATATTTTTTAATTAATTTTGAACGTAAATAAGAACAAATGAGAAAATTTTATTGATTTGTTGATGATAAATTTCCAAAAAAAACACTGAAAAATTTAAAATTTGCCGCAATGGGATATTTTAGAGTACAAAAACGTTTCGTGAAGTCAAGAATTAGAAAACAATTTTTTTAATTATTTTAGAACGAAAATAAGAACAAATGAGAAAATTTTATTGATTTATTGATGATAAAATTCCAAAAAAAAAAACTAAGAAACTTAAAATTTTCCGCAATGGGATATTTTAGTATACAAAAATGTTTCGTTAAATTAAAAATTAGAAAACAATATTTTTTAATTAATTTTGAACGTAAATAAGAACAAATGAGAAAATTTTATTGATTTGTTGATGATAAAATTCCAAAAAAAAACACTGAAAAATTTAAAATTTGCCGCAATGGGATATTTTAGAGTACAAAAACGTTTCGTGAAGTCAAGAATTAGAAAACAATTTTTTTAATTATTTTAGAACGAAAATAAGAACAAATGAGAAAATTTTATTGATTTATTGATGATAAAATTCCAAAAAAAAAAACTGAGAAACTTAAAATTTTCCGCAATGGGATATTTTAGTATACAAAAATGTTTCGTTAAATTAAAAATTAGAAAACAATATTTTTTAATTAATTTTGAACGAAAATAAGAACAAGTGAGAAAATTTTATTGATTTGTTGATGATAAAATTCCAAAAAAAACACTGAAAAATTTAAAATTTGCCGCAATGGGATATTTTAGAGTACAAAAACGTTTCGTGAAGTCAAGAATTAGAAAACAATTTTTTTAATTATTTTAGAACGAAAATAAGAACAAATGAGAAAGTTTTATTGATTTATTGATGATAAAATTCCAAAAAAAAAAACTGAGAAACTCAAAATTTTCCGCAATGGGATATTTTAGTATACAAAAATGTTTCGTTAAATTAAAAATTAGAAAACAATATTTTTTAATTAATTTTGAACGTAAATAAGAACAAATGAGAAAATTTTATTGATTTCTTGATGATAAAATTAAAAAAAAAACTGGGAACTGGGAAACTTAAAATTTGCCTCAATGGGATATTTTAGTATACAAAAATGTTTCGTTAAATTAAAAATTAGAAAACAATATTTTTTAATTAATTTTGAACGAAAATAAGAACAAGTGAGAAAATTTTATTGATTTCTTAAAACTTAAAATTTGCCTCAATGGGATATTTTAGTATAAAAAACGTCAAAAATTATACAACAATGTTTTTAATTTATTTTAAACGAAAATGAGATCCAATAAGAGAGTTTTATTGATTTCCTGATGATAACATTCCAAATAAAAATCTGAGACACTTTAAATCTGCTGGAAATTAAAAATAAAACTGGTTATTAAGCTGTAAAAAGAAAGAGAATCATCCAATAAATAAATTTTATAATAAACAAACATTGGATTGAAAATATTTTACTTAATTATGAGTTTCCCTGATTTTAGATAACTGAGAGGAATAAGGCAATTATTTTTTTATGATTCGGTGATAACATTTGCCATAAAGAAGAAAAAAAGAAAAATAATCCAACATAACATTTCCCTGGCCACCACAAATATAATTTTTTTGCAGATATTTATCCAAACGATATGTTTCCAAACTTACTATGATTTTAAAAATGATTTTCCATTACGAAAACTAATAAATAAAATTATTAAAGCGAACCGTCTCAAAAAATTCTACCTGGAGTATAGAATCCAGGGGAGAGAATTCATATACGAATAGGGTTAAAAAAAACAGTATTTCATAGATTTTTTCTGTATTATTCTTTGAATGAAAGGAAAAACACTGCAAACTTTGTGGTCAAGTTTTAATCAATAAATAAAACTCAAAATCATGTTCCACATAAATTTTATTCAAACAGCAACGAGTTTCGGCTAATAAGTCATCTTCAGGCCATATACAAAGTTTACACAATAGTAAAAATTAATAATTAGGGGGGCATAACGTTGGTTAATACAAAACAGTAGGTGGTGGCTGGGATGAAAACAAAGAGGAAGGAAACTAAGGCTACATGAAAAAATTAAAAAAATTGTTATAAGGTTAAAAATTGAAAACAATTTTTTTTCTTCAAGAGAGCTGAGGTGTAATATGATTGTTACACATAACAGGGAAAAGGTCCGGGAAGGTGGATCCATCTCGGAAATTGAAAGTAGAGGGGACCTGTGAGGACCCATAGTGACATATTATAATTATTCGTTTACTTTTATCTTATTTGATTTTCCGGTGTATCTTTGTGACCACCACTTATATTTTAGTCCCTACGTGGACGTTTTTCTCTAAGTTTAGTTGCCTCTTGAGCAACTCTGTATTAAATTGTAAACTCTGTATATGGCCTGAAGATGGCTCATTAGCCGAAACTAGTTGCCATTTGAATAAAATGTATGTAGTATATGATTTCGAGTTTCAGTGATTTATTATCACGTGTGTGATATATAGATAACCTCCTGTATTTAATAATTTTTTTGTACATTGTACCCTAATTTTAATTTTTTTAATTTTAAATTTGCATGTACGTTTATCTCCATTACACCCCCACCTTCCCCCATCTTAACAATTTTACTTTACCAAGCGTTTATTTGCATAAATTAAAGTTATTAATTTTTTAGAAATATACATTGCCTGAAGATGGCTTATTAGCCGAAACTAGTGGCCCATGATTTTGAGTTTAAACTTTACTATACTTGCCCTTGTATAATTTTTCGATTCTTGTTATGAACTCAAATTTATCCACATTTCTCCAGGTTAATATAATTAGATTTCAATTTAAAATTAACATCAAAAAATTGTGCAACTATCAAAACAAAATATGGAAAACACGTACTCTTTTTAATGTATGTAATGAAATAGAATTTTAATAATCCTCATATTAGTTTCGACTTATTTTCTCACGCTCCTGCTAGAAAAATCTCTGGAATTTTTTTACACCAATTATTGTAAACTAGTATGCCTAAATGTTTATTTGCATCAATAAAAATGTATCAAGGAAAAATAAGAAATAAACTTGGCAACATTGTTTTATTGTACCTGTGTGAAGGCGTTTTAAATTGATTAGAATTCTTCAGGTTTTTTTTTATTATCTAATCTAATAATCGATGGAGCGATATAGTTAGAAATATATTTAAGTCTCTTAGAACACATCAAAAATGTATTTATTAATATGAACGATTTAAGGTTCAATTGACCCCCAGGAAAAATTAAATTTAAGGTTTAAGTTGACATCCAGGAAAAATTAAATACAAATTCAAAAATTATGAATATATATGACATATAAACTAGTACCTATTTTCCTAATTTTTTACCAAAATTGGCAATGTGGTTTTCGAAGAAATCAATAAAAACACATTTCCCTAGTATATAGCTAAAGAAGTACTATCCCGATAAAAACTATTTTTTGTGAAAAAAATTATTTTGCTGAAATAAACATCCACAATTTTTTTTAAATTTTTGTAATTTACGGTTTTTGTCCGAAAGAAATAAGATTTTTAAAACAATTTCTAAATCTTTTATTTCTTTGTATTTATAGAAATCTATTTGAAAGAATCAATTTACAAGTATTAAATAAAAAAATATACGACTTGGTGTTGTTTAAAAAAAAATCTTATGTGGTCAACACATGACCTCTCGCCATCTTTGAATCAAAAATTAACACGTTAACACAAAAATGTATGATAAAAAATTACTATTTAGTAAATCTGGCAACAAGGGCAAAAATTTTGAAAATTTTAATGATACGAAAATGGACTATGGTGCCATCTTCTTTAGTAATGACGTCATCACTCATAGCAACTGCCGCTTCCTGTTGCCCGATTGACACCAAAATCTAATCAGATCTAATCTAGGGTATCAGAATCTTGTATGCAAAATTTAAAATTTTTTAATTTAGTAGGTTTTGAGTTATCGGTACTACGACATCTATCCTAACACACACTAACACACATACAGACATCACGAAAATATCAAAAACGTATTCTAGGGACCTTAAAACGTGTTTTTTCGATTGAAAAGTCACTACGCAATTTTTAGCATGATTACTATATAAATTCCAAGACTAGATTTATTTGTCTGTAAACTGTCCTCTAGCTGAGACACAGGAACTTTTTGCTACATAAACACAAATGCCACTAATTGTTAGTCAACTGACTGTTCGACGTTGCCGGTTCGATGTTATTACTTTATTACTTAGACTTTCATGAAAAATTTTGACATCCACCTTAAAAACGTAAAAATTAATCAAAATTTTGACTTGGAAATTTTGGGCTATACCAATTAACACTTTATTTGCACGAACTATAAATTATTACATTATTTTTTAATATTTTTTACGAACTTCAAAATGCAGCTCGTTTCTAAATTTGACAACTAACGATTAGGATTAAAAATGTAAAGGCCCAAATATTTTATTAAAAGGAGTTCAAATCATTTCATGATTTTTAGGGCCCCCCTTCACCTTCTTGTCACCCCCTGGTGTGACATAATATTGCAATTGTAAAATTAGAAATAGTAAAATAAAACAGCTCTATCAAAATTATTTTATTATATATTTCTAATCCTACCTAAATAATTTTTTTAATCATTTTAATTTTCATTAAACAAATACAACTCCAAGTCATAAGATAAAATATCATACCTGAAACAGGAATTGAACCTGGGCTTGAAGCCTCCAAAGGACTGTCAGGATTAGATCCGGTTTCCTGCTTGACACTAAAAAGGAAAATTATTATTTTATTAAACAGAATTTTCTTTGTATTAATTAATAATTTATTTTTCTCATTTCATCCCCATTATTGTTTTATTCTTTCTGTGATACTGGTTTCTAGCATTGATTTTTTACTCTAGTCAATTTAGTTTTCTTCCAGATTTTCCCCAATTGATTTTTATGATTCTGCTAATAATATCCAACAAGATATAAAATTAATTTAACCTTGTTATTTAGGTCTTCTTTTGTCTTATCTTTTTTTTTCTCCATCACTACCTGTACCATTTTTTTGTTATTTTACTTTTTTTTTAATTACCCAAGTACAATATTTGCTAATATTCTTGAAGCAATAAAAAAAATGTTAATTTAACGGAGGACAATTTTCTTACACTTTCATTAAAATATTATTAAACATAAATAACAAAATGAGACTTTGAAGTAATTAATTTTTTTTGCGCTTACTGTAATTATTATTATTATTATTAGAGTTCTATCCTAAATCGAAACGCAAAAAAACCTTTTTACAGTCCACTGATATAGAAATGAAAAGCTCTTCTCTCAAATTTTATACCAATATTTATTCCTGAACGATGAAGGATCGCTCCAATTCATTTGTGACCTGATTTTCAGCGTTGGCGTTACATATTAATGAGTATAAGGTGGTTTATAAATTACAGGTAATCGTAATAATGGACCCATTCGACCACGCAGACTTATTTTATCTAATAGAAATATGGGAGGGTAGCGATAACTTGACTCGATGAGGATTATGAATTTAAATATTTTCGAACTAGTGGGTGTTTGAAACTCCTACAAGAGAATACTTATAAACAGGTGGCTTAGATATGTTAAAGTGTTTTTTTTTTCATACTTACTTGTACTGAAGCTTATACATTATGTATTAGATGATTTAAATGTGAATTATTATTTAAAAATTATTCCTATATTTCGAAAAATATTAAAGCTAGGAAGCTAAGAATTATTTAAATTATAAAAAAAACCATTAACAATATTAATAAATATATTAAAGAAAAGAGGGCCCAGAATGGAGCCTTATGGTACTCCAATAAAATTTGATGACCCGAAATAATCCGTGTGTTATGAAACTTTTAAAAATAAATATTGTATCAAAGTTATTTGAGATTATCTTATATTATTTTTAAAGTTTATAATTTTTAGAAATTACAATTTAGGAAATAAGTTTTTATTATTTACGTTGTGTTGTTAGAATTAAATTTTTAACCCAGATAACTTTTTTCGGGCTTGTCTATTTTTAATTGGAACGAGGCATCAGTTCAATCATTTGATATTACATCAATATTGACACTCCCACTCAATGTTTTATCTCCTCTCGCTTAAATAAAACTTTAGAGAATTAAATAAATTAAATAAATTACTGCTATTATTGACTTAATTTTTCTTCGTAAAATCAAAATAAATATCTTAATTTGACGTTTAAACCCATGCCGTGTCCGTTATACGGGACTTTTTGCAATACCGGAAACTAGAAACATTCCAACACCTAATTACCCACTACCCCAATTTTCCACCGTCTCTAATTACCCTTAAAAAGACACTATTCCAATGTCTCAGACACTGCATTCGCCACCAAAACCACGTTACACATACAAATCGATTAAGCCTACCGTTCCATTTCTTACCTGGTGAACGTAGAATCGGCATTTCCTGGTGAACAAGGAGTCGAGCTCGTCGCCTCCATGATTCCGTAAAAATAATCTCGCACATTGTCACAACCCGGTTATTAACATGATCATCGCACTGTTATGTTTTCTATCGTATCAGTTTTTTTATCGTTACCTGGACTTGTCTAGAGCCCTGGCGCTTTGCACCGGTACTCAAGGGGCTGAAATCGGTATTCGGGAAGCTCTATTCGATATTATCGTAACGGAGGTGTAGGGGCGCAAGCGCGCCCCCGTTTTCGTTCCCATTGTTCGACGCGCCGTTAGGGGTTTGTTTTTATTTCTACCGCTGTTATTTTCCGTTCCTTTCCTATACATTTTTTTTATATCATGTTCCGGAAAGGGTGTATCCATCAAGCTCTTTTCTATGATTTTATACAATTTTTTTTATTTTTCAATCTGTAATAATTTTCATTTTTTCTGATTTATCCATATTGCCTCTACGTTACCATTAATAATCTGACTTCCTGATTACAAAACTCGATTACGGCTCGTTTTGTGTGTTGTAATTAATTAATCTACAGATTATTTGTATGCATAGGCGTAACAAATATTTTGGTGCACAAATTAAAATAATTTTTGTAGAAATAAGAAATAACATTTTGTATAAATTTTAAACAATTTATAATTATTATTTTTGTGACTTTAGAAGTGTTAATAAAATGTAAACGGTAATCATGCAATAACAGAATAAAACTTTTTCAACAAATTTTAACTTTTAACTTAAGATTTTTTAAGCTTTAACGTGAGGATTTTTTAAAGTAATTTTCAGTATTGTTTTTTTAATGCAATAATTCATTAAGTAATTTTAAATATTTTTTTAAGAAGTTTTATTCAATGATGATTAAAGGATTTATTTCAATAATTTTTCAATGTTTTTTTAAACGTGATTAAAAATATTTTTTTCAATGGTTTTGCTTTTGATGATTCAATGATTTTTTAATGTTTTTTTAAGCGCATTTAAAAAGAATTTTCAAGAGTTTTGCAAGGAAATTTTATAATTTTTTTTAAGAATTTCGAAGAATTTTAAAAGACATTACAAGGATTTCACAAAGTTAAGTCTTTTTTACTATTATTTCAAGATTTTTAATAAGAGTTCTTCAAAAAAATTTATTCTTTACGATTTTTTTTAGAGTTTTCAATGATTTTTCAATAATTTTGCAAATATTCATTTATTACAGGTTTATTTAAAAGATTTTTTTAAGGATTTTTAAGATTTTTTTAGGTTTTTTTTTAAGAAATTTTAGAGCTTTTACAATAATGTTTTAAGAATTTTGTCAAGAACATTTCCAATATTGTTCCAGGATTTTTAAAATGAATTTTCAAGATTTTTTTTAAGGATTTTTCATTCTTGATTTTTTCAAGAAGTTTTGTGGTTTTTATAAAATTTTTCCAGTCTAACTAAACTCCATAACCGTAAGGAGTCTCCTTGTTTATTCATAGCAGATTTTGTCTTTTATTATATTTTTTGGTGAACGTTAATAATTCTCTGATCTTACTCTCTTCGTCCTTATGCATCTTTTCTTTTTCTTTATTCGGGAATATATCTCAAAAAATCCAAACAAATTTTCCCCCAAGACCTCGCCCATTACTGCACTACTGACCATTAATCCCCATGATCAATTATAGTAAATTCTGGTCTGACGGACGACTGAAGGCTGCTAGTAGTGGGCGTACGTTGATACATTGGCGGAACCAAGACTGACTATAATATTCGTTTATTGACTATTTTATATTACATATATGTTTATGGTCACAGTAGAAAAAAAAAAATTACAGTATAACATTTTGATAATAAAAGTTTTATAGTAAAATTATTACCTACAATAAGATTCGAAATGACTAAGCTAATATATAAATAAAGAAAAAAAACTTTTAAACAGATATGGAAATATGAAAATTATACAAACAGATAGAGATATCAAATTTTTGAAAATGGGACAGAAAATCACAGAATCACTATAAAAACAGTTTGTTAGCAGAAAGTCTTTGGCATAATTTTTAAATCATTTTACACTCATATTTTATACATCTTTACTTTTATGGAAAACTGTAAACTTATTATATATGTTTACATCTATTTTATTTACTTGAATAGTCCTGATACGAGATATGGAATAATGCGACTTTGTTTGTACATATACGTGACAATTTAAATCCTTCGTATAACGCGACGACCCTATTTTTTAGTGGATATTAATAATAAATTCAGTTTTAAATACCTTATTTTATCGTACGCAGCCTAAATCCAGAAATGTTAAATAAAACAGACGTTTATCCCTATAATAGGAAAACGCGGTTCAACCTGTGAAGTGGAGCAGTCCGATTTTGAAAAGTATGCCTGATTTTTACAATTTTCAATGACAGCCTACTCCTTTTGCTCTGTGTTTTCACATTTCAGTATTTTTTTTCGTTATACCTAAAATGCCTTCTGAAACTTTCCTATTAGTTTTACTTCTTTCTCTTTTATACTTTTTACGGCAAATTATCTCTTCATATCCATTATTCTTATCTTGAATCTTATCTGTGACTTTTGATTTTTTAGTGTTATTTTGCTTTGTTATTATTGTTACCTTTTTGTAATCTTTTATTTACCGTTCTTTTTTGGTTACTGCTCTTCTATATTCGCTTTCTTTTTCTTTTTATGGTGTTTATATTCATCAGTTTGTTGTCATATTTCTGCCTTTATGCCATTTTCTCTTGCTTTTTTTGTTGTTACTTCTTCTTACACATCTTTAGGGTACTTGGTCTTCATAAATCCAAATATCAGTTTCTTTCAATTTTTTACCCAATGCTAGGGTAGATGTAGCATCATAAAGAAACTCTGAAAGCGGTGTTGACAGATTTAATTTATATAATATATTCGCATTTTATCTTTTTTACCTTCCCGGACCCATCAAAGGGAAAGTAAGGTGAACGAGCAAAAAAAAATCGAGATATCCATGGAAATATCCATTTTGAGGTCCCCCAAGAAGATTGAAACCATTTCCAGCGTATATGGTCTGTATGTGTGTAATCTTCCACGATAACTCCCGAACCGTTTGACCAATCAAGTTGAAATTTGGTATGGAGGGTCAGTATGTATCTAGAATGCGACAATTAGATTTTGGTTTAAATTGGTACAGTAGAAGGTCCTCAAGACCGACATTGATTAAATACACATGTAACAATTTTTTACTTTTTTTAAATTTTAAGAACAAACAATACACTTTAGTGCAAAATGTTGTAGTACGAAGTTTTAGAGCATAAAATTCTCTATAACTTTTGTTTCAAACTTTCTCCAGAATTTGCAATAGTTGCGCCACTAGAGGTCGCGTAAAAAATGTGCATGTAGGTATTCTCTAGTTTTTCGTCATTTTGAGGACAAAAAATACACTTTAGTGCAAAATGTTGTAGTACAAAGTTTTATAGCATAAAATTCCCTACCATTTTTGTCTTAAGCTTTATCCAGAATTTCCAATAGTTGCGCCACTAGAGGGCGCGTAAAAAATGTGCATATATGTTTTCTCTAGTTTTTCTTGATTTTGAGGACAAATAATACACTTTAGTGCAAAATGTTGTAGTACAAAGTTTTAGATCATAAAATTCCCTAAAACTCTTGTCTGAAACTTTTTCTAGAATTTCCAATAGTTGCTCAACTAGAGGGCGCGTAAAAAATGTGCATGTAGGTTTTCTTTAGTTTTTCTTGATTTTGAGGACAAACAATGCATTTTAGTGCAAAATTTTCTTGTGAAAAGTTGTAAAGCATTAAATTTTGTTTAACTTTTTATCGAATTCCTCAGTTTCGCCGCTAGATGGCGAGAAAAATACACATTTAGGATTTTCCATTTTTTTTTTAAATTTGAGGTAAATTATGTTCTTTAGTGCATAGTTGTAAAGCATAAAATTTCCTATACAACGAGCGCAAGCGCAGCTTATGTCATTATCAACATTGAAATATCAATTCGGTAGGCGTATTGACCATCGGCTCGCTATTTTTAATGTGTTCCATAAATTAATGTAATGCTTAGTATTTTGTAATTAAAATAATAATAATAAATAACATATTCCCTACGGTCGAGCCGGGAAAGTCCTGGGGTAACGCAGCCGATTTTTTGAAGTACATATCAACGAACTGTTATACAAATTCATTGTCACTGAAATTTTGATAATTAAGTAAAACAAAAATTAAAATATGGTTTTTATATTTCAATTTCGAAATATTACTACGCCGCTGAACCAACAACGCTGATACATTTTTATAAGTCCTAATCAATTGATTTAATCCTAATCAAAACAAAAGGCTTTTCGAGTCGAGATATTGTGCAGCTTTACATTCAGTACTCATACTCTTTTTAACCTTATCCTATCTATGATTTTTTATAATCTTTAGTTTTGTGTGATTTTCTTAGTCAGTTTGATATGTTGGTCTTATTTTTTCTTCGTTTTATGTACTTTTCGATTCTTTTTCTTCGTTTATTTCAAATTTGAAGCTTGTTTTTTGTTTCACTCTCTTTTATTTTATTTCCAGTATATTTCATTTATTATTGAGAAGATTTACAATGTTTGTCCGTCTGTCTGTCCCAGCTATGTAACTCTAGAACGGTTTCGAATTTTGGAACTCTCTGTTTTCAGCAATCGAACTGGTCATCTTGGCTCGCCCATCTACTAATTATCAGTGACTTGAGTCAACTAAAACTGACTATTTTTCCGTATCTGAGCTACTTGAATATTGTTAGCTTGTTGCATTTATTAAATTTTCCTTTCCGCAAATCGGTAGGAAATTTTGATATTCCAGACAAAATTTCTTAAAGAAAAAGTCAAGATTTCCTAACTGTTAGGAAATATTCCTTTCTTTACTACAAGGAAATGATATTTCCTTACAGTTGTTAGTGTTCTACATAAATGATTGAAAACATATTCGTACTTTTCTCTTGATTTCTTTGGCAATAATTCTAATGAAGAAGTATTCACTGCCTCAACCAGCTTTGGGGGAGTCTTAGGAATGGAAAATTCATCATCACTAATCATTTTACACTGTTTTGCTTTCGAAAACACCAGCAATTAAATTTATATACGCCAAGTTTGACAATTCAACATTAATACGTTTCCATAGTAACGCAATAAATTTTATTACAAATTTCAAAGCACCATTTATTTGTAAATAAAATATTATTTGCGATTTTTTCAAAATTAATTAATATCTGTTGAATTTTAAACGATTTGCGGAAAATAGTATGTCTACCTCGTAGGAAAAGCCATGCACATTCCTGGACTCTGTGTTGCTAAGTCTCGGCTTGTGCCTCGACTTGGCAATCTTCACAGTCGTCCAGGAATGTAAGAATTTTCCTACTCGGTAAACAATGTATTAATTCCCTCTTTAGACTGTCTATTCAATCTTGTTTAGCAATCTTTCCATTCAGCTTTGCATTTTCTTTCCGAATCCAGTGTCTTGTTTATTTGTTCTATATTTTTATCTATTTGGCCGAATGTCCTTTCTATTCTTTTTTAAAAACTTTTTAATGATATTTGTAAACATTTTGTATGGTAGAGTTGTTCAAATCGACGCTACGCTCCACTTTTTCCATTTAATGCCATGTTTAACTTGTATCATAATAGCTGTTAACAAGATGTTTTTTGAAATATGAATTTTCGTATTTTTTTGTAATATATATTTAATTATTTTTAAAGGTTTGACCCAAATTTGGGAAATATTCGAAGGAAAATAGCAGAACTTCGTAAGTCTACTAAGCAGTGTTAGCGAAAAATCAAAACGCCTTGATTGTGGTTCAAAAACATGTTGCTCAATCCAAGATAAGGGTCGAAGTAAGTTTTTAATAGTACTTGAATAATTTTTCTCATAACTTAATATACCCAGAAATAATCCAGAACCGTAACGCTAATTTACGCGATAACTTTATTATTGTAGTATAGGGTAAGATTATATATAGAACGCAAAAGTAAAATGTTGTCGTGACTCTAATCAAACTATATACAAACATAAAAGTACTACTTTGAAAACAAAAAATACAATTTTTTTTGTGCCGGGACGACGTTCCGGCAAGAGTGAGTGCACACCTGAATCTACCATCTAATTATTTTATTGTTTAAAATAATACTATTGGTTAGTAATTTCAAGTAGAAGCACATGGAATTAAAATTTATAAATACATCAACCAACGCTCTTTCATCAAAGTTACAACTTGACGAAACTTGAAAGGTAAGAAATAATTATAATGAAAAAAACTTTATTGGTTATAAAAACATCCAAATGAGTGTTACTTAATGTACGTTCGGTTCGTTTGAAAACACGTTCATAAAAAAAATAGAAATTGTTGATGACTAATGATCTTAAAAGTAGAATTTACGTTAAAAACTTGTTTAATGTAGAAATAGATTTTTTTTACCGAATTTAATATATGAGGGTAATTAGATAAAGGCAACACCACAAAGAATATTAACAGAGTGGAATGCCACAAAGCAATTTTGCAGAAAATGAAAATTGACAAAGACAATACAAAATAGAATGAGTTAACAAAGCTAAAACTAATTACTCTTTTATGAGGAAAAAGGGAAATGTGGAATAATCCACTACAATAAACGGGTCCTGCAGCTTAAATTTCCTCAGAACAATACAATATATATTTTTTAATTTAAAATAAAATTTTAACCATTACTTTATTAAAATATTAATTTTAATATTTATTTTGCCATAAATAAAACACGAATTATTTGTCATAACAGTTTATTTTAATTATAAATACAATTAGACAAAAAACAAAAAAAAATTGTCCTCTAAATTTTTTATTTTAGGGCTACTGGTAATCAACAGTTTTTTAAAATAGAAAAATCATGAAAGCATTTTTTTAGAAGACAACTTTTTGATCACCTGGTATATAACATATATTAAAAAAAATCCAAAAATAGTTAAATATATTATTACACTATAAAAATGGTATAATTAAAAAAATTAAATATATACGTAATTTGATCTTTGTTCAAGCACAAATGTTAAAAAAAAACTATATTACAGCCACTAATAAGGCATCATTAAAAGGCACTCAATAAATATTAACTCTAGTTACCATTCGCTAAAATTAATTATGTTAAAGCATTTTATGAACACATTAAAAAATAATAATAATCAACGAACCATTCTTTCCAGAATGGGTATAATCATATCAAAAGTAGGTCGTTTTCCCGGATCTTCATTCATGCAAATGTTGATCAATTTTATCATGTGAGATGAGATTCCTGGTTTGATGCTAATTCTTAAACCTTCCAAAGCTATTCGCATTCCTACTTCCATAGGGCTTTGATCAGCAAAAGGTACTTCTCTGGTGGCTAATTCCCATAGCAGTACTGCATAACTCCACATATCTGACGCCTCCCAATTTCTATCTGTAATTCTCTTTTGTAAAGCTTCAGGAGACATCCAAGCTGGATAATATATTCTACCTTTTTCCTGGAAGCTGAATTTAGCATCTGACATACTTAATCTTGCGGTTAAGTCATCATCGATCATAACATGACGACTGTTTAAGAAATACTCTGGTGAGGTTCTTTCTAAACTATGTAAGAAAGCCATTCCTCTAGCTATATCTATAGCGAATTTTAAAGCTTGTGCTGTATCCACAACAATATCACCACTTCCTTCATGTAAAACATTATATAGAGAACCCAAAGGTAAGTATTGACTTATTACGATTAGATGTGGAGGAGTATTACAGCAGCCAATCACCGGAAGAATGTTCGGATGCGAGAATATACGTAACCTCGGGAATTCCTCGTTAAAATCCCGCGATATTCGAGACGTAACATCACGAACTTTGAGAATTTTTGCAACAATATCATTATTTTGCCACCGTCCGAAATAAGTAATACCACTATGAGTATCAGCTATCTTTCGTTTCATTTCCAACTCTTTTATATTAATACCTTTATGTCGAGAAAGAGTAGCGTCTCTTGATCTGGTTTTTAGACCCAACCAACTCTGATCTTTGAATTTGATTTTTTTTAAATCTTGTCCTGATTCAACCGCAATCTCGTGTAATACTTTAGCGACATTTCCTTTGCATTTATCAAGCGCTGTTTGTCCATATTTGTTGGCTATAGCTACCTTAGCACCATGGTGGACTAGATCTTCAGCTATATCTGCATAACCCCAAAAGCAAGCGTAATGTAGAGGTGAATTGCCATGTTCATTGGTAAAATTGACGTCAGCTCTTTGTTTGAGAAGCTAAAAATGTTATCTTTTATAAATAAAACTGTTACAAATTAGTTATCTTATTACACCTACCATGTTAACAATCTCTCTATGTCCATGAGCAGCCGAAACATGTAAGGGTGTATCATCCCCTCTGTTTGTAGCGTTTACCCTAGCACCCCTAAGTAAAAGCATTTCAACAATTTTGTTGTATCCTTTCATTGCTGCCCAATGAAGTGGGCTAAATCCATGGTCATCACTAAAAATTAAAAACTCATCTAAATATATAAAAATAAGTAGGTCATTAGAATTGATAAACAGCTTTAAGAATTGACTTAACAAAGGTCAAATCACTAAAAAATTAAATCCAGATGTAATCCCCACTGTTTGTAAACATTTGATGGACAATTTCCAAATATGGTTATGCACATGCAACAAATTAGGGTCAAAATAAGTGTAAAACATTGTTTATTTACCCCTGATTCATGTCATGCTCAGGTTCGTCCAACCATACTCTGACTTGAAGGGCATTTCCTTCTTTGCACCATTGAAATATATCTTCCATTGTAAATATAATTTTTTAATAAAAAAAATAACTGGGCGTTCACTTGGGATTTATAATGATTCAGATCTTATATAAAGCTTATTCGATATTCGTTACTTGTTAAAATTATAAAGGAAGCACTTCTTAAACCACAAAAATTGATAACGAACACAAATCACTAAATTATTTTAACAAAATTATGTCACTTCCATTTCATGTGACATTAAGCTGCCATTATTAAAATACCAAAGCAAGAAGCAAGTGGCGCTATCTACAAAAATAATAACTGACAAGTGACAATGACAATTGACACGTTTAATTTTCTGGACTAAAGGTGGGTTTCCACAAAGCGGAAATCTGCAGTCCGTTTTTCTGTATCTAATTCTATTGATTTCGAATTAATTTGCAGTAAATTTTGATGCGAATACGCAAATAACTTGAATTTTGTTCAAATTTTTGTGGATTCCACTAGATTTATAACATTAATTGTGTTCATTTATAATTTCAAATTTGAATTGATTCGTGGTAAATCCAGCACTGCATCTGTTTTATATATGAAGCATTATATTTATCTCAGAAACTAATAGAATTAGCGAAGAAGTGTTCATTTTTTGTAATCTACGTCTCTTAGAATACCCATCTACCAATTTTATTCGACATCTGAAGACGGATTCCCACTAGGCGGAAAATTTGCAGGCGGATTTTCTAGATCCAATTCTATTGATCGATTTCGAATTAATTTTCAAAATTGACCAATAGAATTGAATACAGAAAATCCGCATGCAGATTTTCCGCTTAGTGAGAATCCTGTCTTCAGTGATGAACATTTTTGAGGGCATTTCCCATTTATAAAAATAATTATCTCGAAACTGATAGAGATAGGGAAAAACTGATAATTTTTTTGGAATCTACGATCCTTAAACTGCCCTTTTACAAATTTTCTTTGAAATCTGAGCGATGAAAAATTTTGAAGATTTTTGAAGGCTATAACTTTCTCATTTTTTTGGGCGTACTTTTTATTTCTCTCCGATTTGAATAAAAATTGGTGTGTAGATAAAGTTAATTGGAATTTATTGGTGCCATTTGTCTTTCTTTCATTGGAAAATTAATCGTTTTAATTTTTAAAATATGTAAAACATGCGTACATTTCCCATTTAAAAAATAATAATTATCTCTGAAACTGATAGAGATGTGGAAGAACTGATCATTTTTTTGGAATCTACGCCCCTTAAACTACCCTTCTTCAAATTTTCTTTGAAATCTGAGCGATGAAAAATTTTGAAGATTTTTGAAGGCTATAACCTTCCCATTTTTTGGGCGTACTTTTTATTTCTCTCCGATTTGAATGAAAATTGGGGTGTAGATAAAGAAAGTTAATTTCAATTTAGGGGTGCCACTTGTATTTCCTTCATTGGAAAGTTACAATCGTTTTAATTTGGAAAATCTGTAAAACTACGTACATTTCCCATTTAAAAAATAATTATCTCGGAATCTAATAGAGATAAGGGAAGAACTAATCATTTTTTTGGAATCCCCCTTAAACTACCCTTCTTCAAATTTTCTTTGAAATCTGAACGATGAAAAATTTTCAAGATTTTTGGGCGTACTTTTTATTTCTCTCCGATTTGAATGAAAATTGGTGTGTAGATAAAATACGTTATTTGGAATTTAGGGGTGGCATTTGTATTTCTTTCATTGGAAAATTAAAATCGTTTTAATTGTTAAAATATGTAAAACGTGTACATTTCCCATTTAAAAAATAATAATTATCTCTGAAACTAATAAAGATAGGGAAGAACTGATCATTTTTTTTAGATCTACGCCCCTAAAACTAACCTTCTACAAATTTTATTTCAAATCTGAGCGATGAAAAAATTTTTGGGCGTACTTTTTATTTCTCTCCGATTTGAATGAAAATTTTTTGTGTAGATAAAGAACGTTAATTGCCATTTGTATTTCCTTCATTGGAAAGTTACAATCGTTTTAATTTGGAAAATCTGTAAAACTTGCTTACATTTTCCATTTAAAAAATAATAATTATCTCTGAAACTAATAGAGATAGGGAAGAACTGATCATTTTTTTGGATTCTACGCCCCTTAAACTACCCCTCTTCCAATTATTTTTAAAATCCGAGTGATGAAAAATTTTGTAGATTTTTCAAGTCTATAGTCTTGCCTTTTTTTCGGGTCAAATTGAGCTTTCACCATTTAAAAAAAAAACACTCAATTTCCTCTGAAACTAAAAGAGCTTGAGGGGAACTGATCATTTTTTTGGAATCTACGCCCCTTAAACAACCCCTCAGTCTTGTCTTTTTTTTCGAGTCAAATTGCGCTTTCACCATTTAAAAAAAACTCAATTTCCTCTGAAACTAAGAGAGCTAGAGAGCAACTGATCATTTTTTTGGAATCTACGCCTCTAAAACTACCACTACACCAATTATTTTTAAAATCCGAGTGATGAAAAATTTTGAAGATTTTTGAAGTCTATAGTCTTGCCTTTTTTTCGGGTCAAATTTCGCTTTCGCCGTTTAAAAAAAAAACTCAATTTCCTCTGAAACTAAAAGAGCTAGAGAGCAACTTATCATTTTTTTGGAATCTTCGCCTCTAAAACCACCCCTGTTCCAATTATTTTTAAAATCCGAGTGATGAAACATTTGAAGATTTTTGAAGTCTATATATAGTCTTGCCTTTTTTTCGGGTCAAATTGCGCTTTCACCATTAAAAAAAAAACTCAATTTCCTCTGAAACTAAGAGAGCTAGAGAGCAACTGATCATTTTTTTGGAATCTTCGCCTCTAAAACCACCCCTGTTCCAATTATTTTTAAAATCCGAGTGATGAAACATTTGAAGATTTTTGAAGTCTATATATAGTCTTGCCTTTTTTTCGGGTCAAATTGCGCTTTCACCATTAAAAAAAAAACTCAATTTCCTCTGAAACTAAGAGAGCTAGAGAGCAACTGATCATTTTTTTGGAATCTACGCTCCTAAAACTACCCCTCTACCAATTATTTTTAAAATCCGAGTGATGAAGCATTTGATGATTTTTGAAGTCTAGTCTTGCCTTTTTTCGGGTCAAATTGCGCTTTCACCATTAAAAAAAAAAAAACTCAATTTCCTCTGAAACTAATAGAGCTAGAGAGCAACTGATCATTTTTTTGGAATCTACGCCTCTAAAACTTCCCCTACCCCAATTATTTTTAAAATCCGAGTGATGAAAATTTTTGAAGATTTTTGATGTCTATAGTCTTGCCTTTTTTTTCCGAGTCAAATTGCGCTTTCACCATTTAAAAAAAAACTCAATTTTCTCTGAAACTAAGAGAGCTAGAGAGCAACTGATCATTTTTTTGGAATCTACGCCTCTAAAACTTCCCCTACCCCAATTATTTTTAAAATCCGAGTGATGAAAATTTTTGAAGATTTTTGAAGTCTATAGTCTTGCCTTTTTTTCGGGTCAAATTGCGCTTTCGCCATTTAAAAAAAAAACTCAATTTTCTCTGAAACTAAGAGAGCTAGAGAGCAACTGATCATTTTTTTGGAATCCACGCTCCTAAAACTACCCCTCTACCAATTATTTTTAAAATCCGAGTGATGAAGCATTTGATGATTTTTGAAGTCTAGTCTTGCCTTTTTTCGGGTCAAATTGCGCTTTCACCATTAAAAAAAAAAAAACTCAATTTCCTCTGAAACTAAGAGAGCTAGAGAGCAACTGATCATTTTTTTGGAATCTACGTCCCTTAAACTACCCCTCTACCAATTATTTTTAAAATCCGAGTGATGAAACATTTGAAGATTTTTGAAGTCTATAGTCTTGCCTTTTTTTTCGGGTCAAATTGCGCTTTCACCATTTAAAAAAAAACTCAATTTTTTCTGAAACTAAGAGAGCTAGAGAGCAACTGATCATTTTTTTGGAATCTACGCCTCTAGAACTTCCCCTACCCCAATTATTTTTAAAATCCGAGTGATGAAAATTTTTGAAGATTTTTGAAGTCTATAGTCTTGCCTTTTTTTCGGGTCAAATTGCGCTTTCACCATTTAAAAAAAAAACTCAATTTTCTCTGAAACTAAGAGAGCTAGAGAGCAACTGATCATTTTTTTGGAATCTACGTCCCTTAAACTACCCCTCTACCAATTATTTTTAAAATCCGAGTGATGAAAATTTTTGAAGATTTTTGAAGTCTTGCCTTTTTTTCGGGTCAAATTGCGCTTTCACCATTTAAAAAAAAAACTCAATTTCCTCTGAAACTAAGAGAGCTAGAGAGCAACTGATCATTTTTTTGGAATCTACGCCTCTAAAACTTCCCCTACCCCAATTATTTTTAAAATCCGAGTGATGAAAATTTTTGACGATTTTTGAAGTCTATAGTCTTGCCTTTTTTTCGGGTCAAATTGCGCTTTCGCCATTTAAAAAAAAAACTCAATTTTCTCTGAAACTAAGAGAGCTAGAGAGCAACTGATCATTTTTTTGGAATCCACGCTCCTAAAACTACCCCTCTACCAATTATTTTTAAAATCCGAGTGATGAAGCATTTGATGATTTTTGAAGTCTAGTCTTGCCTTTTTTCGGGTCAAATTGCGCTTTCACCATTAAAAAAAAAAAAACTCAATTTCCTCTGAAACTAAGAGAGCTAGAGAGCAACTGATCATTTTTTTGGAATCTTCGCCTCTAAAACTTCCCCTACCCCAATTATTTTTAAAATCCGAGTGATGAAAATTTTTGAAGATTTTTGAAGTCTATAGTCTTGCCTTTTTTTCGGGTCAAATTGCGCTTTCACCATTTAAAAAAAAAACTCAATTTTCTCTGAAACTAAGAGAGCTAGAGAGCAACTGATCATTTTTTTGGAATCTACGCTCCTAAAACTACCCCTCTACCAATTATTTTTAAAATCCGAGTGATGAAGCATTTGATGATTTTTGAAGTCTAGTCTTGCCTTTTTTCGGGTCAAATTGCGCTTTCACCATTAAAAAAAAAAAAAACTCAATTTCCTCTGAAACTAAGAGAGCTAGAGAGCAACTGATCATTTTTTTGGAATCTACGCCTCTAAAACTTCCCCTACCCCAATTATTTTTAAAATCCGAGTGATGAAAATTTTTGAAGATTTTTGATGTCTATAGTCTTGCCTTTTTTTTCCGAGTCAAATTGCGCTTTCACCATTTAAAAAAAAACTCAATTTTCTCTGAAACTAAGAGAGCTAGAGAGCAACTGATCATTTTTTTGGAATCTACGCCTCTAAAACTTCCCCTACCCCAATTATTTTTAAAATCCGAGTGATGAAAATTTTTGAAGATTTTTGAAGTCTATAGTCTTGCCTTTTTTTCGGGTCAAATTGCGCTTTCGCCATTTAAAAAAAAAACTCAATTTTCTCTGAAACTAAGAGAGCTAGAGAGCAACTGATCATTTTTTTGGAATCCACGCTCCTAAAACTACCCCTCTACCAATTATTTTTAAAATCCGAGTGATGAAAAATTTTGAAGATTTTTGAAGTCTATAGTCTTGCCTTTTTTCCGGGTCAAATTGCGCTTTCACCATTTAAAAAAAAAACTCAATTTTCTCTGAAACTAAGAGAGCTAGAGAGCAACTGATCATTTTTTTGGAATCTACGTCCCTTAAACTACCCCTCTACCAATTATTTTTAAAATCCGAGTGATGAAAAATTTTGAAGATTTTTGAAGTCTATAGTCTTGCCTTTTTTTCGGGTCAAATTTCGCTTTCGCCGTTTAAAAAAAAAACTCAATTTCCTCTGAAACTAAAAGAGCTAGAGAGCAACTTATCATTTTTTTGGAATCTTCGCCTCTAAAACCACCCCTGTTCCAATTATTTTTAAAATCCGAGTGATGAAACATTTGAAGATTTTTGAAGTCTATATATAGTCTTGCCTTTTTTTCGGGTCAAATTGCGCTTTCACCATTAAAAAAAAAACTCAATTTCCTCTGAAACTAAGAGAGCTAGAGAGCAACTGATCATTTTTTTGGAATCTTCGCCTCTAAAACCACCCCTGTTCCAATTATTTTTAAAATCCGAGTGATGAAACATTTGAAGATTTTTGAAGTCTATATATAGTCTTGCCTTTTTTTCGGGTCAAATTGCGCTTTCACCATTAAAAAAAAAACTCAATTTCCTCTGAAACTAAGAGAGCTAGAGAGCAACTGATCATTTTTTTGGAATCTACACTCCTAAAACTACCCCTCTACCAATTATTTTTAAAATCCGAGTGATGAAGCATTTGATGATTTTTGAAGTCTAGTCTTGCCTTTTTTCGGGTCAAATTGCGCTTTCACCATTAAAAAAAAAAAAACTCAATTTCCTCTGAAACTAATAGAGCTAGAGAGCAACTGATCATTTTTTTGGAATCTACGCCTCTAAAACTTCCCCTACCCCAATTATTTTTAAAATCCGAGTGATGAAAATTTTTGAAGATTTTTGATGTCTATAGTCTTGCCTTTTTTTTCCGAGTCAAATTGCGCTTTCACCATTTAAAAAAAAACTCAATTTTCTCTGAAACTAAGAGAGCTAGAGAGCAACTGATCATTTTTTTGGAATCTACGCCTCTAAAACTTCCCCTACCCCAATTATTTTTAAAATCCGAGTGATGAAAATTTTTGAAGATTTTTGAAGTCTATAGTCTTGCCTTTTTTTCGGGTCAAATTGCGCTTTCGCCATTTAAAAAAAAAACTCAATTTTCTCTGAAACTAAGAGAGCTAGAGAGCAACTGATCATTTTTTTGGAATCCACGCTCCTAAAACTACCCCTCTACCAATTATTTTTAAAATCCGAGTGATGAAGCATTTGATGATTTTTGAAGTCTAGTCTTGCCTTTTTTCGGGTCAAATTGCGCTTTCACCATTAAAAAAAAAAAAACTCAATTTCCTCTGAAACTAAGAGAGCTAGAGAGCAACTGATCATTTTTTTGGAATCTACGTCCCTTAAACTACCCCTCTACCAATTATTTTTAAAATCCGAGTGATGAAACATTTGAAGATTTTTGAAGTCTATAGTCTTGCCTTTTTTTTCGGGTCAAATTGCGCTTTCACCATTTAAAAAAAAACTCAATTTTTTCTGAAACTAAGAGAGCTAGAGAGCAACTGATCATTTTTTTGGAATCTACGCCTCTAGAACTTCCCCTACCCCAATTATTTTTAAAATCCGAGTGATGAAAATTTTTGAAGATTTTTGAAGTCTATAGTCTTGCCTTTTTTTCGGGTCAAATTGCGCTTTCACCATTTAAAAAAAAAACTCAATTTTCTCTGAAACTAAGAGAGCTAGAGAGCAACTGATCATTTTTTTGGAATCTACGTCCCTTAAACTACCCCTCTACCAATTATTTTTAAAATCCGAGTGATGAAAATTTTTGAAGATTTTTGAAGTCTTGCCTTTTTTTCGGGTCAAATTGCGCTTTCACCATTTAAAAAAAAAACTCAATTTCCTCTGAAACTAAGAGAGCTAGAGAGCAACTGATCATTTTTTTGGAATCTACGCCTCTAAAACTTCCCCTACCCCAATTATTTTTAAAATCCGAGTGATGAAAATTTTTGACGATTTTTGAAGTCTATAGTCTTGCCTTTTTTTCGGGTCAAATTGCGCTTTCGCCATTTAAAAAAAAAACTCAATTTTCTCTGAAACTAAGAGAGCTAGAGAGCAACTGATCATTTTTTTGGAATCCACGCTCCTAAAACTACCCCTCTACCAATTATTTTTAAAATCCGAGTGATGAAGCATTTGATGATTTTTGAAGTCTAGTCTTGCCTTTTTTCGGGTCAAATTGCGCTTTCACCATTAAAAAAAAAAAAACTCAATTTCCTCTGAAACTAAGAGAGCTAGAGAGCAACTGATCATTTTTTTGGAATCTTCGCCTCTAAAACTTCCCCTACCCCAATTATTTTTAAAATCCGAGTGATGAAAATTTTTGAAGATTTTTGAAGTCTATAGTCTTGCCTTTTTTTCGGGTCAAATTGCGCTTTCACCATTTAAAAAAAAAACTCAATTTTCTCTGAAACTAAGAGAGCTAGAGAGCAACTGATCATTTTTTTGGAATCTACGCTCCTAAAACTACCCCTCTACCAATTATTTTTAAAATCCGAGTGATGAAGCATTTGATGATTTTTGAAGTCTAGTCTTGCCTTTTTTCGGGTCAAATTGCGCTTTCACCATTAAAAAAAAAAAAAACTCAATTTCCTCTGAAACTAAGAGAGCTAGAGAGCAACTGATCATTTTTTTGGAATCTACGCCTCTAAAACTTCCCCTACCCCAATTATTTTTAAAATCCGAGTGATGAAAATTTTTGAAGATTTTTGATGTCTATAGTCTTGCCTTTTTTTTCCGAGTCAAATTGCGCTTTCACCATTTAAAAAAAAACTCAATTTTCTCTGAAACTAAGAGAGCTAGAGAGCAACTGATCATTTTTTTGGAATCTACGCCTCTAAAACTTCCCCTACCCCAATTATTTTTAAAATCCGAGTGATGAAAATTTTTGAAGATTTTTGAAGTCTATAGTCTTGCCTTTTTTTCGGGTCAAATTGCGCTTTCGCCATTTAAAAAAAAAACTCAATTTTCTCTGAAACTAAGAGAGCTAGAGAGCAACTGATCATTTTTTTGGAATCCACGCTCCTAAAACTACCCCTCTACCAATTATTTTTAAAATCCGAGTGATGAAGCATTTGATGATTTTTGAAGTCTAGTCTTGCCTTTTTTCGGGTCAAATTGCGCTTTCACCATTAAAAAAAAAAAAACTCAATTTCCTCTGAAACTAAGAGAGCTAGAGAGCAACTGATCATTTTTTTGGAATCTTCGCCTCTAGAACTTCCCCTACCCCAATTATTTTTAAAATCCGAGTGATGAAAATTTTTGAAGATTTTTGAAGTCTATAGTCTTGCCTTTTTTTCGGGTCAAATTGCGCTTTCACCATTTAAAAAAAAAACTCAATTTTCTCTGAAACTAAGAGAGCTAGAGAGCAACTGATCATTTTTTTGGAATCCACGCTCCTTAAACTACGCCTCTACCAATTATTTTTAAAATCCGAGTGATGAAACATTTGAAGATTTTTGAAGTCTATAGTCTTGCCTTTTTTTTCGGGTCAAATTGCGCTTTCACCATTTAAAAAAAAACTCAATTTTTTCTGAAACTAAGAGAGCTAGAGAGCAACTGATCATTTTTTGGAATCTACGCCTCTAAAACTTCCCCTACCCCAATTATTTTTAAAATCCGAGTGATGAAAATTTTTGAAGATTTTTGAAGTCTATAGTCTTGCCTTTTTTTCGGGTCAAATTGCGCTTTCACCATTTAAAAAAAAAACTCAATTTTCTCTGAAACTAAGAGAGCTAGAGAGCAACTGATCATTTTTTTGGAATCTACGCCTCTAAAACTACCCCTGTTCCAATTATTTTTAAAATCCGAGTGATGAAAATTTTTGAAGATTTTTGAAGTCTATAGTCTTGCCTTTTTTTCGGGTCAAATTGCGCTTTCGCCATTTAAAAAAAAACTCAATTTTCTCTGAAACTAAGAGAGCTAGAGAGCAACTGATCATTTTTTTGGAATCCACGCTCCTTAAACTACCCCTCTACCAATTATTTTTAAAATCCGAGTGATGAAAATTTTTGAAGATTTTTGAAGTCTATAGTCTTGCCTTTTTTTCGGGTCAAATTGCGCTTTCGCCATTTAAAAAAAAACTCAATTTTCTCTGAAACTAAGAGAGCTAGAGAGCAACTGATCATTTTTTTGGAATCCACGCTCCTTAAACTACCCCTCTACCAATTATTTTTAAAATCCGAGTGATGAAGCATTTGATGATTTTTGAAGTCTATAGTCTTGCCTTTTTTCGGGTCAAATTGCGCTTTCACCATTAAAAAAAAAAAAAACTCAATTTCCTCTGAAACTAAGAGAGCTAGAGAGCAACTGATCATTTTTTTGGAATCTACGCCTCTAAAACTTCCCCTACCCCAATTATTTTTAAAATCCGAGTGATGAAAATTTTTGAAGATTTTTGAAGTCTATAGTCTTGCCTTTTTTTCGGGTCAAATTGCGCTTTCACCATTTAAAAAAAAAACTCAATTTTCTCTGAAACTAAGAGAGCTAGAGAGCAACTGATCATTTTTTTGGAATCTACGTCCCTTAAACTACCCCTCTACCAATTATTTTTAAAATCCGAGTGATGAAAATTTTTGAAGATTTTTGAAGTCTATAGTCTTGCCTTTTTTTCGGGTCAAATTGCGCTTTCACCATTTAAAAAAAAAACTCAATTTTCTCTGAAACTAAGAGAGCTAGAGAGCAACTGATCATTTTTTTGGAATCCACGCTCCTTAAACTACGCCTCTACCAATTATTTTTAAAATCCGAGTGATGAAACATTTGAAGATTTTTGAAGTCTATAGTCTTGCCTTTTTTTTCGGGTCAAATTGCGCTTTCACCATTAAAAAAAAAAAAAAACTCAATTTCCTCTGAAACTAAGAGAGCTAGAGAGCAACTGATCATTTTTTTGGAATCTACGCCTCTAAAACTTCCCCTACCCCAATTATTTTTAAAATCCGAGTGATGAAAATTTTTGAAGATTTTTGAAGTCTATAGTCTTGCCTTTTTTTCGGGTCAAATTGCGCTTTCACCATTTAAAAAAAAAACTCAATTTTCTCTGAAACTAAGAGAGCTAGAGAGCAACTGATCATTTTTTTGGAATCCACGCTCCTTAAACTACGCCTCTACCAATTATTTTTAAAATCCGAGTGATGAAACATTTGAAGATTTTTGAAGTCTATAGTCTTGCCTTTTTTTTCGGGTCAAATTGCGCTTTCACCATTTAAAAAAAAACTCAATTTTCTCTGAAACTAAGAGAGCTAGAGAGCAACTGATCATTTTTTTGGAATCCACGCTCCTTAAACTACCCCTCTACCAATTATTTTTAAAATCCGAGTGATGAAGCATTTGATGATTTTTGAAGTCTATAGTCTTGCCTTTTTTCGGGTCAAATTGCGCTTTCACCATTAAAAAAAAAAAAAACTCAATTTCCTCTGAAACTAAGAGAGCTAGAGAGCAACTGATCATTTTTTTGGAATCTACGCCTCTAAAACTACCCCTGTTCCAATTATTTTTAAAATCCGAGTGATGAAAATTTTTGAAGATTTTTGAAGTCTATAGTCTTGCCTTTTTTTCGGGTCAAATTGCGCTTTCGCCATTTAAAAAAAAACTCAATTTTCTCTGAAACTAAGAGAGCTAGAGAGCAACTGATCATTTTTTTGGAATCCACGCTCCTTAAACTACCCCTCTACCAATTATTTTTAAAATCCGAGTGATGAAGCATTTGATGATTTTTGAAGTCTATAGTCTTGCCTTTTTTCGGGTCAAATTGCGCTTTCACCATTAAAAAAAAAAAAAAACTCAATTTCCTCTGAAACTAAGAGAGCTAGAGAGCAACTGATCATTTTTTTGGAATCTACGCCTCTAAAACTTCCCCTACCCCAATTATTTTTAAAATCCGAGTGATGAAAATTTTTGAAGATTTTTGAAGTCTATAGTCTTGCCTTTTTTTCGGGTCAAATTGCGCTTTCGCCATTTAAAAAAAAACTCAATTTTCTCTGAAACTAAGAGAGCTAGAGAGCAACTGATCATTTTTTTGGAATCCACGCTCCTTAAACTACCCCTCTACCAATTATTTTTAAAATCCGAGTGATGAAGCATTTGATGATTTTTGAAGTCTATAGTCTTGCCTTTTTTCGGGTCAAATTGCGCTTTCACCATTAAAAAAAAAAAAAACTCAATTTCCTCTGAAACTAAGAGAGCTAGAGAGCAACTGATCATTTTTTTGGAATCTACGCCTCTAAAACTACCCCTGTTCCAATTATTTTTAAAATCCGAGTGATGAAAATTTTTGAAGATTTTTGAAGTCTATAGTCTTGCCTTTTTTTCGGGTCAAATTGCGCTTTCGCCATTTAAAAAAAAACTCAATTTTCTCTGAAACTAAGAGAGCTAGAGAGCAACTGATCATTTTTTTGGAATCCACGCTCCTTAAACTACCCCTCTACCAATTATTTTTAAAATCCGAGTGATGAAAATTTTTGAAGATTTTTGAAGTCTATAGTCTTGCCTTTTTTTCGGGTCAAATTGCGCTTTCACCATTTAAAAAAAAACTCAATTTTCTCTGAAACTAAGAGAGCTAGAGAGCAACTGATCATTTTTTTGGAATCCACGCTCCTTAAACTACCCCTCTACCAATTATTTTTAAAATCCGAGTGATGAAGCATTTGATGATTTTTGAAGTCTATAGTCTTGCCTTTTTTCGGGTCAAATTGCGCTTTCACCATTAAAAAAAAAAAAAAACTCAATTTCCTCTGAAACTAAGAGAGCTAGAGAGCAACTGATCATTTTTTTGGAATCTACGCCTCTAAAACTACCCCTGTTCCAATTATTTATAAAATCCGAGTGATGAAAATTTTTGAAGATTTTTGAAGTGTATAGTCTTGCCTTTTTTTCGGGTCAAATTGCGCTTTCGCCATTTAAAAAAAAAACTCAATTTTCTCTGAAACTAAGAGAGCTAGAGAGCAACTGATCATTTTTTTGGAATCCACGCTCCTTAAACTACCCCTCTACCAATTATTTTTAAAATCCGAGTGATGAAGTATTTGATGATTTTTGAAGTCTATAGTCTTGCCTTTTTTCGGGTCAAATTGCGCTTTCACCATTAAAAAAAAAAAAAAACTCAATTTTCTCTGAAACTAAGAGAGCTAGAGAGCAACTGATCATTTTTTTGGAATCTACGTCCCTTAAACTACCCCTCTACCAATTATTTTTAAAATCCGAGTGATGAAACATTTGAAGATTTTTGAAGTCTAGTCTTGCCTTTTTTTCGGGTCAAATTGCGCTTTCACCATTTAAAAAAAAAACTCAATTTTCTCTGAAACTAAGAGAGCTAGAGAGCAACTGATCATTTTTTTGGAATCTACGTCCCTTAAACTACCCCTCTACCAATTATTTTTAAAATCCGAGTGATGAAAAATTTTGAAGATTTTTGAAGTCTATAGTCTTGCCTTTTTTTCGGGTCAAATTGCGCTCTCGCCATTTAAAAAAAAAACTCAATTTCCTCTGAAACTGAGAGAGCTAGAGAGCAACTTATCATTTTTTTTGGAATCTACGCCCCTTAAACTACCCCTCCACCCCTTATTTTTAAAATCCGAGTGATGAAAAATTTTGAAGATTTTTGAAGTCTATAGTCTTGCCTTTTTTTCGGGTCAAATTGCGCTCTCGCCATTTAAAAAAAAAACTCAATTTCCTCTGAAACTGAGAGAGCTAGAGAGCAACTTATCATTTTTTTTGGAATCTACGCCCCTTAAACTACCCCTCCACCCCTTATTTTTAAAATCCGAGTGATGAAAAATTTTGAAGATTTTTGAAGTCTATAGCCTTGCCGTTTTTTTCGGGTCAAATTGCGCTTTCACCATTTAAAAAAAAACTAAATTTCGTCTGAAACTAAGAGAGCTAGAGAGCAACTGATCATTTTTTTGAAATCTCCGCCTCTAAAACTACCCCTCTTCCAAAGGGCTAGAGAGCAACTTATCATTTTTTTGGAATCTACGCCCCTTAAACTACCCCTCTACCAATTATTTTTAAAATCCGACTGGTGAAAAATTTTGAAGATTTTTGAAGTCTATAGCCTTGCCTTTTTTTTCGGGTCAAATTGCGCTTTCACCATTAAAAAAAACTTAATTTCCTCTGAAACTAAGAGAGCTAGAGAGCAACTGATCATTTTTTTGGAATCTACGCCCCTTAAACTACCCCTCTTCCAATTATTTTTAAAATCCGACTGTTGAAAAATTTTGTAGATTTTTCAAGTCTGTCTTGCCTTTTTTTTCGGGTCAAATTGCGCTTTCACCATTTTTTAAAAAACTCAATTTCCTCAGAAACTAAAAGAGCTAGAGAGGAACTGATCATTTTTTTGGAACCCACGCCCCTCAACCGATAATTTTTTAAATCCGAGTGATGAAAAATTTTGAATATGTTTGAAGTCTATAGTCTTGACTTTTCTTTCGGGTCAAATTGCGCTTTCGCCATTTAAAAAAAAATCAATTTTCTCTAAAACTAAGAGAGCTAGATAGCAACTGATCATTTTTTTGGAATCTATGCCCCTAAAACTACCTCTCAACCGATTATTTTTAAAATCCGAGTGATGAAAAATTTTGAAGATTTTTGAAGTCTATATAGTCTTGACTTTTCTTTCGGGTCAAATTGCGCTTTCATCCTTTAAAAAAAAAACTCAATTTCCTCAGAAACTAAAAGAGCTAGAGAGGAACTGATCATTTTTTTGGAATCAACGCCCCTTAAACTACCGTTCTCACACATATTTTGAAAATGCGAGTGATCAAAAATTTTGAAGATTTTTGAAGGCTATTTATTATAACCTTCCCGTTTTTAAGCGTAATTTTTATTTCTCTCGGATTTGAATGAAAATTTGTGTGTAGCTTAATAAAGATAGTTAGAATTTAGGGGTGATATCTGTAAGTAAAGGTATTTTTCTATCAGGAGAGCATAAACGAGGAAAGTTATTTTTTCCTACCAGGACAGCAGGAATGAGAAAAGGGTTTTAGGGAAGTTATTAAAAAAAAAACCAAATGAAGCACAGAAGTTTAATCTTTTTTTAATTATACATATTTTTGGAAGTAAACATATGTACAAGTCCTGTTAGCGAGACCAACTATAAAATACAAATTGTAATAAATAACAAATATCGATAAATCGATTTAATTGTAGGCTCATCATTCAAATAGTCAAAAAACAGTTTGCAGGGCATTTTTATAGAGAGCTACTTTATCTTAAAATTACGAAGATTTCATACTTTTCCATTCCTAACATAGTTTCACATCCATATTTAGAGGCTGTTTAACAGCCAATGCTGATATGTCTAGCTAAGATTCTAGACTGGATAGAAAAAAAATTAACATTTTCAATAATTCCAAACACAAATAAAAAAAAATTACTAGCTGAAAGATTAAAAATATGTTGATAAAATTTGAGAACATTTTGGAGTTGTATTTAATTAAGCAAAAAGTGGCTTTTAAAATTTCAATAAAAACTATTAGAGAATCTTTAATAATAACTCAAAAATGTAGATAGTCCACTTTTTACTTATTTTAAGGTTTATGTCCTCGAAATAACAGATTTTTAACTCAAGAAATGTTACATACTTTTTTGATAGTTTCAAAATGGATTTTTAATATAAAGGGACATCAACCTTAAGCTATTACTGAACTACTATTATAACCCACATTTTTTCTACTACACCCACTACTTTCGCCTGCTTTTTTTTGCATTTTTGAAAAATAATGTTAAAAAAATGATCTCACTGACAGAAGCAGACCGACATGGTGCTAAAATTAAGGTAATATTGACCATCATATTATCATCAAGCTAATAAAAAATATCCTCCGTACTACACACGCATAGTCGGAAAAATACAGTTCTATAAGTTAAAAACAAATCTAAAATAATAAAAAGTATCACTTTGTAACAATGAACAAAAATTAACATATACACAAAAAATTGATTCCCTTGCATTCAACCCGAAATTGAAACGTCCCCAATTAATTATATTATCATAATATATCAACGGAATTGCATATTTTAAAACAATAATTGAAAATATAATTTTAATTTTAAACAAATTCTAGCTATTAAGTTAGTCGAGAATTCTAGAAGTTAAGTTATTTTCGAATTTTGGCTTCGTGGATCTCTACAAATTAGGTTTTAGGGAGTTTCATTATGATACAAATCATTAAGCCAATAGAATCGAATTATTTTTAGCGAAGTAGGCAGTTATTTTGACAAATTGTATTTCGTAGTAGAAAAAATAGCGTATGCTCGTTTCTGTAATCTACAATATGCATGTGTGGCTATCATTACAAGATCGTTGCATAATATTTTATGAACTAATTCAAAACTGATATTCTGAAATAACTAATGGAATTAAGGATGTAAAAGATTTAAAAAGTAGCTCAAAATTTAAATTTAGTACTGAAACTGGGCTTAAAATATAGATCTGATGGTTCTACAAAGAAATTCGCCTCTTGTAAATATAATTTAAATACTAACAAGTATGAAAACTGGGAACAAAACATCTAGTTTTATAGTAAAATGAAAAATTCCAAAACCCGGATTTTTGTTTAAGATGGGTCCGGAGGATTCCTGATTTAAAAGAATGTGACTGCTGTGGAGAAGATATTGGAATTTCATGGTATTCTAAAGACTTCTCAGAATGTTGTGAAACCATTTGTCGTAATAAATAATGCAATAATTCGTAAAAAATAAGATTAAATATGCAATTAATGAATGAACGAAGATAGTGACGTTTCCGTTTCGAGTACAATGCAAGTTACAGTTTTCACAGCTCTTCAAAAAGCGAAAACAGTGCAAAACTGCTTCAGACCTATATTACACGAAAAAAAATCTTATTTTTAGAAAACAATGGATTTCAATTCAATTAATTAAAAAAAATGGGAGAGCACTATATATTTAATATAAACATCTCTGAAGTGGTCTTTCATTTTCTAAAAATAAGTGCAGGGCATCCAACTGCCTATTTATTTTATATCTTTCACGTGATTTCAAACTATTAACAACTATTTTTTCGTCGGAGTTCCTCTTTGCGTGAGCCCCTCGAACCTCTTGAACGTGTAGTTTATGAACACCCAATCTTTGTAAATGATTTCGCCGTCTTGAGGAAGGGGTGCAGAAGCTGATACAAATAAAACAAAACAATTAGAACAATTTTCTAACAAACTACAAATTTAAAAACCGATAATGAAGAATATATAGACGACTGTAAAAATCTAAATAAATTTAATTTTATAAAACATATAACAATTTTAAAATTCTCTTTTTAAAGATAATTTTTTCATAAACATTTGCAAAAAACTTGATAATTTATTATCAAATTGACGCAAATAACGATTGTTATGAATCACAAATTTGTTAAATATTTTCAAGTATCCTTGAGTTGTTTTAAAGATATATAATTTAAGGAAAATTAAATCTCAACATAAACTAGTTTGTGGTTTTTATTTCTCAATATTTACAATAGAAAATAAAACAATTGGATAATTTTTTATGGGAAATATATCTGATAAAACAACACATTAAATGAAATTGAGAGTATTATTATAAGCTCAAATTAATTAAAATATATATTAATAATGAAAATATGATTTTATGCTTACGAATTTCCAGCTTAACATCAGGAAAATCATCAAAGTTTGATGTATCGTCAATTGATTTAACTTCAACGGGTATGGCCGCCGGTCGTTCCCTAATATGCTCCCAATCCACACCCCGGAAAAACTGATTCAATTTCAGATCTTCTAAACCTTTTTGAGATCCCAGTCTTCTATCTGCTTCGCAGCAAAACCTACAATAACAAATAATTTATTAAAACTATATGGTAAGTTATTTAATCACTTACTTAATGATTGTATCTTTGGCCTCTTCAGAGATCGGTACTTCGGCAGGGAAAACCAAAGTGTCCCTCCAGTTCATCACTTTTGTGTATGTATCTTGAGGATTTTCCGAACAGAACGGCGGATAACCTATGAGCATTTCGTACATGATAACACCCAACGACCACCAATCGCAAGCTGGTCCATATCCCGTTTGCATAAATACTTCGGGCGCTATGTAATCTGGCGTGCCCACCGTACTGTACGCCAATGCCCTTCTGTTTTTCTTCCAACTCTCCGCTCTGCGTTTACTATCCATTGGACTCGATGTGATAACTGAAAAAATAAAAAATATAATACTACTGTCATATTTATATAAAAAGAAACTACAATTTTATTAATTTACATATATTTAATCATAATTTTAGGTCTTCCATCTGAACCAAAGAGGGTTAAAAAAAAGTTAACACTTTTATCATTTTCAATATTTGAAAAAGAAAATTAAAAAAGTGCCTATAGTTTATAATAATAGTAATAATTATTAATTGAATTGGTTATGAAATAAATCAGTCAAGGGTGTTAATTTTTTCTTATTTATAAAATAAAAAAAAACAAACTTACATAAAAATAATGCACTGACCAGGCCTATTTGAAAAACACATTTTTCTAATACATTTTTTTAATTACATGTTTTTAAATAACTCATTCAATGGACAAAGCAAAATGTTTAAAGTTGATGAAGATTTGATAAGACATACTATAAAAAATTAGAAACTGAAGTTGATTATTTTTTTAACTAAACACCACCAATATTGAAATATAAAAAATTATAGTAGAAGTAAAAATCGAAAAAGATATATAAAATAAGAGGTATTTATGACTTTTATGATTTATCATCTATGGATTTGAGGATTTTTTATCACAAACCAAGTAATTTTATGATTAAATAAAACTTTGAGAGACTCATTATTTTTTTATAAGATAGAATCGATAAATAGAAAAAATTGTTATCTTAAGGAAGTCAATTTATAAGAATCACCGATACGACACTAATAGACAGAAATATATACGCTTCGGTAGGAAATTTTGACGGTATTTGGCGTAAAATTGGATTCTTGACAGTTTATAAGAATGATCTCAAAGTCTAAGTTCATTATTTAAAAGAAAAAGATGAGAGAGTTCTGAGCTAAAATTAAGATTGAATAAAGCTCCAGGAAGAGAAACTATTATCCCAACAAATAGTAAAATATTTAAGGAAAAGGCGAACGCATTTCAACTAATTACTAATTATTCCAACAAATAGTAAAATATTTAATATTTAGGAAAAGGCGAGCGCATTTGAACTACTAATGTTAAACTAAATACAAAAAATTCGAAATGATCTTATTATCCCAAGTAAAATATTTAGCGAGCGCACTTGAACTACTTACTAATGATAGAATAAATACAAAAAAATTCCAAATGATCTATTTATTATCCCAACAAATAGTAAAATATTTAGGAAAAGACGAGCGCATTTGAACTACTTACTAATAGAATAAATACAAAAAATTCCAAATGATCTATTATCCCAACAAATACTAAAATATTTAGGAAAAGGCGAGCGCATTTGAACTACTTACCAATGATAGAATAAATACAAAAAATTCCAAATGATCTATTATCCCAACAAATAGTAAAATATTTAATATTTAGAAAAAGACGAGCGCATTTGAACTACTTACTAATGATAGAATAAATACAAAAAATTCCAAATGATCTATTATCCCAACAAATAGTAAAATATTTAGGAAAAGGCGAGCGCATTTGAACTACTTACTAATGATAGAATAAATACAAAAAATTCCAAATGATATTAGTAAAATATTTATATGAAAATAATTGCAATACTTACTAAAATCGGAAGGTTTTGCCTGACTTAAGTCCCTGTAAAAGTCCGTCCGATGAGATTTCTTTAATCCAGTACACAATCCGAAATCGGACAACTTGAGATGGCCTTTGGCGTCCAATAACAAATTGTCCGGTTTAATGTCTCTGTGTATAAATCCTAGTTTGTGTATTGAATCTATGGCGAGCGCCGTTTCCGTTATGTAAAACTGGGTGCACTCCTCCGACAGGGTGTCTTTCTTCATTAGAAGCGTCATCATGTCCCCGCCCGGCAAAAATTCCATTATTAAATATAGGTTAATAGGATCTTGAAAACTATAATACATTTTCACCACCCACTGGTGATCCGCTTCTACTAATATATCACGTTCTGCTCTCACATGGGCCACCTACAAAATAAAAACAAAAGATAAGTTATTTCAGATATTATTAAAAAAATATTTATTATATTTCAGTTAATTTTATGGGGAAATAGTGTTGGACATGGACGAAGTAAATATCGGGGCAGGATACAAAGTATACAACCAGATCACCAATTTTGACCATAAACGATCACATTAAGCCGCGTCCAGTCAGCTTTTGTTAGTAATTTTTTAAGTAAATCAAATAAATGCACTCAACACAACAAAAATGGTTTTTATCAGTTTTAGCAGTAGGCATTATTTTTGTAACAAAGTGATATATTGATGAATGAAGTTAATAATTCTTACCTGTTCTTTTTCTAACATGTCTGCCTTCCTGAGAATTTTCATAGCGTAGACGTGACCTGTGTCTTTTTTCTGTACTAATCTAACTTCTCCGAACGCCCCTCGACCTATCACTTTGAGGGGTTCGAAGTCTTCAACGCCTAATCGAGATCGTTTTAGCCTAAGGAATTCGGTTTCTTTTTGGGCATGCTGTAGCCTCTTTTCATGCTTCTGCTCCTCAGAGAGACTGTCGTCTTTTAAGGATTCTTCTAATTTCGCTAACCTGCAAATATATTATACATTTCATTATTTATGTCACGACTAGCTTTTGCCCGTGACTTCGTCCCCGTTGATGCCGGAATAAATAAAAGTTTATTTTCTGTGCACGTTTCCCTCCCCGATTTTTCAAACTTTTATCCCCATTTTTTCCCCTCTAAGTGGAGTTATTATATCAAGTGTTATATCAAATGAAAGGTCATTATTTGCAAATTTCAAAACAATTTTTTTATAATTTTATTTTATTTTTATAATTTTATATGACCTACTTTTAGACTTATGGCGAAGTTTTCAGGTCGAAGTAATTAATTCATACCGATATTTATATTTTACAGGAAAAATAAAATTAGGTATTCAAATTTAATAATTTTTGTGAAAAGAACAAAAATCTGAAATAATTTATACTGATAGACAATCATCAATATTTTACAGAAATAATAAAATTAAGTATTCAAATTTAAATAAAAATATTCATATTCAATCCAATATTAATCCCAGAGAGTGAAAAGTAGGGGAAGCACACAGGTATAATAAAGAAACTTTTATTTATTCCAAAATCAACCCACGAATTAGCGGGAAAAAGCTAATTGCTATTTATATCTTTAAATTCGTTTTCCCAAAAGTCTCACCCCATCAACTTTGCGGTAAGAGTTGTAAGGAACTATTCAATCGACTTAACTTTGTTTTGTAATTTGCAGAAAACATGTCGCTCTAGCTTGACCGAGTTTTTTTAAATAACGTTTGGTTCAATTTTTACAGTTTCGAAAAGTTACAAAAACAGGCAACAACAAAATGTATTTAAAATAATGCTAACGTGATAACAATTAAAAACTTTGTATATTTTTTGTGTCATGAGTTATATAGTTAAAATTCCTTCTTAATACTTATGTATGTACTCTAGAGACTGCTTTTACTATATGCTTTTTGGGACGCCGATAATGAAAATCGAGGCCCCGCAGCTCTAAAATGGTTGCGTCGCTGCCAAAAATCGCCAAAAACCTCCCATTTTGGGGGGCTTTTCTAAAAATTAAGCACAAAGTGTATGTTAAGGGGGGGGGGCTGGAATTTTTTTTAAGTTCAAAGGAATGGAGTCTTAAAATTAACAAAAATTGATTTCATTCCTTCGGGGGTGAAAACTACCCATTAATCGCTTAAAAATCCGATTAACGCGTAGACATTGAGTTGAGATAAATAATGTATACTTTCCTTTCTATTACCAATTAAATTAATTGGAGAAAAATAATAAAAAATATTTGCACCCTCTCAGGGGAGAGAACCACCCCTAGATGTACGCAAAAATTGAAACATAGCCAAGAACAATCTGGATCAAGTCACCTTTCCAACAAAACCTAAATCAAAATTAGTTCATCCGTTTATGAGCTACGATGCCACAGACAGATACACATGTTAATCTTTTAACCCTTCTGTTTGGGTAAAAAATACAAAAAAATCCCGAAAGACGTTTTAGCATATTTCTTTAGGATAATCTACGTCCCAATTTTCAAGCGCCTATCATTTAAAATTTTCGAGATATTCAATATTTGTTGCTGACCTTTGACCCAAATTTTGAACCCCTTAAAGTGCGAATTTTGTAGATGGACAAAACACAATCACAAACGACATTCACAAGAAGGAATTGAAGGATAAGTATACTAAGCAATTTAGCAAAATTATGTGGCAAGTGATAATTTATCGGAAAAACCTATGTAAATAATAAAATAGATCGATTTCACGAAATCACTTACGACTAAACATGTTTTAATGACGACAAAATAAAATATATATCAATTGTTCTTACAAAATTATTGATATATTTTGGAATTTCACAACTCAATTGAAAAGTTTGATATTCTTATTGACAGACTTTCTAACTTTTTAACGATAATTAATTCCGTCAATAATGTATTTTTATCCTGTAAAACAAATCTGCAATGTATGGGTAAATTCACAGGAATTGTAAGCTGTGATGGATATTTCGAGTACTGTCTGCAAATATTTACCATCCAAGATTTTTAAGTACGAGCATTATATTCCTTTAGTATTTTGTTTGTTGCTAAATACTCTTAAAAAACGTATTTTACTACATACAAGTATATAAATAAAAACTGTCAGCAGCTATTTAGTGTGACTTTAAAGTCATTACGATTTTGAAATTACTATTCATAAACCAAAATAGTAGGATATAGGTTCACTTAGGAAAATATATTAAAAAAAAAGAAAAATTAAATTAAACTTATGAACTTTTTTTGATCCCATCCAAAATTGCACTTAATACAAAGTACTAATCAAAAAATAAATGCTTATTTTTCGTACACTATACCTAAATTTACATCAATAATTAATATCAATATAATACAATATTTTTAAATTCTTCTATTAAACTAATAAAATACTTTGTAAGTTAATAATAATAATCTAGTTTTAATATCATTGATTTATACTGTTTGCTAAATTTATTATTATCATTAAACCAAACAAAAAAAATGAATAATTTATTAATAAATTATTATCACTAATGGTATTTTTTTTAAATAACGGACATTAACTTAATCTGTATTGTACATAACAATCACCTGACTTAATTTCATAAAATTGCTGTTTTTAGTAATTATTCCACTTGAACTTTTATCTGAATTTTTTCACTAACAAAAATCTAATTTTTACGAGTGTTACACTTCATATAGAATAGGAAACATTTAAAAAAATATATAATATTTTAATTTATAAAACCATGGACCATCAGTTCGAGCACTTTCGCATCCTTAACGTAATTTTAACTTAATGGAAGGCAATTACCGGTATACATTATTTATTTAATAACAGCTCTAGTGCAATAAATAATCACAACCCTGATAGGTTAAGTATAACATTGCTGGGCTTTAATTTTACAGCACCAATAATAAATCTCGAATTTCTAACATCTGTACGGATTTTGGTTCGATAAAAAAATAATACAATGAAATCGTTGAGTCACAGGGGTTACCTTGAAATGAGTAGATAAAAACATACCTAGTTTCATGTCAAATTACATTGTTTTGAAATAGATTGTCAGTTATTATGAAAGTAGGTAAAATATGTAGTTGTTTTAATTTTAAATTGAAAAATTAGAATCAATTCATCAAAGTCCTAATCAATTATTTCATTTAGATTTATATATATTTTTACCACGGATAGAATTAAGTGAATTTATGTGGGTCAGTTAGATTTTTTATTATTTTATTTATATGAAAACAACTTTCAGAACAAATAAAATGAAAAAAGCAAGATTTATTACTCAACGCAAATTTAACTAATAAAGGACAAAGTGCGAAGACACTGACAAAAATTGTTTATCATCAATTCCTGACGATCCTAACATATTTAACGAAACGTACATCGAGTGTTTTTAAAAAGTTTTCGTTAATGATTTAAATTAAACCTATTGTCCTTTATTTTACCTGAAACGAGGACGTTTGAGGTAAAGTTTTCTGTATGTCTGAAACAAGAAAATATAAAATATTTTTTAAACAATTAATTTTATCACTTTTACGGGTTTTTTTATTCGATAAGTTATCAATTGCTACTTAATTTGCTAAATAAATAAATACTAATAATAAAAAATAAATATTAGAGTTTTGATAATGAATTTTCTTGGATGCCCCACTCGTATAGGTTTCGTGTATTTTTATATAATGCCTCAGTAAGCATCTCAGTGTATTTTTAGCGTACTTTCTGTAACGCTAATTAAAAAATAACCACGACAAACATTGAACTCTATTTTTGATGTTTAAGTTTTAATATCGTTTTTTATAACATTATTTTAAAAATAAATATATTTTGCACTCTATAATTTCTATTAAATTACCCAATTATTTACGGATCTCAAAAATTCGACAATAAATTCTGAAATGTCCATACCTTCATCCTTGGGCAATCGTGCAAAATAAATTATGACGTTCATGATCGCATAAATTGCGGGTACTCAAGTTGTTAAATTATTTATTGCCAAAATTGCAAGCACATGGGTTCCCTCTAATGGCAGTCACGCGAACACCACCATAATTTATCAAAAGACATTAGTATTAGCAATTTGTTTAAAATCAAAGCGGAAACAATTTGTTTCATTCACAAATCTTAAAACAGGATTGGGTTTAGCCCAATCTTTATTATCAGGAGTTTATCATTTTTTATGAATGAAACTAAAAATTTAAGCTAGACTGAACAAAAGTGTGAAAGTGAATTTAAAATATCTCGAAAACTAATAAAGTTATAACATTTTAAAGTTGCGCTTTGCATTAATAATGTTGTTCTATCAAATTTAGTGGCCTGACGTCATCTCTCCTAACTAGTGCACGAATGGATTGTAAACAAAGAGACGTACCGCGTTTATTGCGTATTGACGCAATTATTTTTTATTTTTATCATTTAATATTTGATATTTAATTTAATTTTTAAAGTGGGTTTCACCCAGTATAAGTCGATATGTGCTTATTGTGTTCTCATTTTACTTTCCCGACCCACCTCCTAGAAGGGAAAGTATTGTGAACGAGCTAAAAAAAATTTCGAGATAAAAACGGAAATATCCATTTTCGGATCCCCTGCGACGATTAAGACCATTTTCTGACGGAAGTCTGTCTGTCGGTCTGTGTGTGTGTATTCTTCCACGATAGAGGCCACACGTTTAATCTGATTGAGCTGAAATTTGGTATAGGGGTTTGGCTTACCCGTCGGAAGAACCCATTAGTTTTTGTACGACATCTGTCAAACGGAAGTACCACTATCAAATAATGACAGATGCAATATGTCACGGAATTGGACATGCAATATGTCATTTTAAAGCCCTAGAAAAACTCTATTCAGAACAGTCAAATTTATTTCTCCAACTGTCACCTGTCAAAAATAAAAAAATGTCAAAAGTTGAAACTTTAACATTAAATATCTGAAAAAGTATTCCTGGATACTCGTCGGGAAAGTTTTGGGGCGACAAAACCGATTTTTTACAATATCTTTGAGCCGTACGAATTCCACTTTTTGTACCTGTTTTTTGGGTGAAGACCAATGCGTATCGTTTTGTATCAGAACCCAATATCACGCATTTCGTCCACGGTTAGTTTTGTTTTTAAAAAACACGCTGTGGTGTTATATGTTAAAGCCGAAATATTTTTTGAGTGTTATTCAAGGAAGAGCATCCCGATCAAAACAAAAAGGTTAGTGGGGTTCGTTGGCTCTATTAATAATTCTTTTTCTTTAAAAAAGCACATGTCCACTATAGTATATTAAAAATAGAGTCCATTTATACTTCTCTCCAATTGATCTATCAAAACATAAGGGAATCTAAAACAGCGTTTCTTTATTCTCGTTATTTCCCGCATTTATTTTGTTGTGTAACAGTTATAAATTACGATGACTGAAATTAAAAAAGGCTGCTAGTACAACGATTAAAACGCTAAACAAAGTATTTTTCCATGCACCTTTGCAAAAAGATAAACGGAAGAAATGGTGAAAGTAATGAAGCGTGATATAATTTGACATTTAATTTACATGCGTCAATCGTGTCGTGGCATAGAATAATAGTTTTGTTTGTAGTACGGCGCTTCAGCTATGCGGAGACATGACGTCACATACACCACAATCCGCACTAAAAAGTAACAACTTTAATATTATATTTCTCAGTTATTTATTAACCGATTTCAATTTCTTTTTACCGATTTATTAGTTTTTGTCTATATTTTAGTTAAATGTAAAACCATATTTTATATTATCACTATCATGAAACTTCTCCGTTATATGGAATTACAATAATATTTTTTCTTTTATAGTACCCATTTTGCTATACAGTGTGTAATTTCTTCTATAATTTTGTTGTCATGGGATTTATTTATTTAATAATTATATAAATCTATGAATATAATCGCACGCCTAAGGATATAGAACACATCTATAAAAAAACCAAAATCCGTTTTTATGCCAACCAAAATAGATGCAGCGGCATCCTTAGTTCGCTGTTGAAAATCATAAATTTAGCTTTCAGTTTGCGCCACTTATTTTAATTTATTTAAATAGTATTAAATTAAATTTGATCTTACCTTTGTTTTCGTTCTACATGCTGGGCTATAAGATTACTGTAATAATTTTCTAAAGTCACTTTTGCTTTGGTTGCTTTGTCCAGGGTGTGGACACTGAAACGGATGGTGTTCTCCGTGGCGGTCATGTCCAGGACCCCTGAAAATAAAAATAATAATCATAATAATATTTTATAATTCATATCATAACTAATTATCATGTAAAAAAACAAATATGAATTTGTTAATAAATTATAAATGCATAGACGCATCAATTTATTATTCTTTTATTACATTAATATTATCGTAAACATAAAAAATATAAAAAAGTACATATGTTCCAGTAAACAAAATTAGAATGTAATCAAATAATCAATATTGTAAATCAGCAAACGATAATGTTTCAATGACCCTGAAATACACTTATAAATATAAAATTAAAAGTTTAGACTTTTTCAAAATGTTTAATGCAACAAATAAAACAAACCAATAAAACAGTAGGTAATTAAATTATACATAATGGCATTGTTAAAAATAATTTTAAATTCCCATCATTCATAATTGCTTTAATATAACAAGTTATAATTTATTAGAAAAGTACTAAATGTAGTTTAATTCTTCATGAAATCATTAAAAAAATAATGTGTAGATGTATTAATGGTTGTTACACCAGCAAGTGATCTTAGAAAATTTACTAATTATTCAGTTCTAAGATAAGCAGTGTTAGATAAACATGGCGATAATCAGATTTATATATAATACAATTTTTTTAATATTTTTTTTTGATTTTGCAAAATTACTTTATGATTTTTTTATGTGCAGAGAGAAAATCTCTTATTTTTCAGATTGTATGGGAAAAGTCATATTACATTGAATTGTAAGAATTGATATATGACTTATGTTTATAATGAGCATTTATTACTGTTAATATATCTCGAACAGACTATAGTCTGTATCTAATTAAAATATAGATTTATAGAAATCCGTAAATAAAGGCATAAATAATACTTTTTAGAAATTATTATTAGAAGAGGTAAAAAATAATTTAAAAATTTAATCTTCAAAACTGAATTATTATTTTTTTATTTATTATTATTTATTTAATAAGAAGCAGATAGTGTTAGTTGTGATTTAAACAAACCAAATTATATCAATAACAATTGTTTTGTACTTACAGATGCAATAACAAAAATGTAACTTTTACCTCTATGTCTAAACCACGGTGGGCAAAAACTGTTCAAAATACTCTCCATGATCTTGAACATCACATAAAATCAACAATCATTATGATTTCATGACTTATTGCCAGTACACGAAACGAAAATTGCAATCTATATGTACACACGTTAGCGCTGATCGTTAGCTAATACAAAAAAACCTGATAAAATATTTGACGGGATTTTATCTAATCTGCTGATAAATTTTTGGGTAAATCAAATAAATTATTTTCGTAATTCAATAAGGTACAGCGAAAAGATTTCGTATTCAAAAATTAGTTACATTGAAGATTCAACATAAGCAATTTATTTTTATTTCGAAGTTCGTTTCTCACGACTTAAAATAAAGAAGTAAAAATAAAATCAAATATTTGACGATATATGCGTTACAAGTTGGGAGATATAAAAGGTAATACAAACAAAACCACATCTTGGTGTAAATTTGGACAAGTAAAAGTTGTTTCTGTTTGTTTTGAAGTTTTTAGTAGAAAGATTATGTATAGTGTATCCGGCGATAAAACAAGACCAGACCTCTTTCTGGGAAATATACCTGATAAGCAAAAAGTAGCTTTGTATTTTTAGATTGCAAAATTACAAGATAAAATATAATAAATATTTTAATTTATTACACAGACAATTTATAATCAAATATCATTACAAGAAATCTTCAAAATTAGTAAAATTCATAAAATTCTAGTTTTAACACGTTTAGTGCAACAGTTATTTTATTTTAGTAATTAATTAACCATAACTTGGTTTGTTTGTGCCAAGTCATATTTTACTCATTATTATTTCAATCCCACGTAACAAAAACTCTTTATCTAAAAGCTCCATTAAATAGTAGTAATATGAGAAGCCCAATGGGGGATTTTGGGATTTATTCAAGCTCGACAGATCAACATACGGGCTTACCTTGCACCCTATTGAGTGCCTCCCCCAAATCCAAGTCCGTGCGTGTGGGACAACCGATCGGAAAAGTACAAATCGATAGTTAGAAATACTCGAGCCCATCGGATTAAGGTAAGGTGGGTTAATTACACGCTGAAAAGTATGCATTTCAATAATCTGATGATTTGATCGTGACATAAATGAGTGAGAGGGTCACAAACTTCATCTGAACATTTTTTTTTTAGGTTTATGAAAATAATTCATTGATAAAGGACAAAATATAATCTGCCGATTTCTACAAGCCGAAGTAACAAAAATCGCCAATAAAGTTTAGTGCGTGCAGCTGCAGTGAAGCATGATTCCCCACTCCACGACTATCACTATCTTTCACTCTGTCTCGATCTCTCACTCTCACACCACCGTCCCCACACTACTTTTCGTCAATCATTATGCCATCAACACTGCTGGTCACAGCACTCTTGGTATTATATGAATGAAGAACGCTCTGGCTTGTTTGTTGTTTTAAGTTTTGTGAATTAAATTTTGCAAGTTTAATATTTACAAAGGCGATGTGTGATAATATTATGAATTGTGTCTTTTGTGGACAAAATACATCTCAAAAGATTGTTAAGCTGGGTACGCATATGAGCACGAACGCGAATGAGGCAACCCGAGGACGAACCATTTGCTTCGGATACGAGAAGTTCGGGTTCCTGAATAGTGGACGCACGAGGCGTTGTATGATATCGATCCAGCAAATGTGGCATTCTTGATTTTTCAGTCGCATTAAAAATATGGCCGATTCAGATTCTGATGGCGAACGCATTGCGTATTTTATAATTTTGAGCAGTGTATTAAAAAAGATAAAAAAGAAAAAAAACAAAACGATGCTAGTCACAATTATATCTTAACAGAAAAAGACAAGGGAATCGAAATAGCACAGGTTTAATTAAAAGATCCCTTGGCCAATAAAACGAGAGGGTTCTTCAAGAATTTCACGAGGATCTCCTTTTGCTGTTAAATTATTATTAAAAAGAATTAATAAAAAATGATCTTTAATTTTAATCGATAATAAAAATATACATTCAAATTTTTCGACACTCGATTTAGTATCGTGGGCTACCCTATTAATGCGCAATATTTCTTTGTCCAATTGACAGGCCACTAGCTATTGCCATATTAACCAACAATATAAACCTTACACTTTGGAAATTTACAACAAAATGGCAATATCTACTTTGATCACGTGGGATTAAAATTTTATTACAACTACTATAGTTTTCTGGTGCATTTGAGAAAATTCTTATACAGTGGAATATTTTTCTGGGTTATAAAAGCATAAATAGTTAATGAGGTAACCAAGACGTTATGTATTTTTATCTGTTCTTAAACATCATTCGTTGAATTATTTTAAATTTACTTCTTAATTTGTAATCAGAATTTGGGTTTTTCGGGAAGTGTGTGCTTTGAAGCAATAAATTTCGTAGTTTTTCCTAGAATAACCTGATTCGCTAATTTTATGAGCAGTGTTTGAGCAATATGGGACAAGCAAAAAAAGGTATGAAATTCTTATTTCCAAATAAATGTATTTACTTAGGGGTTGATTTTTCCCATTCAAGCAGAAATGGTCCAAAACCAACGAAGGAGTTGGAGTGGGTATTTACAATACTAACACGACGAAAGCCTCACAAAAGAAGAATATTTAGCCTGAACTAGCTGAATATTCAATTCGGTACAAGTTGAACAAATAAGACGAAGTAGAATGGCATAAGATAAATACTTTTAAAAGATTTATAATGAATCAAAGTTTTTATCAATTTCTGTGTTCTTTATCTTATCACTAATATCACTCCTAGACTCAAATAAATGCAAGGGAGATACGTTGGGAGAAGAACGGCCAACAACAAAAACCAAGCCCAATAAACACCAAATAGACAGTTGATAGGAAACCCAAGAGCACTAAGCAGAAAACCCAAGAAGAAGCTCCCGCAGCTCAACTTTAGGATACTACGAGTAGCTAAATATCTTCCGAACGAGTACTAGATCTCATAGAGACGTCTCCCTGTGTATCAGAAGAGCCGCCAGTACCGACGTCCATGGAAACTCCTCTGCATTTTTGAGCCTTCTCTCCCGGAAGGCTTGTAAGTATCAATCAAAATATCTTTTACAATGTAATACTTCATTCATGTTAATAATATTCTATTTTCACATTAAAACTCTCTGAAAAGGGTTAGATGAATAGATGCCGCTCCAGAAAAATATGCCGAGGAAGGTTCAGCAGTGCGATCAGGGGCGGGTCCTCCAATACTTCATAGTGTGAGGTGTCTATAAAAGAATCCCGCCTGCACAGTTCAGGACAAGAGCTGCATTCAAAAAAAAAAAATTTGCATGCAAAAAAATCATGAAAATCTGGGGTCCCACTAAACTAAATTTTTTAATTTATTTTTATTATATAAAAGGACTTGTACCTTTTTCTCCGCAGTTTACCTTCCACCCTCTTCGAATTTAATTTAATATTATAAAGTGGGGTTCATTAGTTAAGTATGATTAGTATAGTTTTTATTGGAGACCTTTTAGCTTTGGATTTCTTTGAAATGTATCATTATGTAATATTCTAATACACTTGGAGATTTTCAAAAACAAAATTGTATTACAAACATTCATTGGCAAAAACAGTATGAAATATTATTAATTTCCAAACTAATTTTAAAAACATAAAAAATCTTTTGTTAGATTTGTATTTTTTTTAATCGGAAACCAGCTATAATTTGTGTAAGATAATTCTAATCTGAAATAATCGACCTTCTGTTCTATGTAAATACTGTACTTAAACGTACGTTAGATAAAAAATTATAAATAGAAAATCCATCTATGCATAAGGTGCATATTTGCAGCTAGAACCATTTAAAGTAGACTAAAAAAACGAAGACAATAACGAACAAAACGATCAATAAAAAAAAACAGTTTCTTCATTATTGAAATGAAGAACGTGACTAATTGTATTTGTTAAATCCAATAAGTTATCCATATCTTAAATATGGTCAAGTGTTAATCATAAATGAAAACCAAAAATCATGTACCACAATAACATTTATTAAAAAATTCGAAAGGCAACTAGTTTCGGTTAAAAAAAACCATCTTCAGGCCTATAATAAATATACAACATGTTGGTGAAATTTTTTACAAAGTAAAAGAAAAACTTGGCAAAATAACAATCGAAAGGAATCAAATATTAAATATTTTTAGCAATATGTATCAATAATCATTAACTTTTCTTTGAACAGCAATTGTCCACTCCGTATATTTTTATTATGTCGTCTCTTTATATTTGTCAAATTATATTATCAAAATTTATTATTTACTTAATTGAAGTATTAATTTCCTTTTAAATTTACTATTGGCAACAGATTTGTATACAAGTAAAAGAATCTTACCAATTTGCTAAAATTATTTAATATTTAATTCCTTTCGATTGTTATTTTGGTCAGTTTACTTTGTAAAAAAATTGACCAACATGTTGTATATTTATTATAGGCCTGAAGATGGTTTTTTAACCGAAACTAGTTGCCTCTCGAATTTTTTAATAAATGTTATAGTGGTACATGATTTTGGTTTTCATTTATGATTATTTATATTTGTCACAAAACAAAGAATATTTTATTATTAATATTTTAGGAAGAACGTAGGGATGTGCGATTCTTTTCAGAAGATCGATCTTCTGAATCGATTCAGATCCTTTGGTATTTGCAGTTAAAGATCGGATCGAAAAAATCGATTTTCTTAAAAAACGATCTTATAATTTAATATTTCTACAAAACAATTGGCTGGCAATAATTTCCTGTTTCTGTCTAAATTTAAATATACTAGATTTAGATATACTATATTGAAATATATTGAGAATATAATTTGGGAACATCCGATCTTTGTTGAGCGATTTTGTAACCCAAAGAATCGATACACCGATTAATCGCTTAAAAGATCGAGAATCGCAGGTAAAAAAGATCGATCTTTTGAATAATCGATTTAGGAAGAAATACTATACCGGTATTTCATATCCAGTGCTCATTGACCGTTAACGATTCCATTGATAAACCAAAATCTTTCATGCGGTAAAAGGAAATAGGTGATACCTAGGTGGGTGTTTACCACACTCCACACCTGGAAAAATTAACCCTTGTATCCGGTTCGTAACAAGCTTACTTAATAATTATTTAATACTCTAGTGGGTTACACCTGAATACATTTGGTATTTTATTATTATTGATCCTGAATTATTGCAAATTTAAACTAAATTTAAAATAAGCAAATGTTAGTTAATATAATTGTAGAATTATAATTTTTCTTCTCAGTGTATAATCTTCCATTATCATAGATTTCAATTACAACTAGTGACAAATTCCTAATTAGGAATTCATTATTTCAATCGATCTTTCGGAAGGTGCACGTATGAGAGCTAATTAGAATTACACGTATTCGAAGTAATAGAACTCCCGAAACCAATTATGCGCATAGTAATTAATAACGTAATGGCGGATATATCGACGTAATGTAAACTTTTGAAAACATTTAGACCATCGAGATCGATCCAGCCATCCGATATTCGTAGCACGGCTTTCTAACTAAGCGTGTAATGATTATTTTTAGTTTAGGTACGTGGGCAAAATTAAATATAAAGGACGAAACAAAATTTTAATCGTAAAAAATTATTTTGACTAATAAGAAAAACACATTTTTTTTAATATAAAACTAGTAATTTAAATGCAAAAAAATGTACACTATTGCATTATTCAATTTATACTAGTTTTTAAATTTATCTTTAAAAAATTCGTACTACGACCTAGATTAAATTGAATCTATGCTTATTGATTAGATTAAATAGTTGTAAATAATAATTAATTGTAAATTTTTATTATATAACATTATGAATTTTTTTAATAAATTAATATTGCATTGTTATCGGAAATACTATAGCTAATCGAGAAATTAATAAAAATTAAATGTATAATTAATTATAATTTTGTTGTAATATGTAATATTTAATGTATAATAAATTAATTTCTAATCCTGGCATCATTTCGAAACATGTTTTAATGGATTTTTATTTACATTAAAATTATAAAATCAAAATGTTTATAAACAAATGTTTTTAGATTAGGAAAACATTTAGTGATAACAAATTCTATATGGCCTATTTAATAAAGTTTAACAAAAACTGATAAAAACTTTTAATATATGTCACAAGTAAATTAGGAAAAATCAAGACGACTAAGTAAAAGCTGAAATATGCATCCTAACGAAAAAAGTAAAAGTTCAGATAATTAAAAAATCTAAAACTTTTATATTAATTTTCAATATAATCTCAAAATTATCGAGAACAACGCTAAAACTATATTTTTTTTTATAAAACTTGATGTAAAAGTTCTTTTTTGTGTTCTAAATGGGCTGCAATTATTTGAAAGCAAAATATTTATTTTTCGTTTTTATACGAATTTAAATTAAAAAAGCCCAATTTTTAATCGAAAAAATTGGTTTACAAATTTTCAATTTTTTAACTCATTTTCTTCGTTGAAATCTGGACTTTAAGATGGTATAAAAATATATTGTTCGTATGGAAAAATATTATTTAAAATGCAAAAAACCAAAAAACGTCTTTTTCATAATCAATTTTTGAGAACTTTTAATTTTAATGCAAATAAGAGTTGAAATCGATGAAAAAAATTAATTTTTATATAATATTGTATTAGTAAAATCATTATTATCCAACAAACATTTACCGAATAAAAATGCAGACAAAAAAATAATTGCTGAAAATGGAATAAAATTAATAAAATTCTAACTTGGCTTGGTAATCAATTAACAGCTACGGATTGGGGATGGAAAAATCATGTTAACGGTATCATGCCTACATTTACAGAGAAAGAATTAAATTCCAAAAAATGTTTGAACATTATCTGATACAACAACGAAACAGTATGCGATAATAAAAAATGTAGTAGTCGTAAGCATGGCTTGAGATGCACAAATTTGTGGTTCTGAAATATGTGCTAGTCTACTAGTTTTATTAGGCTACTACTACTGATTATGAACAGATAAATCGTAGCTTGTTATCTGAAAAAATGTAGGGGGGGAAACTGAACGTGGTAGCTGGTAGATTTTTTTACTATTTTTTTAAGTATTCAACATTTTCATTTCACTTTTAATAACAATTTTTAGGTTAACCTAAATTTTAATAATAAGAATTTATGAGTTACCTTAAGTTAAGTTTTATTTATTGCGATTTTAATTTTTATTAGGTTAAAAAAAAATATGAGAGAGAGATAGAGCGGAATTAATATCTTTTTTAAGTAGCTTTTCATTTTAAATTTTCAGACATTTTTTTACGGCTGTTGCGTTCTCTATATAATATTTTAGTATCTCTTTATAGTTTTCCGGTTAGAACGGATGCTGAAATAGTGTTAGGAAACATTTCAAGCTACTTGGTTCCCCCGTTCAAGGAAAATTATCATTTTTATGAGCTGAAAACGTTCATTTACATAAAAACGTATCTCATTTTAGAAAGCCACAGCATTCAACAAATAAATGTATTTTACAAGAAAAAAACATAATAAACTTTACTTAAAATTAAAATATTTTATCAAAAAAAAAGTACAAAATGATGTTTAATTCTAGAAATGAGACTTTCTGCAATTAGTAGAGAAAGGATCTTAAGAATTCAGCTATAATCATCTTAGTTTCCTATAATAGATTACAATAATACATAAAAAAGACATTACCTTTTATCATAGGAAATAATAAAACATTGATCACTTTAACAACACAATTTCATTTCGACGATACTAAATTATTTATTATTTTTGTTCTAAACGCACATATAAATTTTTCATTCGCCCAGACAGAATTTCGAATGTTTACAAACTATTTCACAATGTGAACTGTGAACGGACTTCTTCTCTGGTGCACTAAACGAAATGGTAATGATAATGGGAAAAGCCACCGACACCAACTATATAGCTCGGTTCAGGTACTACCTGAACCTGGATGCCCAGACGGAGACACATTGTTAAAGCTTTTTACAATTTGGTTGTTAGGATCGACTTTTATCTTTAATAATGGAAGCATCAGCTGTTTCGCTAGAAATTTATACAAACAGTAGGTAGAAAGAGGTATCGATTGTGCTGAAATGAAGTGCAAAAATATAAAACTTTTTGATTTGTTTATTAGAAATAAAATTGGAACCTTTTATTGTTATGATTGTCTATTATATAAAGAGTAAGAACTGGTATTTTTTCAAAAAAAAAAGATAAAAATAAATGAGAATTTTTTTTAAACAAAAATTGGTAGGTCATAGATGGGATTCAAAATGACACAAATAAATCTTTTTACATTTTTTTTTTAATTTTAAATACCAGGTAGACCAGGGCCAAACCGATTTTAAATACCCGAATTCATGGAAAATTCTTAGCAGTATCTAGGTGGGCGGAAAATTTAGGGTAAATTATAAGTAAATTAAGAAAAATCAAGACGAATCAGTAAAAGTTCAGGAAAAATGATTTTAATGGTTCGATGTTGGTTTTTTACGATTTGTGGCTGTATGACTATCGAAAAAATTTTTAGGTAATTAAAAAATATAAAACTTTTGTATTCACCATTTTTTAATATAACTCCAAATTTTTTTCGTTTTTAATTTTTATCTCCCGCAAAACTAATTTCTTTTTTTTTGAAACTTGTTAGAAACGTTATTTTTGTGTTTTAAATAAGCTGAATTTTTTATACGAATTTAAAGTACAAAAAAAAGTCTAATTTTCAATCGAAAAATTTGATTTACAAATTTTCAATTTTTTAACTTTATCAATACTCGTTGAAACTTTGACTTTTAGATGGTATTGTTACGTTTTTTGTGCCACCCTGTATTTTCATTATTCCTCTACTCAATATATTTTAATTTCATACTCGCTTGATATCCCCTTCTTATTTCCTCGCGTCTTGTCCCTCTCTTCTCTTGGTATTCTAAAATGTCTTTCCGATGGTAATAATGTTCTTCTCTTTGCCTACTCAGTCAAAATAACTGACTTTATATCGTTCGTGTCGCTTACTGAAAAGATTTTTTTTCTCCCCCTCATCTTATAGGGTTTTTTTATTATATTATATTTTTCTCTGGACTTTTTTAACCAAGTTTTTTTCTCTGGACTACAGTTTCTCCTTTGGACCAAGTTTCTTGGACTACAGTTTCCTTTGGAGAAGGAAGACAAGAAAAAAACCTCAATAAAAGCCAAGTTTTTAAAAAAAAAAAAGTAAAAAAAATCTCGGGAACCTTATTTTTTATGAAATAAACAAATATAACGTTTAATTTCCTTAACCCGAAAAAAAAGAAAGGACGGATTTTGAAATATATAGTAGTTTTTTTGTCAATTGTTTTTAATTACATAAAAAAATCAATTTGACTGGCGTCCAAAACCTTTTTTTATTTAATAATCTGAATAATCTACTTCTGATATATTTCAAATTCTATTCGTGGAACAAACCTATTATATAAAGATTTGAGCTTAATCACATTAATAATTTTGTTGATAATAAATAATTAATGTGATTAAGCTCAAATCTTTATATTATGAGTTCGTTCCACAAATAGAATTTGAAATATATCAGAAGTAGAGTATTAAATAAAAAAAGGTTTTGGACGCCAGTCAAATTATTTTTTTTATGTAACTAGAAACAATTGATAAAAAAACTATGATATATTTCAAAATCCGTCCTTTCTTTCTTTTTGTAGGTTTAAGAAAATTAAACTCAAATTAAAGGTTACATTTGTTTATTTCATAAAAATAAGGTTCCAGAGGTTTTTTTTTACTTTTTCTTAAAAAAAAACTTGGCTTTCTTGAGGTTTTTTTCTTGCCTTCCTTCTCCAAAGGAAACTGTAGTCCAAGAAACTTGGTCCAAAGGAAAAACTGAAGAAACTGTAGTCCAGAGAAAAAAACTTGGTCCAAAGGAAAAACGAAGTCCAGAGGAAAAAAAATAATTCCCAGGGCAAAAACTTCTTGGCCCAGGAAAAAACCCTATAAGATGAGGGGAAGAAAAAAAATCTTCAGTAAGCGACACGAACGATATAAAGTCAGTTATTTTAACTGAGTAGGCAAAGAGAAGAAGATTATTAGCATGGGAAAGACATTTTATATGGATACCAAGAGAAGAGAGGAATATGACGCGAGGAAATAAGGGGATATCAAGCGAGTATGAAATTAAAATATATTGAGTAGAGGAATAATGAAAATACAGGGTGGCACAAAAAAACGTAACAGTATGAAACAAATATATTGTTCATTCAATTAACTGTTAATGGTATTGAAATTACCGAAAACAATAATGGAATTCGTAAAAACTTCAAAAAATAAAGGCTATTCCGATTTTTTTTTCTTTTTAATATATGAACTATAAATAATGTACATATCAGTTTTTAAAACTTGAAATGAAATTGCCGAAATATTTTTATTTTAATTTAATTTTCTTTGTAGGTCATTCTTCATCATCAGAACCAATGAAGCTTTTGTTTTTTTCCGGGTTCGTTCATCTTCTTATTCTTCATATTTCTTTTAGTTCTAAATTTTCGAGTTTGGTTTGATTTAAATTTATCTTGTCTTCATCTTCGATCTATTAGTAATCAAAATTTTTTGGTGCGACGGATTTTCAACATTTGAACAAATTTCACAACTATGACAATTAAAAGTACAAAGAGAACAGCAGATAATTTTTATCAATTTTTCAGGAATTATTTTTTTCTTTGTAAATGTGGGCATGATACCGTTAACATGATGTTTCCATCCCCAATCCGTAGCTGTTAATTATTTAATAAGCCAAGTTTGAATTTAAAAACATATCCAATAATTTATCGATATGAAATGAGGATTTAACAGTCGCTGTTTGATAAATTTGAAATCTTAATTAATCTAGAGATGTATATTGATTTGTGCTTTTCTAAATATATGCTATTAATTTTATTCCATTTTCATGAAAAATCGATTAAGAAAAAGTCTTTTATTTTGCATTTTTAATTATATTTTTCCATACTAACAAAATATTTTATTCACACCATCTTAAAATCGAGATTTCAATGAAGACAATGAGGTCTAATAAAATTAAAAACTTTTTCGATTGAAAATTAGGCATTTTTTAAATTTAAATTCGTATAAAATAGAAAAATAAATATTTTGCTTTAAAAAAAAAGATAACTTATTTAAAACACAAATAAGAACGTTATAAGAACGTTTTCACCAAATTTCATAAAAAAGAAATTATTTTCGCAGGAGATAAAAATTAAAAAAAAAACTGTTTTTAGCATTTTTCTCGATAATTTTGATGATTAATACAATAGTTTTAATTTTTTTAATTATCTACTTTTATATTAAACTTTTTTCTATATGATGCATATATAAGCTAAAAATTGTAAAAAAAAACAAAATCCAATTTTCAAAACGTACTTATATTTACCTACCCCCACACCCCGTTCGTCTTGATTTTTCTTAATTTACCCCAAATTTTTCGACCATCCACTACTAAGATTTTTTTTTGTTTCAAAAATGTTTGACCTTGGTCTAAGGGTATTTTAAAGAGAAAAAACGGGAAATCATAGGCGGATTCATAAAAAAAACATATTCTAGTATCAGTATTTAGCTGGTTTGTCAATTTTTTTTTAATTTTCTAATTTATTATAAAACAATTGACTTATGAACAGAAAGCAAATTCAAAATGCAGTCAAACATTAAAAAGATTCACGTGAGTGTTACTAATACTGATTAATGTACAATTTTTCAATGACAGATTACTAAAGGATGGACTACGTACTCATATAGAAATAGAAATTATAATTATAAATCTTATCTCATATTTACAATCAACGACCTCCCAAAGAGGGATCGTCAGGTGCGTTACATCGAAAAACAAGTATTTGTATTTTAATTATTTGTTACGAAATTAATAAGTAACTATAAAAAAAACTATATCACAAAAATTTTGTTAATATTAAAAAATTAAAGTAGATTTTGAAGTTTTAAGGTGATTTCTAAAAACATTAAATGAATAATTTAAATGCATCCAATTATTTGATTAAAATAAAAAAGAAAGTCGTACCTTAATAAACATGAATAAATACACAATTATTAATATAATCCAAAGTAGTAATTTCACATATTTATACAATCCACAAAAAGAAAAATCACATACACTCTAAAAACATCGGTTCGTATTTGGTATAGGTAAATTACTACCTGGAACGGTCAGCCGGTCTCCGTATTGTTACCAATATCGCGTACTATTTAATACTAATGTGGTACCAGCAATAACAAGTCAAAGTCCTGCCTCTAGCTAGTTTTGCTGCTCTCTCCGTGATGGTGATTCCGATTATCCGATTCCGTTCCGTAGAAGGTGGTCGTTGGTCATGGCATGGCATCTCGCGAAAGAATATATATACACGGACGGACGGAATGGTTTATTGGTTTGCGTTTATGCTTTCTTAACGCGAAGGACGTCGATCGCCAAATGTTCGATACGAGGGTGAACAAACAAATACTATCAATATATTTCACTTTCTAATCAAAAGTAGATTTGTATGGCTTAATTTATAATTAAGGATGAAACTAGTTTTTTCGCCTACCTTATGTGAAAATGAATCATATCAACTCTAAAAATATGGTGGCCGAAAGTAATGTTTGTCATAACAACACGATTTTGTACTTTTCACTATATCTAGACACCTTTCAGCTATTATCTGTCCTCGCTTCGCTACGCTCGCTCGTCATATAATAGCCGCGGGCTGCTAAAGCTCATTTTCTGCCCTTGTGACAGAATATACTAGTTTCGCCTACCTTATCTAAAAATGAATCATATCAACACTGAAAATATGACCGAAAGTAATGTTTATCGTCGCTTGGGATGAAAAGGTCATAACAACACGATTTTTGTAGTTTTTCACTATATCTAGACACCTTTAACTTTCAATCGCCTACTTTGACGTTTCACATAAATTTTCATTAATCGTAAGTAAATTAAAGTCTGAAATCAAGACAACAAATTTTTAAAATATCTGTGTTATATTTTCTTAGAAAAACAATTGTGTGTCACACATGCAGAAAAAACTTTAGCAGCCCTTAGCTATTATCTGCCCTCGCTCTTGCATCTAATAGCCGCGGGCTGCTAAAGCTTATTTTCTGCCTTTGTGACATAATATACTAATTAACTTTCATCTAGTCACATTCAAAGCTATTAAAAATAATCATGACAAATTATACTGCTAGCTTCAACCCCAACAACAAAGAAAAGAAATTTATCCAAAAAAAGAAAGTTTTTTTTTATTAACATGTATTCATTTTTTTCTTTTTTGATCCTTTTTTACCTCTCGCCCTTCAGATAAGAGAGGTATAGGAATCATGCTAAAAATTGGGTAGTGAGTTTTCAATTGATAAACACGTTTTGGGGTCCCTAGAATACGATTTTAATATTTTCGCGATGATGTCTGTGTGTGTGTGTGTGTGTGTGTGTGTTAGTGTGTGTGTGTGTTAGTGTGTTAGTGTGTGTGTGTGTGTGTGTTTGGATGGATGTTGTAGTAACGATAACTCAAAAACTACTGAATAAAAAAATTTGAAATTTTGCATACAGGATTCTGATACCCTAGATTAGATCTGATTAGATTTTGGTGCCAATCGCACAACCGGAAGTGGCAGTTGCTATGGGTGATGACGCCATTATTATACAAAACGGCAATTAAGTTTTACACATATATTTTGTATACCCTATAGTTTATTTTCATCTCATTAAAATTTTCTAAACTTTTGCCATTGTTGCCAGATTTACAAAAATATAATTTTTTTTCATACTTTTTTGTGTCAACCTGTAAATTTTTGATTCAAAAATGGCGAGAGGTCATGTGGCCACATCAGATTTTATTATAAAGAAATTAAATCCAATATGCATTATCATTTATTATTTAAAACCCTCTTTCGCTATATCTTGTTAGCGATGACGGAATAGGAATTCTGAGCAATTCAATTTTTTTCTGTGGTCTGTACGTCTGTCTGTCTGGTTGTTATCCGCAAAGTTTCAAAATGACATAACTTTTGAATGCTTCAATATATCAACGTGAAATTTTCACCGTTTTTTTAGACCCACGAGTATTACATTTTAGTAGAAAATGAGCGGAATCGGAAAATGAATAAAGGGGGTTTTCCGGGTTTTTCTCACTTTTTTTCTAGTTTCACAGGAAACACACTGCAGGTCGTAATTTTTGAACAAACCGCTTCAAATTTGAGAAAAATATAGCTTGAAGTACTGTTACAAGGCCTATTGAAAATCGAAATAATCATAAAATGTCATCATTTTAAAAAATCGATATCTCTGAAACCGTAAAAGGTATTCAAAAAATAAAACTACTTGAATGTAGGTCTGAAATAGCTCAACAAGTATTATTTGAAGTATTTTTCCGAAAATTGGTTAAGAAAGTTGGGGAAAAAAAATAAAAAAAAAAGAAATTTTTCGAAATTAAATTACGAAAATCTCGGAAATGAAGGGGAATGTCGAAAAATGTCAAGAGTACTTTTTTGCTGTACTTGAAAATTTCCTATGAAATGAAAATTATGAAAAATAGGAAAGAAATCATGAGAAATAGTGAAAAAATAATGAAAGATAGTGAAAAAATAATGAATAATAGGGAAAAATATAATGAAAAAACGGGGGAAAAGACTAATGAAAAATAGGGAAAAAAGTAATGAAATAAATATGGAAAACAATAATGAAAAATATTGGTAAAAAATAATAAAATAATGAAAAAAAAAATGAAAAATAATGAAAAATAGCTAAAAATATAATGAAAAATAAGGAAAAAAAGTTCAAAAATAAGGAAAAAAATTATGAAAAATAGTGAAAAAAATACTGAAAAATAGGAAAAAAATGATGAAAAATGGGGAAAAAATAATGAAAAATAGAGAAAAAAAATAATGAAAAACAATGAAAAAAAAATGAAAAATAGTCAAAAAAATACTGAAAAATAGGGAAGAAAATAATGAAAAAAAAATAATAAAAAATAGTGAAAAAAATAACGAAAAATAGTGAAAAAAATAATAAAAAATGGGAAAAAAAATATTGGAAAATAGGAAAAAAGAGAGAGAGGAGAGAGAAAGAGAGATTAAACTATGTAAGGAACTTAGTTCCTGACGGGGGACCCTCGACCGCACAAACTTTTTTTTGTCTTAAGTAGACGAGTATAGGTAAGAATAAAAGATAGCAAAAATATAAGCATAGTACTTTCTCTACTCGACGAAGTTTCAACTTGTGTGCCAAAAATGTTTATGCGGAAAAACGGGGCAGGGAGGGGAATCGTAGTCGTCGCATTTACTACACTCTTGTGGTTAGTTGCTTGTGGAAAAAGGCACTTTTGCTTTGAGTTTCAAATTTTTATGTGAAAAAATGCATTTTTGCTTTGTTTATTAGTATCCCAAGAAACGATGCTAGTCTCAGCCTCTGTCCAATTTCTTTAGAATATAATTGTTTCTTACAAACGTATGCATTTCACAGTTTGTTTTGAATTAATAGCATTTAAGAACAAAAAATAGACAATTGGAAACTTATATTAGGAAGGATTAAGCATTTTTTTAAATAGACAACGATAGGTCTGTTAAAGACATTTTAATATAGTCATTTTGGTGCTCAAAAAAGAGGTTACTTGGAAAGTTTTCGGGGGATTTGAAAATTGGTGATTTTGTAGATTTTGATGTGCTCTTTGCGAATTTCTACTTTACCTTGTACCTTTGCCATAAATTCAGTTTTTTGACAATATTTCCTTTCGGACTCATTCTACAATAAAAAGTTAAATAATGAATTAAACCAGAAAAAAAATCCTATATTTTACGTTCTAATCTTTTTTGTATAATCAATTCTACTGTAACATGCGTTTTGGCCAAAAAAAACTCATTTCCGCACTACCATGAGATAGAATAAGTCGTGCGTTTTTTTATCGTGGTATCCCCAGTACATGCAATGTTCTAGTTGTATCGGTAATAATTCGTTCTATCACAAGATGAAGAAGAAGAAACGGAGACTGTTTGGATGATGTGGAAATTAAGCGCACCGAACGCCAAAAATTTTGCTAGATCCTGGCCTATGCTCGTCCATAGGGGTAATAAACATATTAACGTTAAAAAAATATACAAGCGTCTCCCATGGTCTCTAAAATATAGATTGGCTCGTTGATATTGATCTGACTGTAATTATGTAAAGACATATAAAAAACATAATCTCTTATATCCTCTAAACAAAAGGGCATTATTACTATTGCCAATAATGCAGAGAGAGACAACGCAAATCTGACTAAGATGGTCGGCGTTATTTGAACAAAATAGAGATTTGGTATGATTGAAAGTTTTTTATATTTTTCTGTAAACTAACTTTAGCAGGTGTGTTCCTACTATTTTTAGAAATGACAGTAACTATGCTATGGGCGTTTTTCCCATTTAATTCCCCATGTTCAATCTCAATTTCAAGGCAAGGCATCGACTTGACAGAGCATCAGCAGCCTACGGTTAGCTATATCTTATATAAATCTGAACGAGAAAAACATTCGGTTTGAGACATGATGTGGTAACTAAAAAAAGCACGGCAGTAACTTTGTGACAAGGGCACTAGCTTCTAATTTTTTATTGAATCGATTTGAACAGAGAAAACTTCATTCTATTTGTTGTTTGGTCGACCGACCCCATGTTGTATAAAGTTTTAGTATTTGCAAGATAATATTTACCCGGAAAGCCTAACCACCATCATATTGAATACATGGACGTTATCTAGAGCCCTAAATATTTATGAGTGAATAGAATTATTTTCAATATATCAACAATGTATCTTTTAGAATTTAAATGGGGACGAGTATCTGGGGAAGTGAAATTGAATAAGATGAATTAAAATACCATTAAAAATTACTGGAAAAACTAATAGCATAATATACCGGGGATCGGTTAGTCACAGTTCTAATAGTTAAAGAAAATACTAGTAGTATAGAATTCGATTTGAAACGAGACATGGATCTAATACTAAAAGAAAAAGCATGCGCATTAGCATTATCAATAGGACACTCGCTTCTAAATTCTTTATTATTGACCAGATTTTAATGGAAAAAACGTCATTAGTAAAATTAAGTTATATCAGGCCTAAAGAGGAAGGTACCAAATTTTTTAAAGTGACCAAGTAAATGGTCCATATCATCGTCCATATCATTTTTCTATTTTCAATACGGTGAGAATTTACCATTCTTAATTTTTTACTGTCTCAGCACAATTGCCAATATTTCAACTAATCATATTTTTTGTTGTCTCGATACTAATACTCTATCATCAATCTCATAATTTCTGGTATTTTAACTAACTTGATTTTTACTTTCTCGCTAAAAATACGTAATACATAAAACATTCACAAGATCACATGTTCTGGTCTCAATAGACACTTACCAACATAATACTTTCACATTGGAAGAAAATATGATTATTTTTACTTATAATTTCCTAATCTTAATACAGGGTTACCAACACGAATAAAATTCTTTAATCTTTTATCATTCCTAATTTTTACTTTACTGTGCATGCTCAGAACAATATTCTATTTTGTTTGCAAAAAATTTAAAAAAACAAAGTCCAGTCTTCAGTGAGTCACATCTTTCATTTATATTATCATTGAAAAAAAAAATTTTTAAGAATAAAAAAATATATCAATGATTTTTTAAATAAAAAATAAGTATTTTTCTATATTATGTTATAGCTAGTTTATATAAATGAATCGAGATAAACCATTTAATTTCAATACATTACACCATTACTATAAAAAATTTAAATGTCAAGTTCATATTTCATGATTCATCTGGTTTAATAAAACCCATAATAATTGTTTATTTACGTAATTTTATTATCGCAATTTGTGGAAATCGTTAATATTTTCGATAAATTTTCTTTTGAAGTTTTATATTTTAAGGCAAACATTCGAAACCACTCGAAAAACTAACATCCGCCATTAACGTCATACACACGTGCCTATTGTTTTTTTTTAAGATTTATTGTTCAAATTCACAATTTTGATGCATAAAGATTTTATTTGCATACAAAAATAATTAACCAAAAATATTTTGACCTGAAGGTGGTTTATAAGCCTATAAACTAGTTGTTTTTCCAATTTCTTTAAGTAGGTATAAGTTTTATTATTTTTTAAATGTGCGTGAGTTCATTTCACAAATTTTTGGAAAAAACCAACACAAGATCCATTACTAAATTTAAATATTACAAATAATATATATTTTGGTGCGTCAGCGTGTTGGCGTGACAAACCTTTTTTTTTCTTCGAGATTATCCGTGTTAATATCAATGAAAAAGTTCAAGATTAAACATTTAACAACTAGGTATATAGCATGGCGTCATGTCATATTGCTGAATCACAATTGTACTGGGCGTGTTTTTAATAAAGTCGTTAAATGTGTACGCAAACCGGTATACTGGGTGAGTCACAAGTAAAAGCCAAAATAGATCGTTTCGTTCTGTTTAGTCATTTTAGTATTAACGGTAATTGATTGGATTTGACCAATAAATGAAAGTAAAAATGGAGTTTACTTATATTTAATATATTTGAAAAACCCCACGTTGGGCGACAATTTATTATTTTCTTAATTATTAATTTATAATCTACAACACATAATTCATGTAACATATATCCGCATTTGCAAGTATTAATTTCTATGTATTTTTAAACTGCAACTATGCGATTATTTTGTTGACATTGGATGCATAATTCTGATGCAATATGTTCTTTTTTAATAAATTTTATCATTTATGTTCGTGTCATTTATTTATGATCTCTCGTTCGACATTTTAATTAGTTTTGAACAGTTAGTTTTATTATTTTTCTTCTAATTTTTGGTATAAATTTCCATTAATTAAGAAATGCACTCGCATGGTGTTGGTAATTGCAATTTATTCACTTTTGAACAATTTAAAATTTTACGGTCGTCGACTTTATGTTTTATTTATATCAAAATTAATAAAGAAATAATTGAGGCTGGATTAAGTAATTTTAACAACGAATTAAGAAATAATCACATTTTTTTAAAAAAAATTTCATTTTTAATAGTGAGATAATCCTAATTTAAATTACAAATTATGGTGATAAATATGTAAAAAATTTACAGGTGATTATTTAATCATTAGCAATACGTTCCATCACATATTTAAATTTTCGTAACCATTTATTTTATTTAAAGATTAATTAATGAATAAAAATATGGTGAAAATTCTAATGTATATTAGAATTTTAATTGGTTAAAAAAGATCCATAATGAAAGATTAAAAGAAAAATATTTAATATCCATATTTAAATAATAATTATTTATTTTTTAAAATATTTAATTATTAAAACATTTATTTAAATAAAATATTTTGTTGCTTAAAATAAAAGATTCAACATATTTTATAAAATGTCACAGTAGACATATTTTTATTCATTCTTATAATTATATATTTTCATTAAATACAATTTGGTGATTTTTATTCCCAATCATTTTAGATTTTTTCAAAAAAAAAAAATTATATTGACGCAATTAGGTATCCCCTGAGGAGTAAATGAAAAAATCACATTCTTGTCCATAAATTAATTATAGGAATTGTCCACTATCTTGGATTTTGTATTTTTCTCGATTTGTGCGCGTATTTCGGATTTCTTGTTAAAAAAATTGTAGACAATTTAATTCTCTACAATATTAGGAGAGTGGTGCCGTTTTTTCAACTTTTGTACCATTTTTATTAAAAATAAGAGTCACATCTATGGGACAAAGTTGTAGAGGTTGTATAAACAAGGTTTCCGTGCAATGTGGCGGAAACGCGTTAAACACGTTGGCAGAGGTAGAGCTTTCTGCGGTTTTTTTAAGTGGTTTTTCCAGTATGTCTAATGTTTTTATCAAAATTATTTTAATTTCATCGAGCTCGCTATCTTTAAATTCCGTTTGATGTTACGTTTTTTTGTGCCACCTTATATTTTCATTATTCCTCTACTCAATATATTTTAATCTCATACTTGCTTGATATCCCCTTCTTATTTCTTCGTGTCATGTCCCTCTCTTCTCTTGGCGTTCCTATAAAACGATACTTTATTTGTTGATAATAAATAATTAATGTGATTAAGCTCAAATCTTTATATTGTGGGTTAGTTCCACAAATATAATTTGAAATATATCAGAAGTAGAATATTAAATAAAAAAAAAGATTTGGACGCCAGTCAAATTGATTTTTTATGTAATTAGAAACAATTGACGAAAAAACTATGATAATTTCAAAATCCGTCCTTTCTTTTTGGGTTAAGGAAATTAAACTCAAACGTTATATTTGTTTATTTCATAAAAAATGAGGTGCAGAGATTTTTTTTATTTCTTTTAAAAAAAACTTAGCTTTTCTTTAAGTTTTTTCTTGTCTTCCTTCTCCAAAGAAAACTGTAGTCCAAGAAACTTGCTGAACTGAACTGTAGTTCAGAGAAAAAAAACTTGGTCCAAAGGAAAAATGAAGTCCAGAGGAAAAAATATAATTCCCAGGAAAGACCCCTATAAAATGAGGGGGAGAAAAATCTTCAGTAAGCGACACGAACGATATAAAGTCAGTTATTTTGACTGAGTAGGCAAAGAGAAGATTATTAGCATGGGAAAGACATTTTATAGGAATACCAAGAGAAGAGAGGGACATGACGCGAAGAAATAAGAAGGAGATATCAAGCGAGTATGAGATTAAAATATATTGAGTAGAGAAATAATGAAAATACAGGCTGGCACAAAAAAATGTAACATTGAACGAGAATTACCCGTCTAAGGGCAGTTCTCACCAAACAATGAGCTCGTATTGGTCTCGAGTATTCAGTACCGTCCATGATTTTTGGCGCCTAAAAATATTCTGCCAGGCGGAAATCACCAAGTCTTACGGTAATGTTTTAACCAGTACAATTGTTGATCAGTGAGCTTGATTGTAAGATGCAGTTTTTTCCATGGAAATAAGATGTGAGGTGAAAACGGTGTCGTAATTCGTCAGAGACCAAAGTCATTGGGCTAATTGTTTTTCAAGGTTCTCATACATCTTTTCTTCCGTTAAGAATCCTCGAATTTTATCTTGCTTTTTGTTTTTTTTTTTTTAATTAATTACTATATTAAGAACCTAAAGCATTTTATTTTATTAGAGTGGAGTTCAGTTAAGTACAGTGTCGGTTTGTATTGATTAGTAATTTTTTTTTCTTAATAAATTAAGCAAATACAAAAAAGGAGTCTAACTAACATAAACTTATAATTTCTGTTTTTTTTTTATTTTGAAATACCTATTGGATAAATTTCAGATAAATTTACCCAGTATTCTTATTAAAATCATAATAAATTCATATTCTAATCATATTTTTAATAAATACAATAAAAAATAAAGCCAATTGAAGCATCCATGTATTTTGACTTTAATAGGTTATTGTATAATTTCTAGAAAGATTGTTTCAACGATTACGCAATATGTTCCATTTCAATTTCAGCGACAAAATATTATATCTAAAATTATTCATCTAACGAATTTTACCCAAATGCGGCCTCTCAAAACCAACACATCACTGTTATTTAATCAATCAAATTAAGTTACGGATATCGTGACGAATCAACGGTTTCTTGAGTAGTGGTACATCACAGAGATGACCGTGTTGCCGTTTTAGTACATTTGTACTACTTCTAGTACATTTTATCATAAATAGGCATAAATCTAGTACATTTTTTAAATAAGTTCAAGGGCATATATTTTATGCTATATAATAAGAAAAGAAAAATAATAACTCAGATATTTCCTCTATTGATAATAGTTTACTGTTTCATGTTTTGGCTTATATTATAAAATGGGCAGTACGAATCTGGGCCCAACATCTTTTAATCCGAAGGGTCGTAACAACGTAAAAATAATCCTGTTAGGAAAGTGGGCCCAGACACTGAAGCAGGTAAAATTAGTGTCATACCATTATTCCTGATTTCAAAATTATTTAAACTCCTTAAAATATATATTTAAATGTACCTACAATAACATATTAGATGTGTGCTTTTTATAATTTGTCTTTATATTTATGATAATATATAGGACATACTCTTTTTATAATTTACATATATATTAACAATTTTTAAATGCTTTATATACAGTATGTATCAGTAAGTTGAAACCATATGGGAAACTTTTTTATAATTACCTTTGGGAAAAAAAAATTTTCCAGTAGTATGCGAGATTTGTCAAAAAATATGAATTTTACTCAAGAGTAAAGTACCTTAAAATTTGACAACATCGAAAAATGTTATTTAAAACAGTTTATCAGAACTAAAAACTTAAAAAGTTTAAATATGTAATTAAATCCATTTACAAAAAAAAAAATATTGATCTTTTAAATGTATTTCCACAAAAGATAAAAGTTCATTCAAAATAGAAACAATGTATTAAACAAGAACAAAACCTATTTTTTCAATGTGGATGTAATTGCATATTTGAACTTAGTTTTTAGTTCTGATTAACTTTTTAAAAAACATTTTTCGATGTATTTTCAAATTTATGTGTACTTTACATACTTTACTTTTGCGAGTAAAGTTCATATTTTTTGACAAACCTCGTATTTTACTGGAAAAAATTGATATCTGATTGTGTTTTAGATTTTAGAACATGCAGAACTTTTTATGAAGAATATGTTTTTTCCTAAAATTAATAATACAAAAATTTCCCATTGGTTTCAACTTACTGATACATACTGTATATAATATTTCTATAAGATGTATTTTTTTTGTAATTTACCTATATTAATATATTTTTAAGTAAACTATTTTGTGTACTACTTTTCCTCAATTATCTACCTGTATAATTAGTTGGGCCCAGCTTCCTATATGCACTAGAGGGCAAATGTTGAGTCTGGGCCCACTTTCCTATACTTTAATATTTGATACCTGACTCTGGGCCCAGTTTCGAATGGCCCTATAAAATATATTGTATCATTTATTGTCAGTAGATAGAACGTTCGTTAACTTTAACAGTTCTGTAACTAATGACAATGACGTTTAGATTGTGACAATTATACAAGAAATCAACTTGTAAAGTTTTATTCTAAACGTCATCGCCTTTACTTACTGAATCTTTAAAGTTAATGGACGTTCTATCTACTGACAGTTACAATAATATATTTTTTAAAATAATAGTTTTTTGTTTTTTTATGTTTTTATATTTATATTTTTTGTTTCGTGTATTTTTTATGATAAAAAAATAAAAATACTTTGCATAATATAATTGTTTGATTTCATTACTGCAAAAAATAGGTATATTCCATGAGATATGGTAATATTTCGCTTCATCGTAAATTTTAGTACAATCTAGTACATTTTATTGCTTCTGTTCAGTACTTTTCAGAAAATCAGTGCGGCAATTCTGGCTGCACCACACAGTTCCAGTGTTGCCAATCTGCGGATAATTACCCATTTTCGGGTATTTTCGTACTTTGTGGATATTCTTTCGGGTATTTTAATTTTGCGGGTAAAATTCGGGTATTTCCTTCCATCTTCATCCCATGTCAATTATTCATTGTTTTGATGTTTTGTGGGAGTGAGGCAACTTCTACTAAACATAATATTACCGCTACAGCTATCTTATTTCTCAAAAAATACATGAAAATAGTTATTGGTTTGCATTGAACATACTTGACAACACTTCCACATAGTTCACGTCAGATGTCAAAGTCCAATAGAAAATAGCCCTGGCAGATGAGGAGGCCTCAAAAGAAAAAAGAAGAAGCTATTGTTTGATTTGCATGTGCATGTTGCAATTTGTGTTGTAATCTGTTGTATGCATTTAAAAAAATCGTTATAACTAACTGACAAACACTTCAAATTGTAAGTGGGTAAAATGCGGGTATTTTGGAATTCCACGCGTGTAAAATCGGGTATTTTGGTCCAAAGTTTCGGGTATTTTGGGGATTTGTCATTGGCAACACTGCACAGTTCATCATAATTTCTCGATAAAAGATGCCGCAAAATAATGCCGGTAGTTAGATCTCAAATTAAATGCAAGCGTGCTGAATGTACCAACTAATATGTAAATTATCTAAGGTTTGAAAAAGATGTACAAGTATTCCTTTAACAATGTTGTGTTGAAAGGTATAATTTAAAATATTCAGTGATTAAACACGTCTAGTGTAAGTAAACCAAAGTAAAATCGGTATAGTTGCTGGGTCAAATAAATATTTTACTGTTTAAATGTAATCATAAAAGTTTTGATACGAATAAATGAGCATAGTGAAAGCTCTCCGGAATCAAAATAATAGTTTATTCATTTATTCGTGCGGTCTCAGTTCGGCAAACAATTGAGTGGTTCTTCGACAAAAATTATCTTCCAGCTCTACTTTGATAGTAATAAGCTGTTGACCCTCTAAGAATTACACATATCTTGGATAGCATACTGTAAATTAAAAATTAATCTTGGTTTGTATTAATAACTTTTTTTAATTCAATATCTAGCAATCAATTTGTCCTTAAAACTTTATCGATTTCTATTATCTTTCCCCGACACTAAACAAACTGACCGTGAATTCACCTTTTATCAAAACAAAACATGTGAAACACCAATGTAGGTCGAAGCTAAATGTATTATTGAAACCATAAGCGGCGATACAAATATGTTATATATTTTTCCCTAATAACAAATATATCAAACAGTATATAATAATTATCAATAAAGTAAGTAATTTCTTTTGAAAGCGTAATAATTCCGAAAAATATACTTTTGGAAATAAATTAAATCATTATCTCGAAAAAAACAATGCCTCTATCAATGTTTATTTATTGATACTATAAACAAGATATGTATGAGGAAATGCAGCGATATAATATAGCAAAAAATATCACCAATCACCAGAATTATTAAAACATATTTGGACATAACTGTTATTACAAACCATAAATTTTGGCTAACTATATAGTCTAGATTTGGAAATAGTACAATCCGAGACAAAAAATTATACTGGAGCTATTGGAAAAAAATTAAATTGAACTGAATCTGAAGACAATTACGCGAAATTTTTGCATGCCAACTTATGCGTTAAGTTTTAGGGGTAGATTAAATAAATATAAATTTTGTTTAAAAATAAAAAGATTTAATTATTTTAAAAAATCTAACAAATTTTAATTTTTCTATATATTTTTAATTTGCGGGCAGTTATAATATTGTGCTACTAGATATGCCCTTGACGTACCCCATCCTTTAGTATGTTACGTGGGGGTTGAGGCGTAAAGACGTAAGTGGCGCATGTTAGGTAAAATATAACACGAAAGTGATGTCATAACCGTTTTCCAAGCAAGTCTGTTATTTAAAATGGGCCATAAGATACGAGAACAGTTAGTAAAATGGTATAATTATTATAAGTTTTTGATTTACTTTCCTTGCTTAGCTTTCTAGCTTATGCTTTTTGTGTTTTAGAGTTTTCGAAAAAAAACTCTTTAAAACGACGAATAATAAAACTCCAAGTCATACCACAATTATTTATGTAAATTTAATGATTAAAAATGAGCGACAACATGTTTCGGTCAAACAAAGGCTATCATCAGGCCTATAATACAAATTTAAAAAGTTAAGATTACAAGAAAACAATAATTAAATGATTACTTAGAGAATTAAAAAAAAATGTTTAAACTTGTAATTTTTGTGGTTAGTTATTTCTTCCGTTTTTCACTTGTTCAGAATGTTACATTTCATATCATATTAATTTTCTTGTAATTTGTCGTGCTTTACTAACTACCTTTCTGTAAGTAATCATTTAATTATTGTTTTCTGTAATTTTAACTTTTTATATTTGTATTATAGGCCTGATGATGGCCATTGTTTGGCCGAAAGATGTTGCCGCTTATTTTTAATCATTAACTTTACATAAATAATTGTGGTATGACTTGGAGTTTTATTATTCGTTGAATAATCTTAGCACATTTGAGTATGGATAATCTTCTGTTTGTCTTATAAAACGGTTTTGTCCGTCCGTCCGTCAGCCTGTTTCAACTCGAGAACGGTGAGAGCTTTAATTTAGAGATATTTGCGTAAATAGGACATTTTAAATTTATCCCGATCTAAGAAAATTTTACATTTTTTGTTAGAAACTTTATTTACAAAAATCAAGAATTTATAACAAATTTTAATAGTTTTGTAACTTTAAAGCGACGTTGCCAAATTTTCAAAAACGTTCTTAAATCCAGACACAAAAAAATCATCAAAAAATTATTTATAAAAATCAAGAATTTATAACAAGTTTTAATAATTTTGAAACAAAAAAATCTTCAAAAAAAATTAAATTCTCTTTTTTTAATTATTTTCTTAATTTGTGGAAACACTTTAAATTTTTTTCCGGTCTAAGGAAGTTTTCCGTTTTTTGTTAAACACTATTTATAAAAATCATGAGTTATAACAAATTTTAATAATTCTGAAACTTTAAAGCGATGTTGGCACATTTTCAAAATTTTTTGGAGATTTATTTTGGCGACAAAAAAAATTGAATTCCTTTTTACCTCTCGCCCTTCAGATAAGAGAGGTATAGGAATCATGCTAAAAATTGGGTAGTGAGTTTTCAATGGATAAACACGTTTTAGGGTCCTTAGAATACGATTTTAATATTTTCGCGATGATGTCTGTGTGTGTGTGTGTTAGTGTGTGTGTGTGTTAGTGTGTGTGTTTGGATGGATGTTGTAGTAACGATAACTCAAAAACTACTGAATGAAAAAAATTGAAATTTTGCATACACGATTCTTATACCCTAGATTAGATCTGATTAGATTTTGGTGTCAATCGGACAACCAGAAGAGGCACTTGCTATGGGTGATGACGCCATTATTATACAAAACGGCAATAAAGTTTTACACATATATTTTGTATACCCTATAGTTTATTTTCATCCCATTAAAATTTTAGAAAGTTTTGCCATTGTTGCCAGATTTACAAAAAAGTAAATTTTTTTCATACTTTTTTGTGCCACCGTGTAAATTTTTGATTCAAACATGGCGAGAGGTCATGTGGTGGCCACATCAGATTTTTTTTTCTTATTCTCAAAGAGAGAGATTTACGGAAAAAGGACATCATATTAATTTTTTTTCGGATTTAAGGAAATTTTCTCCAAAATACTGAAAATTAAGTGTAATTTGATACAAAAATTTGTAATTGTGTTTTTGAGATTTTTTAATGTTTTTTAGTTTGAGACCATTTTTTTGTACTTATAATAAAGTTTAATAAAATAATAAAAAAAAATCTGATGTGGCCAGCACATGACCTCTCGCCATTTTTGAATCAAAAATTTACAGGTTGACACAAAAAAGTATGAAAAAAAATTACTTTTTTGTAAATCTGGCAACAATGGCAAAATTTTCGAAAATTTTAATGAGATGAAAATAAACTATATGGTATACAAAATATATGTGTAAAACTTTATTGCCGTTTTGTATAATAATGGAGTCATTACCCATAGCAACTGCCACTTCCTGTTGTGCGATTGGCACCAAAATCTAATCAGATCTAATCTAGGGTATCAGAATCCTGTATGCAAAATTTCAAATTTTTTTATTCAGTAGTTTTTGAGTTATCGTTACTACAACATCCATCCAAACACACACACACACACACACACACTAACACACTAACACACACACACACACACACACACACACACACACACACACACACACACACACACACACACACACACACACACACACACACACTAACACACACACACAGACATCATCGCGAAAATATTAAAATCGTATTCTAGGGACCCCAAAACGTGTTTATCAATTGAAAACTCACTACCCAATTTTTAGCATGATTCCTATACCTCTCTTATCTGAAGGGCGAGAGGTAAAAATCGGTTGTGTCGCCCCAAAACTTTCCCGACGAGTATCCACGAATACTTTTTCAGATATTTAATGTTAAAGTTTCAACTTTTGTCATTTTTTATTATTGACAGGTGACAGTTGGAGAAATAATTTTGACTGTTCTGAATAGAGTTTTTCTAGGGCTTTGAAATGACATATTGCATCTGTTTTTATCTCGATTTTTTTTTTTGGTCGTTCACAATACTTTCCCTTCTAGGAGGTGGGTCGGGAAAGTAAAAGTTTGTGCGGTAGGAGGGACCCCGACAGTAACGAAGTTAAGTTATTTTTTCATTTCTAAACGTGTTTTAATATCTTTCTCTCTCTCTTTTCCTGTTTTTTCTTTTTTTACTATTTCTTTCTATTTTTCCTGTTTTTCATAATTTTTTGATATTTTTCCTATTTGTCCCTATTTTTCCCTACTTCTTCATATTTTTTCCTATTATTCCATATCTATCCCTATTTTTCCCGTATTTCCCCAATTTTTTCATCTTTTCTCTATTTTTCATATCATTCCCAGTTTTTCCATTTTCCCCTATTTTTTCCTATATTTTCCTATTTGTTCCCATTGGTATCTTTTCCCTTATTTTATTTTCCTCTTTTTCCCTATTTTCCCCTATTTTTCGCTACATTTCCGCATGTTTCCCTATTTTTGCCTGTTTTCTTTATTTTTCCCTATTTTCCCCTATTATTCGCTACATTTCCCCATGTTTCCCTATTTTTGCTTGTTTTCTTTATTCCACGTTTTTTATTATTTTTTCCTATTTTCCCTATTTTCCCAAGGTTTTCTTTTTTCCCCATTTTTTCTGATTTTTTCATTATATTTTCCTAATTTTTCTATTTTTCACTGTTTTTCTTTATTCTTTTCTACTTTTCTATATTGTTCCCTATTTTCACTATTTTTTCTTTATTTTTCATTAGTTTTAGAGATTTCGAATAAAAAACTTTCATAAAACGGTTTTGTCCGTCCGTCCGTCTGTTAGCCTGATTCAACTCGATATACTGCAGAATATACCTATATATATAAATTTATTTTCGTAACTTTAAATTTTCGAAAACTCTAAATTACGACAAAATATTGCCGTTTTTCACTTGTTTTTTAGTAAATCAGGCGAACAAAAAAAATACCATTATACCATTTATGTTGTTTTTGTATTTGTTAAATGGTTTATTTTTAATTTTTCATTAAAATAAGATATCAGAAAATTCAAACTCTTTTATTAAAAATATTTCAATATTAAATAAAATCTAACACGATAGTGATCGCGTAATAAAATTATCGACAGTTAAGAAACTAATGTTAAAAAAAAATCTTGTTTCCAAAATAAAGTGTGGAACCAATTTAGAATTTTCTAGGACACAAAATCAAATCACAAAAATGTGGAAAACGCAATTTAAAAAGAATTCCTCCCTATCATGGACTAGGAAACTGATTCACATTATCTATAATGCTGCTCCCTTGCGATTTTCCAAAGACTTATCTAAAGCTATTCTCAACGTTTTGACCGGATTTAATCTAACACATAAATCAAAGATTTAGGAAAACTGCAAAAAGATAATATTTGTTTTTAAAAAATATTTTATTTCCTTTGTGCACTACATATTGCGCTTCGAAAAAATTAGTTCCGTTAACAAGTAATCATCCAATTGAGGTAATTTCGATTAATATTTAATTAAAGTGAACTTAATAAGTTTAATTTTAGATATTTATTATTACTTTCATCGTTTAAAAAGCAATTTTCTAATTACAAATTTAAACTTTTCAAAAACAATTTAACAAGTTAATTCATGTTGTATTTTATTAATTTCATGTTATGAAAAATATATATAAAAATATTAAGACAGTCATAAAAATTATCCTAAAACTATTATTTAACAAGTTCAGCACTTTTGAAAATTATTATAACTTTGTATAATTTATTTATAGAATAATGTTATCAGTGATATGTTTATAGTTTCTTACAGATAAATTTATTCCAGTCGCCATGTCTAAATGTGAACTATTTTATCATTTTTAACATTGTTTTATAATGAATTAGTTGAGAATGCGCAAACTAGCATTGCCAAGACGAACTTTTTAATTTAATTTAATTATTGCATAAATTTTAGAGAGTGTCTAGTCGGACCCGGTGAAAACCCAATAGGTCCGTCTTGACGGATATCGTGTCTAATTAAAAAGGCCCGTCAATCGGCTGTTAGGATTTAGTTTGAAATAAATGTAAGAAAAGATGAAAAAATAAAACAAGAATCTAGAGAGCCAGCGTAATTAATCTGTGTATTTTAATTTATTTTATTAAAAGAAGTCTTGACTATCCAAATCTAACCTGTGTATTTGAATTTATTTTATTAAAAGCATCTTAACTATCTAAATCTAACCTGTGTATTTCAATTTATTTCATTAAAAGAAGTCTTGACTATCTAAATCTAGCCTGTGTATTAAAAAAAAAGAAACAACTTCCATTTATTTAGTAAAAAAAAAATTAGAAAAAAGATTTCCTCAGGAATCGAACCAGGAGGAACTTCCATATATAACGGATACAGGCTAGAATTGGGCTTTCACCGGGTCCGACTAGACGGACCTCTAGACACTCTCTAAATGTTTAAAACTTCAATCACTTATAACTTTTTTGTCTCAATAAGCTCAATTTATTGTTTACCTTTTTAATCCTAAATCCAAATATAAGAAATAAAAAAAGTTTGTGCGGCCGGACACGAAGTTCCTTACGTTACTTTTTCAACTCTAAATATATTTTAATATCTCCCTTTCTACCTATAATGTTTCCCTATTTTTCCTCCATTTTGCCTTTTTTCTTTATTTTTCCTATATTTCCCAATTTTTATCTATATTTCTCCATGTTTCCCTATTTTTGCCTATTTTCGATATATCTATTATTTTTTCCGATTTTTCATTATTTTTTCCTATTTTCCTCTAGTCAGATGTATTCTTCCCTATTTGCTGTGTGTTTCCCCATTTTTTCATATTTTTCAAAAAATTTTCTGATTCTTTCCTATTTTTCATTATTTTTTCATAGTTTTCCAGTTTTTCACTCTTTTTCTGTGTTTTCTGTTTTTATTAATTTTTCCAAATTTTCCCATATTTTTTCCAATTTTTCCAAAATTTTTCCCAATTTCCTAATTTTTTCCTATTTTTTTACTTTCTCGGATCCATCAAAGGGAAAGTATAGTGAACAAGCAAAAAAAATCGAGATATCTATAGAAATATCCATTTTGAGGTCCCGAAGAAGATTGAAACCATTTCCAGAGTATGGTCTGTCTGTGTGCCTGTGTGTAATTTTCCACGATAACTGCCGAACCGTTTGACCAATAATAATAATAATACTTGTCCTACATTCCACCCCCTTACGAGTGAACCCCAGAAGCCAATGGCTTGTGCGGGGAAGGGACGGTTATTATTATTATTTGCCGTGGCACTCCGGGGCTACTTACTGAGGATTGATGGCGCCATTTGGCTATAGGTGTAGGAAAACCCGGAAAATCTCACCACCAATTTCGTACGAAGGGTTGTTGTGAGCTCCGAATGCGACCATTAGTATTTTGGTTTAAATTGGTACAGTAGAAGGACGTCAAGACCGACATTGATTGAATTCACATGTAAGAATTTTTGACATTTTTTAATAAACATTACACTTTAGTACAAAATGTTGTAGTACAAACTTTTAGAACATAAAATTGCCTACAACTTTTGTCTCAAACTTTTTCCAGAATTTTCAATGGTTGCGCCACTGGAAGGCGCGTAAAAAATGTGCATGTAGGTTTTCCATGGTTTTTCTTGATTTTGAAGACAAACAATGCATTTTATTGAAAAATATTTTTATGCAAAGTTGTAAAGCATCAAATTTTCTTTAACTTTTGTAATAAACTTTTTTTTCGAATTCCTCATAGTTTCGCCGTTAGAGGGCGAAAAAATACACATTTAGGATTTTCACCTTTTTTTTGATTTTGAAGCAAATTATGCACTTCAGTGCAAAATGTTTCAGTGTAAAGTTGTAGAGCATAAAATTCCCTACAACTTTTGTATCAAAAATTTTCCCTAATTCCCAATAGTTTTCACACATGATTTTAGGAGATCATAATTGTAGCAGTGTGATATACAATGTGCGCATGAGCCCGCTTATGTCATTATTCCATAAATTAATGTAATGTTTAGCATTTTGTAATTAAAATAATCCTATTCTCTACAGTCGTGCTGGGTAAGTTTGGGCTGACACAGCCGATATTTTTACTTTATTTTCCCCACTTTTTCATAGTTTTTACTGTTTTTTCCTATTTTATCCTATTTTTCTCCGTTTTCCCCTATTTATCACTATTTTTATTCTCTGTTTTTATTTATTTTTCCCTATTTTCCCATATTTTTTCCTACTTTCCCAATTTTTTTCTATTTTTTTTACTTTAGTTTCCCCTCTTTTCACCGTTATTACTGTTTTTTATTATTCTCCTATTTTTCCCTATTTATCACTATTTTTTATTTATTTTTCATTATTTTTCCGTTTTCCATATTTTTCACTGTTTTTCATTACTTTTTTTCATTTTTTGCCAATTTCCTTTTTTCTTTCCATTTTCTTAATTTTTCTTTAATCTGATTTATTTGCCATATTTCACTTTTTTTCCCCATTATACTTTATTTTTCCCTATTTTTCATTATTTTCTCTAATTTTCCATATACAATATTCACATTTTAAATTAATAATCGTTACTAAATAACAAATAGTTACTTTTTCAACATTTCTATTTTTCGTTACGTTACAATTTCTAATTGTTAAATCCTACCATAAGCCGCTTAATATGCACAAACTTTTCGTTTAATTTTTTATGCTAAATCCAAAAAAATTTTAAAATTTAATAGAATATACAGACTTATAGAATTCAGTAACGAACTTTTTAAAGTTCCTCGAATATGTGAAATTTTCTACATTTTTATTTGAAATACAATAAAAAAAAAACAGGATGTTTGCATTTGTCGTCATATGCACAAAATGTCTTCCGTTGGCGTCTGAATTTAACAGAGTAAAAATTTTCAATTCCACGAACGTAAATTTTGTTCGCTTTTAGCCCGATGATTTCTACATAATTCAGAGGCTGGTCCATTAGGTATGTTTGCTCGGGTTTTTCTCTTTTTAACTTTTTAGCGGAAACGTATCCGTCGAAACGTTGAACACATCCATTTTAGAAGCCAATACTCTGGGCGATGCCATGACATGCCATGGCATGTCATGTCCATATATGAAAAATTATACGTAAAATCTAACAAAAGTTGGAAAAGTTAAATTGAAATCTAAAAATGTTTTAATAAACGAAAGGTGAAATATATTTTTATAGATTTTGATAAACGACAAGAAAAAAAAATTTGTGCTTCACTGTAACAGTTTTAATCCCCAAGTTTGTCGAAACTTATATACCAACTTTTTATAAGTTAAAATGCGATCTCAAAAATCTTTTATATTGCAAACGGCAAACTGCAAAAAGTTTTACTCACATCAAGCAAAACGGAAGGAAGTTAACGAGTTTGCTGACTTTATATATTTATTATTTATTTTATTTCTACAATTCTATTGTTATACAGAACAGACATTTTTGATAAGAGGAAATAGGTAAATAGAAAATAAAGAGTTGAAAATTATCTTTAAAATTTAAATTTACCGCCACATTTTAAATAGACAATATCCTGACATTTGACAGTTGAGAAAGAAGAGAATGAGGTTAGATTTTTTAAACTTAAGTTATAATACACGTGGTCTTGGACTAAATTTATAAAGATTGGGATTTATTTATGAAAATAAAAGTTACTACTGTGACGAACCAACTCCCGGTATATTATTTTTTTAGCAATTTCTAATGGTATTTTGCCTCGTTCTTATTAAGTTTGTTTCCAGAATTTTTAGAGAAATAACCAAAACAAAGTCAAGTTGTTTCATCTGTCAGTACCTGTTTCTACAAAACGATAATACACACTTGAACCATTTGGAAAAATATTAAATTACAAAAGTTAGAATGTTGAAATATTCGAAAATAATTCTTTTTACGCCTAAATATTGACTGTTAGATAACGTTCATGAGAACGAAAAGGAAATATGGACCACACAAGATTATGATGTAAAATGTTTACGTCATAACTCGGCATAAAAAGGGAGTTCGCAGCTCAGAGAAGGATCAGTCAAAAATCAAATTTCAAACTACCAACACCGTCACCGAAGTTCCTGTATTCAACGCCGAGACGACGACGCCGACAATTATCGACAAACAGTTGGGTTTTACCTCCATTCTCATTAGTAGAAGTTACAATATTCGAGTCCATTCAATAAATATTTCGGCGTTACCCATTTTTACATCTTTCATCGTAAACGACAATTTCTTCTCTACGTTTAGATTTATTTTGCCTTCGAAAAAATAAATCGGAATAAGTATTTGCATATTCTAATTCGCCAACTTCTTGTAGTCCCTGAGATAAAGGTTAAATACGTATCGGCTGAACCTAAGCTTATAAGATTTCAATCTTTCATGGGTTCGCGGGGAGGAAGTCATTTATCAGGTAATTGTACCATCCTAAATAAGGCATTCTAGTAGAATTAAAAATAAGAAAATTTTAAGATTGAGGTTGGAATTGTCATGCTATAGCTACGATATTATATACCGTCCTGGACGATCCAATGAAGCTGCTGATGCCTTTTCCAGAATCTGTAATACCATTGGTAATAATAAATTATTTGAATTGCACCAATCGTTTTGCCACCCTGGAATTACAAGAACCTATCATCTAGTACGTAGTCGAAATTTACCATTTTCTCTGGAAGATATTAAGAAGATGGTTACATCTTGCCCTATTTGTGCTGAATTTAAACCTAGATTTTTCAAGTCCCACAATTCACATCTAATAAAAGCTACTTCGCCCTTAGAACGTCTTAATATTAATTATAAAGGACCGGTCCCCAGTTATACCAAAATAGATATATTCTGACTATCATCGATGAGTACTCAAGGTTCCCCTTTGCATTCTCTTATAAAGATATTAGTTCTGTATCTGTAATAAAATGTCTGATTGAATTATTTTCACTTTTTGGAATACCTGCTTATATACATTCAGACCAAGGGAAACAATTTTTATCAAAGGATTTGATAGATTTTCTTCATTTAAAAGGAATTGCTACTAGTCGAACTACACCATTTAATCCTGAAGATAATGGGCAGGTTGAAAGATACAATGGATTAATATGGAAAAGTATAAGCCCAGCACTTAAGAGTAAAAGTTTAGATATGACAAAATGGGAAGATGTTTTGCCAGATGCCCTTCATTCTATACGATCTTTGTTGTGTACCGAAACAAATTTTACTCCTCATGAAAGAATGTTTCATCATCTTCGTCGATCGACTTATGGGACTTCTTTGCCTTCTTGGTTAAAACCATCACGTCCTATATTTTTCAAAAAGTTCAATCGTCAAAGTAAATATGACCCTTTCTGGAAGAAGTTCAATTAGTAGAAGTGAATCCTGAATACGCTCTAATTCGACACCAAAATGGAAGAGAATCTACGGTATCTTTAAAACACTTAGCTCCTCGTGGAGATATTAATTTATTATCCGACACCCAATCTTTCAAAGTGCCTGAGTCTGAAAGGGATCTAAAGACATCTACTACAGCTGATTTTGAATATGAGAAAAGAGTCCCTGAAGTTAATCCTGTACCTAACAAGATGATAACTGAAGATATCACTAGAAGTGACTCCTCCAGTTGATAAAACTGAAGATTTTCAGCCACGTATTAGGAGTAATGATGAATATTTACCATCGAAATCTGTCCGTAATTTTTGTAGAGAACGTCATCCACCAAAGTATTTACTACGAAATGTAAAAAAAAACCAAGGAGAATGTCAACATAATTTGTCTATTCTACCCTACTATATTAAGTATTTCCCCTTTACTATTAGTTGTTATATGTTTTATCACATGATTTAATTTTAACCATGGTTTTATCATTTTGAATTATCTGTCAAATGTTATGTAAACGTTTTTGTGAATTAAAGCCGATTAGTTTGAGGTAGTTTCTATACAACAACAACTTTTATCATATATTTTTCTAAAATATATTGTCAGTGTATGGCGTCTCGTGGTATAAAAGAAAGGTTCTTTCATGAACCACAAAAACTATTTTTTATCTCGAAGGACCAATATCATGTGCTTCACTACAATGGGGGAGTTCCCTCAATGTTGCCAACCTAGAAAAAGGTCTACCAACGGGGAAGGATTATTTTTGGTCAAAATCTACTTCATTATTTTCGCAATGATAAAATATGTATATAAAATTCTATTGAGCTTTCCAGAATATATCGTTAGCGAAATATAATGATTTTAATAAAATCTTACTTCTGATTGGTTGAAATTTCGTTGTCAAATGTCATTCCTCATAGAGTAAGTATAACAGAGGGACATGTTTCATTTTCAGATTATAGAATATTCAAACTACTCGCCTAATTCAGTTTAGTTCCACCAATCCTCTAAGGCTGTAGGTCAGTCGCTGAAAATGAAACATGTCGCTCTGTAATACTTAATCTATGACGAATGACATTTGACAACGAAATTTCAACCAATCAGAAGTAAGATTTGATTAAAATAATTATACTTCGCTAACGATATATTCTGGAAAGCTCAATAGAATTTTGTACACATATTTTATCATTGCGAAAATAATCAAGTAGATTTTGACCAAAAATAATCCTTCCCCGTTGGTAGACCTTTTTCTAGGTTGGCAACATTGAAGGAACTCCCCCATTGAAGAGCAATTCTTTGTGATCGAAAATATATTGACAATATAAAAAATAAAAATTGACAAGTATTAAAAATAACAAATTGATTGAATCAAAGTTTTCATAACAACAACAAAAATACAAAATAAAACAGGTTCGTCCTCAGGAACATTTGGTATCCAACACAGTGTTACGCAGAGGCGTACTGTGTCAATCGCATTATCTTTTTTCTAAATTATGGTCCAAGGAGTATTCAGTCTGCACATAAGGGTTGCATCGCTGGTATTGTTCCGGTCGCAATCTAGTAGAAATGTCCAAACAAAAGATGATATCACTGATATCCATTAAGGGAGCAATAATGCAGAGAGAGACGGAAGTTTCTTACCGAAATGGCCATAGGTTTATTACTTTGTACTCGCCTTTTTCATGAGATAACAGGCCAGGGGGTGGGAGGTCACAGTACCTAATTACGCACATAACAATTACAGTTCCTTGATATAAAGTAACAAAATAATAGTGTTCTATATGGATTAGGTTTTTTTTTAACATGATGAATTATTATTGAAGCATTCAATTTTTTGTAAAAGTCAATTTAAATTTAATGGTCCAACAAGACTAAACATATTAATAATTCGACACACGTGGATTAATATTAAAATATAAAACTCCGGCATACGCTGTTAAAATTCGATTTTTAAGTTAAAATAGCCTTTCTATTAATAAAAAAGCTTTTTTCGAACTCGTTATAATTAAAACTTGGCACTTATTGTCGAAAGTGTTGATATACAACAACAAAATTTTTTTTCGAACTGTGAACAAGCTTAATATTTTGGCAGCTGCAAAAATATTCATTAAGAGGTCCGCACATCACGTGACTTGCGTGGTTGACTTTAGAGAATTACTTAAGGAAAATGAAGTTTTTTTTAAGTAATGGTACTCTAGTGCAATTTTTTCTATGCAGAATAAGGTAAAACGCCAGAAAACATAATTATTCGATTTTGGCCGAATACAGCAACTAAAATTATGCAGTTTTTTTCATGCTATTTAAAATATTTATATAAGAGCGCGTTTGTGGAAATTTATCTTGAGAAAAACTTGTTAGTCGAAAAATGTTTTCTATTTGCAGGTATTTATTTTTTACAAAATATTTTCCTTTATACCGATAATAATCGAGGTTTACGACCTTCATATCGTCACAATGCTCGTGTCACCATCTATTAAATAGTTTGTAAATAATAATGACAGAGTGATAGCGACAGGCCGGCTATCATTATCGCAACGGAACGCAACGTTCCTCACCGTGACTGCACAAAGGGATCAATTTGAGCGCGCTATATTTTATGAAAAATTTCGCGGTCACCTTTTGTTTGCCGCGACTCTTTCCTGGTTGACGGTTCAACTTGTAATTTCGTTTTTTTTCACGGTGGTGTGTATAATTGTAAAACGTTTCAAGATATGGATAAACTAAAGGACTAACCCAGTATGGTTGAGGCAATAAGTTCCAATGTCATAATTTTATTCATAATGGGTCTAATTGAGGATAGTAGAATGCAGTAATTATAGACAATAAAAAACTTTCATAAACTATTTTTTTACGATCAAAGAAAACAGTAAAAATATCGTGTATAATTTTGGCAGAGTGGTTCCTTGACTTTGTATAATTTATTTTGATCACCCTGTAGTATTAATCGGTTAGAAAAGTATACATGTATATGTACATTAATGTAGAAAAATGCTTTTAAAAATATACAGAGTGATTGATAGATTTAAAAAAGATCAATTTACTTTGCACACCCTGTATAATTAATTTGTTAAAAAAAAATTTTCTCAATAAAAGTTACTTATTCCAATTATATATGTTAATGTAGAAAAATATGTTGAAAAATATACAGGGTAATTGATAGAACGTGTAATTAAACAAAAAATCGATTTATTTTGCACACCCTGTATTAATATTTTGTCACAAAATTTTATTCGTAATAAAATTTCCTAAATGCAATGTTCTATATTAAAGTAGAAAAATGTTTTAAAAAATATATAGAGTGATTGATAAAATACATAAATTATTAAAAAAAAAATCATTTTATTTTGCACATCCTGTATTATTAATTAGTCAGAAAATTTTATTCTCAATAAAAGTTACTTATTCCAATTATATATGTTAATGTAGAAAAATATGTTCAAAAATATACAGGGTTATTGATAGAACATGTAATTAAACAAAAAATTAATTTATTTTGCACACCCTGTATTAATATTTTGTCAGAAAATTTTATTTGTAATAAAATTTCCATATTTCCTAAATGTAATGTTCTACATTAAAGTAGAAAAATGTTATAAAAAATATACAGAGTGATTGATAAAATACATAAATTATTAAAAAAAATCAATTTACTTTGCACACGCTGTATTATTAACTTGACAAAAAAATTTATACTCAATAAAAGTTCCCAATTCCAATTATATATGTTAATGCATAAAAATGTTTTCAAAAATATACAGGGTAATAGAAAGAACACGTAATTAAAGAAAAAATCAATTTATTTTGCATACCCTGTATTATTATTTTGTCAGAAAATTTCCTAAATGCAATGTTCTACATTCAAGTAGAAAAATGATTTAAAAAATATACAGAGTGATTGAAAAAATACATAAGTTATTAAAAAAAATCAATTGTGCGGTCCGATACTGCTCAAATTCTACCTTGGACAAAACTAACTCGGTAAAGTGAAAACCGGAAGTCGATCGAAACTTTCGTTCAAAATTTATAGTGTTTACATCCAGACAGACAGGCAGAAATCCAGACGTCTGGACAGGATTTTTTTTGCATTTTCGGACTCAGGAAACTCGAGAAAAGTGTTAAAAAGTGGGGGTAAGAAATTTTTTTCGCCATCACGAAATTAATACTGCGACTTTTGGGCCTCAGTAATTTTGGTACAATAAACAATTATTGATATGCTTAAAGAAAGTCTTATGACATTTTAATAGAAATAAATTTGTTTAATATTTGGAAAAAGTAATAATTTAAAAAACTATAAAAATTAAAAAACCATTCAGTATAGAAGATTTAAAAAGCGAGTAATGATTTTTTTTTTGGTTCTGATAAAAAAAGGGAGTCGAAATAAATTAGAGACGGAAAATTACGAAAAGTCATAATTTTTACAGTTTTTGTCAAAAAAAGAAGGAATTATTGAATGTAGAGTAAAAAAAGGCTGAGTATAGATATTTTTATACAAGGTGGACCAAAATTGTAGAGCAATATTTCTAGGGGTAATAGAACTCCTAAAAATAAGTAATTTTTGTCTAATGATCCAATGTCCAAAAACGCTTATTAAGGGTGCAACAATCCCTAGAAAGGGCTTAACGATAATTGGTTTTTCATGAATATCTTTAGAGAGGGGTACCATACAATATTCAAATTTTAGGTAGTACCCAAGGATACTAAGATACGCTATTTACGTATTTTCTCTTGATTCTTCGAATTCACTAAGGGTCGTTTTCAAGGGGTGAGTTACCCATTTTTAGGCATATTTTTTGTTATCAACTGCTTTGGAAAATACATATTGAAATAATATTTTCGGAAGTTTTTCTTGGAAAAAGCTACTCTAGATGTATCGTCCAAATATTAATCGTTTTCGTGTAATTTGAGTTTAATAATGGGCGTGCTTGACTTGTGAACATGCTAGGAACAAATATCGACTTGCGGTAACAAACAGTAAAATTAGAATTTAACTTTTTATTGTCAATTAAATGAGTTACATGAAAAATATTTTAAGTCTTCCTTGCAAAGCCGATATACTATTAATATGTATTTTTTGTTTTGCATCTGAGAAAACCGTAATTATTTTATTACTGGTGTTACAGTCTCGAAAGATAAACACGCATATCTTTGAACTCAAATTACACGAAAAAGATTGACTTTTGGATGATACATCAAGAGTACCTTTATTCGAAATAAAACTTCCGAAAACATTATTTTAACATGCATTTTCCAAAATAATTGATAACAAAAAAAGTATGTCTAAAAAAGGGTAACTCACCCCTTGAAAACTACCCTTAGTGAATTCGAAGAATTAAGACAAAATACGTACCCTTAGGTCCAACCTAAAATTTAAATATTGTATGGTACCTCTCTCGACAGATATTCATCAAAAACTAATAATGGTTAAGCCCATTCTACATAGGTTCATTAGACAAACACTACATATTTTTAGGTGTTCTATCACCCCTAAAAGTATTGCTCGACAATTTTGGTCCACCTTGTATAACCAATATAAAAAAATTGGTATTGAAGAAATATGATTTTGGGGGAATAATGGAATAAAGAGCACAACAATAAAAAATATAAGAGTCAGAAGAAATTGAAGAGGTAGTATTCAAAATTAACGTTAACAAACTGTAGAGAAGAAGAAGAAGAAGAAGATTTTATCACGCCACTAAAATTTAATTAATATTTAGTTTTTTTTTGTAAAATTTTATGATTTTTTGTTTAAAACAGAACCCACTACCATTGATATAATTGTATAAATATATAGAGATCATTACAATATATTTCTGAATTCAATATATATTATAATGGTGTTGATTCCGTAAAATAAAATATTATCACAACAACAAACACTTATTCTTGAAATTGTCACTCATGTTTTGAACATTTTCTCACATATTCTGTCTTTTATTACCAATTCAATTGTGGTGCCGTGCAGCCACACTACATCGTTGACAATAAATCGACAGAAATATCTTGAAAATTCAAAACATACTTGTTTACGAAACTATTAACTTCTTTACGATATATGTAACCATAAACGTATTCTTGTTTTTATTTTGCGTATCAATTTTGTTTGCCCCTCCTTCAAAGAAATTGTTCGTGTGTTGTATATATACCATTAATATCGTGCACCTTAAAAAGGTCAAGGTCCGACATTTCCCTTTTAACTAAATGAAAATTTTCTAGGATAATTCGCAAAATGTTAACCTTTTACCTATATCAACATTATCAAAACGTACGCACACACACGTTAACATAATGTTGATGGGCATTTTATGGCGTGTTATTTAATTTTGTTTCATCATCGCCACACGCACAAATATTGGATGTGTTTTTAAAGTGAAAACTAATTTTCTTGTAGTAGAGGGATTTTTAACGATAACTCATCAAAAGCGTAACAAAATTTAATGAAAATTCAGTGCTCGGTGGCTACATGACACTATTGAACAAAAACATAAAAAAAATAAAAAAAATTCAGTCAATAAAGGAGGTATAGTCGAGTTCGTGAGCAGAGACCTAAATGATTCCTACAGAAATTTGTTCAAGTTGCTTAGGAAGTGAACATACTAAAAATCCTGACGTTTGGGAGGTGACTTGAAGGAGGGGTACATGTGGCGAAACCTGTAGGCTGAAATGTAAAACTTTGTCCCGTACATTGTGCTTTGAAATGCATATTTTTATATATACTATATATTATTATTTAACATTTACAATGTTTATTAATATGTTTATTAAAACGAATCGTAAGCTTTCTTTTGCCCTGACTCCGATTGAAGATTTTGTCCTGAAAATTAAACTCCTTCGAGTGATTCTATGACAATGAAAATTCTACTGCAGTTAGCTGACCACATAAACCGGGTTGTAAGGAAGCCAACATTTTAAAATTTGACTTAGTTTAACAGCTAAAAATTAAAATTATTATTAATATATCGGTAAGTAATTTATATTAAATTAAAGACTATATTTCTGCGTTGGTTTGATGGTTATGCGGTTTAAGACACGGATTTGAAAGCAAAGGGTCGTCGGTTCAAATCCTCTCTGCTTGTTAATTTTTTTTTCAACAAGTAACTTTTTAATTTTTTTTTATTATAATTTTGGATAATTTTTATTCAGAAAACCTAAAAAAATCTGTTTAAAAAATAAAAAAAAATATTTGTTGAAAAAAAATTAACAAGGTTGGGGATTCGAACCGACGACCTTTTGCTTTCAAATCCATGTCTTAAACCGCATATCTGAAGCGAATATCTCTAAAACAGTTCGTCGTAGGGAAATTTTTTGATACCAAATGACCAAACTTTTGATACTAAACTTTCATTATATCTATCTAATATTTTTTAATTCGCAGTAGTTTTGAGCTACACACTCCAGAAAAATGAAAATTTTCGAAAAAAACATTTTAATTCACATTCTTATCAAACATTCCTTCATATCCTCTAAATTTTTCATCTCATAAAGAACTTCCCTTAGAGTTATTTATCTCTAACCGGTCAAAGTTATTTCAATTTTAACATTTTTCGTAAAATTTCGTCATTTTTATTTAAGAAAATTTACGTCTTTAAATCGAAAAATAACATTTTTCCCTCCTCTAACTCAAATATCCTGCTGCTGAAACCCGGTTGAAGGGGAAAACCAAAACAAAGGCACTGTCAACCCAAACATGGATTTGAACACATTCCGTTCTTACATTTATTAGTGGCTACGACACAACATGTGAGAACCAAAGTGGGCTTCTCAAAATTGTACTTAAAGTAAGAAAAAATAACAAAACCAACAAAAGAATCAAAACATTCCAATCGTGAAAAAAGTAATTCAGCAGAATAAAATACAATATATTCAAAAAGTAAACATACACTTCAATCCATTAGTTGAGTAATTCCCTCATTCAAGGGGCACCACCTCACGTCTCAGAGCCCTAATAGAGCACATTAACTTACCTAGTTGATTCTTATTATTAATTTATTGAACAATAAAAAAGGTCAGAAATTATCAGGGGAGTTTTACAACCCCTTTTCCACTCACGACGACATTAATGAGGTTGGGACGATGTACTTACTCAAATGGTAAAAATCACCAGCAAGACAGACCTTTCTCAACCAATCCTTCATGAGGTCAGTGGCAAGTATTAATTCTAACATCATTTCCCTCCCACCAACTGAGTGCGCAGCTAAACAGCATTCCTGACGCATCTACCACCAAGTGCAGCAGTGTCACCAGAATGAGCTGCTTCCTCAAGAATGGGATGGAAACATTTCGAAGACACCCTGGTACCAATTATAACAGAAGATCTACCAGCACTGGAGATCCTGCAAAACGATATGTTTCCGCTGCACCAAAAATTGTGGTAGAGACAAATGTGGATTCCGGAAAATAATGACGTGCCTGTTTATGTACGACGTAGAGCCACTTCAGCAAGAACCGCCCACCGCTGAGGATGATATCATTGACGAAGTACCCTTACCAGGACCGTCAGGGCCAAAGAAGATGGAAACGTGAATCCAGAAAAATTTTATAGTTGAACAGTGAGAAGTTATTGAGAGTGAAAACGATCAAAATTATTCAAAATTACTTACCTTATATGTATGTTTACGAAAAATCTCAAAATTAATATAACTGTTGACCGGTTGGAGATAAAATGGCATACGTAATATATATATTGAAGGGAATTCAATTCTTTACATCTTTCTTTACGAGAATTTCTTTCTCAGATGAATAGTTAGACGATATGAAGGAATGTTTGATAAAAAATATGAGGTAAAATCTTTTGTTCAAAAATTTTCACTATTCGGGAGCTTGAGCTTGTAGACCAAAAACGGTCACGAATTAGAAAATAGTAAATAAGATTTAAGCGAAAAAACAAAAAAGTGGGTCCTTCTTTATACCCCCTCCTCCGGCTTACCTTCTAGATGTCAGGATTCTGAAGTATTACGTTTGTTTCTTATTTTCATTATTCCTCTGCTCAGTATATCTTAATTATTATTATATTATATTATATATTCACTTATGTCCCCTGTTATCATTTTTAATTATTTCGACACTTAAACTTTTATTTACTGTTGTTTTTAATTCTTTTTTATGCCGGTATATTTTTTGTTATATTTACTTAAAAGTTCATATTTTATATTTTATAACAATATAAATTATCTGATGTTTGTGGTGCTCTTTCAGCCTCGATTACAAAAAGTGAATCTATTTTTAATTTGTTTTTACAGATTGTCTTAAAATTTAATTCACTTTGATTATTTTATATTTCATATTTTGATCTAAAAATTCATGTATTTTATATTAATATTATTCTTGTTTTATATTTTTTTTTAAACAGAGATCACGAAATCTGGTAATTTATAAGATTTTTGTCTTATATTTACTTTATGTGAACTTTTAGGGTTTTTTGGAACGAGTCCTTTTTGGAGCAAGTCTTTTTTTTGGACTGAATGGTTTTTTGGAATGAGTCCTTTTTTAAACAAGTTTTTTGATTGGAACGAGTCTTTTGGAACGAGTCTTTTGGAACGAGTTTTTTTTCCTGCTGTTGGCTTGACATCTTTTACTGCCGGATCCAAGAAACTCAAAGACCAAGCCAAGTTACATTTTCCAAAGAAATAAAAAGAAAAAGTCTCTGAAGTATTGTTAAATTTTTCTTGTAAAATAAAACAAATATAACGTTTAATTTGAGTTTAATTTCCTTAAACCCACGAAAAGAAAGAAAGGACGGATTTTGCAATATAGAATAGTTTTTTTTTGTCAATTGTTTCTAAATTCATTAAAAAATCAATTAGACTGGCGCCCAAAATTTTTTTAAAATTTAATATGTTACTTTTTGATATACTTCAAATTCTAGTCTAACCCATAATAAAAAGAAATGAGCTTAAATAACATTTATTACTAAATCACTTTTATCAACAAATTAAAATAACATTTCAGAAGGAATCTCTTACATCCCTGTTCACGTACTCTACACACCAATTCGTTGACTGGGCAAAGTGTTGTATTATTGTAATTTTTTCCTACAAATAAATTGAGAAATAATTAAATTTCTCTTTCAATCGAATCAAAAGTTATTTACCAAGTATATTAACATATAATTAAGGGTACTTCCTATAACGTACAACTATGATTTTTTCCATTGTATATTAATAGAGGTCAATGATTGTAACGAGAAAGTGAATATTTTCTATACGGGAAAAATCAACACATTTCGCAGCTACGATTACCTACATGTTTTCTAATTCTTAATTAACTCCCACGTACTCATTAAAGTGTTCAACACTTTATTTTATCCCGACTCCCTTCTTCGAAGCCGTGCTTTGTAACTAATTTATTAAAACAAATTGAAACTCTATTTGAAATTCCAGACACGTATGAGGGTAGCTCACGATTGCTATCTCTTTCGACTAATTTCTGCTAGAGATGTATGGTAAGATGAAGTAGGAGGCTCCTAACGAGATGAAAATATGAAACAACGCATGGAATTTATGTGATAATGAAAAATACGTGTTAAGTGGAAAGATACATTATTAATTAGATCAGGGCCAAACCAATTTTGTAGATAATTAAAAAATTTAAAACTTTTGTATTGATCATTTTTCAAGATAACCTCAACCTCAAAATTATCGATAAGATGCTAAAAATCGTTTTTTCGTTTTTAATTTTTATCTCACGCAAAAATATTTTTTTTAATGAAATTTGGCGAGAACGTTCTTTTTTGTGTTTTCAATAATCATTTTCGCAGCTACAGCAAGTAATCTTCAGCAATTTTTCGGGAATTAATTCTTTCTCTGTGAATATAGGCATGATACCGTTAACATGGTATTTTCATCCCCAATCCGTAGCGATTAATTGATTACCAAGCCAAGTTAGAATTTTAAAATATATCCTGTAGCAGTGTGGTCAAACTGTCGAAGAAATGATTCAATAAATAGAATCACCCCAAAACTTACATTACGATTAACCGAAAAATCGGTTATGATAGTGGTTTTTTGTTTTTTTTTTGCATTTTTAACGATTTTTTCTATAGGAATAATAATTTTTTTTCACACCATTTTAAAGTCGAAATTTCAACCAAGAAAATGAGCACTGATCAAGTTAAAAAATTGAAAATTTGTAAACAAACTTTTTCGTTGAAAATTACACTTTTTTATATAAATTCTTATAAAATCAAAAAACAAATATTTAACTTTGAAAAAATTACAACTTATTTAAAACACAAGAGTAAAAGTTTCCATCAAGTTTCATAAAAAAAATAATTTTTGCGAGACATAAAAATTGAAAACGAAATAAACTGTTTTTAGCATTTTTTTTTGATAATTTTGATATTATGTTAAAAAATGATCCATACAAGTTTTAAAATTTTAATTATCTATTACTCGATAGGATGCATGTTTCACCTTCAAAACGTATATTTACCTCCCCCGGAACTTTTACTTAATTTACTTATAATTTACCCCTAAATTTTCGGCTCTGTGGGGCTTGCGAACGTGGGCTTTGCGAACGTGGGCTTTGCGAACAGAACCTTTTTCGTGGGATATGCGAACACGCATACCTGGCATTAATCTCACTGCAGACCATCGGTGGGGTTTGCGAACACCCTTAAAATTAGAACTATAAAACTATTAATAGAGGATGTTATTAAATTATTATTTAAAAATGTTAAAGTCCAAAAGTTAAATATTATTAATAATCAATGATTGAATGGCTAAAACGGCAATAAATAAAATGATTTTTGATTTAAATAAATGATTAATTAACTTTATAATAAATGTTAACGAAATATTTTTTTATAATCCTAACAGCTTTTTTTCGAGCGAATACATGTACCTACCCTATAAATATAATTTTCCTACGACCACCTATGAAAACTACAAATAGCACAACTGTTTTGATATTTGGAAAGTGTCTCATATCAACATAGACGCATACCAGTCGTGTGTTATAATACCGCGCTGCGTGTTATTTTACTTACCATTTTAAAACTGATCTAATAGTTGCTTGTTATTTTCCTACGACCACCTAATAACTAAAATGTTTTGAAATATTATTTTAAGGTTATAACTCTCCATATTAATTATGAAACAACTTCAGTGTAAACTATGGAACGTATGTATGCAACACATAAGACAGACGTTTTTGTATTGTGTGTTGCATACATCTTCTAACCCGATTCTTTAATGTATTAATAGTTTGTAATTCAAAATTAATTTTAGGTTTAAAATTGCAAATTTTTCAAGTTATTAAATTAAAAAATGCATAAAAATTATTTAAAATATTTTTTTTAATTGGCTTGATGCTAAGGTTATTTTTTTATAAAAGTGAAATATAATAAAGTAGGCTTATGTCAAAATTTTAAAGAAATTACTATTTCTATGTTTTGTGAATTCTGAACAGAATAATTAGGTACTTTTATAAAAGATATTTTTAAAGTTTAAATTATTCTACTTTATAGCAAATAAACAAATAAATTTCGATTTCCTACATAAAAAATGGAAGTTGATAGTGATAGCAAATGTGAATGTACATCACCAGAAATAATCGTGTCATATGAGAAAACCAAATAGACTATTCTTAAAATATTGTTGATCGTAGGAAAAATAGTGTACAAAACTCGTTGGAAAGTGGATTTCATGCACTCGTTACGTTCCGCACTCGCCGCTACGCGGCTCGTGCTGAACTACCACTCGTGCGCAATATGCCACTTTCCTCACTCGTTATGTAATATACTATTACCATAAAAATAATATAGGAACATATAATTATCAAATTCGAAGAAAGATTAAAATTTCCTTATTAATGAAAATAAGAAATAAATTTACATGAATGCATGGATTTATGAAGATAGGATTTTCGGATTTACTAAGTCATAAATAGGATAATCATTTATTCTTAGCAAATTGAATGTGGAGTTTCTCAAAACAAAAGAAAAAAATGTACCAAGAAATTAATGAAATACTAAATAAGCTACACCAAGATGGAAATATTTTGCGTTGTCTTCGACTGTTAAGTTTACAGTTAAAGCTATGAATACTTTAGTTTTTTGTCAAAGTGAAACTACAGAAAAAATTATCTTTTTTAATAAATATTTACAAATTATTGAGTTATTTTATTAATTATAAATATTAAATAATAATGCAGTTTGAGGATAAAAGACAAGGAGTGTAAAAATGTTAAAAATAAAAAGAGTGTGCGGTTTTCCTACAATGTAAATATCTCGGTAATTTTACATATGTGTGAAAAAATAATTGAAATATAACATTTAAATTCACAAATTTAACTTAATAAAAAAATTACCTGCAGTGTTCGCAAAACTCACGGTCTCCATAAACTGACCGAGTGTAAGCCAGGTATATGTTCGCAAATCCCACCGTTCGCAAAGCCCACGCACCCAAATTTTCCGACTATCCACATACTTTGTTTCAAAAATGATTGGCCCTGATGTATATTTGTTTTGATCATTTTGAGAAACATAGAAGTAAACAATTGATTTATTTATACATAATTTCCAATTATAAATTACACATAATCCTAGATTAACTAATAATTTATAGTGAAGATTAAAATTCAGAGGGTTAACGAGAGATTTACACTTATAGTTTTAGGGATTCAAATTTAGTCAACATTTTACCAGAACTCACATGTGCCTAGTTCGGCCAAAAGTCAAGTGTTAAATTGTGACACATTAATATATTTTACATGATTTAACTGATTAAATATAATTACTTACGCTAATCAAAAAATGTATGTTGCCAAATATCCATATTTACCTGAAACAAAAAAAAATAATAAAATTGTTGATCAATAACATTTAAAATATGTATAAATTATCATATTTTAGTTTAAAAATAAAAATATTTACTACATTTATTTATAATTAATAATATATTCATTTTTGATAATTTCAACAATTAATTTTTATTCGTACCTCATATACACACAATAGTGTGTTAGTAAAATTGAAATTAATCCCAAGTAAATTAAAAAAAAATAAATAAAATTTGGAAAAACAAATAGTGTCTTAAAAAAAACAAAAAAATTGTTCAATTAATAAAATTAAAGAAAGGCGATTTTGTGTCTTAAAAACCCCATAAAAAACCCTGTGCCATAAAACTATAAAAAAACCGATCTAAAAAACAAATAAAAAGAAAACCCGTTATAAACAAATTGTTCCTTTAACAAAATTTAAAAAAGACTTTGTGTCTAAAAAAAAATATGCCTTAACAAGAACATTAAAAAAATCCCTGACATAAAAAACCGATCTTAAAAAAATATAAAAAATAAAACCGCATTATAAAAAAATTGTCCCAAAATTTTCAAAAAAAGATGATTTTGTACTTTAAAAAAATTATATTACAAAAAAAACCCATTACAAAAATTAGTAGGTACCTAAAAAAAGTTAAAAAAAAATTAGGTGCTCTAAAATATGTATAAATTATCATATTTAAGTTTAAAAATAAAAATATATTTACTGCATTTATTTCTAATTAATAATATACTTATTTTTCATAATTTTAACAATAAATTTTTATTCGTACCTCATTTGCAGTGAATTAAAATTGTATTAGGTTATAATTAAATTAAAATAGAAATTGATCGGGTTTTGTTCACTAATATTTATGAATAAACCATATTATTCAAAAGGAATTAATAATAAATAAATAGTGTGTTAGTAAAATTGAAATTAATCCCAAGTTGATTATGCAGGAAAATAATGCGTTGGTAACAGTTTGCAAATAAAATTTTAAATGTACCATAAAGTTGGTTAGGGTCGTAAATTGCTCTATTTTTATCGCTGTTGCATCGACGGATTATACTTTTAATTGACGGAATGAAATTTTATTACATTTTTATGGAACCGAAATGGACGGTGTTTATTTTAAAAACCAAAATGGATTATTTATCCTTATATTTATGCGATATTTATTTTATTATTACTGCATAAATATCATCAACTTTTTTTTTTTAAGTTAAAATCTTTAATTTAAGTACATTTAAAATTCTTTGAATATCTTATGTTTGGTTTATATACAATAAAAATACTGTATTAACTTTATATAAATATGGTTTAGTTATAGACAAATTATTACCGACCGAATAACTGTAGCAACTGTGGTAATTGTAATATAGGTCAAATGACACCATTAACTTAATTTATGTTGAAGCTAAATTTTAAAATAGTGGGCACTTAATTTAAACTGCATTCCATCTTTATAAGTTACATAGTCATATTTATTAGTTTATAATCATAATAGAAAAAGATTATAAATAGATACACAATGAACAAAATATTTTGAAACGCGTTCACAACATTATTGCCAAAACTTGTCACTTCACCTGTTTGCCAAAACTGCAAGTAAACGATGACTCACTGAATTTTTTAATAATAATATTAATGTATTTAATATGCAAACAAACCACCAACTCTTTCTCTCCGACTCACGTTGTCGGAATAATAAAACAAAAAAGATTGTCTAATGGACCGACTAAAAATAGATACTCGTATTTTAATAATGGAACACGGATACGAATTCTCTAAGATGAATTTAGAACATTGTCGAAAATATTTATAAACATAACTATTGCGAATGGACGATCTAGAATGTGAAACTAAGTTTGTGGGTAATAGAAATATCGGATTTAATGGGAATTGTGATAAATAATCAGAACCGGCACATTAAAAATGTCTATAAAAAAATTGTGCATTAAAAGTTTTTTAAACCCCATTAAAATAAAGTGTTCCTCCTTAATAAATTAAAAAACCAAAATTTGGAAAACCAAATAGTGTCTTAAAAAACCAAAAAAAATGTTCTTTTGACAAAATTAAAAAAAGGTGTTTTTGTGCCTAAAAAATTATGCTTCAAAAAAACTTATTAAAGAAAAATTAGGTGCCCTAAAACTATTAAAAAAAACCGATCTAAAAAAAATATAAAAAAAGCACATTATAAATAAATTGTTCCTTTAATAAAATTAACAAAAAGACGATTTTGTGTCTTAAAACCCCCATAAAAAAAAACTAAAAAACCAATCTCAAAAAAAAAAATTAAAAAGAAAACCCCGTTATAAAAAAATTGTTCCTTTAATAAAATTTAAAAAAAGACGTCTTTGTGCCTAAAAAAATTATGCTTTTAAAAAAACATTCCTTGACATAAAAAACTAATAAAAAAATAAAAAAATACAACCTCATTATAAAAAAATTGTCCTTTTAACAAAATTTAGAAAAACAGATGATTTTGTGCTCTAAAAATATTTAAAAAAACCAATCTTAAAAAAAATTAAAAAAGAAAATTACATTATAAAAAAATTGTTCTTAGCAAAATTAACAAAAAACACGACTGTGTGTCTTAAAAACCCCATAAAAAAACTCGGTGCCATAAAACTATTAAAAAAAAACCGACCTCAAAAAAATTAAAAAAAAGAAAACTCCGCTATAAAAAAATTGTTCCTTTAACAAATTTTAAAAAAGACGACTTTGTGTCTAAAAAAATATGCCTTAAAAAGAACATTAAAAAAAATTCCGTGACAAAAAAACCGATCTTAAAAAAATAAAAGAGAAAACTACATTATAAAAAAATTGCCCCTTTAACAAAATTTACAAAAAAAATATGATTCTGTGCTTTAAAAAAATTATATTACAAAAAAACCCATTAAAAAAATTATTAGGTATCTATAAACTTAAAAAAATAGTTCCTTTATACAAAATTAATAAAAAAGACGATTTTGTGTCTTAAAAACCCCATAAAAAAACTCGATGCCATAAAACTAATAAAAAAAACCGATTTAAAAAAAATAAAAATGAAAACCCCGTTATAAAAAAAGTTCCTTTAACAAAATTTAAAAAAAAAGAAGATTTTGTGCCAAAAAAAATGCCTTAAAAAAAAAAACGGTAAAAAAAATTCCCAGACAAAAAAATGAAAAATAAAACCTCATTATAAAAACATTGCCCCTTTAACAAAATTTACAAAAAAAGATGATTTTGTGCTTTAAAAAAATTATTACAAAAAAAAAAAACATTAAAAAATTTGTAGGTATCTAAAAAAAGTTGAGAAAAAAATTAGGTGCTCTAAAAATATTTAAAAAAACCGATCTTAAAAAAAATAAAAAAGAAAACTACATTATAAAAAAATTGTTTTTATACAAAATTAACAAAAGACGATTTTGTGTCTTTAAAATACCATTAAAAAAAACTGTGCCATAAAACTATTAAAAAAAAAACAGATCTAAAAAAATAAAAAAGAAAACCTCATCATAAAAAAATTCCTCCTTCAACAAAAAAAAAATAAGTTTGTGCTTTAAAAAAATTATGTTATAAAACCCATTAAAAAAATTAGTAGCTAAAAAGTCTAAAAAAAAATTAGGTGCTTTAAAAATATTTGGAAAATACAATGTCTAAAAATATAAAAGAATAAAATTGAAACAAATATAATAAACTTTAAAGAAAGCAGAAGTACGTAAAGAAAAAAAAAGAGGAAACAAACCAAACAGAAAATGTTGCAGGCAGGTCAGACTATGACAAAAGACAATACGAAGGATAAAGAATAATACGGAAGATATGCAGGGCAAAGAAGAGGACAGAATAAAATGAATCGAAGATTCATTTGTGAATACAGAAATGAAAAACTGCAGAGAACCATTTGTATAAAAAACAAACAAGGAAATGCAGATGAAAACGGAATGGTACAAAGATAGGAATAATATATTTTAAAGAAATATTAAATACAGAAAATAAAAAAGAGCTAATGAAAGAAATTACAACGAAGAAATACTGCCACCAATAAGAAGAACTGGAGTCAGAACTGGTCAAATAGCAATAAAAATCTACCAGCTAATAAATAACATATGGGAAAAACAGACAGTGCCAGAAGCGTGGGAAATATCAAGAATGGAAAGAATATATAAAAAAAGGAAAAAAAGACGAATGTCCGAATTATAGAGGGATCGCATTACTGGACACATTGTACAAAATAATGGTAAGTGTATAGAAAAAAGGTAAAGGAATATGAAGAAGAATTGTTTGGAGATTACCAATACGGCTTTAGAGCAGGAAGATCAGTAATGGCCATATTTTCACTCTAAAGCAAATGCAAAGAATAGAATACGAACATGATAAAGGCTTATGACACTGTCAAAAGAAAGCACCTGTATATAATATTATGAATGACCTCAACATACCGAAAAAAACTGATAAATCTCATCAAAATGACGTTCCAAGATACAAAAACAAGTGAACCAGAAAACATCAGACAGTTTTGAGACAAACACTGGACTTAAAACAAGGAGAACCACACTGTTTAATATATTGGAATGGATAGTTCGAAAAAGTGGAATAACAGAACAGGAATACTGTAAATATGAACAACACAACTGTTCTCATACGCAGATGATGTACAACATCACAAAGGAAAGAACAAAAAGAAGAAAATGTGGTACACTGAAGCTACAGAAGATCTAACAGAGTGAGGAATTTAGTATTGGAAGGCGAAGGGAAGAGATAGAAAATAGTGGAAGAAGACCATCTCCAATCGATGGGCCTAAAAAGCCTACATGTAGTATCACATATATATTTCACATACTAAAAGCAGCTTGTAAAAGACGTTTGTACTACTTTAAATGAAAAGTTGTGTCAGGTATATTTTTTGACTTATGTCCAATGGCGTATAATTACTGTATATCAAGGCTTAGCAACGCGAAATGTTCCTCTAGTAGGAGAAGCACTGGGTTCTAGAGGGTGGGGGATTCTTTGACAGTTTACCTAAGAGTTAGCCACTGTTTATCTCGTACTTTTGACGATCTGTTGGAATGACTAATGAACTTTATAACAAAAATGCAATGTTAACTCTAACTTGCATAACTTGAGCTTAGACGTCTTTAAAGTGTCTGTGCTGGGACCATTATGTTTTGTTTAATGTCAATAATTTACTTCTATATAAATGCTTAATTCATAACTTTAGTCGCTGATGACATATTCCTAGTGGTTTTAGCACAGATCTTTGAGGAACTTAAATTTTAACGAATAATGAAAGACTGGGTCATACCATAATAATTTAATGAAGACCATGTATATTATTAAGGGGCGGCGACATGTTTCGACCAATCATTGGCCATCCACAGACCTATAATACAAATTGACACTTGTTAGAATACAATAAAAAAACAACTTACAAATGGTTGTGTCACAACAAATTATGAAACTGGATGAAAATTTTTTTTAAATTGGTATGAAGCTGATTTTTTTTTGTCTAAATGAACAGCTTTAACCTGCTGAAAATTATTTATTCCTAAATTTACTCTTCTAATGTTTGTTCTCTTCCATTTTCCTTTCTCATTTCTTCTTTTTCTTCTAGTCCCTTCTCAGTTTCTGGTTCGATGTCCCCTTCCGTGTGGTTATTCGGTTCAATGTGTCAAAAATTCAATTTGACATATGTCGACATTAAACTGTGAGCCATTTGCCGCATGGTTGAATCTACGCAGTTAGAAATTTTATAAATTTAATTTAAAATTAACTTCGATAGTGCATCGTAGGATGCACTTCGATTTTTACCATTATTGTACCTCCATAATGGAAACTTGGCACGCATCGTGATTTTCTCCAATTTTGGTGATTTGTAATTAAATGTAATTTAATTTAACATAACTAAGTATTTGTTTAAAAAAATTTTTATGGGTTCCTAATATGTGACGGATTTTATATATATTCAGCTTCATATAAATTAAAAAAAAATTTTTCATCCAATGATTGGCCGAAACATGTCGCCGCCCCTTATTAATATCTATGTTTTTCATTAAATTAATGTGGTATGACCCAGTCTTTCATTATTCGTTGAATAATTTTTACCACATTTGAGCATGGATAATCTCCTGTTTTTAACTTAAATCTTGCTTACAAAAACATATAAATAAAATTAGGTATGGACATTTTAAAACCTGGAAAAAATAGTTTATTTTTCGTGTCTATTTTAATAAAAATAAATGTTATCTAGCCGGACCTGCAAATAAACTTGGAAACGTGTAAACATTGACTAAATCTTGTGTAGCAGAAATCGACCTCCGACCTCGATTGGAGAGAGTAAAACGCTGAAAGGAGGTCGTCTGGTGATTATATCGAATTCAATAAAAATTAATGTATTTTTGGAATATTCTGTCCCTTTAAACAATAAAATTTTTATTATGTACTAACAATATTGTTGTCAATGTAGATTCTCTTTTATTGTCTATAAAATAATAGAAACAGATTATTTTATTGAATAATTATATTCTTAAATTATAACGTCATAAAGATGTGAAAAATATTCACGTCCCCAAAGTTGATAAAGTGAACTGAGCAGAAAATAATTATTATTTTTTCATAATTAGGTGTTAATTAAATGCACAAATTAAAAATTTATTTCACAAAACATGTTCTGTTAGCACAACAATGGTATAAATATTTATGCAAAAAGGTTGATACAAAAGTTGTATTGAATTTAACGTTCTACTACTTTGCAATAGTACATTTTGCACCAAAGTGCATTGTTTGTCCTAAAAATCTGGAAAAAATCAGGAAAATCTATATGTGGCGAAACTATTGAGAATTATGGAAAAGTTTTCAAAAGTTGTAGGGAATTTTATGCTGTATAATTTTTTACTGTTTTACGATTAAGGCCATTTTGATTATTTTTTTAAAATTTATAATTTTTTACTTTTTTACGATTAAGGACTGTACAATGATTATTCAAGGCCATTTTGATTATTTTTTTAAAATTTTTAATAAGAGTTCTTCAAGAAATTTCCAACGATATTTACAAATTTTTTATGTAGTTTTCGAAAAATAATTAAGGATTTTTTAAAAAATATTTTTCAAATTTTTTTTATGAATTTAAGGACTATTTAGGTCTTTTTTTTTTAAAGAATTTTCCCATGGTTGTTCTAAGATTCCCAAGGATTTTTAAAAGGAACTTTCAAGCTTCTGTTAGAGTTTTTAACAAATTTTTAAGAAAATTTCACTGGTTGTTTTAAGATTTTTTCAACCATTTTTCATTCATTCGGTTTTCAAGTAAATTTTGTGGATTTTTCAATATTTTATTCAGGACTTTTTAGGGATTTTTTAAGGATTTTACGAGAATTTTGTAAATAATTTTCCCATGGTTGTTGCAAAATTTCCCAAGGCTTTTTTAAAGAAACTTTCAAAGCTTTTTTTAAAGGATTTTTCATTCATTAATTTTTCAAGGAAGTGTCGTGGATTTTTTAATCGGTTTGCAATAAAACTTCAAGTTTTAAAGTTTTAAGGATTTTTCAATAAATCTGGAAAAAGTCAGGAAAAACTATACATGTACATTTTTTCGCATCCTCTACTGATGAAACTATTGAGAATTATGGAAAAAATTAGATACAATAATTGGATTGAATATTATGCTCTACAATTTTTTACTAGAACATATTGCACCAAAGTGATTTCTGTCCTCAAAATATGGAAAAACTCAGGAAAACCTACATGCATATTTTTTCCCGTCCTCTAGTGAGGAAACTATTGAGAATTATAAAAAAAGTTTGATACAAAAGTTGGAGGAAATTTTACGCTCTATAACATTTTACTAAAACATATTGCACTAAAGTGCATTTTTTGTCCTCAAAATCTGGAAAAAGTCAGGAAAACCTACATGCATATTTTTTCGCGTCCTCTAGTGACGATACTATTGAGAATTATAAAAAAAAAGTTTGATACAAAAGCTGGAGGGAATTTTATGCTTTACAACTTTTTACTAGATCATATTGCACAAAAGTGCATTTTTTGTCCACAAAATCTGGAAAAAGTCAGGAAAACCTACGTACATATTTTTTCGCGTCCTCTAGTGACGAAACTATTGAGAATTATAAAAAAAGTTTGATACAAAAGTTGGAGGGAATTTTACGCTCTACAACTTTTTACTAGAACATATTGCACTAAAGTGCATTTTTTGTCCTCAAAATCTGGAAAAGTCAGGAAAACCTACATGCATATTTTTTCGCGTCCTCTAGTGACTGAACTATTGAGAATTATAAAAAAAGTTTGATACAAAAGTTGGAGGGAATTTTACGCTCTACAACTTTTTACTAGAACATATTGCACTAAAGTGCATTTTTTGTCCTCAAAATATGGAAAAAGTCAGGAAAACCTACATGCATATTTTTTCGCGCCCTTTAGGGACGAAACTATTAGGAATTGTGAAAAAAGTTTAATACAAATGTTGAGGAAATTTAACGTTCTACAACTTTGCACTAGAACATTTTGTACCAAAATACATTGTTTGTCCTCAAAATCTGGAAAGTTAAGAAAGCATACATGCACATTTTTATCGCGCCCTCTAGCGAGTATTCGGGATAAAGTTTAATACAAAAGTTGTCGAGAATTTGATGATCTGCAACTTTGCATGAAAATGCATCGTTAGTCTCTAAAATCTGAATAATTAAATGCTAATTTAATTTCTTAATTAAAAAATTAATAAAACAAAAACACATGTTCTGTTAGCCTTAAAAAAGGTAGCAGAACAATAGTTTAAAAATCGAAATAAATATGCAATAAGTATGATACGATTCGGATATTTAAACGTTAATTAAAGGTTTAAAGGTTCGTTAAAAAAAATATTTATTTGTGATATTATAAAACGGGCATAGCGAGTTGAGCAACTCCCAAAAAAAAATCACTTTATGTATATTAGAAATGAGTAAGATAATTACTTAAAAAAGTTAATGAACTTTCTCTAGCATTGTTTTAACGTTGATGAAAATCGCTAGACTCCATTTATTTTTGAAAATCCTATATCCAGGCTAAGTACAATATAAATGCAAATGAAGGTCTATTTTCTCTATCAAGATTGGTCTTTGTGACAATCGAGAAAGTACATCGTCACCGAATGGATCTTTTGAATTATGTATGTTCGTATTTTATTTTTTTTTAAGGTGAAATCAAAGGAATAATTTTACTATAAGCAGATAAAATGATTTATATCTGACATTGTAATAACATTTTTAAAAAAAGGAAATTTTTCTTTATATTTTTCGCTAGTAACTCGTCTCGAGCAAATTAATAAAAATTTCCGTCGGTGCGTTCGCTCAGATAAACTTTAAGCAATTTATTCTTGGTAGTAGGAAGTTTTAAGACCATTTTTCCTCATTCAGTAATAAAAAAACTGCAACCGACTAAAGTTGAAAAATATTTTTTTTCTTACAATATGTTGACGGTATTAGATTATTAGGATCGTGAAATTTAAATATAATTTTAATAATCTTTCACTAAACCAACCCTGAACATTCAATTCAGTCAGTCCTCCAGACCCTTAAAGGAATTCATTACCATGCAAATGTAGCTAACTTTCACTCCTCGAAATCTCATTTCAATAAAAGTTTTCTGTCTCGCTCCCACACAATTTACCTTTTAACGTCTACACATCTAGGAAAACTTAAGAAAATAATCATTTCTTTTTAATGACAAAAGTTTCTAAAACGGTTCGAGGTTAACGAAGTTCTAAATAATATTTTGGCTTGACGTGGTTTGTCATTTATCCTTCGGGTGAAAATTTAATTACCACGTTGGCTGTTTATTACTTTGAACCCTTTAACGATGGATTACATGGCATTATGTAACACGCATAATTATTCATGCACTCATTACGTAACATTGTGTTGAAAATTGATTAATTTACACAAAAATATATACAGGAGTTAAATGTCTGGCTTCTAATTAATTATTTAATTTAAAAATCAGTTAAATAAAAAATATATTTTACGATTTAAACCCAGAAATAGGTTATAGAGCTTGGACCAAAAAATTGAATTTTTTATCAAAAGTTAATTATAACATTTTTAATTATAAGTGCAAAATAATGTATTATTATATGAAATATCGAGACCAAAACACTTCTATTACAGAAAAATTAGACCGAAAAACCCGGAAATCAAAAAAAAATAAAGGTCTGATTGCTGGAAGTTGTTCATTACCCTTTTTTTCTAAATGTGGTAATAAGTCTCCGCCGAAATAGCGTTGGATTTGGGGGAGGGGTAGGAAGTGTAAAAAATGTGCATTTGTATGTTTTTTTACAAATATATCGTAAACCTTCCATTTTAGAGATTAGAGTGGTCAGTATATTGTTAAAATTCTCTAAAAAAAGTTCTTACACATTTTTTGGCTGCGACAGATAGTTTTGGAGATATGGAGAGGGTAAAACGAAATTAGTTCTCTAGATTTGGTTGAAAATCCGCTTACATTAACACATTATCGGCGATTAAACAAACAATTAACAAAAGTGAATAATTTTTAAAAAAATACAGTTCAGTAGCATTATCGACTGTTTTTTGGGACATTACTGGTAGAATGGCATAGTGTACACTGACAGCGTTGCCAACGTAATAATTATAAAAAGCTCCACTGTACTGTTAAAAATGCTTCCATTTCACTCACACACAACAAAATTCATCACAAAATCCTCGCACATACACATGCATCTCTGTTTCAGTGTTACTAAAATGCAGTGAGTGAGAAAAAATACATACCGACGTTACCGCGAATTTCAGCAAATCGGCAAAGGAGATCTTAAATGAAAATGAGTGTCGTTGCCAATTTTTCAAAAAAAAATAGGAATTATTAAACATTAAATCGGAAATAGTTGAATTTGATAGAAGAAGTAAAACACATTCTATTTTGCACTTTTTATTTTCAAAACAACAGAAATATTAAAAAAATGACAGTCCGGAACATAAATATTTATGTCTAACAACACAATTAAACAAATACAAATAAAAATTAATTCCTCCACAATAACACAAAAGGTTTGTGCCAGAAGCGAGTTCCTAATGTTATAAACATATTGAGTCTGCGCAGTATAAAATAACTGTTTTGGACTGCGCAGACTCCTGTTTCATTGTTTTATACTGCGCAGACTCAATATGTTCATAACAAGTTAGGAACACTGTGGTTAGGAACTCGCTTCGGGAACAAGCCTAAAACTGCTTTTATTGTTTGTTTATGTTTAACTGAGTCAGTCGAGTGCCACGCTGCCAAATAAATTTCATTCAGTAGAAGTTAATATTTAATATTCTGTGGGAATGTGAAAATACCTAAGTTATTAAGTAAAACGTAATTCACCACAAAATACATCAAACCCCCAGAAAATCCTTGCACTTGTCTTTTACTCGAATTTCGCATCAGCTAGTACCTTAATCCTCACAATGTGAGCAATTTTACTCGCATTGGCAACGCTAGTCACTAACCGAATAGCAGGACTAATAGTGGGGCCCTTTCAGCTATAAATTGTCCAACAACTAAAACAACACCTGCAGCGTCCCCACTTCTCTAATTTTCTCTTTGTTCTTTCGTTAGCCACTTCTCTAATTTTTAACCAAGCGTTCAGTTTAGTAGTTGAACAAAGTTTACTTCTCCTCAATGGCAATGTGATGATATAGGTGAAATTGTATGTTGTTGATGGGGAGCATCCCCTTCGCCGTGTGATTTGGCAACGTCCAGCAACTTTGAAGATGATATGCAAACAGTACAGTGATTGTGTATTGACTCATTATGGCAAAACTTGTGTCGTCTTTGATGGCTACAGTGAGGAGCTCAATACAAAAAGATGAGAAACATCTACGTAGAGTGAAAGTAGAAGACTCCATCCAAGTAACATTCGGACAAAGTGAATTCATAAATTCCTAGCAAATAGAAACAAGGAACAACTGATATATCCAAGGGCGTAGATAACTTTTTCCTGCATTGCCGTCTCAAATTTGAGTGTAATGTTATAATATTCATAATCCATTCCCATTACATTTCCCATTCATTCATGTCCGATGATGATTTTTAGTAGTTGTTTACTTATATTTTGAATTTCGTCCGTTCCTAAATTTCATATATTTTATTTCTTCCTTCGTACTATTTTTTGGTATCTTGGGGGGAGAGGGGCAATTACCCCCTTTACCATACTCATATCTACGCCCTTGAATATATCACTTAAAATCGCACTTAAAAGCAAAAAAATGTAGCATGCTTCAGGTTCCTGGGGATGCAGATACTCTTAATTGTTTCGACAACTATAAGAGCAGCTCAAGATGGGGTCATCGTAGTAGGTGATGATACTGACTTATTAGTCTTATTAGTTGCCCCCAAAATCTAGCTTAACTATGCTTGTGCCTGGTGAGAACAACCAACCACAAAGAGTTTAAAACATTAAAATGTTGCAGTACGAGTTAGGAGAAATGAAAGCAGTTCTGTTTGTCTAAATATATATGAAAGGCAAACTACTCTTTTCAAGAAAGTACAAGTCGATGGGGAATTGAGGAAATTACTTATTTTTAACGAGTCAAATGCTGTGACTGATGATGTAGCTTATGTTGCCTTACGTTATCAAAACAATCGGTCTTGGGGAAGTTAAACTTAGCTAGAGATTCAACCTCCCACAATAGCAGCTGAAGGAAGAAGAAGTAAACTTATTAAATTTAAGGACTGGTTCGTATGTTTTGTAACTTTATGGTTTTCTTCACTTCATTATTTTTAGGTAAAAGAGCAAAGTTCGAAGGACCAGTTGCAGTACCAACAAATGTTGTAATAAATATTTACAGTTACGATTGAATAAAACTACACTATTCACAAAAAGAGATCAATTGTTATGTTGATACGTGTTAAATAAAAAATGTTTCGCTGTGGTTCGGGACGCGGCGGACACGCCCGATTAAGATTTATCGGATAAAATATTTGAATAAATGATTTTTAAACTGGCGGACGCTAATAGCGACTTCTATGTAGAAATTTTAATATAAATTTCTACAGCATCAGCAAAAATAGACTCAGCTGCAAGAAAGACTCTCTGTGATGGAGTTGGAAAATAATCATCCAAGAGCAACATCTCCTCCTGCTGCTCCGGAACACCTACTATATATAATTTATTGCTCATGCCCAGAAGAGTGTCTCAACAACTGTGAGTGTAGAAGAAGTTGCCTTGTACCAACTGAGCTGGACATGGATGCAGCAACACTGACTTGATCATTGCTTATGACGAGGCCAATAATTTTCAAGAGGAAGTAAACTATGAAAGGTCATTAAATGTGGATTTAAAGAGTGATAAGAGTGACATTAAGTAGCTATAAATTTAAATAGTTTGAAAACAAATATAAAAGGCAAATTCATATCTACTACATACTTTTTAATACTGTACTTGATAATTTTGTTAAACTCAGAGATTTTGCTGCTTCACTACAAATCGCCACCCCCCCCCCCCCCCAAGGTAAGACATGGATAGGAATTATCGGTTGTTATAATTTTCTATATGTTTTTAGTTCATAAGTATTATTTAAAATATATTGGTTCATTATTAACTAGTGGTCATGGGGAAAAATTGTATAGGACCTGTCTTTGTAGAAAATTTAACGTTTTGGGCACACTAAGCCCTAAAATGAAAAGTTTACGAAATATTTGGAAAAAAACTTACAAAACACACATTTTTTAGTCTCTCCCCCTTCCCCGACGTGGAGACTTTTTACCAGGAAAACGGTAATGAACAACTTCCAACAATCAGGTCTTGGTTTTATTTGAATTTCCGGATTTCGGTCTAATTTTACTGTACTATTTCTGCTTTGTTTGAAAATTCATTTATTCATTTTAAAACAAAAATATAATTTGAATATTCCATAGTTCGAAAAATAAATAAACGCAAATATTGATTGATTGATATTTTTATTTTTTTAGTTAATGACTGAAGTTCAATAATTCATATAACATATACCGGGTGGTATATTTTTTGTAAATACACGGTGTTGTAATTTCATTGCAACAAGTAAAATCTTTTCATCTAAATTATTATAAATATCTCTAAGGCTGCAGGGATTTTAACACTCTGTATTGACACAAATTATAAATAAAAAAACACATAGCATGTTAGTAGTAATGTGAAAAAATTATTATTGTTGTTGTCAATAATTAATTTTACATTTGTCACTTTTTGAATTTTCATACAAATTTTGTAACTTTTACAATTAAAGTTCCACATATACTTTTTTGGTTATTAACATTCATTGCACTACTTTATTTGAAATGGAGTGAGGCGGGTCAAACCCCAAAACAAGAGCTGTCGATTTCACCTAACCAGATCTTCTTACTCCACACGGTGCTTCATGAAAGTGATACATATCAGTTATTTTTTTTAATGGAACACCTTGTATTTTATTGTATTTATGAAATCTACAAAGAAAAATAATCTAACTTTATTTAAGGTTTGTTATAGCTAGAGTCTATCGTTTTGGAGATATTCAAATATTTTTAGAAATATGGGATGTTCAAAAAATACATATATGTCCTAAATTTAATATTATTTTAAATTGAATGCTTATTCTGGTCTGTAAGTACCCGAACTGATAGATCAGAATATTTGAAATTTACCTTCAAAAAATCAATTTCAAATATTGTTAACTTTAGGACATATTTATATTTTTTGAACATACCATATTTCTAAAAACATTTGAATTTCTCCAAAACGATACAATAGCTATAATAAACTTGTAATAAGTTGGACCATTTTCCTTTGTACATTTCAAAAATGCAATAAAATACAGGATGTTCCATTAAAAAAAAACATAACTTTTATATGTATCACTTTCATGGAGTACCCTGGATAATTAAAATTATTTTTAAATTGTTGCCACTTATGATATACATCTCGTTGTGAAAACGGATTTTACAAAAAATATTTAGTTATGGCTCTACAGACCGAGGCGTTACTGGTGGATTACCCTGTATATTTGTCTAAAAATCCAAATTATTTAAAACTGAATGAATAAATATAGAAAATGTATAAGAGACATTTTAATTCGTATGGATTTTCTAAAATCTAAATTGTAAATAAATTCTATGGATTTACTCTAAGGAATTTGTAATGGGTGGAAAAGCGATGACTTATAACAAAAATTAAATATTCAAATGAATTAAATATTTCGCTTTTTAAGAAAATATACAAATCTGGCATAAATATACTAATTATAAATATTACTACTATTATTTTTCATTCTGTTTTCGCTTAGTTCTATTTCTGATTGTAGGTTAATTATATTTCTTGTTGAAAAATCAATAAAACTTCTGCATAGTGTTTTTAGCATAATTCTCCAAATATCGTCGTATCAAAGCACGCCACTCTCTCGTTTCAGTTAAAATAAAAAAAGCGAACAAATGGAGATTGTTTGGTGTTGCAACTCGACCACACAATCGATTGAAGCTTTCGTAACACAGACAAGTCGAACAATAGAAACTAAAAGTTATAAAGAGTGATCGGTTAAATTAGATTGATGAAATAGAAATTTTCATAAATCCATTAATCTATGTAAATTATCAGAACCCCCTTAATATAATCATCATTTAATTTTACAATATTTATCTCCTAAAAACTTTGTATAGATAAAAAGTTAGTAATTCTTTAATAACGATAATGGCATTTTAATTAATGAATAAAAATCAGCCTAGTGTAATTCTGTCTACATCGGCCTGTCAGGTAAAAGACTTTGAACTAGAATTGAAGAACACAATAGAACCATTGATAAATAAAAAGACACAGACATTACCAACACCTTCTCATTTGCTAACCACATCATTTCCATTAAACATTCCTTTTTCATCTCTAACTTCAAACTGCGCCATGACTGTCAAAAAGACAGTAGACTGAACCTACAATGTCAATATCAATTGTCTGAACGAACAATTACGCTCTAAAGGAAACCATTTTCTTATAAGACACTTTCATTTCAAGTCATTTCTGACTTCCACTTCAATCCAATTCAAAAAGGCTATTAAGCATGTCCTAACAAGTAAAGCCTACTACAGCGTTAGTAAATATTTCCAGGACAATTTTTTTATCATAACAATGTTATTTTTATTATAGTTATTGTAATTGTAAACTGTTTCTAATTTTTGCAATTTTTTAAAAAATGTTGACTATTTTTATTATATCTGTAATTTTAATTGTTTTTATTTTGTTTCGTACTTGTTTTAAAAAATAGGCATTTATTGTAATTTTTTTTAATTGTTCTCCCATGACTGACCTGTCCAATACATTCTTGAATGTCTAAATGGATTAATAAAGGTTATTATTATTATTATTCAGGTTTTGCTATCGCTTTGCTCCCTCAATTTACAGTTCCTACTCTCCCCTGGGGCTCTCCCTTTTATTTATATGTTTTCCTAACCTATCTTTTTTTCCCATATTGTCACTTGTCATTTGTCAACCCCTCCTCTTCTTCTTCTTCTTCTTCTTTCTCACCTAATCTCCATCAAGCGTTTTTACATTACATGTAATTAAATTTTATTCCATAATATTTAACATTAATAACTTTATTTAAAAACTTTTTTTATATTGCAATTCTGTTTATATGAACCATCATTAGCATTATTTTTGCTGCTAATTTTTGTTCCCCTCATACTTTAGCGTCAATTAAATTACATTTTAAGTACTTTTTTTTCTCACTTTTGTTCCTCCAAAATTTCTCCTCTTTTCTCTTTTAAAAAGACACTTTTTTACTACTTTTGTCTGTCTCCAAAATTAACCCTCTTTTCTGTAAAAAAAGTCACTTTTTAGTACTTTTTTTTATTCTTTTCTCTTAAAAAAGGCAATTTTTTAAGTTAAATTTTTTACCCCTCTTTGTTCTTTGAAATTACTTAATTTTTTAGTAGTTTTCCCTTCTTATTTCCTGAAAAAAGCTCTTTTTCCTCTCCAAAATTACCCCTCCTTTCTCTGAAAAAACTGCTTTTTGTACTTTTCTTTATTCAAAATTTTTTTCCTGAAAACTTCACTTTATTCTATCCAAAATTATCCCTCCTTCCTCTGAAAAAAGTGCTTTTTTGTACATTTCCCTCTCCAACATGTTTTTTCCTAAAAACGGCAATTCTTTCTCTCCAAATATTCCCCTCATTCCTTTGAAAAAAGTGCTTTCTTGGACTTTTCTCTCTCTAAAATTTTTTCTGCCTTCTTTTTTCCTGAAAAAGTCACTTTTTTCTCTCCAAAATTTCCCCTCCTTCTTCTGAAAAAAGTGCTTTTTTGTACTTTTCTCTCTCCAAAATTATAGATTTTTAAAGTCACATTTTAGTGCTTTTATCTTAAAAAGGCACTTTTTCGTATGAAACATTTCCTCTCCAAAATCACCCCTCTGTTCTCTTTCAAATTTCTCGTTTTTTAAGTACTTTTTCTCGTCTTTTCTCTCAAAAAAGACACCTTTGTAGTACTTTTTTATCCTCACCAAAATTACCCCTCTTTTCTCTTTCAAATTTCTCCATTTTTTTAGTACTTTTTCTCCTATATTCTCTCAAACAAGACAAATTTGTTGTACTTTTTTACTCTCTCCAAAATTACCCGTATTTTCACTTTTAAATTTCTCCATTTTTTAGTACTTTTTTATTGTCTCCAAAATTATCCCTGTTTTCTCTTTCAAATTTCTCCATTTTTTAGTACTTTTTCTCCTCTATTCTCTCAAAAAAGACACTTTTGTTGTACTTTTTTATTCTCTCCAAAATTATCCCTGTTTTCTCTTTCAAATTTCTCCATTTTTTAGTACTTTTTCTCCTCTATTCTCTCAAAGAAGACAATTTTTTTGTACTCTTTCTTCTCTTTTCTCTCAAAAAAAGACACTTTTGTTCTATTTTTTTATTCTCTCCAAAATTACCCCTCATTTCTCTTTTAAATTACTCCATTTTTTAGTACATTTCTCATCTTTTCTCTAAAAAAAGACACTGTTTTATTCTCTCCAAATTTACCCCTATTTTCTCTTTCAAATTTCTCCATTTTTTAGTACTTTTTGCCTTCTTTTCTCTTAAAAAAGACACTTTTGTTGTACTTTTTTATTTCTCCAAAATTATCCCTTTTTTTCTTCGAAATGGAGAAATGGACACACAAGCAAAATATGAAGGTCAAAAATGACGGGTCCACTGTGAACACCTGCGTTTACATTTTCGAGTGAATTGTCAGTGCTGGAACTTGGGTTAGGATTTATAAAATTAGTTTATTCTGCGTTCTTGCGACCAAATTTTTTTTAATTTTTTATAAACTTCAATTAAAACTTGTAATAATTTTCTTAAAACCAATTATTATTAAAATTGATCTTTATTTTTGTATTCCATTTCTTTTCGTAAAGTATGGTTAAAAAATTCCGTACCCAAACTTTCAATACGTCACAAATAATATATTGACAAATTATACAGAGGGTACTAACAGCTCTTTCAATATAAAAAAATTATTCCGAAAAATGTTAATATTTGATCATTTTATATGTATAAAAAAAAAATAAAAATACCAACATTGTAATTAAAACAATGAACTCACTATAAACGCATAATAATTGTTTTTATAATTCGAGTCAACGAAATAACAATGCTCGAAACGTTATTATGTATGAGCCAGAGAAACCACAACCACACACGCAGAGAGACGCGACCGGCGGTTTTAATTGCATCTGATTATCATATGATCTACAAATCAAGGCGATCCACTTCTTGCTATTGGTACACTGTGTGACTTGGCTATTTAAATATTAAATTTCTATACTAGTCGAGAAAAGTAGGTTCAAAGAAACGACTAGTCTATTATTTTTATAATTCATCAATGTAAAGAAAATCCTCAACTATTTTATCAGCTGGAACGTTACCGGAACCGGAAATTTGGTTTCTTTTTTTCCATCTTTATTTTCTGTTCTACATTTCTGCTGACAATCTTATTACGCTTTAATTCCGAAATGCTGATGCGGCTGAATTATTTAAAAAGGAAAATTGCTCAATCGAGCACGAAAGTTTGACCAGTTTAAAAGATTCTCAAGAGATTTCTTTTTTATTTCAAAGTGTTTTTATTTACAAGCAGTAAATTGATTTTTGTTTAGTCGTTTTTTATAATTTATAAAACGTATAAAATGATTTAATATTGTGCTGTTTACCTTGATTCACTCCTACAAGCATTTTCAATGTTAACAAAAGTTTTAATTTTTCTAAATTACGTCATAAAGGTGTATATTTAAAATTTATTATTTATGAATAATATTTCTGTGATTAATAATTTATTGATTGAATATATAAGAAACTATTAATTAAAACCAATAAAATTAATTAATATTAAAATAATATCGATTTAGCCAGCCAATAAAAAAATCTCTATAGACTTTTAACACAGTCAATCCCAAATTTTAATTATTCATAAAGGAATTAGAGGATTTGGTTGGTTTTGAAACTTTTTATTAAATATACACTTTATTTTTATTCATTTGTGAAATTTTTATATGGTGTTCCACAAGGTCCTATAGCAGTTTTAATAATTGTACTAATATACTATTAAAAAAACTCAATTATGGGCGGTACACACTAGTTCGCTCCGGCGGTCAGATTTTAATCCCCGACCCGAAAACATGACAGGTAAGTTCGCTCCGGAACTAAATTTGGACGGATCTATACTGGGCGCGAAAATAATCCCTTTACCTGAAGTTTTAATATTATTTTTAATCCTTACATGTCAACTGGGCGCGGGACCTTTCTTAAGCGGCTTATAGGATAATGAATAAAAATATGAAAATTTTGATGTAAAACGAAAAATAAAAATGACCAGATTGATGTTTTTTGATTTTTGAAATTTGAATTCTTATTATATTAAAAAATTCTTTTTTTGAAATTGGCATAATATGTTCGAATAAATATACAGTGAGTCCAATTAAGTCGGCATCATATGGAAAACTTTTTTATTCTTAGTTTTATGAAAAAAGTTATTGTTTATAAAAAGTTGTGCATGGTCTAAAACCAAAAATACAACCATCAGATATCAATTTTTTTAAGCCGTATACGAGGTGTGTCAAAAAATAGGAGATTTACTCACGAATAAAGTACCTTTAAATTTGACAATATCGAAAAATTTTACTAAAAAAAGTTGATCAGAATTAAAAATTACGTTTAAATATGCAAGTACATCCATTTAAATTAAAACTTCAGATTATTTTATTTTTTACTAATATTTCTATTTTGAATGAACATTTATCACTTGTGATTACGAAACACATTATAACCTTTTAGTTTTTTAATGTTTTCTAATAAATTTGCATATTTAAACGTAATTTTTAATTCTGATCAACTTTTTTAGTAAAATTTTTCGATATTGTCAAATTTAAGAGGTACTTTACTCTTGAGTAAAACTCATATTTTTTGACAGACCTCGTATACCACTGAAAAAATTTGATATTTGATGACTGTATTTTGGGTTTTAGACCATGCACAACTTTTTATAACGAATAACTTTTTTTCATAAAACTAAGAATAAAAAAGTTTCCCATATGATGCCGACTTAATTGGACACACTGTATATAGGTAATTTTAATATTCAATAATTTTTATCAAAATTTCCAGAATTTTGATCCAAAATTTAAAAATTTTCAAGAATTTTGATCCAAAATTTCAAACAAATCAATATTATTATTCAAAACAAAAAATTCAGATTTTTGATCCAAAATTTAAAAAATTTCAAGAATTTAGGTCCAAAATTTAAAAAAATCAAGAATTTTGGTCCAAAAGGACCCCCACTAATCTTATGAGAAATGGCTTATTGTGAGATTATTTTGAAATTCACATATGTTATAGAGGTCGATATCCTGAGTAAAAAATAACATTGCCTCAACTTTATATCAACAACCGTTTAGATAATACAGGGTGTTGAATGTGAACTTTTTGATATTGGACTCAAATCGGTGTACGCCTCTCCTATAGTGTCCAATTAAAGAAGACCATGTTTTTTTGCAATTATAAATATCCAAATGTATTCTCTTTAATATCTGGTACTTATTTTTTCAAAACTATCATTTTCTTGTATACAGAGTGCTGAAATATATTTTGCCTAACTTAAGAAAAATCCATTTCTATTCAAAATGAAATTCCAAAGAACGTGTCGTCAATTTTTTTTAAACTTTTTTATGAATTGTATAAATGACCGTCTTTTTTCAGATTGTGTAGAAAAAAATATCTTTTCTTGATACAGGGTGGTCAACTTAGAGAAAAGTATTTTGTCACATATATGTTTTGGTTCTTCTTCCAAAATGACTAAAGTTTTCAATTTTACTCATATACAAAATAACAAATACATTGCCAATATACAGAGTGTTTTTTATTTGGCATTAAAAATAATAACATTTGTTTAATTGTTCAGCTCATATTTTCAACACTGCTAAAGTTAGGGTGCACCCCTGTATTTATGTATTTACGAAATATTTTTAACTGAGAATTGGAATTAATTGTGAAATGCCTGCTAATTTACCTCGTGGCCAAACGCAATTAACAACCGAGGAGGCCAACAAATCACGATCGGTTACAAAGACCAGGTGGATTATTTAATCCCGCAACGGCCATCTGAAAATAATTTTTAAATTTTTTGACAAAAATATTGAAAGTGCTCACATTTACCATCTTAAAAGTTTCTTGTTGATCGCTGGAGCTATTATAAACAAATACCATGAACCCATCGAAATGGTTGGAGCGAATGAACAAGGAGCCAGACGATTGCTTCAAAAAGCTCAAGAGGTTAACGTTGTTCAAGCTCGGGTTGAAGTTGAGCACCTTAATCGTAGAGATGGTAGATGGGAGAGGATAAGTAGTCAAAAGGTATTGAATTTTTCACGTCTTACCATAGAAAACTTAAGACATTACGGTCGGAATTTATCAGTTCAGTTTATCACCTGGATATATCCAGGACAAATTACAACGACAAGAGGATGAAGAACTTCAACTAGACTTATTTTTAAACGAACCGGGTTTTATGAGAGTGTGATTATATTCGCGGTTTAGGAATGCTGCTAAATACCTGTGCTATATATCATACAACAATGAAATATAATTAAATAATGAAATTCCTATATTTGGATACTATTGCACTTCCCAATGAGGTGCAAGAACATTGGGATCGTGTGGTCACGTAGCCAGTATCTTATGGTTCTTTGGTTATGCTCGACACTAGCAAGATATCTATTTTCCTGAAAATAAATTGTTGAACTTTATTTCGGACGCAAATGATCGGCCACCTCAGATCAACATCGAAGTAGTATAAATAAGTTGTTTTGGATGTTTAATCTAGATACTTGTATATTTACGAATAATATTTTATTTTGATTTTTCTTAGTTTACGTGTACTTCTGATAGCTGTTTTGCCCGAAGACCTGTCTTATGATGGCTGAGATTGAACAGTGTTTCGAGTTGTTTTTTGTTAATAATAATAAACACTTTTCATTTTTTTTTACTATTTATGATTTAGGTAGATCTTCGAAATATTGTAATAGTAATAAAACTATTCCGTAAATACATAAATAAAGGGGTGCACCCTAATTTTAGAAGTGATGAAAAATGAGCTGAACAATTAAACAAATGTTATTATTTTTAATGCCAAATAAAAAACACTCTGTATATTGGCAATGTATTTGTTATTTTGTATAGGAGTAAAATTGAAAACTTTAGTCATTTTGGAAGAAGAACTAAAACATATATGTGACAAAATACTTTTCTCTAAGTTGAACACCCTGTATCAAGAAAAGATATTTTTTCCACACAATCTGAAAAAAGACGGTCTTTTATACAATTCATAAAAAAAATTGACGACAAGTTGTTTGGAATTTCATTTTGAATAGAAATGGATTTTTCTTAAGTTAGGCAAAATATATTTTAGCACTCTGTATACAAGAAAATGATAGTTTTGAAAAAATAAGTAGCAAATATTAAAGAGAATACATTTGGATATTTATAATTGCAAAAAAGCATGGTCTTCTTTAATTGGACACTATAGGAGAGGCGTACACCAATTTGAGTCCAATATCAAAAAGTTCACATTCAACACCCTGTATTATCTAAACGGTTATTGATAGAAAGTTGAGGCAATGTTATTTTTTACTCAGGATATCGACCTCTATAACATATGTGATTTTCAAAATAATCTCACAATAAGCCATTTCTCATAAGATTAGTGCGAGGTCCTTTAAAAAAATCAAGAATTTTGATCCAAATATAAAAAATTTCACGAATTTATATCCAAAAATTTCCAGAATTTCAAGAAATTTGATCCATTTTTGAACCCAGAAATGGTTAGGGATTGTTTTGCTACTGATTTTTGAGGATACTTGAATTCCCGGCAATTAAAATTTTGACCATAACTTATTCCTGGAATTCCCGGCAAGCAATTGAAGATTGACATAATCCACTACTCGAGTTGCCGTAAGTAAACAATTTAATTAGGTAGGTAGGTACCTGCCCGACGATCAGCAGTTAAAAGGATATTAATAATATTTGAAGGTCTACTTTCAATTGAATCCCTGAATAAAATAAAATATGTTTACATGGTCATTTAGTATTAATTGTGTATTTGTGTTGTTAACATGGATGTTCGTGTGATAACAAGTGAAAAGGGCAAAAGTAATATAAAAGACAAAGTTTCTCACAAAAAAGAAGTTGTACAAAGTCAAAATTTCATCACTGACAAAATTGCACAATATCATTGCAAAAATATTAGCCGCTATGATTTTATAAAATGTGTGTCATATAAATTTAATATAATATAGTTAATAATAGTTTTGAATAAATATAATGAAACTTGAAATTATGTAGTTTTAATTTGAATGACCGTAACGGGAACTCGAGTTTGGGAATAAAGGTAAATTTTAACCCTTACGGGAACTCGTGTGATTAAGGGAACCAATTTGAAGAGTAGGTAAAAGGGGTTATGCTGACGGGAACTCAAGCCGCCCGTGATTTGGCTGCAATAATGACAAACACAGAACCTGTAGTAAAAATTTCGGATTATCTGGTAGATAATTATATTGCTGAAGATGTATCATTTCCTCCTTCTATGTGGACTGAATACAGTTCCTCAATTCAACGAACTACCAACGATTGTGAATGTTTCCATTCCAAATTTAATTCTTTGTTTTATTCTCCACATCCTAATATACAGAGTGTTTCAGAATAAAGTACCGTAAATTAGGGACTATATAGATCTTGACGAATTATTAAGAAAATTCAAATAACATTTTTCTGTAAACCCCCCGTTTCCATTCTACAGGGTGATAAAGTGAAAGTGAAAAATACATATTTTTTTAAATATCTTTGCTTAGAGTAGAAACATTAACTTGAAACTAGGTACATATTAGATGTTCAATAATACGAATTAGTATCACTTTATTTCGACAAATTAGGATAATCCATTGGCGTAGAAACAGGAGGGTGATCAAATCATTTTGAGCTTAACTTTTTGTACATCCTGTATTTCCTAAAAGTTAAAGCTCATAGTTATTCCTCATACAGTTTTCCACAGAAAAGGTACTCCTAGTTCATCTCTGTAGAGCATTCCATTTTTGAGATATTTCAAATTTAATGCTACTAATACAACGCGATTTATTTAATAAATTAACTCCAAAAATAAAAAGTTTTATTTTACAAAATAGAAACTGATAACTGACTCAAATGAAATGTAGCCAAATATTCAGTCCAATGTGTACAGTACTTTAAAAGCTAAATATTTAGTAAAATAAAACTTTTTTATTTTTGGAGTTAATTTATTAAATAAATCGCGTTCGTTTCTCCTTTTATTTGAACATTAACAATACTTTTTTTATAATTGGTATACGTTTGTATGTACAATTTTTTTTTATAATTCACTACTTTTGATTAATTTTTGTGACATTTCTTCCTTTAAAAAATTTCTGACATCTCTGTTTATTATTTTTTCTACAAGCGTGCGGAAAAGTATACTTTTCCGCACGCATTTGAGTGCAGAAAGTTGTACTTTTCCGCACTAGTGCGGAAAAGTTACTTTTCGCACTGATTTTATAAATGCTAAAATGATTAAAAAATTAATTCTTGCTTGGTTACTATGATTACTTTCAGCCTAATGTTTTATTTATTAAGAAGAACTAAGAAAATTTTTGTTTAATGACAAAAAAATATTTTTGCTAAATTTTTTTTTTTAATTCTAGGCGCTTGTAGAAAAAATATTGTTTAACACTTGCGTAAAGTATCTTTGCGTCTTTCGGGCAATTGCAATTGCGTGCGGAAAAGTATAACTTTCCGCACTTGTTAGGAAAATAACTATTTTTTTATATGTTTGTTCCCCAAAATAATTTTTTTTTACTTGATTAAAATTTTTTTCCAATCTTGCCATTTACTTATTACTTAAATTTTCTTTTAATATCATTGCCAAAGTTTTATTTTCATAATAATAATAATAATAATAATAATAACGATATGTAAGATTCTTCATATTCCACAATTGTTGATTTATATTTATATATCAATTACTATCAATAAATTCTTTAAAATATCAAACTTTTTTAACAATAAAACTACATTTATAAAATTAAAAAAACTCATAAAAATTATTTCATTATAATATATACAAATTATATTTCAAACTTTCCGTGTTTAAAAAAAAATAAAAAACTTTGTAAATATTTTTTTTTTACTTAAAAAATAAAAACCCCTTTAAATGATGTAAAAACCATTTGATAAAATTTAAATCCCGATTGAAAACAATTTTGTATAATTTCAGACATATTTTAAATTATAATTATTATTAATTATTTTCCTATAAAACTAAAACACAAAGCATTTAATATAATGTAATAGAAGGAAATTAGTTAATTCTCAAGCTCTCTAACTAAATACAAGTCCTTTTGCCCCTGATCTAATATTGTTTTTTAAATTTAATTGTGAATTATTTTTTAAAATATGGCGGAAACGCTTATCAACCCACCAAATATTCAAATAAAACTAAGCCTTTTTTCAAAACTGTTTCTTGAGAGTTGATCTTGTATTTTTATGATAAGGCACAATTTTATTCAAGATAAACCATATTACTCAAATTACAAAAAATCATACACGTGTAAACAGAAATTAAAAAAAAGAAAATTTGTCTATACTAGTGGTCGCTCATTGGTCGACATTCGACCGTAATTCATTATAATTGAAAAATTATGTCGATACCTATTATTTCATATTTGTCTCTATTTTTTTCTGTTTTTCTCTATTTTTCTAATTTTTTTCTTATTTTTTCCTACTTATTTCTGTTTTTTAACATTTTCTTATTATTTACAATGTTTTTTCTATTTTTTCCTACTTTTCCTGCATTTTACAATTTTTTACCTGTTTTTTCTGTTTTATCGATTTTTTCCTGTTTTTTCTATTTATTCCTATTTTTCCCATTTTTCCTATTCCCAATTTTGTTTTATTTTCCCTATTTTTTCATGTTTTCTCTATTTTTTTGTCCATTTTTTTCCTGTTTTTATATTTTTCCAATTTTTTCCCATTATAACCATTTTTTCCCATTTTTTCAAATTTTTTTCCTATTCTTAATTTTTTCTTTTTTCCTATTTTTTCCAACTTTTCCTAATATTTCTTTTCCTGCATTTTTTTGTCCATTGTTTTCCTGTTTTTGTATTTTTCCAATTTTTTCCTATTATGTCCATTTTATCCTACTTTTCCAATTTTTTTTCCTATTCTTCTTTATTTTTTATTTTTTCCTACTTTTCCAAATATTTCTTTTTCTGCTTTTTTTTTGTCCATTTTTTTCCTGTTTTTGTATTTTTCCAATTTTTTCCAATTATGTCCATTTTGTTCCTATTTTTCCAAATTTTTTTCCTATTCTTCTTTATTTTTTCTTTTTTTCTTACTTTTCCTAATATTTCTTTTCCTGCATTTTTTTGTCTATTATTTTCCTGTTTTTGTATTTTACCAATTTTTTCCTATTATGTCAATTTTTTCCTATTTTTCCAAATTTTTTTCCTATTCTTCTTTATTTTTTCTGTTTTTAATATTTTTTCCTACTTTTCCTAATATTTCTTTTCCTGCATTTTACCTGTTTTTTCCTATTTAATCTATTTTTCCTTTTTTTTTTGGATTTTTTTCAATTTTTTCCCATTTTTCCTATTCCCTATTTTGTTTGTAGTTTTCCCTATTGTTTCCCATTTTTCTATTTTTTACCTAAAATCTAAAAATCCTCCAAGCTTAGAAAAGTTCTCATCTCAAAAATAAAATTACAATAAAGAAAAGTAAAAACTTGTTTCTAAAAAAAATTTGACAGGGTTACGATTCAAACCCACACCCCTACGGGGTAGTGATGCTTTAAATTCGGCTTCGATACCGATAATTTAAAATAGTCTAATGTTTGATATAATCAATAATTATTTAATTTAATAAATTTTGAATCCTATTAATACAGTTTTGTTCCTTCCTTTGTCTTAAGAACAGCTCGAGGAATTTTCTTGAAATTTGGCCACTTGTGCTCTTAAGAAAAATGAAATACCGTGCATGCCTGGGAAAGTTCTGTATCCTGAGATATGAGTTTGGAATGCGAATGCGTTGTTCATTTATTTGTAACACATTATATTTTAATTTTAGCTTTCTGTACTCTTTCCGTATAAACTTTAACTATGCAAAATCTTACACTCATCTATACGTAGTAATTAATATCTTACGAATAACTTTAAATGAGAAAAGTAAAAGTGATTTGAATATTGTCGTAAATGTCCAATTACAATATTCAAAGGTATTTTAATGGACGCGGTATTAGATTTCGAGCGCATGCATATTACCCAATTAGAGTTATTCGAGATATTATCAGTCCATCGAATATTGCACTCGCACACAACCAGACGTCACAAATCATTTTTAGTAGACAATAAATCTACCTTTTTCATTTTATGATACCCCCGACGGGTTTAGGTACAATAGATTATAAAACAATGATTGTTCTATTTTTAGTTTTTTTATACAGGGTGATAATTATTTACAGTAGTTGTATTCAACAAGTAAAAAATAAAATTATTTATGGTGAAAATTAATAAAATCAAAAGACAAAGGAGGAGAGTCTCTAAGGTCGGTTTTAAATTTTATTTTTAGTCAAAAATAAAAAAAATATTTATTTTTAGTATCTACAGACAATAAAAACGATTCTATCCCAAACAAGAGGTCTAAATACCTCCCCCATCTTCACCTATAAACTACACAGGTATAAGTTACCCCCCACTATAAAATATATTTATGTTTCTATGCATGATTAATATCTGTACACTTTAAAATATCTTCCCCCACTTCTACCGCTTACCAATAAATTATAAACCAGAAATGTATAAGGCATTCATCTAATAATATATTTTTGACCACTAGAAATTAATAGAACGGTTAACAAGTTTGTAGTTTAAGGGAGGAGGGTAGTTTAAAGGAGGGTGGTACACATTTACAGATATTTTTGCATGAAACATAGTTGTTAACCTTATTGATGATTCTGATGTTTTCTATATTTCTTTTACAAAAATAGTATATTATATACCAAGGGACTAAAGTGCACCTTTTAATCCAGAGGGTGCAGATTGTTTCCCGAGCGTCGGGATTAAAGACATTTTAGTCCTGTGGTATATACGCTATTTCTTACACCGCGGTGTCCAAGCCCCCTTAAAATTCAAATAATTATTTATCTGTTAATTTTGTTAATGTTTAAACGTGACAATCAATTCTATTATTTGTAAGTTTGATATTACGTATTTTTTAGAAAATACCCGCTCTTAAAAAAAATAAAAAAACGGGGTTCCCGGATGGGGCTCGGATTCCGGACCAAATTCGATCGGTATTCAAATCAATTGGGATTAAAAAAATTTGTCCCAAGGGAGTAAAATTGGCATTTTAGTCCCGCAAATACGGGACCAAACTAATAGTTTTACTCCCCGCGGTGTAAAAAATATATTATTAGATTGGTAGCACTATCCCTGTGTAGTTTATAGATAAAGGGGGGTAAAAGAGGGGGAGAATATTTCATAATAGGGAAGTGGTTACAGATATTAGTCATACATGGGAAAATGGTTGTTAACATTACTGTTGATTTCTTAGGAACATAAATATATTATTAGGTGTGTGTCTTATAACTGTAGTTTATAGCTGAAGAACGGGAGGGTATATAGACCTCTCGTTTGGGATATAATCATTTTAATGGTGCGTTTTGCGAACCGTGGGATTTGCGAACATAGACCTGGCATACCCTATGTCAGTTTATTGGGACTGTGATGATATGGTATTACCTTAATTGCAATTAGTTTCCTATGATTGCTATTGTCACTGTGAATGAGTTCGAAATTATGGAGATTTTTAAAATCAATACGGAATCTGATACTGTAATGTTCCATTTACCGTCCGCAAATGAGTACAGGATAAGTAGATTTACTGTACAGGATGAAATAAAATAAATTATTGTTTTGAAACTAAAAAAAAAAGATTCGGAGTACAGGGAGTCTGCTATTGTGATTCGAGTATTTTACTGTTACCACCAACAACAAGAAAACTTGATAATTAGTATATCAAATTTATGATACATACTAATTCAGCAATTGCCTCGTTCAAATATAAGCATCACTTCCACCTTGTTTGCGCCACACATTTGTTGGGATTTCAATGGTTAGAGCCACGAAAGTTTTCAAAATTGTATTAAACTTTGTCCAACAACTAAACCGAGAAGTGGGGAACCAAGCAACAAAGGGAAAATTAGAAAAGTGGGACGCTGAAGATGTCGTTTTAGTTGTTAAACAATCTTTACTTTTTGTTATGCGCCAGATTATAAAAAAAAAACTTGTACAAAAACTTAACGAAAATGTATAGAAATAATATTTAATTTGTATAAGCATCGGTCGTTAAATGCATATTAGGGAGTTAGGGGCTTTAAAAGAGTAAATTTTTAAAATGTTTTTTGTTAATTATAAGTTTAAAAAACAAGATAAAACTTCGAAAAAAAAACTAGGAGACATGAAATTTAACCTTAAATCAAACGGTGATATCGAAAAATTATTTTTATAATCGGAAAGAGCAGTTATTGCAAGGGTAGAGGGTTAATTTATACATAACTTTTTTGGGGTTGTTTTTTTTTAAAACGCGGGTAGAGGTTTTAAAATCTACATGCTCTTATCTTTCAGAAAGGTATTCTTGTTGCAAGTCGCTTAGAGTAACCGTTTTCGAAAAAATTGAAGGTAAACAATTTGCTGAACCTTTATTTCCGATTATAAAAATAATTTTTCGATATCGCCGTTGGATTTAGGGTTAAATTTTATGTCCCCTAGTTTTTTAAACTTATACCTAATTTAAAAAAAATATTTTTAAAATTTACTATTTTTAAAGCCCCTAACTCCCTATAAATAAGGTGTCGTGTCATTTCGTACCGTCTAAAAATGTTACCTGTTTTAGTTTCAATTGGTACCGTGGCTTATAAAATAAATATGAACAGTTGCATTTGATACCGCATAACCCTTCCTTATATCTGCTAAAGATTTTTTGGGATTTTCCAAATATAATCCATATTTTGGATAATCCCATATGATAAAAATACAAACTATAAGTTGGCAAAACGGAGATTTTTTTTTACCAATTTCAATTTTTTTCTCAAAAAATACAACATTATAATTACTACTGTTGAAAAGACAAATAAAAAAAATTTTAAGAATTTTGAAATTGTCAAATTTGATATTCGAATATTCCATTTTTTTTTGGTCGATGGTTCAAACTTGTATGTGTAACGCCTACTAGATCAGATTACACAAAAAAACTAATGGAATTTTCAGAATCTACAGTATTTTTTCCTATTAGTTTCCAAGTTTCAAAACTGAGTCCTAATTGGTTATTTTCTTATACGCAACTTTGAAAATGACTTTCGTTAGATTTTAGTGGTATTTTGCACTTTGAACATTTTCGAAAAACTGTTGCACTTAGAAATTTATGCTTAATGAAAAACCATCAAAAAATTATAATCATTCCATTTAAGAAAAAAAGTTGATGTCACTTCCGGTTCAACTGGAAGCGATATTTTTATTCCTGTTAGTCTAAAACTAGCCCATTATTGTCTATTTGATGTGTGAAGAAAATCTAATTTTTAAATTCAAAAACAACCAAAATATTGGGGGCGTATATTGACTCGTGGCCACCCGGTATATTTATGTAAATACATTTATTAATTACTCTTAAGAGCATGATTTACTTGACGAACAGATATACCTGAGGGGCAACGGTGTGGTGGGAAGAAAGCATATTTTATGATAGGGGGCGTGTCTTATCCCTTTTGACCACGTTTCTCGGTCTCTACCAGGGTAGCTATAAAAGTTGGTGGAATTGTATCGACTGGATTTATCACAATAGTTACATTTTTACGATAGTTTTGGCTTTAATATAAATAAGTAAATTAAATAAATAAAATATTTATTTATAAAAATAAATTTATACAATAAATTAATTATGAATGATAATTTTTACAAGATTTTGAGCCATAATTAATTACTTGTTTGGCTATAACTTCTACAAATATTATTTTAAAATTAGGAAATAATTCAAACACATAGTAGTTTTTACTCTTTCGGATCCTCTATTAGGGTACACATCGTTTGGTCCGGTAAACCCCTAATAAAATAAAGGTAGTAATGATTGTTTACCTAATGAATAATTGGGTCGTCCGGAGGGCTCGATATTACATTTATCTTTGGGTCAAAATGTGTTTTTCAGAAAATAGGATTATTTTATTTAAAATTGTATTACGTACGTACTTTCTGTTTTGAAAATTATCAATGCGAGACATATATACAAATTCAGAATATTTGTAAACAAAAAATCTCGAATTCTAAAACCCAAAACGGGCAAATTATTTAATAAAAAATTAGGCAATTAGATAATAATGAAATACATTTATTGCACTATGTAAAATTGAGTTCCGAATATAATAGTTTTATGTAGTTACTTATAATAATGTTATCTAATTTTGTATTTGTGTCTCATTTAAAATATTTTTAAAGTTATTAAAAATATTTAGTGAATTAGTATTTTCTTTAATATTGATGAAATTTTAAAAAATTCCGTTTAATAATTGTTAATTCTTTTTCTTTGGTTATCTCCAGTTCATCAAGCAGGTAATAAGTCTTATAATATTTTCACTATTATTGTCCATAATTACAAAAAACAAAAATTAATCAGTTAATTTTTATGAAAATTTTTTGGCAGTTCTAACAACTAATCAAATTTTGTCATTTTGTGTCATATGAAACAATTTCACCGAATCATGTCAACATTACACTGAGAATTTCATAAATTTATTTTCAACCAATTAGAAGGCTCCTTTTTGTTTACGTTGCTTATAGCAACGGGAGACTATCGCGATAATTTTGTTAGTTCCTATTAACTTAATGGAATTAATAAGTGATAATTTTTCTGTGAAAAATGAAGCGCCTTATATTTATTTGCAAAAGTCACTCAGAATAAACATTTTGTTGCTAACTTATAATTTTTATTGATACGAACCAATTTGCTTTACATATCGAACACCGGGGCTAAAAGAAGACACAAAAAACGTATTATCAATTTCTCCTCATTTGTACAATTAATGTCCGTCACATTTTAGTAACAAAAAAGTGTTACATAACGTGAAAGTAAAATTTTCTTGTGAAAATTCATATTTCTGCATAGTAACAATTAATGGGATCATAAAATCTTCAGTTATACATATAATGGTATTATAGGTATTTCCGTTTTTGTTTATAAACAATTAAAATGTGAAAGGAATTTAAAAATGAAACATAAGCTTCAAATAGAAATTGGGGTCTGTTTAAAATGCACGAAGCGAATTAGGGGGTAGTTTGAATTTATTTTAAAATGCATTTTTATGAAAAATTACTTGTTATCAAAGTTGTAGAACATAAAATTTCCTACAAATTTTGTTTTTACTTTTTCGAATTTCGCCGCTAGTTTTTATTTTAATTTTTAAATAGTTAAAGAACTCAAAGATAAGGGTAATTATTGATAAAAAATTTGATTTTTTTAATTTTTTTTAAACTAACTTTATTAATGTACCTAAAAACTAAAATAATTGATTAAATAATTACTCTACTAGGAGTGTTCGGAAAGTTGGGTGGGATCACCCCCTCTTTATTATTTTTAATCTGATTTTTATTGTCTGCGGTTGATGTGAACGCATCTTCTAGTCCGTGCAGGTATGAAAAAAAAGTTACCGCATCTCCCACTGACCGCATCTCGGAATGGCCTCATCTCACACGACCACTAATTTTTTTTGTAATTAAATCCGTTGATTTAATAAATATTTTTACACTTACTTTTTTTATCCAGCAAATCCTATTTCGTTTTGATAATCGCTTTGACGATGTGAATAAACGAGTTTTTAGTCTTTTACGGGGCATTTTTAAATATCCTAATTGATATTAATAATAGTCCCTTCACTTCACGAGAACAATAATTAATAGTTGAAGAATCGAAATAATCAGAACACTAAAATCACCACACTTATCTCTAAGAAAGATCAAACTAATAACAAAATGTGTCAAAAATAGTCTAACTTAAACTTTTATCCCCAAAGTAAGTACCGACAAAATATCACACCCCCACCACCACTGATTTTTGCTGACAAAGTTCTTTGCATTCAAAACATACCGATTGTTGGTAATTAAACCGTCAAATGATGCCGATATGCCAATGTTGGGTAGCTAGAATATATCTTATTATTTTTTACTACTTATTAACCGTGCGATGTGTAAAAGTACCAATACATTTGTAAATTAAATCTCAATTTTAACTTACTAAATAAATTAATTAAATACTTATTATATGTTGTTAAACTCCTGTAAAATTTTAAAAATGATGAGTAAAATTAGTTTTATTGTAATTTTCATGTTGAAAATTGTAGTTCATAAAAACAAAAATTGTCATCCAAATAATAAAATTATTTTGATTAATTAAAAGAAAAATATTGTCCGAAAAATTATAAACTCTATAATTAAGTTTAAATTTATTTCATACTGTTTACCCTCGTAAAACTCTGCTAACAAGAGAATTTATTTTATTTCAATTTACAAGCTGTGTTCCCTAAATTCTAACGGTGGCGCCACTTCCTTGGAGCAAAATCTTCAGTTGCAAGGGTTTCGCTTTACTCGTCCTATACGTTTGTTTTTTATTTTTAATGAATGAAAAAAATATAGGTGTATTGGAGAAGATCTAATCTGTGCTCCTCTGCAGCTACTTTTTGAATATTTTACTTCGTTTTTTGTAAAAAAAATTTAGAAAAATGTCTAAAATGAACAATTTTTGGATTTTTTTTGAAAAAAAATGAAGCCAAATTTTCAAAATGTAACTGCAGAGGAGCACAGATTAGATCTTCTCCAATACAAATATATTTTTTTCTTTTACTAAAAATAAAAAACAAACGCGTAGGACGAGTAAAGCGAAACCCTTGCACATAATATTTTGTCGCAAGGTAAATCCTCCTCTTAACATTGTTTTTTTATTGTCATAAACATATTTCTTACAAAATGATGTATTCTTTATAAAATCAATAAATAAATTTTCGATAAAAAATATATGTACCTAGAGGTATTTGAAATAATAATAATACGCGGTACGAAATGAAACTAGCCACAAGTACACATTTGGGACACGGTGTACGAAGTGGGAAATTTAAAGGTAGCCGTACGACATGACACGGTACGAAATGGGCATAAGCCCGGAAATAAGGGTTCAGCAAACTGTTTACTTTCCTTAACACCTATGCTTATAGGAACATTGTTTATTAATTTTAGGAGTACTATCACCCCTTGATTTTTTTTACACTATTTGAGGGACACCCTGTATAATAATAATGTTTATTCACATAAAATTCAAATTACATTAGATATAATACAAAATAAATAGATTTAATGTGTATGCCCTTTCAAAAAAAAAATATTTTTTTTACATAATCGGTTGTTAGATAGCCACAGGCAGGTAAAAGTTTACAAATTCGGGAAAAGTCTCAATTGAGCTATAATTTTTATTATTTGTTTTATCTGTTTGTTTTAAACCAAAGTGTAAGTTAATAATTAATAATAAAATGCATCTTAAGCGTTCATGTTTACTTTCATAATCCTGAAAACTAAAAATTGTTATAAACATCAATTACTTCAATTCTTCAATTACATCCAAATTTGTCAATTTAAGGCCAATTTAAAAGTCTTATTACATAGAGCTTTCAAAAAATTTCTATTTGAACAAAAAATTTAGTCCTATACTGATTTATTTTAATGTAATAGGAAGAAATATTATGATATTATGATGGACCCCATATCATATTTTTATAAAATAAGTTATTTTTTAAAAAATCGGTCAAACTTTCATCGCCATTAAACCGAATGCGAAAACAACAACAAGGACAACTACCGGTTTGAAAATATCAAAAATCAACCCGCTATATTTACCAACCTTCTTAAATCACGTCATCTGAAAATCCAGGTCTCAAGGTCACCAACCAGAAATCCGAATTAACCGAAGGCGCCACCACGAGTAGAAAGCCCACTCGACACCGAATCGTCACAGCTGACTAGAGTGGATAGAGAAACTACGAGACGACAGCCGCAGCGCCAGCGACATGATGAAAAGTTCCGCGTTCTCAACCATCAGGGTCGGCCACGCGAGAAGAAAACAGACGCACGACGACGCCCCCCCAACAGTGTTGCCGAAATAACATACCAAAACAATGTACCAATTTATCTGGATTAAAACATATCTATCTTCCTTTTATGCGAGACTCTTTAAAAGAAAAAAATTATTGGGTTAATAACGATTTAAAATGCAGGAACATAAATATATAAATTGAAAAAGTTGTCCATTATCTCAAATGTCGAGTACCACATTTTTTTTTGTGGTACTCGACCAAGAGTTTCATTAGTTCAAAAATATATAACATACTCGAGTGTCAACCAATGTCTTCTTTAGACAAACCATGGTTGCCAGCATTCCAGGGTATGTTGAATTGGTTTCAAGGGATACGACCGGAACTTGGGAATTTCAAATGAAACATCCTGTATATTTTGAATTTTTTGGATTTTACGGAGTACTATTAAATAATTTTGTGACAAAATTGGTATATTTGATTTTTCAGAAGCATTTTTAATTTTCCATCTAGAATGACGTGGACCCACTTCGACCAATCGATAGTTTTTGAGGGATATTATTGAGATTGTTATGAAAAACTACTGAATTTTTTTTTCTATTTTTTATTATCTTTTTCCTAACTTAACCCATTTTTCTCTATTTTTCTATATTTTCCAATATTTTTTTATTTTTTCCTATATTTTCTTATTTTTCCTATTTTTTACTATTTTTTCCTATTTTCTGGTATTTTTTACTAAATTTCTCTATTGTTCTATATTTTCTCTTATTTTTTGTTTTTCCTATTTTCTAGTATTTTTTCCTAGCTTTTCCCATTATTCTCTATTTTTCTTTATTTTCCCTTATTGTTTGTTTTTTCTATTTTTTCTTATTGTTATTCCAATTCGTTTCAATTTCTTCCTATGTTCTACTATTTTTTCCTAACTTTCCCCATTTTTTCTTTTTTTTATTTTCTATTATTTTTCAATGGGTTTTTTCTATTTCTACTTAATGTTTCTTGGTGTTTCTTATTTTTTGCAATTTTTTCAATTTCTTCCTATTTTCTATTTTTTCCTAACTTTCTCCATTTTTCTTTTTTGTTTTATCCATTTTTCTTATTGTTTCTTATTTTTTCTTATTGTTTCTTATTTTTACCAATTTTTTTAATTTATTCCTATTTTTTTACTATTTTTTCCTAACTCTCCATATTTTTTATCTATTTTTGTTTATTTTCTCCTATTTTTTTTCTATTTTTCCTTATTGTTTCTTATTTTTTTCCAATTTTTTTCTTTCTTCCTATTTCTTACTATTTTTCCGAACTTTCTCCATTTTTATGTATTTTTCTTTATTTTCCCTTATTTTTTGTTTTCTTTTATCTTTTCTAATTGTTTCCTATTTTTTTTAAATTTCTTGATATTTTCCATCATTTTTTCCTAACTCTATCCATTTTTGTATGTTTTCTTTATTTTCTCAAATTTTTTTGTTTTTCTATTGTTTCGAATTTTTCTTATTCTTTCCAATTTTCTCAATTTTTTCCTATTTTCTACCATTTTTTTCCTAACATTCCTCAGTTTCTCTTCTTATTTTTTTATGTTTTTTTCTATTTTTATTGTTTCTTATTTGTTCTTGTTTTCTTCTTATTTTTTCCAATTTTTTATTTTTTCCTAACTTTCCCATTTTTATCTATTTTCCTTTCTTTTCTCTCATTTTTTGTATTTTTTTTTAAATTTTTTCTTATTGTTTCTTTTTTTCCAATTTTTTTCAATTACCTACTTTCTAATTTCTATTATTTTTTTTCCAATTTTTTTCAATTACTTCTTAATTTCTATTATTTTTTCCTAACTTTTCCAATTTTTCTTATTTTGTCATTTTTTTTAATTTTCTTAATTTCTTCCTATTTTCTAATATTTTAGTGTTTTTTTTTAACTTTCTTCATTTTCTCTATGTTTCTTTATTTTCTTTTGTGTTTTTTGATTTTTCTATTTTTTTAGGTTTTTCTACTTTTTTTTGTTTCTAATTTTTTCTTATTTTTTTTCTAATTTTCCCAATTTCTTCCTATTTTCTACTATTTTTTCCCAAGATTTTTTCTTTATTTTCTTATTTTTTTTTGTTTTTTTCCATTTTCATGTTTTTTCTTTTTTCCAATTTTTTTAAATTTCTTCCTATATGTTCCTAACTTTCTTTATTTTTCTTTTTTTTCTTTATTTTCTCTTATTTTTTTTGTTTTTCAATTTTTTTAGGTTTTATCTTTTTTTCAATTTTTCTTTTTTCTTCTATTTTTTCTTTTTCTTTTTCCTATTTTTTCTTTTTCCTGCGTTTTCCAATTTTTCCCTATTTTTTTTTTTCATGGAAAACGTTTTACTTATTTTTTAATTTTGCCACAGAAAACGTTTTTCCTATTTTTCCCTATTCTTATTTTCCCTAGTTTCTTCCTATTTATCACTATATTTCCCTATTTTCCTTTATTTTTTCTTATTTTCGAATTTTTATAGGGAAAACATTTTTCCCATTTTTTCCCATATTTTAATATTTTTTCCTATTTTTCCCAAATTTTTTCAATTTTCCGATTTTTTCAGCGAATTTTTTTTTGTCTGAAAATGCATTATTTTCGCGGAAAAGTTGTATATTAAATAAAAGCATACAGTGTGTACAAAAAGTAAGGTAACTTGTTAATAATTCGTTTTTTGATGTTTACAAAAAAAAAGATTTAAATAAAAGTTTAAGGCAATTTAAGCTATCAGTACTAATCAAAAATTGATTCTAACTGATATTTATTTCCTAAAACTTTAAATCTTTTTTTTTGTAAACATCAAAAAACGAATTATTAACATGTTACGTTACTTTTTGTACACACTGTATATTAATGTATTACCAATTTAATCATGCTTATTCTAAAATTCATTAAAAACTACACAAATTTCAAGTAAACTTACAAAAGACTTATTTTAGCTAGATCGTAACTCACATACTGATTTTGTCGATAACTCACCACATCCGACAACATCGTCCGACGATTCGGGGTAATGCGTTTGCAGAATCCAGGTAACTCCGTTGCGGAATCAGGTAACGCGTTTCGACAGGGGAAGTTGGGAACGCAAAGATCGCAGCAACCAGCAGCCGTGTACGTGCTGAATTCGAGAAGCGACTGGAGCGCGAAAGCGTCGCGACGACCGCCGTTTTTTTGCCGAATAGAGACGCGACGTTGTCGTCAAAATTAGATGTCGCTGGAAAATGAAGATGACGTCGCGTAATAAAATGGAAATTAAGTCAAATTAAACCTGTAGAGAAAAGGAAGGATGTTTAATCTGTGTGTGGCGCCTGGTGTGTCTGTATAAATTTATACATGAGTTGACTTATGATTTTATTAATTATGCGATGATCTGATCAACGATAACATTTATGAAAAGTAGATCAACATGCGAGTGTGCATAAAATTTAATTATTATTGACATTATTTCATAAAAAATAAATGAAGACACATATTTATACAAGATTTTATATCTAAATATAATAATAATCATTAATACTTCAATATATTTATTCATCTAAAGCAATAAATAAGAATGAAAAAGGAACTAGTACATTTATATTTCGTTAGCTTAAGCAAATTGTACTAGATCGTAATAGATTAATCTAGACATCCGATTGACTTCATATTTGGTATACAAACACTTTGGATTGTTTAAAAAAATTTCAAATTTTTTTATATTTTTTTTTATTATTAATTTTTAAAGGACTTTTCAAAATTTCTTCTTTTTTTATAGCTTTTTTTTTAATTTCACTTGTTTTACATTTTAAAAAATTGAATTTTTTAAAATGTAAAGCATTTTGATTTTTTAATTTCCAGAATTTTTGAAGTTTCCTTAAATTTTGTGAAACCCAAAATTTGCGAATGTTTTTTCTAAATTTTAGCCATTATTTTGACATTTTTTCCTACTTTCATAATTTATTGACGTTTTTTTGAAATACTTGACTTTTCAAAATTGTTAAAATTGTAGAAATTTTTAGAACTCGGAATTTATTGATGACTTTTACTTTAAGTTGCTTTGAAATTTTTGAAACTCAACATTTTCGAAATTTCTGTCAATTTTTTTCCAAGCTTGATTTTTTTGAAATTTCTAATTGTCGAAATATTTAAAACTTGAAATTTTATAAATATTTAATGATTTTTTAAAATTCTTGATTTGAAATTTTCAATTATTTTTTAAATTTTATTTTTGATTTCGACTTTTTCTAAATTTTTGGCATTATTTGAAATTTTTTTCCTACTTTCAGAATTTATTGACGGTTTTTTGAAATTCTTGACTTTTCGAAATTTTGCTATTTTTGAAATTTCTAAAATTGTAGAAATTTTTAAAACTCGAAATTTATTGATGATGACTTTGATACATTTTCGAAATTTCTGACAATTTTTTTGAAATTTTTAATTGTCGAAATTTTTAAAACTTGGAAATATTTAACGATTTTTTGAAATTCTTGACTTGAAATTTTCGTTTTTTTGTATAAATTCTAAATTTTCGAAATTGAAATTTTTCTATAATTTTCGTTTTTTGAATTTCTTTAAAATTTTTGATATTTTCGAAATTTTTGAAATTTTTAGCACTATCGAATCTTTCAACTTTCCAAATTTTTGGCATTTGGACGTTTAAGGTTATCGAATTTTTTGAAAATTTTGATATTTTTTTAAAATTTTTATTTGTGTGTATGTTATGATTAATTTGACTTTTTAACTTTCATAATTTTTGAAGTTTCTTTGAAATTTTTTTTTTTATTTTATTGAATTTATTGACGTTTTTTTTTGAAATTCTTGACTTTTCGAAATTTTGACATTTTTTTTAACGTTTTGAAATTTCTAAAATTGTAGAAATTTTTAAAACTCGAAATTTATTGATGAGGACTTTTAACACATTTTTTAAACTTTCAGAATTTTTTAAGTTGCTTTAAAATTGTTGAAATTCAACATTTTCAAAATTTCTGACAATTTTTTTGAAATTTTGGAAATTTTTCATTGTCGAAAATTTAAAAATTTTGGATATTTTATAAATTTTTGAAATTGAAATTTTTCTGGAATTTTGGTTTTTTGAATTTCTTTGAAATTTTTGATATTTTCGAATTTTTTAAAATTTTTAAAATTATCAAAACTTTGAACTTTCCAAATTTTTGCCATTTGGACGTTTAAGGTTATCGAATTTTTTGAAAATTTTGATATTTTTTTTAAATTTTTATTTGTGCGTAGGTATGTTATGATATTTTGACTTTTTAACTTTTTTTTTTAATGTTTTGAAATTTCTAAAATTGTAGAAATTTTTAAAACTCGAAATTTGATGATGACTTTGATGTAGTTTTTTTAAATTTTCAGAATTTTTGAAGTTGCTTTGAAATTTTTGAAATTCAACATTTTCGAAATTTCTGACAATTTTTTTGAAATTTTTAATTGTCGAAATTTTTAAAACTTGAACTTTTGGAAATTTTTAACGATTTTTTGAAATTCTTGTCTTGAAATTTGCGACTTTTTTTAATTTCAAATTTTCGAAATTGAAATTTTTCTGAAATTTTCGTTTTTTGAATTTCTTTGAAATTTTTGATATTTTCGAAATTTTTGAAATTTTTAACACCATCGAAACTTTGAACTTTCCAAATTTTTTGAAAATTTTGACACTCTTTTTAATTTCTTTTCTATTTTTCTTTTGTTTTTTGATTTTTTCTCATTTTTGTCTTATTCCCCTGATTTTTTCGATTAATTTCAATTCTTTGGAATTTTATTCTGGTTATACAATTGATTCCCCTTTTTTATTGGTCGTTTTTTTTGCGATTTTTTCCGATTTTTTGCCACTTTGTTCGATTTTTTATACATTTTTAATGATATTTTCCAATTTGCTGCGATTTTTTTTTGGTTTTTTTGCGATTTTCTTTTGTTTTATTCGGATTTCCATTTTTTTTGATTTGTTTGTTTTCCAGTATTTTAAATTCTTTTATATTTTTCATTTTTTTTCCAATATTTTCTGCTTTTTTCTAGTCTTCTAATTTTTTTCGGTTTTTTCTAAAATGTTCCATTTTTTTTCATTTCTCTGTTTTTTTCTAATTCTTTCTTTTGTTTTTTAATTTTTTCATATTTCTGTGATTTATTTCAAGTTTTTGGTTTTTTCATTTATTCTCTTATTTTTCTGTTGTTTTTTGATTCTTTCAAATTTTAATTTTCCATTTTTTTTTCGATTTCTTCGATTTTTCTCAATTTTTTTCGATATCTTTGGATTTTTTTCGTTTTCTCCGATTTTTTCGTTTTTCAGAATTTCGGATTTCTTCGGATTTTCCGATTTTTCGGTTTTTCTGAATTTATCTCATTTTAAAATTTTAAAAAGGGAAAAAATAACGTAACGAACTTTGTTCATGACGGGATGTCCCCCGACCGCAAAAACTTTTTTCTTATGTATTCAAAAATAACAACAATTGTTTTGTTTTTATATTTAAAAAGTTCGGAAATAAATTTCAAGTTTTGATATTTTTAATACTGATTCCTAATTCCAATTCTAGTTAATTTTGTTGTTTGCTTTTTGTCAAAACTCAAATTTCAAAAATAAAATAAAAATGGCGACCTAATATATTGAAGTCGTAAAATCCAAATATGTAGAAATGTACATAATGTTCAATTTGAATTTTTAATTTTGTCGGCCATATTAGATTTATTTTAAAAACTCAAAAAAGGCTCTAATTATAATCGACAAAAATATGGAATAAAACCCATTTATACCCGGTATATATTAGCTGTTATACATTTGAAATTGCCCATTTGAACAGTAATTGAGCAATGACAATTGTTAAATATGCTGCAACCAGGACCAAAATGGAAAACCACAAAGGAAATTATATGTGCGACGAAACGGAAAAGGAAACGAGTCCTGCACTTCACTGGAGATTCCTCCAATCAGTATTAGAGTAGCTAAAACTACCAAGAAGCTTTTAAGCGAACTCTCTTAAGTTTTAGTTTTAGTTTTTTTAATAAAAGTTCCGTTCGAAAATAGTGTTCTAATTAGAAATTAAGTTTTTAACTTTGTTACATAAACTTGTGTTAATATCAGTAGGAAAAGTTTATTTTTATAATAACTTTTAAAAAGATCTTATAATCTAGAAATAGCATAGAAGGCTAATTGGGGATAACATTTAATTAATATATAATCAAAAAATACGATTCCATTACAAATTTTCTTTTGATGAATTGCAGAAAGTAGTTATTTACTTATAATTTTCTCCTAGCTTTAATCGAAATTTAAAACATTTGAATGCAAATTTATTTTTTCTTTTTTTTTTATTGCCAAAAGTAAGCATTTTAATGAAAAATTACTGGGTATCAAAATTGTAGAATCATAAAATTTTCTACACATTTTGTCGTTACTGTTTTCCCGAATTTTCAAATTCCGCATAGTTTCGTCACTAGAGGGCGTGAAAAAAATACGATACCATTACAAATTTTCTTTTGATGAATTGCAGAAAGTAGTTATTTACTTATAATTTTCTCCTAGCTTTAATCGAAATTTAAAAGATTTGAGGGCAAATTTATTTTTTCATTTTTTTTTTAATTGCCAAAAGTAAGCATTTTAATGAAAAATTACCGGGTATCAAAATTGTAGAAAATAAAATTTTCTACACATTTTGTCGTTACTGTTTTCCCGAATTTTCACATTCCGCATAGTTTCGTCACTAGAGGGCGTGAAAAAAATACGATAATAATACAAATTTTCTTTTGATGAATTGCAGAATGTAGTTATTTACTTATAATTTTCTCCTAGCTTTAATCGAAATTTAAAAGATTTGAGGGCAAATTTATTTTTTCATTTTTTTTTTTAATTGCCAAAAGTAAGCATTTTAATGAAAAATTACCGGGTATCAAAATTGTAGAAAATAAAATTTTCTACACATTTTGTCGTTACTGTTTTCCCGAATTTTCACATTCCGCATAGTTTCGTCACTAGAGGGCGTGAAAAAAATACGATAATAATACAAATTTTCTTTTGATGAATTGCAGAATGTAGTTATTTACTTATAATTTTCTCCTAGCTTTAATCGAAATTTAAAACATTTGAAGGCAAATTTATTTTTTCATTTTTTTTAATTGCCAAAAGTAAGCATTTTAATGAAAAATTACTGGGTATCAAAATTGTAGAACATAAAATTTTCTACACATTTTGTCGTTCCTGTTTATTTTATCCGCATAGTTTCGTCACAAGAGGGCGTGAAAGAAATATATATAGACCTTTGCATCTTCTTTTTTATATTTTAAGCCAAAAAAAGTATCATAACCGTGTTTAGACTTACAAATAAAATAAACTAGAAGAATTGTTTTTGCTCAAAAGAAGTTACATAAAGTTAGCACAACAATCTACTCAGACTTTTTAAAGTTGTACCAGCTTAATTGAAAGCTAGCACAACTTTTTGTTAATTATGATGCGATTTTTTTAAAATTAGCACCATAATTTTGTGCGTTTTATGTGCAAATTATGTATGAAATCAAAAATTATTTTTGTCAAATTGTTTTTATATTATGTTATCTTAAATAAGCTCTTTTACCAGAATAGAAAAAAAGCTATAAAAACAACAAAAAAAGTCGACACTGGATCAAATATTAACATATCTGGACAAATTTATCCATTTTAATTTTGAAAACATACTCACTGTCCTTAAGTCGGAACCATATGGGAAACTTTTTTATTCTTAGTTTTATGAAAAAAAGTTATTCTTTATAAAAAGTTGTGCATGGTCTATAACCTGAAGTGCAACCATCAAATACATTTTTTTTACCCGTATACGAGGAGCGTCAAAAAATATAAATTTTGCTCAAGAAAAAATATGAAATCACAGCCTCCTATCTCAAAACAATATTTTTTCTAATTTTTTTTTTTCTTGAAATTAAGTTCAAAATGAACTGTTACATAAAAAATTAGTTTCTACAATTTTTTTAAAATGTGGTCAACCAATGAGTAATGAAACACACAAAGTCCAGTACCACAGAAATATATTTGTTGTAAAAGTTTAGTTTAGAAATTGGCAACTAGTTTCGGCTTCCGTCATCATCAGGCCATAAACATCATGGAGCAATCGGTGAGATAAATTTTGGTTAAGGTATAAAATTTAGTAACATTAAATTAAAAATTGTTGACAAATTAAACTTATTATAATATAAAATAAACAGTTATGGACCATTTAATAACCGATAAATAACGATACAATAATATGCGGTTAGGCACTACACGAATCACCAAGAAAGATATATTTTTTATACCGAAATATAAAAGGATCCATCGCCCTTCAGTGTTCATAGGTTTTTGTAAACAAAAACTTTTTGGCGTCGAATGTCGCTATGGACCGAGCGCCTATAGACATAAAAACTGCACGACACATCTAACTGATCCTGATTAAGTTAAAAATTAATAAAATTAATGGTAATTGCCAAATTTTAAAATTTCGACTACAGTTCCATAATATTTAAATCTATTTGGATTGTAAGTTGTTTAAAATCAAAGGCTTATATTACAAAATTAAGTTAAAGGAGAACAACAAAAGAGCTGAAAAAAATTTTCTGAAAAATTAGAAGAAAATAGCAAAGACATTCAAACATTATTTTACAAAAAAATCAAAAATCTTTGAGGGCGAAAACCAACTGACACTGCAGCAGTAAAAAACGAATGAGGAGAAATACTAACAGATCATAGTGAAGTAATGCAAAGATGGAAAGAATTTTTTCAAAATTTACTGGATATAACTTATAATGAAGAAAATGTCGAACAAATAGAATATCTAGATGAGAACCAGGACCCTGATGAAACTTTTACAATAAATGATCTATTAGAAGGAATAAAATCTCTAAAAAATCTTAAAGCCCTTGGAACAAAGGGTAACAAAATTATTGCTGAAAGTATACAATGGAGCTTGGAAATAAAATAAAATACCAGAAGATTGGTAATGAGTAATTTAAGCTATCAGTACGAATCAAAAATTAATTCTTACTGATATTTATTTCCTGAAACTTTTATGTAAATCTTTTTTTTTTTGTAAATATCATAAAACGAATTATTAACAAGTTACGTTACTTTTGGTACACACTGTGTTTACCTTTTTTTATTCTACAAAATATTCCTTTTATTCATTAGAATATTTAGTTCTTAGTATTTTTTTAAATATAATTTAACAATATTTTTATTTTATTTTTTTATAATAATAGTATATTACAATAATTGACCCCTAACCTCTACCACTGTATTGCTTTAGTCAACTCATTATGGGGGGTTTCCGTGATAATTTTAATATTTAAATAAAAATATTTCCCCCACTTTTTTTACAACCAAAAAATAATAATTGAAGTTAATTATACAGTTTTAACTAACCAGAGAAGATCAGCTACTAAAAATATATTTTCACTTTTTCTTTTTAAAAATATAGTGGTATTCCACCCTCTACCCTCACTTACTCATAGACAAACTAACACTGATTAATTGATATCTAAATTTTTATTATATTATTATTATTATTTCTAAGCGCAATGCATTTCATATACGGAATATATATTTATTTATAGAATCCAATAAATAACTCATATCTCAAATGTGGTCCAAATTATTAACAATAGAAATAAAACAAAGTCGTGTATATAGAAAAAAAATTTAGGCGACTAGTTTCGGTTGAAAAACCATCATCAGGAGATTATTAAAAATATATAGAAAAGTGTCACAATGGATTTCACCTTGTGGCAATTTAACGGTTTTTTTTAAAAAAAGTTCTTTTATCAGAAGAACAATTGGTTAAACAATTCCTTTATTAAGAGTGTTTGGAAAGTTGGGTGGGATTGCCCCTTCTTTATTTTATTCTGGTAAAGCGATTAATTGTACTAAGAGCTTGTTTAAGGTAACATAATATAAAAACGATTTGGCAAAAATAATTTTTGATTTCACACATAATTTACGTATAAAATGCATAAAATTATGGTGCTAATTTTAAAAAATCGCGTCATAATTAACAAAAAGTAGAAATGCACAAAAATTGCACATAAACCGCACAAAATTATGAAAAATGTCTGAGTAGATTGTGCTATAATTGTTGTGCTAACTTTATATAACTCTCAAAATAGACATTTAAACATACTTTTATACCTCAAAAAAATTTGTACCTTAATTTTTTTATAATACCCAAAAAAGTAACTTTAAACAAAAAAATTGCACTACAAAAGTATTTGCGAAAAAACTCTATTAAAAAAAATGCCATGATTTTTCTTATTCCAAATTAACTATTTTAGATTATACACTTATTTAGTACACACGGAGATATTTATATCTAAAAATAAATGAATTAATAAATATTAATTGAGTTTGGTCTAGACGAACAGGTGTAGCCTAAATTGAACGAAAATTTTGACAAAAAATAGTAGAGGTTAGAAATACCTTTGAAATAAATGATATACTCCAATGTTGTTGATTCAATGACCAACAAAAAATATGATTTTATTAAAGTATACTCTAATTTTAATAAATGGTTGAAAGGAGATATGTTAGGTCAATTTATTCCGGGATAAAGCTCATTTGCAAACATTTATGCCCTTTCCTAAACTTCACAACATCAAAAAGTTTTTCTCAACTCCATTTAACTACACCTTTACATTTCCGTAAATAACTTTCAACTTGTGCAATTCCTGTTGAACGTTTTAAATAGCAGACATTTACGAATGGAATTTGTGAAAATTGTAGCTAATATTTTCCAATCCAATAATAATACTAGGATATAGGGTAGGAAAAATTATCATTATGATTCATTTGTTAAAATATTTATTATCGTAGAAAAGAAATATGTTTATTTTGTGGTGGTTTTTATTACCTTAAACCACAAAATAAAAATATAAATTGCAATATTGAAGTTTTTTGTTATACTTTATTTGGTTTTTTTTTGTAATATATAAAATATACATGTTTCAAGAAAAAGTAAATACAATAATTGTTTATTTTCAAATTCAATTTTTTTATATCCACGGCAACAGTAGGATCTTCTTTTATAGACCCACTAGGACCGTCATCAAAAAGAAGAGATTGTCATACCAAAACATTGCATAACCAAAAAATAAAATTAATGACATAAAAAATGATGTCAAACAAAATGACGTGAAGTGTCAAACATATAAATAATCAAAGTGGAAGGTAATTTGTGTGTTCGTTAAAATAAGCACGAGCACCACATATTTATTTTCAAAAATGGAAAAATTAATAAATGTGACAAAAAAATTATCTTTAAAATTTGCTATTTTCGTTTATCGGCATAATTTGAAAATTTGATGAAAAATTTTCAAATTTTACAATCAAAATTTTTGAAATAATAATAAAATGGATTGGCGATCTTTTAAATATATTTGCTTAAGTGTACTTTTTAGGATTTTAAAGTAAAAGTAGTATTTTCCTTCCCTGTTAGATTCTCAAAGATCTTAACATTTAATAACTTCATACTTATACAAGTATTATAGGCGGCTTATAGACGACTGCTCATCTAGATGTTTTCGCAAAAATAGAGAAAAATGGGGACAAATAAAAGAAATAGGGAAACAATGGTGGAAAATAGGAAAAAGGGAAAAAAAGACGGGAAAATAACGTAAAATAGGAAAAAATCAGAAAAAATTAGGAAAAATAGGACAGAAAGTGGGAAAAATACAGGAAATAGGAAAAAATACATACAAATAGGACCGCCCAGAAGTTGGCACCCCAACTGCCGGAACCCTTTGATTTTTTCGGAGTTCTGGACTCGTCTCGAAGAGTTTGGCGAAAAATTAGCGACAAAAATCGGAACTTTGTAGCACCCCTTGAAAATTTCCATTTTCATAATTTTCAGTGTTTTTTCGAGTCAGAACTCAGGGGTGCTGTATTTAAAAGCATCCCAAAGTGACCAAAACTGCCCAGTAAATAAAAATTTGAATATGTTTGGGAAAAATTAGCGACAAAAATCGGAACTTTGTAGCACCCCTTGAAAATATCCATTTTCATAATTTTCAGTGTTTTTTCGAGTCAGAACTCAGGGGTGCTGTATTTAAAAGCAGCCCTAAGTGACCAAAACTACCCAATAAATAAAAAAGGATGCGGCATGAAGTTAGCACTCCAAAATTTATTTTTTTTGTAATTTCCAAAAATTCCCAGAACTCTTTCCAAAACCTACCGAGAACTCTAGAACTCTTTATTTCTGAGATATCTATTCACCCAGAACTCTTTTTTCTCACAAAAGGGGTGCGGCATGAAGTTGGCACCCCAAAATTTGTTTTTTAAAAATTCCGCAAAAAAATTGCAGAACTTTATCTGCACCCCGTCGAGAACTCTAGAACTCATGGAGACGAGTTCAGAACTCCGAAAAAATCGAAGGGTTCCGGTAGTTGGGGTGCTAACTTCCGGGGCTTACAAATAGGGACAAATAGGGGAAAAAATAATAAAAATAATAGTTGAAAAAATAAAGTAAGGAAATAATAGTTGAAAAAATAACGTAAGGAATTTAGTTCCTGACGGGGATCCCCGACCGCTCAAACTTTTTTCTTATTCTAATTTTTTCGATTTTTCGGTTTTTCCATTTTTTTTCTTCTCGTTTTTCTGATTTTTTCTGATTTCTTTTTTAAATATTTGGCAGTTTTGATATTTAAGAGTATCGAATTTTTTTAAACTTTTTAATCATTTTTATCAAAAGTTTTCTCTCAGATTTTACTTTCAAAACTGTATATACAATTTCGAGATTAGTCTGAAAACCAAACGGTGCCAACTTCACACAATCCATATGACTTACGACACAAATAACCACATTATTTGGCTTTGATTCATTCACGTGTAAGAAGGTGACAGACAAATAGAAGGCGGCGTAGTTGCCGCATTTATCAATTCCTGTGACGATATATATCCAGCGACAATAATCTAGGTCAAGATTAACTTCTAGAATGCCACAAAGGATGCGTCTGTGTAAAAGAGGAAAATTAATTGGTACATCAATCATTTTTTACAGCGATTTTATTTATGAAATATAATATAACTTCCGTAAGAAGAGATTTTAACTTCAAGGAGTAGATAAATTACATTCAGTCTGGTGTAGGTGGATTTAGATGATAAAGAATAAAGATAAACTTAACTCAATCTATCTATTTATAATGCTTTGTAAAAGTTTATCATTTATATTCAAGTACAATTTTAATCATAAAGAAAATGTTATAAAATCGATGGAGGTTAGTTAGAAAATAGCTCGAAGGCAAAACCTTTTGTAAAATAAATCAAAGAAATACTAACAAGACTATCAAAGAGAATTATTAATTTGGCATAACAAAGACATTGTAAAATTATTCAGAAATATAAAAATATTCAATTAAAATAAAATTCAGGAAAAAATGATAACAACCCAGAACTGACAAATAACAGTAAATAATCAATTACTAAAATTACCATAATAATTTGTAGTAACTTCGAAACCAAATTAAATATTTTATGTGTCACGGCAAATAATAATAATAATAGTAATCCCTTCCCCTCAGAAGCCAAAGGTTCACTCGTAAGGGGGTGAAATGTAGGGCGAGTATTATTATTATTATTATTAATTTCATTTAAGTCGAAACATTTTAAACCATCACGTCTGGTACCGTAAGCAACCCAGTTCTTGGGATATTCACATTCAACATTGGGTCATTAAACGGCCCCAAAGGATTGATAATAAATGCTTTATGATTAATAAATCAGCATATAAAAGCCCTTCAGAACTAAAATCAGTTGTATCTTCATTTAAAAACAAGTTCTAAAAATTGCATGGCCCTTCGCAAGTCTTTTCATGACCACTTTGAGATTAACTAACTATTTTTCCGGCTGTATAATACGGTAAAAACTAATGCACATTAAAACTGATAACCAAAAACTTCGAAAGCGAAGTACTAGAATAAGCGCTTCTGGAGAAGTAGAAAGAAGCCGCGAAAAAGTGGTTTGCCTGGCGGGACATTAGTCAGTTCCAGATTGGGTACTCAGCGAACGGGTATCAGAATAATAGTTTTTATAATATCTCAATATAAATATTATAAAAAATATAATTCAAATGTTAAACATCTAATCAACGTGTGTGTTACTAAAGGATCTGATCCGAAGTCAAGAAAGTATTATAATTAAAACCTTCTTTCAATTATCAAAATCACTCAGACAATTATTCAAGGTGAGTTTAATCAAATCATAAATTGCATAAAATCAAGAATTTCTATAATTTTTATTTTACCGATCCACCATCCAACGGGAATGTTAATTAAATCATCCCAATATATCTTCATTTATATATTACTACGTCATTGTAAAATTTCTAGAAAGATCGAGCTAACGATTGCGCAATATTTTCTACCTCGATGTTAACAAGATTTTCTCTTTGTCTCTTGTACGCTGCAACAAATATTATATCGAAAATTGTACATATTACGAACCTTAACCTAGAGACGTCCTTTCAACTTTTGTTAGTCAACAAATTAGGTTAACATATCTTCAGAAATTCAATGATCGTTTTATGTCGAAGCAAGCAGTTAGAGCTTTGCTTTATAATGCGCTTAAAAACTCAATTCAACATGAACTATCAAAGAAAGATGTAGGGGGTGGGAGGGTTTAGTTTAGTTGACTGCGGATTTCGAAGATATCCATTAGCCTAAACTTAAAGAAAGATGTAATTAACTAAGATATAATTTTTTAAGATCAAAATTTAATTAAATTGTACCAATGTGATTTATTCAATAAATTGGGATATTGAAATTATGTTGAAAAGAATTTGTAGTAATTTCGAAATTGAACACGTCCAGTGCCTGTAAAATAAGTGCGAATAAAAGTGATTTCGTTAATATTGTTACGTATCTTTTTTCTCTGCGCCACCATATGTATATTCATTATTCCTCTACTCAGTTTATTTTAATTTCAGACTCGCTTGATATCTCTTCTCAAGATCTCCCTCTCTTCTAGGAATTACTATAAAATGTCTTTCCCATGTTAACAATTCACTCTCCCTTTGCCTCTTCAGTCAAAACAATTGACTTCTATATCGTCTGTGTCGCTTATTAAAAATTTCTTTTCTTCCCCCTCGTTATATATTGTTTTTATTATATTATATTACATTTTTCTTTAGGTCCTCTGTTATCACGATTAATTATTTCTACGCTTTAATGTTTATTTACTGTTGTTTTGTTTTTTTTATGCCGGTATATTTTTTTATATTTACTTAAAAGTTCGTATCTTATCGTTTATAACAATATAAATTATCTGATGTTTGTGGTGCTCTTTCAGTCTCGATTACAAAAAGAGAATCTATGTTTAATTTGTTTTTACAGATTGTCTTAAAATTTAATTTACTTTGATTATTTTTATATTTCATATTTTAATCTAAAAATCCATGTATTTCATATTAATATTATCATTGTTTTATTTTCTTTTTCAAAAACAGAGACCACGAAATCTGGTAATTTATAAGATTTTTATTTTATATTTACTTTATGTGAACTTTTAGGGTTTTTCTGGAATTAGTCCTTTTTTGGTACAAATTTTTGACTGAACAAGTTTTTGGAACGAGCAAGTTTTTCCTCCTCCTTTGGGACCGACGTTTCTACTGCCGGATCTAAGAAACTTTAGAAGAAACTCGAAGACAAGCCAAAAACCAAGTTAAGTTTCCAGGATAAACAAAAAAAGAAAAGTCTCTGAAAAAAATTTTTTTTCGTATAAAATAAAAGAAATATAACGTTTAATTTGAGTTTAATTTCCTTAAACCCACAAAAAGAAAGAAAGGACGGATTTTGAAATATATCATAGTTTCTTTGTCAATTACTTCAGATAATAAAGCACAAAGTCAGGTACCACAGAATTTAATTTGTAAAAATGTATAGTACTAGCAGGCGAAACTAGTTGTCTGCTACTACTATATAAGTGAAGTCCCATTAAGGGTAGAATAGGTAAAAATTAAATATGATGGTACTTTAATTTTTACCTAATCTACCCTTAATGGGTACTTCACTTACGTGATTAATAATTTTTCTCCCCTCTTAGTAATTAAAATTGGAAAGTTTGGTTTGCAACTAATTTTATATCTTATAAGTAATACGAACGTTTGTATCTTCAGGCCTGATGATGCTCAGTGACCGAAACTAGTTGCTTGCTAGTACCATACATTTTTACAATTAAATTTTGTGGTACCTGACTTTGTGCTTTATTACATGAAACTTTGGATCACATTTGAGAAATTAATAACCTTTTGGATTTTTTACATTTATTACTAATTATCAACAAATTAAAATATAGTTTCAATTTGTCTCAGTCTCTTTTTTTTGTCTGTAATCTTTTGTAAAGTTTATAACCGAATGTTTTATGATTAATAAATGAGCATATAAAAGCTCTTCAGAATTGAAACAGTTGTATTCATTTCAAAAAAAGTGTCGCAGTTCAATAAAAATTGCGTGGTCCTTCGCAAGTCTCTTTATGTCTACTTTGGGATTATCCAACTGGCTGCATAATAATAGAGAAAACTAAGCGGATTATTAAAATATTATAGTAGGGGAGGCCACGATGCTAAATGGAGATTTACTCGAGCGTCGTGAAGATCTATTAGATTTCGAAGCTTAAATGATAAAAAGAAAAAAATGTTAATGTATACCCGTTCATCGGTGAGGGGAGCGTCTATAGAATTTCAAAAATCTAAAAAAAAAACCGTTCCATGGAAATAATGGAGGTTGCTTAATCTGACAGTTTGCACGATGGGGGTGGCTGTATGGAAGGGTTGAAAATAGAAAAAAAATTAATCGGACGTGTCAGATATTTTAAGTGGGTGGCAAGTATTATACCCATAAAGTTTTTATTTAATATACTGACGATTTGGACGTAACGCAGACCCTCTGTGATTTTTGAAAAATGCAGAAAAAAATCGTTGTTTTGATATACTCGGGCGCGTCAGATTAAGATATACATATATAGTTCATCTTAATGTCCTAGACGTGCTGACCAATAATCTGATCATTCTTCGGAGAAATTTCATAAATCTGACAATTTAAAAAAAAAATTAATTTTTTTTAATCATTGAATTTAGTCCATTAAAGAACACAGGAAATAGCATGCAAAAGAAAAAAGTATTTTTTTTTAACCGGATACATATATTTATAGAGAAATACGGATAAGAATTTAATTTTTGTAACATTTTTTTTTATCTTCATCTTCATCCGTCGAATCATTTTCGTTTGGCTCGATTTCGTCGCCAAGTTCATCCTCAGATTTTCTTCTCTAGAAACGTCACGCAATTATTGATTCTTAACAGCATTTATGATAAGAAATATTTGAATCATTCAAGAAAGAACTAAGCTTTTCCAACATCGGTACGTCGTTGTGTTTTGGGCAGCATTTTTTAAAAACTCTATTGTTTTTAATATATTTATAGTAAGGGAGACCAAGAGGCTAAATGGGGATTTACTAGAGCGCCGTGAGGGTCTATTGGATTGCAAAGATTAGATGCTAATTAGAATAAAGTTTATATGATGTTGTGCCCTTTTATTGGGGGAGGGGGAGTGTATACATTTTCAAAAATGTAAAAAAAATGGTCACAAAGACATATTAGATCGTACCAGAGTGAGAGATAGAAAAGAGTGAGAGGGAAGAGAGGCGCAGAGTGGGAAATACATAATTCTCAGCAGCTGCACACACAATACTTTATTGATGATTTTAGGTACTCCGGCTTGAGGAAATCGGCATATTATATTATTTTCGTGATCCTTAAATTATGTCCTTCAAAATAAAAAAAAAATTAACCGCGCTCGAGTATTTCAAGGTTTTTACAAATTTGTATCTCCCCCACTTCCTTACGTCACACTGAAATCTGACGCGCTCAAGAATTTCTAATGATCAACTTTTTTTTACTATTCTGATCCTTTATCCTAGACGAGCGGCTATATATCAAGAGCTCAAATCCGGTAAAAGTTACTCAACTGCGTGCAAGGTATCCCCCCATATATATCTGCAGCTTTTGCTCCCCTACTATTAGACATCCTCCATCAGCTGACCATTTAGATAGAGTGCATTGCAAATTATAGTAGAAAGGAAATGCCCAAATTTTATTACAGCGGAAACAGTCCTAGTTATCGACAGATGTTCGAATTTGATTAAACGACTGTAATCCTTATGTAGTACTTAATTTAGTCTTACCTTTAAATGGCCTTATTTTTAAAGATGTACTCTTGTAATGCATTGCACAGTTGAAACGGCAAGCGTTAACAGGGTAGAACTGACCATTCTTAACGACCTGGATTTATTTTATTTATTTAAAATGTCGAAACTCCACACATTCATAATGTAATTAAAGGTGGCTTAAACTTTTAGCAGTCTTTATAAAAATCATGATGTTTTTAATTTTGATTGATTTTTTTAATTTGAATTATTTTTTTTTTCAAGATTATTAAAAATATATTTAGGGTGGGACAAGCATTTCAAGAAAATAATTAGGGTAGTTTGTTATTAATAAAATTATTTAAGGATCAGGTCAAATTATGGTAGAAGGAAAAACCCAAATTTTGTAACAATCATTTTTATGTTTTTTATTACTTTATTTCTTGTTGTACAAAGGTAAGTTGTAAGTATAAAAATTTTTTTCGTGTTTTATTTTATTTGATTTTAAAACAAAAAGAAATTAAAAATCTATAAAATCTGTAAAATTATTAGAATCACATCTGGAATTTTTTTTGCTCGTTCACTATACTGTATTTGAAAATCAAGAGAGAGTAAATTCCCAGAAATGTTTTGCAGTTATCAGTGTTAAAGGCAGTAAACCATAGACGTGCGTTTTCAAAATTAGATTAATATGGAAATAGAAATATTTAATTTGTTTTAGTTATTTATACCTAGATTACCAATTTTAGATAGATAAACATAATTCGTAAGTAGTAATTTAATTTAGGTAAAATGAAGAAAAAGTCAATATTATTTTAGGCATTTTGTTTTAGGCATATGTTTATTTACAAAATATGTATATAATATGTACAGATAATTACAATTATTTATAAATTAATATGAGGAGCTAAAAAAAACAATTAAGTAGGTATATGAGAAAAAAAAAACCAACCGCAAGGATAAAATTTGACGAGCAACATGCAAAAAATACGACAATATTAAATCTTAAAAAATAAAAATCTAAAAATAAAATTAAAGTACATAAATTAATAATTTTAAAGTTATGGTTCCTCGCACTCTGTGTCAGAAGATTCACCATCTGATTCTAGAGAAATTACAATGGGCTCTATAGTAATATCAATTATGTTATCTAGCTCCCACATTTTTTTTTCTATTTCTGTAACGTGTCTAATACATTTTTGCCAATTTTCACTTGTTACTTCAGATATTGCCTTATTGAAGAGATTTTTAACATCTGATAATTTAAAAGTAGTGTTATTTCTGGCAACATAACCTTTAACTTGAGCCCATATTAATTCTATCGGATTCAGCTCACAATGGTAGTCCTCAATATTATATTTTTTATAATTTTGCTTATGTTTTTTAGCAATAGTTAACAATTCTGCCCTCAGCATTGTATTGTCAAAGGCTAAATTTTAATAGTTTTGGTCTACCTGGTTTCGGCTTTGGTGAGGTTACTCCACCTGATTTTTCCTCCTTTAGAACTCTATATATTGTAGATTTTCCATATCCCATTGCCTTAGATGTTGTTTCAACTACACTGTCAATAGTGTTTGAGGGATTTTGATGTTTAAAATAGTGGTACACATTCACTACAGCACTCTTTTCATTGAGCGATAAATGGTGTAATTTTAATTTTTTCACCGGCGTATACTCACAAACTGCTTCCATTTTTAGTCACTACTATTTGTCACGTTTATCGAAAATCAAATAACTGCATTTCTAGAAACTATTTAAGTCAAAATATCTGTCATTAGAAGCTGTTGCCATTCGGAGGTCGTTAAATAACAATTATCCCTTTCTATTCTGGTTACGCCTATGACGCACGTTAATCCTCTTAGGCCTACTGTAGTAACAATGAAAGATCATAAAATAATGTGATAGTCCAAGACATTTAATAAATTTTGTATTGAAATTAACAAAAACAATTTAGAATGCATTACAAATATTGAAGTTTTACCGCACGTACTGTACTATAGTTTTGCATACCGAATTACTTTTTATTCTGGGAATTTACTCTCTCTTGATTTTCAAATATAGGCTTTCCCATTGATAGGACCGGGAAAGTAAGATATTCGTGTACTACTCCAAAATCAAATTATTAGTTATTTTATTTCCTAAGTATAAAATTAAAATTCTATTTTCATGTTTTTTATTTTTTATTTCATGCTCTAACGTACAAAAATTAAAAATATATGTTCGTATTTTATTTTATTAATTATTTTATTTGATTTTGCAACAAACAAAAGAAAAATCTATTTTCATGTTTTGTTTTATTAATTACTTTATTTCAAATTTTAATCATGTAAAAATCTATTTTTGTGTTTGTGAAATTGTTAGAATCACCTTCACCTAGTTCCAACCCTGTATGCCGCCTACCCTTGACAATTCCTGGAAGGTATTCTACTATAATTTGCAACCTACTATAATTCATTATTTTGTCATCTATTCAGATATTGAAAGCCAGAGTCGCATACTTATTATTATTATTTATATGATACTCTGCATCTGGCATATTAATTTTAATAATAGATGGCAATATAACATTATTACTAGTGCAGTAGCTCAAAATGTATTTAGTTTGTTAGTTGAATTGGGACACTTTGTTGCATCCCGGTTGCTTCGTAGCCAACCTTTATGCAGGCTTTTATGATTCTGATATAAAGCGAGGTAATCTGAAAAGGTAATATTTGTTTTACGATCGAATTTCAACTCTGAATATTGAAGAGGACACGTTCTGTACAAACAGTCTTGTTCAAAGGTGGAATATAATATAGTTTCTGTACAAAAATGTTAATGGAACAGTAACCTACTTTTTTTCAAAAAAAAAACAAATATTTTGAACAAAAATATTGTCTTTCTAAAACATTTTTATTTTAGTGAATTTAAATGGCGGAGTATCCGGCGTCACTAACTTGTTATATATAATGATGAGTTTCATTTCCTTTTCATAGCCAAAAATCATGTATAAATAGCGTCAGCTGTATAATAAAAGTATTTTGATTAATTTCGACTTTGGCATCGTATCTCTACGAATGGAGAAATCTATTGTTTGCGTTACAATAGCAAGTGGATGGGTATTCCCGCAACACAAGGGGTTTACAGGTCCCAAATCGAATGACCCAATTCCCAGTAATAGGTTTCCCAATTGACGGGATGATGATTGTGTTTTCAATATCTCGAAATTTACAATAGGGGGAAGAATGAAAATCCATCAATTCCTTTCATTCACCTACGAAATGAGATATTTACTTACACCATATTTTGATACAGGGGCGGTTTTAGTAAACAGTCAAAAAAATATGTTCCGAAAAAAATATTTTATTGTGATAGTGTATTTTAATCAATTATCAATGTGCCGAAATTTTTAATACCGGGTTTTTACTCATTACATTAACTCCAATTCCAAAAATTTTTATCGCAATCGATAAAATATCGATTTAATCAATTAATTTACACCAAATATCAATTCAATCTAAAAAAAAATCCATTTAAATCAGGGTTCGAAAATATCATGATATTTTTATAAATCACATGATAAATATCGGATATACATCCGATATATATATATATATATATATATATATATATATATCATTTTTTTCTTTTAATTATTTAATTAAAAAAACAGTATTGTTTCTTGCACAAACTAAATTTTAACACAAACACATTAACAAAAACCTATATTCTAAACAACAAAACCGTTTATTCTAACTCAAATTAAAAATAAAAACAAAAGTACTTAAAAATAAACAAATATCACTAGGCATATTTTTTTGATGTGTTAAAATATAGTCAAAATACTGCCAAACAGAATGCTTTGGTTTTGGCATAATATTGAATAAAAATCAGAACTTAACACAACAATCAACATAAAGGGGAAACACAGAAAGGATTATTTGCAGTGTTACCTTTTCAATAAACCGTATTCTGCCAACATTTCGATAATAAACTACCAAAATCTACTATCTATCAAAATCTAACCTGTGTATTTTAATCTATTTTATTAAAAGAAGTCTTTGACTATCTAAATCTAACCTGTGTATTAAAAAAAGAAGAAAATATAACACTATTTATATTTATTTTATTAAAAGAAGTCTAGACTATTTAAATCTAACCTGTCTATTATAAAATAAAGAAAAGATAACTTTCTTTTTCCACTTAAAACTTATTCTCCATTACGTTCCCTATTGTTTTCCATTTTCCCCTATTTTTTTATTCCACTCTTTCCACTTCTTTTTTTCTACTTTTTTTCCTACATTTTATCCTATATTTTTTACTAATTTCTTTGTGTCATACTTTTTTGTTCCACTTTTTCCCGTTGAAACTTTTTTTTTACTTCTTTCCCAATTTTTTTCATTTTTCCCCTACTTTTTTCCACTTTTTCCCCGACTCATTTTTTTCTCCTTAATTTTTATTATTTCAATTTTTATCTGCAATCTTTCCACCATCATTTTTCCTCTATTTTTTTACCAGTTTTTTTATATTTAAAATTTCTTTTCGAATTTTTTCCCCCCATTTTATTGTTTTAGATATTTTTTACATTTTTTCCCCTACATTTTTTCAAACTTTTTTCCTAACCTATTTTTCTCCTGTTTTTTCAGTAATTTTTTTATGTTTCCAACTTCTTTCCCATTATTCCCCCACCCTTTATCCCCTACTATTTTAATAATTTCTTTTTGTTCCACTTTTTCCCCTCAAAAATTTTTTCCAGATCTTTCCTATTTTTTTTCACTTTTCCCCTACTTTTTTCCATGCTTTTTTATTCCACCCTTTCCTCTACTGTTTTCCACTTTTTCTCACACATTTTTTTTTCTAATTTCTTTGTGTCAAACGTTTTTTATTACACTTTTCCCCTTAAATTTTTTTTCCATTTCTTCCCCTATTTTGTCACTTTTCCCCTACTTTTTTATTTTATCCTTTCCACTACTTTTTTATTCTGTCCTTTCCCTACTTTTTCCCACTTCTTCTCATAAATTTTTGACTAATTTTTTTGTGTAAAATTTTTTTTGTTCCACTTTTTCTCCTTAAATCTTTTTTTTTCACTTCTTTTCCTATTTTTTTTTCAGTTTTCTCCTATTTTCTTCCACTTTTCCCTACTTTTTTAATCCACCTTTTCCCCTACTTTTTTTCAATTTTTCTCTTACATTTTTTAAAAATTTCTTTGTCTCTTTTTCTTCTTTTGTCTTCTTTGTCTTCTTTTTTTCCACTTTTTCACTAATTTTTTTATAATTTAAAATTTGAAACTTTTTTTACCAATTTTTTACCTGCTTTTTTTCCACTTTTCGCCCCAGCCTTTTTCCCCTACCTTTTTTTCCGCTTTTCGCCCCAGCCTTTTTTCCCTAATTTTTTAGTTTCAAACTTTTTCCTCAATTTTTTTATATATAATCTTTGTTTTTTATTTCCAATTTTCTCCCTCTCCCTTTCTATCAGTACCAATGGAGTGGTAAGGGGGGAAAGATAGGGGAAAAGAAGAAAATACTTACTCAAAAAAGTGATTTCTTCGTTAAAAAGATGAAATTTGACAGAAACTGAAAATAATGAGAAAAAATGGGTAGTTTTAGAAAAAGGGGAAAACGGGGTAATTTCAAGAAAAAAAGTGACAAAATTTGAAAGCAAAGAGGGGAAATTTAAGACAAAATAGTTCGAAAATTTGAAAGAAAAGAGGGGAAATTTTGGAGGAAGATTTGAGACAAAAAGTGACAGTATTTGAGAGAAAAGAGGGGAAATTTTGAAGGAGAAAGAAAAAAGGGGGTATTTTCAGAAAAGTGACAAAGTGAAAAGAGGAAAAAATTCGGATAAAAAAATTAACAGCATTTGAGAGAAAAGATGGAACATAAATTTCGTAAATAAAAATATATATCAGGATTCGAACCTTAAATTTTCATATGTTATCATACTCTACCACTAGACCACATCGTTCACAGTGATGAATAATCAAACTTTCAAGTTAACGTACAATAAAAACCGACTAGGGCGAAACGAATAATGCGCAATAGTTTTAAATTCAAAACCAAAGAATCTACTGAAATCTACTAAAATTATCAATTCTACTAAACACCCTCATTTTTCTTAAAAATCTACTAATTTAGTAGGAAATCTACTAAAAACGGTAACCCTGATTAATTGGGATAGAGGATAAGAGTAAGGGAATCCCAAAGTCGCTACTGATATTATACTTTTGTACAAGAGCATATTGAGATATTTTCGGATGTTTAAAATGGTGGAAAAATTTTTATTTTGTTAAATAAAATTATCGATTATATCGGATATATATCAGGATATAAATATCGGATATATATATCAAGTGATATACAATATGTCTCAGTAAGTTGGAACCATATGGGAAACTTTTTTATTATTAATTTTAGGAAAAAATGTATTCTTCATAAAAAGTTCTGCATGTTCTAAAATCTAAAATACAATCAACAGATATCAAATTTTTTCAGTCGTGTACGAGGTATGTCAAAAATATGAATTTTACTCACGAGTAAAGTACCTTTAAATTTGATAATATCGAAAAATGTTATTAAAAAAAAAGTTTATCAGTACCAAAAACTATGTTCAAATATGCAATTACATTCATTTATTTTTATAAAATAGGTTTTGTGCTTGTTTATTATTGTTTCTATTTTGAATAAACATTTATCTCTTGTGACTGTAAAAGTCATGATAACCTCGTTTCTTAATGTTTTCTAACTATTTTGCAATTTAAACACGTGTTGAATGCATATGCATTTGTAATCAACTTTTTATAATAACAATTGTCAATATTCATAAAAATAAAGGTACTTTACTCTTGAGTAAAATTCATATTTTTTGACATACCTCGTACACGACTGAAAAAAATTGATATCTGTTGATTGTATTTTAGATTTTAGGACATGCAGAACTTTTTATGAAGAATACATTTTTTTCCTGAAATTAATAATAAAAAAGTTTCCCATATGGTTCCAACTTACTGAGACATATTGTATATCACTTGATATATATCCTCCGAACCCTGATTTAAATAAGCACATTTTAAAGGAGCCGTAATACTAGCATTTTCCATCATCTCATAACTTTTTGATTGTCGAGTCATCAGAAATGCAATCCTCACTTGGGAACATGTTACGAAAACTTGTTCCTGAAACATGTTGACAATTTTTAGGAAGTCCTCATTTATGATCAAGATTTCAGGCAACAATTAATATTTAGTCCGTTCCATAAACAAAACAACGAAATAAACACGCACAAACTAATACACGAAGCCAATGTGGACGCAGTTACAACATGTTGTTAAAACATTGTTGCCAACATTAGTAGATATACTAGGCCACTACTGGTACCACTATAGGGAATTCAACGTGCCAGAAAGAGAGAGATATGCCTTTATATTTTACGACGTTTAGACTTTTTTTAACGTTCAGTATTTTGAAGCGTCATATTTCATCGATTTTTACATGTTATTTTTTAAATACATGCATTTGATGCAAAAAAAGTGAGTTTTTTCACATCAAAAGTAAACGTAAAAAACGTTGAAAACGTTATAAAATATGACGTTTCGATCGTTTTTTAACGCTTCAAAATACTGAACGTCAAAAAACGTCGTAAAATGTGACGCCATAGCGCTCTCTTTTTCTATACCTCTCTCTCTAACACGTTGAATTCCCTATAGTGGTGCCAGTAGTGGCCTAGAGTATCTACTAACATTCTTTGATTTTAACCGTCCAATCACTAACTTGTTGAAAAAATAAGTAACATGTTGCTTTTCAACGAAATTTTCGTGACATGTTGAAAACATTGTTGATAACAATATTGAGTAGCAAGTGTGAATGGGGGTTAATAAAGATGAATGTCATGTTTAATCATCTTCACTTTGTTTTAATTGTATTCATTTTTGTAATTCACTTATTTTTTGTTTTTATAAATATTTAATCTTTGCTAACAAATTAGTTTTATTCAATAATAATAGTAATTAACTTCAACAATTATTAATCAGTAAAAGAGTGTAATGTTTCCCAATTAACGAGTGGTCGGAATTAAATTTAGGATCAAAGCTAGTTAAAATTTATATCTATCACAACGATACGGGAATCACGGATTTGTTTAATTAATTATATCATTTTACATGAACTCGCATGTGCCCAGCTCGGTCTAAAGTCAATTAAAGTAAATTGTATATAATCCCTATACGTATATGTAAAGAAAATAAAGTTAATTTTGTTAAATGAAATATTTTTTAAATCCTGAAGAATTTTTATTTTGTTTTTACTTTTCCGACCCACCTCCGAGAACGAAAAGTATTGTGAATGAGCTAAAAAAAAATTTCGAGATAAAGATGGAAAAAATGACAGATGCAATATTTCACGGAATTTGACTTACAATATGTCATTTGAAAGTACTTGAAAATCTCTATTCAGAACAGTCAAAATTATTTCTCCAACTGTCACCTGTCAAAAATAAAAAAATGTCAAAATTTGAAACTAACATTAAATATCTGAAAATTTTTTTTCTTATTTGTATGATATTTTCTGATTTTCTTTTGATTTTTTTCAGATTTCTTACTAATTTTTAATGATTTTTTTCTGATTTTTTCAATTTCTTTTTATGATTGTTTCCGATTTTTTTGATTTTTTATTTTTATTTTATTGTTTTTCTTTTTACTTTTTCTTATATATTATTTTTTGTGATTTTTTTCTAATTCTCCTGTCGGATTTTTTCTGTTCTTTCTGATTATTTACAGATTTATGTCATATGTATAACCTGTAAAATTAAGGATTTTTGAATCCTAATAATCCTGGAATAGATATTATTTTTGATTTTTTCTGTTTTTTTCTGATTGTTCCTGGATTTTTCGTATTATTTTTTCTGATTTTCCGATATTTTCTGATTTTTTGTTTTTTTTTTTCTGTTTTTTTTCGATTTTTTAAAAATATTTCTTCATTTTTTCTTGTATTATTTTGTTTTTTTTTCTATTTTTTTATTTGTTTTCTAATGTTTCTTATTCCTCTGATTTTTTGTAATTATTTGCGATTTTTTTTGCAATGTTTTTTTGGGATTTTCTTGCGATTTTTTAGAGATTTGTTGCGATTTTTTAAGACTTTTGCGATTTATTTCAAATCTTTTGAATTTTTTCTTTTCCTGTTATTATTTCCTTATGGTTACAATAGTTTCCGGTATTTTGGTTGTTTTTTGTTTTTGCGGTTTTTTGCGATTTTTGCTATTTTTTGTGATATATTTCGATTTCTTTCGTTTTTTGCAAATTCTTTTTCGTTTTGTTTTTTGCGAGTTTTATAGTTTTTTTTCAAGTTTTTTATTATTTTTTTTTTAATTTTCCGATGTTTCTTTCAATGTGTTCCAATGTTTTCTGTTTTTTTCATATTTTTTTTGATTTTTTTTTATTCTTCTGATTTTTACTTTTCCGACTCATCATTCGAGAAGGGAAAGTATTGAGAACGAACTAAAAAAATTTCGAGATAAAGATGGAAATATCCATTTTAAATTTTGAGGTCCCCCGAGACGTTTAAGACCATTTTTAGGTGGAAGTCTATCTGTCTATCTGCCTGTGTGTCTGTCTCTGTGTCTGTCTATGTGTCTGTCTGTGTGACTGACTGTGTGTATTCTTCCATGATAGAATCCGATTAAGCTGAAATTTGGTATATGGGTTTCGGCTTTTGTACGACATCTGTCAAGCGGAAGTGTCGCTGTCAAAAAATGACAGAAGCAATATGTCACGGAATTTGACTTGTAATATGTCATTTTAAAGCACTTGAAAAAAAATGTTTGGAAGTCTTTAAAAATTAAAATATTGATAAAATTTTGACATATATCATTTCAGAAATTTGACACTCATGTCAAAATATGTTCATCTTAGAATTTTTACAAAAATAAATCTTCTATATTTTATACTTTATCAACGCACTAAAAATAAAAAAACATATTTGATTTTCTCATATTTTTCCCTACTTTTTCCTATTTTTCCCCTAATTTATCATCTTTTCCCTATTTCTCTCTATTTTCCTCTATTTTAAAAATTATTTCCTCTTTTTATCACTTTATCAACTTTTAATTAGTAAATTTTTCTAAGTATTTGTCGTCATGTCATTTTAATATTTTTTATAACATGTCATCAATTAAAAGTATATGACGGTTATTTTTATTACTCTCAATTTTTTCCGGTTGGGTTTAAAATATTTTTATGTTGAAATAAAATGACTAAAATAATATTTCCAGTATTTTTTTAAAAAACTCTTGCTATTCTACATGGATTGATTTAACTTTACGTATTTTAAGATTTAAATTTTAAATTGATGGAAGCCTGGGAACGGTTCTGTTCGCGTCTCTTCGTCTGCCTTTACCTAAATAATTTTTGTAAAAAAAAGTTCGGTATTTACTTACGATTATTTCTATGTGGAAATCATATATCGGGATTGTATTTACCTGAAAAAAAAACAAATTAATAAAAACATATGGTATTTTACGTTACAAGTCCGGTAGATGACTTATTTACAAGTTGTTTTTTCGAAAAAAAAAAATTTTTAATCGAAAAACTTTTGTGATTTAAAGGTATTTAAAAACCCTGTGAAAAATTAGAAAAACCAAAAATAGCCATTTGTTGTCCTGAAATTCAAGAATAAAACTTAACACTTCGGAGCATAGGTATCTGCACTCAGTACGTAAAATACTCAAATTAAATTTATAAAACAACTTTTTTTTAAATAATGTACACATGTTAAAACTTGATTAAAATACTTTAATTCTACATAAAGTAATTAAATAACCAAAATAGAAATTAATTATTTTATTTCGCTGCCACTGCTCACTATGTTATTTCCAATTATTCATAATGAATGGAGCGCATAAAATATACTAGTTACTAACGTGAAACAATGGATTTTTAATTCATGGCAATCTACCAGGTGTTTTTTTTTAAGTAAATTAATGTTTTATAGGTCATCATCAGTCATCAAATAACAGTAAAAAAAATATTTGTTTAAACGTTAAAAAAAGGGTAGATTGAGTATTTAAAATTTACAAAAAAATAATTCATAAAATCAATAATCAAAGTAGAGTGTTTTTAAATTTAAATACAGAACAAAATATTATTTGAAAATGTTGATAGAAGTTAAAACTTGTGTACAAGTTTAGATTTAAAGTAAAAAAAAAACACTAAATAGTGCAGCATTTATTGGATTAATTCTGGTAGGTTATCCATAATCTCAAATGTGGTCCACCAATGAATAAAAAAAAACCAAAGTCTAGTACCAGAAATTCTCTAATATTTATAGTTGGAAGGGAAACTTACAACTAGTTTCGGCATACATATGCCATCATCATGCCTCTGTTACAAACGAAATAAATTAAGAGAAAAAAAGAACAGTAAAAAGAGACTTAACAACTAAAATTACATAGATTGTTAAAATTTAAATTATACATGGTTACATGTTCGCACTTAAAATTAATAGGACTTAGTTCGGAATTTATGTGTGATACTGAAAGGGAGGAAGACGTTAAGTAACATTAAAAAAATTTCCTCTCTTTCAACCGAATTATTTTCTAGTGCGTTTGAGCGAATTATGAATATTAGTATTTATAACTGTTAGAAGAATACTAGGAGCCAAACGTGTTAACATCAATCCAGAATTTCGAAAGACCAAACTTCTTGAGTAGAAGTTAAACCAATATGAATGTTGAAATAAAAATAGTATTTGAAATTGTACTGTAACATTTTATTCCATTTTTTCTAAGTATGAAACATGAACAGCAAAATCATAAAGCGGCACATTATGTTCAATTATGAAAACGAAACATGAATATTTAAATTGTACTCAATCACTTCACTATCACTGTAAAAAACTAATTACATCTTTTAGTATGAAAACTTTTTGGGTGCGGTTAAACCACCATTTTTTTTATATATGAAGAAACATTTTGCTCCAGTAAATGCATGACTGATTCCATTCACTGTCTGGATGCGAGAGAGTGGGTGTGCTCTGATTTTTAACGAAGAGTAAGGTTGCTAGTTTTTTATTGGTAAGAAATGTGTCGTGGTAAGTAAATAGCCTTCAATTAAGCATCTTAGAGGGAAGAAACATATCTATACTTTTTGTCTCTTATAATGTTGGGATAATATGAGAAAGATAAGAATGCATAGCAACAGTCGCTTGTGTATTTTTTTTTGTTAACTGTACTTTGCAAGCAGACAGAAAAAAGTTTGAAAGACAGACGGAATAATATTGTGTTGATTTTAAATATATTTTTAGATTATAAAATGTACAATAATGGTCATTAATATGAACTGAAAGATTAATATTATTAATTATAAAAGAAATAAGAATTAGTTTGTATTTTCTGGATAATATTCCAATGAAATTTATCCAGTCTTATGTGCCTTAAAAAAATTTTACTAACTCTTAGTAAACCGTTTTTTAGTCCCTAACCTAGTTTTCTAAATGTTATTTTCCTTCTTTTTTTTTAGTTGTCTTCTTGGACTTCTTTTTTTCCAGTCTATTTTTATAACTATTTAATTTAATTTTTCATTTAATATACCTGTACTCAGCTACTTTATTTATTATTACTAAGCTCATAATTTTAACTTTTAAATTTAACTTGTTACTATTGTTTTTACTGATAATTTTGTACTAAATCGACCTTCAGGCGTTACTAGTATTTTATTTTACATATAATATAATTTTTTATAAAATTTCATATATGACATATATCATTCTTTAGAGTTAAGTCGCAATGATAACTCGTGTGCTGGTTTTCTCTATGTGTTTTACAATTGTTAATTTTTCTTTTGATTTGTAGCCGCCCACAGGGTCATTCAAATATATTGCATCCTGCTCGGAGTAAGTTCACTCCGTCCCAAGAATTGTCTACATATTCCCGACGTATGCCTGGTACTTCCACAACTTGATCACTAAGATCAGATTCTACAAATTTTCCTTTCCTAAAATGGTTCACACCAATATGTTTTGTATTTACCCCTTTTTTTAATGTTACTTAACGTCTCAGTACCACATCTAAATTCTAAACTTCCTCTCTTTAATTTTAAGTGCGCACATGTAACCATGTTGATTAAACATACAATTTCAAATACTATTTTTATTTCAACATTTATATTGGTTTAACTTCTACAAAAGAAGTTTGGTCCTTCGAAATTCTGGATTGACATTAACACGTTTGGCGCCTAGTATTCTTCCAACGGTTATGAATACTAATATTCATAATTCGCTCAAACATACTAGAAAACAATTCGGTTGAAAGAGAGGAAAATTTTTTAATGTTACTTAACGTCTCCCTTTCAACATATTGTATAATTTAAATTTTAACAACCTTTGTCATTTTACTGTTCTTTTTTCTCTTAATTTAATACAACTTCTAAACTATAGTTCTGATGATGGCATATGTATGCCGAAACTAGTTATCAGTTTCCCACTACAAATATTAAATAATTTGTGATACTAGGCTTTGGTTTTACTCTGGTTTTGCTCTGACATTTTGGGGGGAGGGGGTATTGGTTTTGTTGGCTGCGTATTTCGAAAACATTTTGTTCTGTACTTAATTTTAAAAGTACTTTTCTCTTTAGCATAAATCAATTTTTTTGATTTTTCCTGTATATGTACTAATAAATATTTTACAAATTTGATTCTTGATTATTGATTTTTTGTTGCCAATTTATTTTGTATTTAGGGAATTCAAAATATTCATCCAATATTTTTTTTTCAATAAATATTTAAAAATAACTAGTACGTGGTAGGTACAAGTTGGCAATGGAATGTTGTGTAATCAATGCCACGACATATACGAGATCGATAAAGTAAAAAAAATGAGTAAAACATGTATTTTCAAAAATATTAAGTAACTACCTTAAAATAGTTTTTATTTCGATATCAACGTTCCTATTTTTATACATTTATATATTTTAATTTTTACATATAGTGAAAATCGTTAATAATACTAATAATAATTTTATTTCAATGGACGATTTTATTATTAATAAGTAAGATTTTTGGTATTTTTAACTTATGTTGATACTTATGACATTTCGATAACTAGAAAAATCGATTAAAATCGAATAAAATATCCGTATCTGTAATGATTCCACATTTTTTTTCAGATCAATATCGCTCCATCCCTGATTGCGGAAATTTAAACTATTATCAATTTTCTGATTTATAAACTTTATTAAGTATTATTAATAATTATTACAAATAACCCATTCATAATTTAACAATTCGATTATCAATGACACATCGATTGATTTTAACGAGTGATTGAGTATGTGACGTAGGCAAAGCTTCTGATATGACGTCATCAAGTCCGCGTAATTTAAATAAGCTTTAAGGGCTGGGCTGTCTTAAAAAAATAACAAAGTGGTATAAACAGTAGATTTAGACCTATATTCAAACATCAATTTTAAAAAAATGATAAAATTGTCCATTCTGTATATTTTCAAATATCAACAAAATGCCTTTTTATCAGAAAATTTAATTATAAATTAATATGTAAATATTGAATGTCATTGATAGAAGTCAAAATAATTATTAAATCTATTATCTACAATATCTAACACATGGAATACATCTTCTATTTATACGATAATAATTTATTTGTTTATAGACATACGCGTGACAGACATTTGGGTTAGCAGATGTTACAATCGTAAAATAAATAGTACTTAATTAAAAACATATAAATTTATAATAATGGTTTTAATATTACTTTTTTTTTAATTATTAACATGAAAAATTACTAAAACGTATTCACAAAATATATGAAATATAGTGACCGAAAATAAAACAATAAATTATTCAAAAACAACGACATGTTTACTGCTTTAAAAAATAAAATTGTTTGTTTATAATAGCTGGAAGCACTCGAAAAAGTGTACACAATATAAGTCAAGGTTAATTTTACTAGTGTTAGCGTCGAATTGAATACATTATAATTTTTATTATGATGATGATGATGATGACAAACGACCCAACGTGGTTTTGTGACTCACTTTTGTTTGCTAGATAACGATTGGACATCAGTAGCGTAACAGGAATAGTAGATTTAAAGATGGGAAAACATCTAAAATCTATTAAAAAATATAAGAATAATCTTATGAAAATCAGAATTTACAATTACATTTTTCATAATCAAATCTTTAATTAATCAAATAAATTTGAAAAATTATTGGCATCTAGTTGTTATCTTTAGAATCTTTTAAAGATTTTTATTTATTTGAGATGCGAAAATAAAAGAAGGAATATTATACTTTTTGTAAAATTCAACTAGTTTTAATAAAAAGAAAACGTTTCAGAAAAAAAATTTAAATTCAGTTTTATTCAGAATTAAGTGCAGTCTGTATATTATTTAATTACAAGGATCGATTTTAGGTACATGGTTTATTCAAAACCTGATAAATAAATATTTTAACCTTTTTTAAACCCTATATTCGCCTAAAATTAAAAAAACTTGAACTATAACGACGTAAGGTAGATCAGTTAAAGAAATATGCGTAAGATGGCGCAAGTCGTCAAGTTTTTAACTAAAATGTTTAATCTAATTTATCTGAATCTTAAAAATATATAAGATGAGTTCGGCTTGGATACTCTTTTGACCCTGTCCTTGATCTAGCTATTCGGGTACTGACAAAATTCGGTTTAGACGTTACTCCAAATACTCACACTCTACTCCTAATGTTCCAAATTCTCAAGACGAACTCAGCTATAGTAAGCATATCACTTTCGCTCGGTGGAACGCGATGGATCTTACAAATGGCGGATGCTCCCATAGCCGTAGCACGTACAACATAAATGTAATGAGGCCGTCAATCCAGGACGGCACGCGAAATACTATTTATATTTATTTTATTAAAATTAGTCTTGACTATCTAAATCTAGCCTGTGTATAAAAAAAATACAATTATTTCGTAAAAAAATATATATAAAGATTCGAACCTGGAACTTTCATTTGTAACGTCTTACACTCTATATATTTTTTATTTTTTTTTTACGAAATAAATGGAAGTTGTATTTTCATTTTTTTTAATACACAGGCTAGATTTAGATAGTCAAGACTTCTTTTAATAATATAAATATAAACCGATCAATTTAACGTTCTAATGTGGCAATAGACCGTTTAATATAGTTTAATACTATAAAACGCCGCAAGGGGTCGCGTCGAAGTTACAAGACGATTAAAAATGTTATACTTGAACATTGCGATATTTCGTAGTAAAAAGTAAGATTATAGTTAAATAAATAATTTCGATTGCAAAGCCACTTTTAGGCAAATAGAACATTCAATAAATTGAATAAAACTCGAAGTCATGTACCACAAAATTTTGTGGTACATGACTTCGAGTTTTATTCAATTTATTGAACACTGGACCACATTTGTGATATGGATAACCTACTTCATTTAAATAGAACATTGTTAAACTAATAAAAATAAAAATTAGTAAAAAACAGTAAAAAATAGTAAAAAAATGGGAAAAAAGGAAAAAATAGTATAAAATGGGAAAAATATGAAAAACTGGAGAAAACCAGTGATAATATTAAAAAACAGAAAAAAATACGAAACAATAGGAAAATAGGAAAATTAAGAAAAAAATGGAAAAAATTTCTAAAAAAGTATATAGAGAAAAATAGCAAAAACTAAGGAAAACTTGAAAAAAAAAAGGAAAAAATGAAATTAGAGGGAAAAATTGAAAAAATAATTAAAAAAATTGGCAAATTAGGAAAACGTAAAAAAAGTGGGAGAAATAAAGAAAATGGGGAAAAATGGGCAAAATAGAAAAAAACAGGAAAAAAAAGAAACAATGAAATATAGAAAAAAATAGAAAATTAATAAATAAATTAAAAGAAATAGGAAAAAATAGTATAAAATTGTAAAAAATAAAAAAATGGGGAAAAATAAAAAAAATAGGAAAACATAAAAAAATAGGACAAAATAAGACAAAGTGAAAAATAGGGAAAAGTAGAGAAAAAAAGAAAAAAGCAGGGAAGTATAGAAAAATAGGCAAAATGGTTGAAAATAGAAAAAAATAGAAAAAAATATAAAAAAAATGGGGAAAAATAGAATAAAATTGTAAAAAATAAAAAATGGGAAAACATAGGAAAACATAAAAAAATAGGCAAAAATAAGACAAAGTAAAAAAATTGGGAAAAATAGAGAAAAATAAAAAAAACAGGGAAGTATAGGAAAAAATAGACAAAATGGTTGAAAATTGAAAAAAATTTAAAAAAAAATGGGAAAAAGTAGGGAAACCAGCAAAAATAGAAAAAAGCGGGAAAAAATGGAGAAAAATTGGAAAATAAATGCAAAAATAGGAAAAATTCGAAAAATGGAAAAAAATTAAAAAATGGAAAAGAATAAAAAAAGATGGAAAAGTAAAAAAATAGTAAAAATCAGGAAAAAAGTGGAAAAAATAGGTATAGACGTAAACTTTAAATTTTAATGAATTACGGTCGAATTTCGATCACTAGTAAAGCTAAAAATAGAAACTCCGGGTTAGGTAGTTATAAATTAATTGAAATGGTTAGCATATCCCAATAGCAATAATATTATAATTTTCAATGCTCCCTTCAGAATTTAAGCGATGTTGTCATGTGTAAACGATTGTTCTACTACAAAATTTTAGATACCCACTCGGTTTGACCTGATGCGGTAGGAAGCGGGAGGGATGGAATTAGAAGGTGATGACGCGCTTCCCATGCCTCTTAAGACGTCACAGAAATGTTTATTATTCGAAATTTAACGCACTGAGCGCCAAAAAAATTGCTAAATCTTGCCTATCAAATAAACACACTAAAGTTAAAAAAATCAGAAAAAAAAATTATGCAAGCACCCCATTACACGGAACTTTTTTTAAGATTAGCGACGTTAATAAAGATGTTTTTCTGTGATTGGTTGTGACGTATGAAAATCCGTTAGAAGTATAATTTCTTGGAATGTTATTGTGAGAAGTAAATTACTATAATTTACAAAAATATTATGATATGGAATCTTATAAATTTTGGAATCTTAAAATGGCCAAAGTGTCCAGTGTGAGAAAATCTTGAAAATAATAATCAAAAATTATTGAAAAAATTAATAAAATGATATACCAGAGCTTTCATTTAAACCCAAAACAATAAGAAGAAAAAAAAGGATCAAGATAAGACTTGAATTGTTTAACCTAAATTTTATCATACTACGAAGAATCATTCTTTACCTTTACGGTCATTTCCGTACAATTGCGACATTGTCCATTGTTAATCAGAGTGCGTTTTTTTTTACGGAATAGTATTTTTAATTAGCTCTAGCCGTTACTACCATTTCGATTGCGTCACCTTAAAACAATGAAATAAAATACATTCTTCAAATTGTGTGCCAACTGTTGTATAACTTTAAATTAAATTAAATTGGGTAAGGTCAAACAAATTTTAATGAAAATATTAACTTTTGTAATAAAATCTAAAATCTATAGTATATTTAAATATCTATTGCCAAATAAGATATTTGGTAATAAAATTACAATTTACTAATCATAAACTCCTGATGATGGTAATATAGTTAGCGAAACGTATGTCGAATGTTTTTTTTAAAGTAATATAGTGATATGTATTTTTTAATTAGTATTTTTAATTTTTGAATTGTTTTCGTTGGGCGCCTTTTTTTTTTAAAATTTATCAGAGCTATGAGTTTGCTTAACCTCAGAGAGGGTTCATAAATGTTAAAAAAAAATACGAAAAAAATTTTGAATAATGATTTTTCTTTGTATCTTATTTTTTCATTATTATTATTCTAAATTGGAAACAATGAACAAATATTTTAAATATAACAAAAATATAACTTGTCCAAGTTCTGTCTTCAGGTCCGTGGTTTGATCTTAATTTAGTTTTTATTTATTGTTTACAAATTTCATTTTTTTAAAGAGATTTGTTTATACTAATTTATTTATTATTTTATCTTAATAAAAATTCATTTTTTTTAGGAATAAATTTTTTAACAACCATTTTTCTCCAAAATCTAAATTCCACAACCCCTTCGCAACGGAAAGAAAGCAAAGCTGTGTGGTGAAAAATTATTTCAATGGACCAATCAAAATGCTTTGTTATAAAATGTCTGAAAATTTGGATTTGAATTTGGATTTTAAAACATTAAATTGAATTTATATGGATGAGATTAAAATTTGGTATGGAATTTACTTACTGAAATTATTTTAAAATTTCTGAACAAATTTTTATTCCAAATGTTCCATTAACAGGTAAGTTTTTTCATTTTTAATTAATTATCACCAACCGTGATACTTCAATATTGATAATAATCAAATTATTAAGGTGGCAATTTAGTATTAAGGTAGAGTGATTAAAACTAACTTATTTGCAAACTAAATTTAGAATAAAAAAAATAGTAATATAACAAAAAACAGTAGTAAAAAAGATAATCTTTTAGAGAATTTCACTAGGACTAGCTGAAATTGTAATTTTTAATCGCAGGAAAATACAAAAATAAGGAGCATCTGTTAGGAGAGTCTTCAGTCATCCACATAACTATATCTACGACTTTTAAGGATTTTAAAGGATTTTTAATGATTTTTGGGATTTTTAAGGATTTTCAAAAACTTTTTTAAGATTGTAAACTATTTTTAGGGATTTTAATGTTTTTTAACGATTATTTTAGGATTTTTAAGTATTTTTAAGGGTTTTTAGGGATTTTTAAGGATTTATTAAGGATTTTTTTAGGATACTTTAAGGATTTTTAAATTTTTTTACTAATTTTAAGGGATTTTTAAAGATTTTCAATGATTTTTAAGGATTTTTAATGATTTTTGGGATTTTTAAGGGTTTCAAAAACTTTATTAAGATATTAAACTATTTTCAGGGATTTTAATGTTTCTTAACGATTATTTTAGGATCTTTAAGAATTGTTTAACATTTTTAAGTAATTTTAAGTATTTTTAACGGTTTTTAGGGTTTTTTAAGGGTTTTTAGGGATTTTTATTAAGGATTTTTTTAGGATATTTTAAGAAAAAATTTTTTTAAGAATTTTAAGGGATTTTTAAAGATTTTCAATGATTTTTAAGGATTTTTGGGATTTTTAAGGATTTTCAAAAACTTTTTTAAGAATTTTAAACTATTTTTAGGAATTTTAATATTTTTTTAAGTATTATTTTAGGATCTTTAAAAATTGCTTAGGATTTTCAAGTATTTAAGGGTGTTTAGGGATTTTTAAAATTTTTTTCAGGATTTTTTTAGGATATTTCAAGGATTAAAATCCTCAAAAAGTATTTTTAAGAATTTCCAAGATTTTCTTAAGATTTTTAAGTATATTTAAAATGTTTTCATAATTTTAAGGAATTTTTAAAGACTTTTAATGATTTTCAAGGATTTTTAATGATTTTTAAGAATTTTAAACTATTTTCAGGGATTTTAATGTTCTTTAAATATTGTTTTAGGATCTTTAAGAATTGCTTAAGATTTTTAAGTAATTATAAGTATTTTTAAGGGTTTTTAGTAATTTTTAAGGATTTTTATGGATTTTTTCAGGATTTTTTAAGTATTTTTAAGAATTTCCAAGATTTTTAAATTTTTTTCAAAATTTTAAGGGATTTTTAAAGATTTTAAAGGATTTTTAAGGATTTTGGGATTTTTAGGGACTTTCAAGGATTTTTAAGAGTTTTAAACTATTTTTAGAGATTTTAAAGTTTTTAAGGATTATTTTAGGATCTTTAAGAATTGCTTATGATTTTTAAGTGGTTTTAAGACTTTTTAAGAATTTTTAGGGATTTTTTTAGGGATTTAAAAGTATTTTTAAGGGTATTTAAGAATTTTAAGGGTTTTTAAAGATATTTAAGGATTTTTAAGAGTTTTTGAGGATTTTTAAGGATATATTATTTACCAAGAGCTGAGGAAGTATAATTTATAATCCAGAAAGTGTTGATTAAACTCAGATTTTGTTATTTTTGGTGTCGTTACATATTTCTTGTTTCTTTTTTATTGTACTATGTTTTTCTCTACTGTACTATACAGTTGGCAACGTTGCTTGAAAGTTTGATTATTTATCAATGTGAAAGGGTGTGCTCGAATGCTAGCATGTGTGCATTACATATAGACGTTCCGGGTTCGATTCCTGATGAAATCTTTTTTTTATTTTTTTTTAAATAAATGGAAGTTATTTCTTTTTTTTTAATACACAGGCTAGATTTCTTTTAATAAAATAAATTAAAATACACAGGTTAATTACGCTGTTATATTTATTTCAAACTAAATCGATTGACGGACCTTTTTCAATTAGACACGATATCCGTCAAGATGGACCTATTGGGTTTTCACCGGGTCTGACCAGACGGACCTCTAGACACTTTCACAATATATACATATAAGTTTGTTATATAAAAAAGAAAAACGAAAAATAATTGTCCTATCTAAACAGGAAACTTAATGTGCTGAAAAAAATATATGACAAATTAATGAATATAACTTTCAATTATTTTCTTGTAAAATGTAATTATTATTCTTCCAACGCGATTGTCGCATAACTTTGACAATAGTAATAAAAACAAAAGAGTCGGGGGCTATACCATACCGTTTTACGACCCAATTCTCAAGTAATGACAAACGTTTTGGTGCGTTCGATCTTTATATTATCCAAACGTTAGTGGTAAACGTGCTTGGAAAAAATTAGCGATATAAAACGAGTTCTTTATACGTGTTCCACTTTAGAAAAAAATAATTACATCTAAAAAAGCAAATTTTAACACAAAAAAAAATTGTTATTATAAACGCAAAAAATATATTTTTTAGATACAATTTTTTTATAATTATGGATAAATTTTTCGTAAAATTTACCTAGAGTTCTTATTAAAATTGTAATCTAAATTCAACTCATATTTTCAATAACTACAATAAAAAAAAATGTGAATTAAATCATCCCAACTTGTCTCGACTTGTTACGTCATTGCAAAAATTTCTAGAAAGATCGAGTTAACGATTACGTAATATTTTCTACCTCGATGTTAAATATTATATCGAAACTTGTGCACATTTCGAAGTGTAACCTACATAAGACCTCTAATAAATGTCACATCTTTTTTTGTTAGCCAATCAAATTAAAATATGTAACTATATGTAACTGTATGTAAATGTAATGCTGGTTTTACATTATCCAATTTTTTTGTGAAATCGATTCATGAAGAAATTTGACAACCTAAAACGTCAAATTTGATGTCAAATAATTGTGTGAATAACTTCATGAATTCGTACTTGTTCTATTTTCGTCAAATTTTATCGTGAAGTTTAGTAGTGCCAACTTAAGCATTATGCAAAAAGTTAGATTATGTTTATGCTGATGCTGAAATTGTAAACAACGTGTGAATTTGCTTGGACATTAAAATGATAATTTGGTAAAACTGTTTTATTGACAGAAATTATACATAAATTGAAAAAATAATTGACAAATGTCTTTACAGCGTGAAGAAATTCACGAATAAATTTGACAAAAACTTTATGAATTTATTCACAAAAAAATTGGATATTGTAAAGCCAGCATAATAGTGATTTTTTTTTATGAACAAATGTGCATGTAAAATCTCTTCACAATTAAAATAGCAGTATATTCATTTAAACATAACATTCTCAGTTCTCTGCAAATAACTGAGTGGTCCTTCGCCGAAAATATCTTCCAAGTAAAATTTGAGATTAACAAACTATATTTATTGTTTTTTAATGTAACAAAAATTATAGCTCTTTTTACCTTCAGGTAATAAAATTGAAATTATAATTTAATTTTAACCTTAATTTTAACCATTTTCTATCTCAAAAAAAAAATTCTACAAGTTTTGTAAATATTCTATAGTATAAAAAATGGCTGTAGTACTTTCTTTATAATTTTTTTAATATGATTTAGATTTTTTTCTATACGTTAGCCTTGCTTTCATTGAAATAAAATATGTAATGGAATGTTCTTCTCCAAGTTTTAATGTTTTAAAGTCGCTTTTATAGTTATTAAAGTTCGATTTTGACTCCTCGGAAACGAGACATATGTACAATTACAAATTAGGTCAGTTCTGAATGGAAAATGGGTTATAAATTTAATTTTGATAAGAGAAATTTAACAATCGGGCTTATGAATTACGCGAAACTTGATAAAATCAGTATAGTTACTTTGTGTTTAAACGATCAGTTATATTGGTTCTGGTATAATTTAACATATATCAATTAGACACTTATTACTTATTGTTTTTTTGGCATATTTATTGGCACAGCTCAATAATTAGAAAATATGTATTATAATTAATTTTTAACTCTGTATGTAAAATTATTTCTATTCTAAAAATATTAAAAACATAGATTATGTTGTCGTTTTCAGATGATGTTATATCGAACTTATTACTAAACATACTTGACAGACAGCTCATTGATAATAAATGACGGTCTTCTTCTTCTTATTTACTATAAATATTTTTCTATTAAGCACCTATAACAATTTTTGATCAAAATTTGGCTAAAACCGGTTCTGTAGTTTTTTGTGAATCGTTCTTGAAAAATACATTAACACATTTTAGACCTCAAAACGTAAAGAAAAGTAAAAATCTCTAGATCGATTTTTTACCCGATCACAATAATTTCCCTTATAGCATACGTAGCAAGAAAGTAAATCTGGAGGGGTACAAATATTTGTTTCCGCTCAGTTTTAATAATAAAAAATTGTCTAAAAGTCTAGGTGTAACTTCAGATTTTAATAATTTAAGTTTTTGTATTAGGAAACAAGAAAATATAAACAAAAATATTAGAAAAAAAATTGTGCAGGAATGGTTTGGTGATATATTCAAAAACATTTGTTGGTAAAAGATCGTTAAATTTTCTTATATTTTCGTGTTCCCTGATCCCAAATTGTCAAAATATGAAGTGTCACCGTATCCTTTTTCCAAAAATTGTAATAGTGACTCTATCTGTCCGTCAGTCCCTCTCGTCCCAGCGATAACTTTTTGGGATTTTTTGACAATTTAGGACAATTTTTAACAATTTTTGACAATTCTTGACCAATATTTGACAATTTTTAAGAATTTTGACAAATTTTAACAACTTTTAAAATTTCAGTTTTCGAATTTTTGATAATTTTTTACTTGAAAATTTTTGATAATTTCGGAGAATTTTTTGATAATTTAAACAATCTTTGACTTGATAATTTTTGATAATTTTAGATTTTTTTCAGAATTTTTAACAATTTTTGACTTGACAATTTTGATATTTTTTTATTTTTGATAATTTTTGACAAATTTTAACAACTTTTAGAAATTTCTGTTTTCAAATTTTGAATTTTTAATAATTTTTTACTTGAAAATTTTTGATAATTTCTGAGAATTTTTAGATAATTTTTGATAATTTTAGAATTTCTAAGATTTTTTTCAGAATTTTTAACAATTTTTACTTGACAATTTTTGATATTTTATAATTTTTGATAATTTTTGACAAATTTTAACAACTTTTAGAAATTTGTTTTCAAATTTTTGAATTTTTAATATTTTTTTACTTGAAAATTTTTGATAATTTCTGAGAATTTTTAGATAATTTTTAACAATTTTTGATCATTTTAGAATTTTTGATAATTTTTCAGAATTTCTAACAATTTTTGACAATATTAGAATTTTTGATCATTATTGAGAATTTTTGATTTTTGAGTTTTTCAGAATTTTAAACAATTTTTGATATTTTTAATTTTTGATAAATTTTGACAAATTTAACAACTAAGAAATTTCGTTTTTAAGAATTTTTGAATTTTGTTTTTTTTTGAATTTTGGAATTTTTGAATTTCTGAATTATTGAATTTTTCAAATTTGTAACAACTTTTGGGGCATTTATGACTTTTTTTTTTAATATTTTTAGAATTTTTGGTAATTTTTTCAGAATTTTAAACAATTTTTAACTTGACAATTTTTGATATTTTTTTATTTTTGATAACTTTTGATCATTTTTAACAACTTTTGACAACTTCAAGAAATTTCGTTTTTGAATAGAATTTTTGGATTTTTATTTGAATTTTGGATTTTTTGAATTTTTGAATTTCTGAATTTTTGAATATTTGAATTTTTGTATTACTGAATTTCTGAATTTCTGCATTTTTGAATTTTAAATAACTTTTGGGGCAATTTATGACTTGACCATTTTAGAATTTTTGAGTTTTTTTTCAGAATTTTTAACAATTTTTGACTTGACAATTTTTGATATTTTTTTTTTGATAATTTTAACAACTTTTAACCGTTTTTTAACAACTTCAAGAAATTTATTTTTGAATAGAATTTTTTTTTTGAATTTTGGATTTTTTAAATTTTTGAATTTCTGAATATTTGAATTTTCGAATTTTTGAATTTCTGAATTTGTGAATTTTTGAATTTTTAACAATTTATGACTTGACAATTTTAGAATTTTTGATAAGTTTTGAGAATTTTTTCAGAATTTTTATTAATTTTTGACTTGACAATTTTGATATTTTTTTTTTGATAATTTTTGATAAATTTTAACAACTTTTAACCATTTTTAACGACTTTTGACCAATTTTAACAGCTTTAAGAAATTTCGTTATTGAATAATAGAATTTTGGAATTTTTGAATTTTTAATTTTTGAATTTTTAATTTTTGAATTTTTAATTTTTGAATTTTTAATTTTTGAATTTCTGAATATCTGAATTTCTGAATGTCTGAATTTCTGATTTTTTAACAACTTTTGGGGCAATTTATGACTTGACAATTGTTGATAATTTTTGAATTTTGATAATTTTTGTCACAGCGATAACTCGAAAACGATTTCAAATTTTGAAACTCTGTTTTCAGCAATCGATAGCTGGCCGCCTACTATTTTCAGTGATCTAAATCAACTCTACAATCGCCTGTCTGTCCGTTTAACCGTAGCTGAGCTACTTGGATACTATTAGCTTTCTGGATTTTTTCGACTCTATTTTTGAATTCATTTATTTATTACCGAAAAACCTATATTTCTGAAATAATTAAATAATAAAATATGTACAGTCAATATAACTTTTAATTTTTATAATTAGAGATAAACACACTAAAAAAAAACTCTCGACAACAAAAAAAAAATATGCAGTGAATTAAATTTATTGGACTAATTATCTAAGTGAAAAAATTTTGTCTTGTAGTTGATTCACAAAAACAAAACTTCACTTAGCAACAATCACATAATTTCATAGTTAATAAAAATTCTAGCATAATTGCAATTTTTATACATGTATATGACTATTGTTTTGAGGTATTCAAATAAGACAAGGTCAAGTAATATAATAATAAAAATAACATCTGTCACTGTGTAGGTTATAAGCATAATTTTCTTTCATTAAATTTACAAATATTTGGCAACTTGGTTATCGTAGCATAAGAAATAATCTATTTTTATCACATTCATTCATGTTTTATTATATTAGAGTTATTTCTTACTGTCACTAAGTAACTTTTATTTTATTATACAAAAATAAAATTCTAATTCAAAAGCTATCAACATTTCACTGTTGAGAAACGATCTCCTAAACAAACAACAGTTGTAACACATTAACGAAATTCACTTCACGGAAACCACGTTTTTTTTCTCTTTCAAAAAATACCAAAACCACGCTAATTATAACATGTCAAAATAGATCCGAAAATAAATTAAGATTGGCCTTATAATACCTACAATAAAAAGAAGGTGGTTCATTAGGTAGGAGGGGCCTCGAGTGTTTTAAATATTTTTGGGCTACTCCTTTGCAAGTAGCGCAATTAGTACCATTTTTGGTTCTTCCAACGATTAACCGTTTGTTACGTTTTTTTTCCTGTGCCACCCTGTATTTTTATTATTCCTCTGCTCAGTATACTTTAATTTCACACTCGCTTGATATCCCTTCTCAAGATTTCCCTCTCTTCTAGGTATTACTATAAAATGTCTTTCCCATGTTAACAATTCTCTCTCTTTGCCTCTTCAGTCAATACAATTGACTTTTATTCCGCCTGTGTTGCTTATTGAATATTTTTCCCCCTCGAATTATAGCGAAAGTTTTTATTATATTATATTTTCACTTCGGTTCCCTGTAATCATTATTAATTATTTCGACGCTTTAATGTTTATTTACTGTTGTTTTTAATTTTTTTTATGCCGGTGTATATTTTTTTATATTTACTTAAAAGTTCATATCTGATCTTTTATACCAATATAAATTATCTGATGTTTGTGGTGCTCTTTCAGTCTCGAATACAAAAAGAGAATCTATTTTTAATTTCTTTCTGCAAATTGTCTTAAAATTTAATTCACTCCGATTATTTTTATATTTCATATTTTAATATAAAAATTCATGTATTTCACATTAATATTATTCTTATTTCATATTCTTTTTTTAAATAGAGACCACGACATCTGGTAATTTATAAGATTTTTGTCTTATATTTACTTTATGTGAACTTTTAGGGTTTTCTGGTACAGGCTTTGGTACAATTTTTTTTTGGTACAAGTTTTTTTGGACAGAACATTTTCTTTTTCGAACTACAAATTTTTGGACTGAACAAGTTTTTTTCTCTACTGCCGGATCCAGGAAAATTTTAGAAGAAACTCGAACAAGTTAGTCACATTTCCGGAAAAAAAAGTATCTGAAAGATTTAATTTTTTCTTAAAAAATAAAACAAATGTAACAACTTTTGGGGTAATTTATGATTTGACAATTTTTCATAATTTTAAAATTTTTGATATTTTTTTCAGAATTTTTAAGAATTTTTGACTGACAATTTTTGATATTTTTCTATTTTTGATAAATTTTAACAACTTTGGAAATTTCGCTTTTGAATAAAATCTTTGAATTGTGGAATTGAATTTTTGAATTTTTGAATTTTTGAATTTTTGAATTTCTGAATTTCTTAATTTCCGAATTTCTGAATTTCTGAATTTCTGAATTTCTGAATTTCTGAATTTCTGAATTTCTGAATTTCTGAATTTCTTAATTACTGAATTTTTGAATTTTGTAACAACTTTTGGGGCAATTTATGACTTGACAATTTTTCATAATTTTAGAATTTTTGACTTGACAATTTATTTTTATTTTTGATAATATTTGATAATTTAAACAACTTTTGACCATTTTTAACAACTGTTGACAAATTTTAACAACTTTAAGAAATTTAGTTTTCGAATAGAATTTTTGAATTTTGGAATTTTTGAATTTTGGAATTGAATTTCTGAATTTTTGAATTTTTGAATTTTTGAATTTTAAAACAACTTTTGGGGCAATTTATGACTTGACAATTTTTCATAATTTTAGAATTTTTGATAATTTTTAACAACTTGTAATGACCATTATTAACAACTTTTGACAAATTTTAACAACTTTAAATTTTGTTTTTGAATAGAATTTTTGAATTGTTGAATTTTTGTTTTTCTGAATTATTGAATTTTTAAATTTTTGAATTTTTAAATATCTGAATTTTTGAATTTCCGAATTTCCGAATTTCCGAATTTCCGAATTTCCGAATTTCCGAATTTCCGAATTTCCGAATTTCTGAACTTCTAAATTTCTGAATTTTTGAATTTTTTGGGCCAATTTATGACTTGACAATTTTTCATAATTTTAGAATCCTTGATAATTTTTGAGAATGTTTTCAGAATTTTTAACAATTTTTGACTTGACAATTTTTGATATTTTTCTAGTTTTGATAACTTTTGACCATTTTAAACAACTTATGACAAATTTCAACAACTTTAAGAGTTTTTGAATAGAATTTTGTAAGTTGTATACAGTATGTCCCAAAAATTAAAATTCTTGTTTGAATCTAGTTTTTATCGGTTCAAAGAACTGATTACATTTTCGGATATAATTGTTTAATCAATTAACAAGAAAAAAGCAAATTCTTTAATTTTTTCAGAGAAAAAAAAATTGGACAAGTTGCGAATATGACAGTAAAGCGTGATCTGCTTCATTACTAGTTTTTCTAACGATAAGTACTAAAGATGATAGATTAACAAAAGAGGCCCTTTGAGTGATCTTGAGGCACTCCGGACATATGTTTGATTAGTTTTAATATACAAGCTTTAATATCCATTTCCTTCAGATTTTCCAATAAAAATTTCATGATTACTTTAGATAAGCCAACTTGTATTTTTAAAACTATTTTGTTAATAACATTTTGGTTTTTATTCCTGAAAATATTTCTAGCTCTTCCATTTTGTTTTTTATTGATTTTGAATTGATATATTAAATATTTAAAACCTCATTATTAATTAGTCGAATTTTTAATAAATGTTTTTTATGTATTTAAATTTATTTTGGATAGATTTTTTTCAAATCATTTCAAAGTTTCACAATTAGGACTATCAGCCGTATGTTTTATTATTATATATTTAGTTTGTAAAATGACAGTTTTAGGTATAATAAAATTTCAAATGTTTTTTATTGCAAAATACACTTTTTTTTCCCTTACATAGTATAACATAATGGCCTGATGATGGTGTGTAACCGAAACTAGTTGCCTTCCTATGTCAATTAAATTCTTGTGGTACTTTCTGCTTTATTTATTAAAAACTTGGACCACATATGAGATATGGATAAAATTTGGGATTTTTTTTGTTTATTGTTAAATTTATATTACAATATTTGGCTCAATAATATTTTTATTAATATCAAAAATTATTTGATATAAATAAAAAAATGTTTACAATACCTGGATCTTTATGTGTAACAGTCTGTAAAAAAACTTTACAAGGATACCACATATCTGTCATAAATCCAAACAAAACAGTAAGAAACAATAAATTTCCCACTAATAATGGATAAATAAAAACAGCACTAGCGCCACTTCTACATCATACACCACCACCACGACCGACTTAAATAAAACACATCAAATGTCGCACATACAAACAATCCACTACCAGATATTCCAGGTCAAGTCCACGAGATTGATTTAACTTTAACGCTGTCGCTAAACATTTTTCCGACGAGCCGATTTTGTTTTTCGTATAGGAAATCGATGTCAAAACATTTTCTATATCGTTAGAATTTTTATTAAACCTCTCGCCTGCTGAGCATCGAACAAACTAAAAGCAAAAGCCCGAAAATATATATCGCGGATGTGCTAACTTATTCTATTTCATATCTACAACCAATTAAGGTACTTGTATGACTATATTTGTTTAATTGAGTACAATGAACAGCGCAGCATTTCGGTATTTGGATGCGTGCTGCGACTTTAACGAAATTTCTGAACACGGAAAAATGCATTTATTGCATCGACTCCCTCTGACTCAGCTTAATCGCGTTTCGTCAAGACAAGAAAATGTAAAAAAAAATATATATAAAATGCAACTGTTAGATATCATCGTTTTTATCGCTAATTTTCCTGTCGACTAGGCGATAAAAAAAAACGAATTAGTATGTTCATTTTATAATTTATGTTGCACTTTAAAATTGAATCATTTATGCTAATTTAAAACAGAACAAAGGAGGCATACTCCTTATGGAAAATGGACCCTGGTCAATTTTTTTTAAACTTTGGGAAATTATTATATATGATCTTCTGATCAAAAGTGTCCATGGGCACAATCCAATCCTATGGCTAATTATCGATATACAGGGTGTTGAAATTGCCAAATTTCAAATATACCTTATGCAATATCTCCAATTTGAAGAATTTCCTTAATTTTTTTAGTCGGCGTTGAAATATACAGACCTATACAGGGAAATGAAAAGTAGTTAATTACAGGGTGATTACGAAATTAAAAATCATTATTTTAAGAAAATCAAATTCTTATTACTGCTACCATAAATTGATAGCCCCTGTATATCTATAACTACGAATGTACGAATACCCTGTATAAACGAAACGATTTACGGTATTGATATCAATTTGAGTACCGTTTCACTATTTTTTCTAGCTTATACAATGCGATTTGTTCATTTTAAATGATAGATAATGACTAATAATCTTGAAAGATAGGGATTTCCACACTCACCCTGTATATCCAAATCGGATCGGTCAAATTTTTGTATCGTAACAGTTTTGAAACAACTATGTTTTTACGTGTCTAAATTTCCAATCAAAATATATGGCTAGTTATTGACATACAGTGTGTTGAAGTTGCCAAATTTCAATTTTTCCTTATGGAATTTCTCGAATATGAAGAATTTCGTTATATTTTGTTGTAGTCAGTATAATTCTTGTATCATTTTGCAATTTTCAGACCTATACAGAGGAAATAGCCCATCTATATCTCTAACTACGAGTGTAAACAAAGTATATTTGGCGATTCATTATTATGGTTACACCCCCAAAAATATTTCGAAAGCCCATGTATAAACGAATCGATTTACTTATTGATATTATATTGGTATGACTTGTTATCTATCAAACTCTCTCTCTTATTTGGTTGGGTTCCTTGAATAAAAAAAAATAAACATTACAAAAAAAATTATAATTTTGGCGCCTAAAAAAAAATCTTTCTTCGCTTCTTTCTTTTTTACTATTCTATATCCTGTCTACTTTTTCTTCTCAATACTCCTCCGACAAATTCACCTTCAAATCCTTCCTCTGACCAGCTTCGCTCATTTACTCCCTCAACCTTCAAAATGTATCCCAAATTGCTTCCTTTTCAAAAATAAAAATCGTTATTTTAAACTTTTGGATTTTTTCTTGTTTTTATTTTGAAAATCTTTTGTTAATTTAACAATAGTCCTTTTTATATATATAATTTCTCTACTTTTACAACCTTCTTTTAATATTAACACATTTCTAAATATTATTGTAACATATTTTTTAAAAAATTAATGACAGTCCAAAAAAATTGTTTGACAACCTATTTTTTTCGTTGTTTACTATCTTTTTTTTTAATTTCCAACCTTTAGTTTTTATCTAACTGGATTTCTCATTTTATGATTTTTAAATACTAAGATATTTTTCCTTTAATATGTACCACAATTGTAATTTTATAAATGCGTGCGGAAAAGTATACTTTTCCGCACGCTTGTAGAAAAAGAATTTTTTACACTCGTTCTTTATATCAGACTTGTGCTAGACTCGATTTTGTATTTTCACGGCCTCATAAGAATCATATTTTTACCATTACGTGTCCAAATGCCCAATTAATATCTTTGGGTGATTATCCCGATACAAGTTGTTTAAATTGCGCAAGGTACAAGGACCTCGATAAGTAGACAAAAATATTGTTCGATTCTTTTCAAACCCTGAAAATACAAAATCCAGAACGGCACAATTTTGATATGCAAATGTTAAAATCCATATCTTTCAAAATTATTAGACATTTTATACCTTTTATAATGCAACGAATAATAAAACTCCAAGTTAAAAATTAAGCGGCAACATGTTTGGGCCAAACAATGGCCATCATCAGGCCTATAATACAAATATACAAATTAAAATTTACAAGAAAACAATGATTAAATGATTACTTACAGAAGCAGTTAGCCAAGTACCACAAATTACGAGAAAATTGAATGGTATGAAAAATCACATTATGAACAAATGATAAAACGTAGGAAAACTTTAACCAATTAACAAGTTAATATTTAAACAAATTTTTAAAAAAAAGGAGCTAAGAAAACTCCATAACGGAGGGAACATTACTGTTTTTATGTAATTGTCGAAGTGCATCCGACGATGCACTTTTTAAAACAAATTATACAATTTATAAATTCACTGCGTAGTAAACCCATGCGGCAAGTGAAAAAATGACAAATATAGTTGATAATTGACAGTTGACAACAAGTACCTGACACACCGGATTAGGGACCCCAGGAACGAATTAAAGGACCACTAAATGAACGTATGAAAAAGAAGAAGAAAAAGAACAACAATGAAAATAGAAGTAGAAACATAACCTGTAATTTGACGTAGATATTAGTAAACATTAGAAAAGCAGATTTAAAAATAAATAATTTTCGGTTGGAAAAAGCTGACATTATTATTATAATGAGCTTTCTTGATTTCGAACATCTCCAATAGATTCAACGTATTACCCTTCGCGCAATAATGCAAAAGAGAAGCATTAAGATTGGAGTGTGAATGTCTGGATACTAAAATGTGGTTTGCCAAAGCAGATGGGGAATTTACGATATTGGTAAGCTAATGGACAAATTACTCGCAACCATAATAATAATGAATTATCAAAGGTAATACCACAAGAACTGAATAAATAGCCGGCTATTTATTGTTGTCAATTTTTCCGGTAAGATTAAAAAAGTTTTCTTCTATCTTTAAAAATAAAGGTGATAATTAAATAAAACGAAAATCGCCAATTTCGGTTTTAAGCAAATTTCTCTGATATTAATTTTTTTTTAAAATCCGGTAAATTTGTCTTGATAATAAACAACTTTTTTCTCATTTAACAAACGTTGTAGAATAGCTATACCGGTTAACGAAATCCCAATAGTGTACATTGAAATTTTCAACACTCTGTATATGCGATTTGTGTGTGATATTCGATATTTTATTATTTTTGTCTACGTGCAATAGTATTAATTTTAAATTGAAAACAAAATGTTATCCATACTCAAATGTGGCATAATATTCAACAAAGAATAAGAAAAGTCATACCACACAAAAGACATGGTACCGGTATCATGGGAAAAGTGATCACGGTTAAAGTTGATGATTTTTTGATATATTATATTTTTAGGTATTATGAATAAATTCTGAACGTTTTAGGGTGATTGTATGTCTACGACCAGAGATACGGTGTACCAAAAAATTTACACCACATATTTTAGGTATTACAAAAATAATTGATCTAATTGATAATTTTCATTTGATTTTTGGTATGAAAGTTATGTATTTATAATACACGGTCATCAAAATTTTAAACAATATACTAGTGATTATTTTATTATACAAGGCATCCCAAAAATAATATTAACATCTTAATAAAAATACAGGATAATGCCAAACTATTGAAAAAAAAAAATGTAAAATGGAATTGTAAAATTCGGAAAAAGCGAAACAATATAAAAAAAAGACCGAAAAAAATAAAAAAATCGCCAAAGAACGAAGAGCAACCAAAACCCGGAAACAATTGTAACCATAAAAAATTTTAAATAAATCGCAAAAAATCTCCAAAAAATCGCAAAAATCAGAAGAATAAGAAAAAATAGAAAACAAAAGAAAGAAATAGGGAAAAAATAGAACAATTAGGAAAAATTAGCAGAATCAAAAAATCTGAAAAAATTTAAAAAAAAAAACAGAAAACAGTGGAAAAAATTGAAAGAAAAATCAGAAAATCTAGAAAAAAAAATGAAAAATGAAAATGTAAAATACGGAAAAAAAATACAAAAATAAAAAAAATTGAATAAAAAACCGAAAAAACGAAAAAAAAGTCACAGGAAAAAGAAAAAAATTGGAAACAAATCGTAAAAAATTATAAAAAATTGCAAAAAAACCACTAAAAAAGAGCAACCAAAATCCGGAAACAATTGTAACCGTAAAAAAAATTTTAAGTGAAAAAAAATCTAAATTGAAATAAATCGCAACAAAATCACAAAAAAAATGACAAAAAATTTGCAAATGGTCGCATAAAATCAGAAGAATAAAAAAATCACACTGAAGTATTTTGCACTAAAGAGCATAATTCACCTCCAATTTTTAAAAAATGTAAAATCCTAAATGTGTATTTTTCTCACCATCTAGCGGCGAAACTATGAGGAATTTGATAAAAAGTTAAACATGAAAGTTAAAGAAAATTTGATGCTTTACAATATTGCACAAGAAAATTTTGCACTAAAATGCATTGTTTGTCCTCAAAATCAAGAAAAACTAGAGAAAACCTACATGCACATTTTTTAAGCGCCCTCTAGTGGCGCAACTATTGGAAATTCTACAAAATATTTTGAGACAAGAGTTGTAGGGAATTTTATGCTCTAAAACTTTGTACTACAACATTTTGCACTAAAGTGTATTATTTGTCCTCAAAATCAAGAAAAACCAGAGAAAACATTCATGAACATTTTTTATGGAAAAAGTTTGAAACAAAAGTTATAGGGAATTTTATGCTCTAAAACTTGGTACTACAATATTTTGCGTGTTGTTTATCCTTAAAATTTAAAAAAAATTGTTACATGTGTATTTAATCAATGTCTGTCTTGAATACCTTCTACTCTACCAATTTAAACCAAAAACTAATGGTCACATTCGAGGCACACACTGACCCTTCGTACCAAATTTCAGCTTGATTGGTCAAACCGTTCGGCAGTTATCGTGGAAGATCACACACAGACAGACCATACGCTGGAAATGATTTCAATCTTCTTAGGGGCCTCAAAATGGAAATTTTCATCGATATCTCGATTTTTTTTTGCTCGTTCACCTTACTTTCCCTTTGAGGGGTCCGGGAAAGTAAAATTAGAAAACAAAAGAAAGAAATTGAAAAAAATAGAACAATGAGAACAAATGAGGAAAAGTTAAAAAATCGAAAAAAAACAAAACAAAAATAAAAAATCTCAAAGATGATAAAAAACAGAAAAATGAGAAAAAAAAATACTCTCTCTCTCTCTCGCTCCCTCTCTATAAAATAATTATAAATGATGTAAAAAAAATTATATTGTATAGAAAGAGACAGAGTAAGAGAAAGAGAGGAAAGGTCGCCCGAAGGGGTCATAACGCTTTTTTCTAACGTAACGCTTTCTGCCAATTAACTCCTACAGCGTTAAGGAACTTAGTTCCAAAAAGAGTATCGAAAGAAGAAAAAATAACGTAAAGAATTTAGAATGGTAATTGATTGTATAGGAAAATTAATTAAATGAGGTAATTTTCTGTTTTTGGATCCAAACATAATTTGTAACTAATAATTTTGGTTTATTTTCATTGGATGTCATTTCAATATTTATTTATAGGCCTGATGATGGTCTTGTAGACCGAAACATGTTGCTGCTTTGGCTATATGTTTCTTTATTAAATTTCTGTGGTATGACTTTATTTTTTTTTGTTGGTTACGCTGATATTAACACATTTGTTCGTTGCACAGCACCTCGGAGTTTTATTTTCACACTGCGTCCGTGCAGTGTGGTGTCCGATTTTTTTTGAATTCATAATTTGTAACAATAAAATTCAATTTATTTAAAGCAAAAGATATAAGTATTAAAAGCTTCAATTCTAGAAAGTAATTGCTTAATAGCATAAAAATTTGTTTTAACCATTTAACAAAAATTCTAAATTCGCCGATATAAAGAAAGACCCAAAAACGAGTTAACCCTGACATTTGATTGTGTTTTAAAATAACGCAATAGCGTTTTTAATAAATGATCGATACCTTCTTCACGGCTGACCTAAATACATTGTTTCATATTTAGGTACACGAATGATAGTTAGTTTTGTAGAAAATTGCCGATGTTTAGTTCGAGTCAATTTAAGAGAAATTCCAACTTTTCTACTTAATCAACGGTTATTTGGAGGTGAACAGAGCTTGAAAATTGTACGTTCATTATTAATGGAAAAGTAAAATTAATTTTCGCTAAAAATGCAAATTTACCGTTCGTTCGCTCGTTGTCTCAACGGGTCGGAAATAAAAGAGATTAAACAAATTGGAAATAGATGTCATTAACGGTGGATAGAATATTTACACTGGAAAAAATGGATCAAAGAATATTTTTGAATACAATAATAATAATAATAATAACTGGAGTTACCATTATTGATCATCAATGTTTGACAAAAAAAATTAACACGTAATTCTCTAATTTCTATCTGTCTTTTTCATATTCATGAATAAGTATAATTTGTTATCGTAATTGTCCTCAATTCGAGGTGAATATACTTATAAGAAATATTTGTATCACCGTTTTACGTGATACATAAATCCATTAAAAATAATGAAAAGAATGAAGGTCAATGTGTAGTTTTTCTATAAAATTACACGCACCATTTACCTACATTTGCGATTAAAATAAAAAGATACGAAAGAATGTGGATTATTTTAATTTTTTTAAACAATGAATTTGAGATTTTGAGGAAAAAAAAAACTAAACAGTTATAGTCGGTGTTACAAAAATCAGTAAAAAATACAAATCAATAAAAACAATAGTTCTGAATAAAATGGGTATAAATAATATCAAAAATAAATGGGATAATGATTGAAATTTGTAATATTAAATATTTTTTCTCCAAAAGATATTGTTTACGAAATACTAGATTATAATTTTCAAACTTAATTTATATAAACTAGTTAACCCCGATTTTAAGTGGCAATAATGCCCGGTTTTATAAGCTCGGGTTACCCCTGCCCCAAGAGTTAACTCGGTGACCGGTGAGTGATACAGCGTTTTATAAATCAGGGTACGAGTTAACCTTGCCCCACCATTTGGATCGGGTTAACTCCGGAGTTTTAGCGGTTGTCATGCGCAAAATGCTTAAATTGTGATGCGATGAAAAGTTATGTCAAAATAAAATATGCAAAAATTTTTTTCTATGGTCAAAAATTATTTTACGGTTTTTTATTGGATAATTTAAAAATAAATAAAGTATATAATATATTATCCAAAACATTTAAAAATTAATTAGATGATGAAGTCTAAAATTTATTTGAAATTTTTGATAACTTCCTATAACAGATGATGAGGAAGATATTATTCAAATACACGATGCACCTAGGGTTTTTAGAGTTAGAATAGACTTTAGATTACTGGAATGATAAAGAATTCATATCGCGTTTCCGTTTATCTAAATAGTCAACCGAAGATATTATTGAACACGTCACTAACGACTAATCTATAGATAATTTAAAAAAATGTAAGGTTATGTTGTACCCGACTGACACTGATCTTTGCATTTTAACCCGAGTCTTAATTCTCGGGTTAACTTGAGATATTTAACTCTACTTTATAAAACCGGGCATAAACGACATAAAAAATTATTAAGTGGCCATTTATATTTTGACCAAGTATACATTTATTGATTTTTTAAATATTTACAATTTTGTTCCAAAAAACTTAGAGCTTGTACATTTATTTTTAGACGAAATATAAATTTGTTGATTTTGGTTATATCATGGTTTGGTTATTTATTTTTTAGACCAAGTATAAATTTTTTGATTTTTCAAATAGTTGCAATTTTAACATTTTTATTTTTCCAAAAATGTATTTTTATGTCAGAGCTTGTCCATTTATTTCTAGACGAAATATAAATTTGTTGATTTCCTTTATATCATGGTTTGGTCATTAATTTTTTTGACCAAGTATAAATTTTTAGATTTTTCAAATAGTTGCAATTTAACATTTTAATTTTTATAAAAATGTATTTTTATGTCAGAGCTTGTCCATTTATTTCTATACGAAATATAAATGTGTTGATTTCCTTTATATCATGGTTTGGTCATTTATTTTTTTTACCCAGTATAAATTTTTTTATTTTTCAAATAGTTGCAATTTTAACATTATTATTTTTCCAAAAATGTATTTTTATGTCAGAGCTTGTCCATTTATTCCTAGACGAAATATAAATTTATTGATTTCCTTTATATCATGGTTTGGTCATTTATTTTTTTGAACAAGTATACATTTTTTGATTTTTCAAATAGTTGGAATTTTAACATTTTTATTTTTCCAAAAATATATTTTTATGTCAGAGCTTGTCCATTTATTTCTAGACGAATATAAATTTGTTGATTTCCTTTATATCATGGTTTGGTCATTTATATTTTTGACCAAGTATAAATTTTTTGATTTTTCAAATAGTTGCAATTTTAACATTTTTATTTTTCCAAAAATGTATTTTTATGTCAGAGCTTGTCCATTTATTTCTATACGAAATATAAATTTGTTGATTTCCTTTATATTAGTTTCTTTATATCATAGTCTTTTTCCAGGAAATTTTTCTTAATTATAGTTTTTTTTCTAATTTGATTTTTTTAATTATTCATGTAATTTTTGACAATTATTTTTTAGATATTTTTGTTTCAACATCAGGCCGTTTATTCTTTGATACTATATGTATATTTTATATTTTGATTTTTTATTAAAATTCTTGGCCATTTATCTCTATTATTTTTTTTGCTCATTTATTTTTTAATTGAACGCGCTTGGACATTTATCTCATAACTATTTTTTTTAGACTTTTAAATTTTAAATCAGCTTTTGATCATTTATCCCTTGACGAATTATATTATTTTATTTCATTTTTTTAGGCATTTAGGTATGTTCCATGAAAAAATCAAATTAAAAAAATAGTTCGCCAAGAAATAAATGACCAAAAGTTGATTTAAAATTTTCAATTGTCTGGAAAATAAAAAAATAATTCCTCAACAGATAAATATCCAAAAGATAAATTTAGACGTTTGCAAAATAAGAAATAACAGAAAAATGAGATTAAATTTTTTTTTTTTTGGTGGTATAGTTTCATTACCAAAAAGTAATAGTTTGCAAAAAGAGATAAATGGTAAAATAAATAAAAAATATAGTTAGTCAAAAATAAACGGCCTGATGTTGATAACAAAAAATAGTCAACAAGTAATACATGACCAAACAAATTGAAATGACTGGAAATAAAATATTAGAAATACAGTTCGCCGAGAAATAAATGACCAAGAGTTGATTTAAAATTTTCAATTGTCTGGAAAATAAAAAAAAATAATTCCTCAAGAGATAGATATCTAAAAAATTTAGACGTTTGTAAAATAAAAAAAAAATGAGAAAAATTGGGATTATTTTTTTTGTGGTAGAGTTTCATTACTAAAAAAGAATAGTTTGCATAGAGATAAATGGTAAATAATATAAAATATCTAAACGTAAAAACAATAAAAAATATAGATGGTCAAAAATAAACGGCCTATTGAAAAAAAATAGATCTAAAAAAATAGTCAACAAATAATACATGAGCAAGCAAATTGAAATGACTGGAAATAAAATTTTAAAAATACAGTTCGTCAAGAAATAAATGGCCAGATGTTCATAAGTTTGCAAATATCTGCAAAAATAAAATTTTCAAGAAAAATGTTTATTTCAGAGATAAACGCCAAAACACTGATGTAAATAATACAAATAGTTGAAAAAGAACAAAAAAATAATTCGTCGTTAATATAATATTATTATTTAATTAGAATTTTTTTACAAAAACTTATATTATATTAAACATTTCCAAATTTACAAATAAATTTTACCATTTAATTTGATATTATATAAATTGACATATTATTTAAATAATTAGGTATGTGTCATAACAAAATAATATAAAATCCTGGAAATTATGTTAATGAAATATATTTTCAATAGAAAAATTAATGTCGCATGTTTGTAATAAATTTATTCTCGCACAATTTCAATCATTACTTAATGTTGTATTTGTCAATTTTTTTTACCGGTTTATTGTTGACGAGATAAAGTCCTTGTATTTGATATTTTTTTCAGTCGTCATTTTTTCATTTACCAAATAATTAATGTATTATGAATATGGTGAAACGTGCGCCTCTTGATTGTTATGGTTTCGTAGTAACATTATTTATTACAAATTTTCATATTACGTTTAATTTATTATGCCTACGCAGTTTCTTTGACCCACAAAAATATTTAAATTTAAAGTTCGCAATTCAAAAAAAAAAAAAAATAGTGATAAAAATTCGCCACTTTTACTTCGTTCAGGAGTTCGGGCTAAAAATTATTAGGAACACTATAATAATAGTAGATAGGGTAAGTTGGTTCTACTATCACTATAGGGAATTCAATGTGTTAGAGAGAGAGGTATAGGAAATTAAGCGTGCCAGAAAGAGACGCAGATAAAAATGGCGGCATGTGGCATACTTTTAATATTAGGATAAAAAATGGCTGCGGACTGCAAATATAGTACTCTACATAACTCTAAGATGTAGTACTGCCGCTAACAAACAGATGGCGCTACTAGCCATCTTTTTGTAGCCATTTTTAATCCACAATATAATATATCTTCGTAATTAATTGACCGATTTGGGTGGGTCAAACGGCATTATATTTGAAATATAACGTAAAATAATTACATGTCAATAAATACTGTGTAGAAGAAACGGCAAAAGGGCCTTAGCTTATATCTCCGTTACTATTGGTCCGATTTAAACGCGGGAAACGGCAGTGTATTTTAAATGTGCCGTATAATAAATTAATAAAGAAAAAACATGCGCAGTACGAAAGCCAAAAGGACCGTAGTGAATATCTCCGTTACTATTGGTCCGATTTAAACTCGGGAAACGGAAGTGTATTTTAAATGTGACGTATAATAAATACGTAAAGGAAAAACATGCGCAATACAAAAGCCAAAAGGACCTTAGTGAATATCTCCGTTACTATTGGGCTAATTTTTATGGGGAAAACGGTCCTGTATTCGCAATGTGTCGTATAATTAATACGTAGAGAAAAACATGCGCAGTAGCAAAGTCATAAAGTCCTTGGCGTCTAACTTTGTTATAAATAACCCATTTTGAATGTGGAAAAACGCCCCAATATTATAAATGCGACGAATAATAGATGTGTAAAATTACTTCGCGCGATCAATGACAAAATATGCGTTAAATTTTAATTTTTCATTATTATTCATTTAATATTATAATATTTAATTTTTATAATTTTTACCAGTTTCGCGATAAGAATGTTCGCTGTTATTCGCGATAAGAATGTTTTGTCATTGATCCTTTATATCTAGACATGGTAAAAACAAATGCATCCAATTAATATTATTAGGTTAATAATTATTAAAATATTTATATTTCATTTTATATTTTATAACGTTCGTTGCTATTGAAACAGGAAGTGATAAGAATGTTTAATCAGGGAAATTTTTAACCAAAACTGGTGATAATATTTTTAATACAATCTTTTGTGGCGAAGCAAAAAAACCTCAACGGATGTAAAGTAGGAAACTGATTAATAAATGTATAACCAAAACGGATGATAATATTTTTTAAAACAAGCGTTTGCGGTTAACAAAAAACCCAACGGTTTTCTGGACTTCGCATAGCAGAATATAATCTTATAGTGCACAGAATTCATCAGTTAATCATTTGACTTCAGCCAGTTCAGTTCAGCTCTCTAGTAAAATATAAAGTTAAGTTTTTTTAATTTTTATTTATAAAATAGTTCTAGTTTTTCTTTTAAACATGATTTAAATTTTTTTATTTCTCGAAATAGTTTAAAATTTTTTATTCTTCAAAAAATAGTTTTTTAGTTTTTTAAATAGTAGGAGAGGTACTTAAAATTTTTTTTCCAAATTTAACTATAAAAGAAAGTTTTTATTTTTTATTTTTAAATAGTAGGAGAGGTACTTAAATATTTTTTAAATTTAACTGTTAAAGGAAGTTTTTAATTTTTATTTTTTAAATAGTAGGGGTAATACTTAAAAAATATTTTTTATTCTTTTAATTTTATAATTATAATTCGTATTTATTCTAGAATCATCGCAGCACCTCCCTGTCCAGTCGCTAACGTCCAGTTCAGCTAGGCTCAGTAATTTTTGTGCAAAATATAAAAGTAAGTTTTTTAATTTTTATTTACAAAATAGTTCTAGTTTTTATTTTAAACATGATATAATTTTTTTTTATTTCTCGAAATAGTTTAAAAATTTTTATTTTTCAAAAACAATGGTTTATTTTTAAATAGTAGGAGAGGTACTTGATTTTTTTTCAAATTTAACTATAATAGGAAGTTTTTAAATAGTAGGAGTGATACTTAAAAAACATTTTTATTCTTTTAAATTTAATAATTATAATTCGTATTTATTCTAGAATCATCGCAGCACCTCCTGGTCTAGTCGCTAACGTCCAGCTCAGTAATTTTTGTGCAAAATATAAAAGTAAGTTTTTTATTTTTAAATTAAATTCATGCTTCAATTGATAAAATATTCAAAATTAGAAATATCCCTGTAGTTTGTTAAATGCATGTAATTTATTTTAGATGGATCTCAGTGAACTAAACAACTGTTCCCTTCTAGCAAAAGAAAACAAGCCAGCAGTTAAGCTAAGCAGTCTGCCTGAGAATAAACCGTTCAAAATCATTGAGGCAAAAATTGTAAAGACCAAATTTGGAGAAAGCATATTGGTGGAATTGGAGAAAAAAGTGCTGTTTCTACCTCAGAGGGTAACGGAAACATACCAAAAACATTTGCAACAATTATCCTCAGGAGGATATTCGATAATTTTTAGAGGGATCGTCGACGTGGGAAAACCACACCCTGCCACAAAATTTGAAATTGTAGAAAATTAAGTGGTAAGTTTTACTTTTTTAAACTAAGTGATACAGTGAATTACAATTATGGATGTAAAAAAAGTAATAACCAAGTCTGATAACGTGCTGCTGGCAATAAAAAAACTTCAGAAAATTTTATTTGACAATTTTTCGACTAGAGACGCTGAAATTTGGTTAAGACGTTTAGACAGACAAATTAGAATTTGCAGTAAAGAAATTCGTGCTGGAAAACGGAATAAATTATCTATTGGGACTTTGAAAAAACTTCAGACTAACGTTGGACATTTTAAACATTTTAGAAAATTAATTTTACATAGACATGTTGGGGCGGGACTTAATAATACAAAATTGGGGCAGCGGGTTAAATGGGAAAATGTTGCATCATCTTTTTCTAGCCGAATTCAAACGGGGGTCATAGTTAATTTACGTCATAAGGACTTGATATATTTTCTGAGTGATTGTATTATTATATTTAGAAATAAAATTTGCAAAATTTTAAAATCATTTCCAGTCATTAAAGTAAACGTTACATTTTGTGGAGAATTTGTAAAAAAATCTGGTGACACAGAAATTTTAGATTTGAAATATTTTAATACTAAAAATGCTATGATTGATGTGACAACCGATATACATCGTTGGTTTGTCGAAAATGCTCAAGACAAAATTTTAACTAAACTGGGTGAATTCCAGGAACGCGAATCAGGCTATGCACTTAATAAGGTTATTTCTTTGGAAGTTAATATTAATAAATTTGAAATGGGAAACGGCTCATCTTTTATTAAACTCCCAAAAGAAATTTCGGACAAAAAGGCTTGCATTAATATTAAAAATACCGATAACGCATGTTTTTATTGGTCGGTAGTTAGTGCTCTTTATCCTGCCAGAGCAAATGCAGAACTGACGCGTTCATATCCATTTTATACTACTGTATTAAATACGGAAGATTTAGAAGCACCAATGCCGTTACATCAAATCAATAAATTTGAAAAATTAAATAATATTTCCATAAATGTTTATGCATTAGAATTGAATTCGGTCAACGAAAAAACATTTTACACGGTAGTTCCAGCCAGACTAACTAAAAAGAAACTAGAACAACATGTAAATTTACTTTTGATTCAAAACATTTATTTTAAAAAATTAAACGACTATGAGGCACCAACTATTGACGAAGACGACACGGAAATAAAGTATCATTATTGTCATATAAAAAATATGTCTAGATTATTTAATAGTCAAATTAGTAAACATAATAATAAAACATTTATTTGTGATAGATGCATTAATTATTTTTCTACTCAACAAAAATTAGACGATCATGAAACTTTATGTTCTGAAATAAACGAGTATAAAATGACTTTTCCAAAGTACGAGAGTGTTAGCTTTCGAAATTTTACATACAAACAGGAAACACCCTTTGTTATTTATGCAGATTTTGAGTGCATATTGAAAAATTTTAACGACAGAAATGAAAACAATTGCAAATCGAAAAAATACCAAAAACATATTGCTTACAGTGCTGGTTACTATGTAAAATGTGGTTTCGATGACAGTCTATCTTTTTTCAAAAGTTATCGTGGCGAGGACTGCATGGATTGGTTCGCCAATGAAATGACGAACGTGGCTAAAACTATTCAATCGAAAATTAAAAACATTGTTCCTATGGTTGAAAGACCTGATCGATGTGGGGCAACTAGTTGTCACATATGCGAAAAAAGCTTTCAACCAAAGGACATTATTGTGCGTGATCATAATCATTTTACTGGAGAATTTCGTGGATTTGCTCATCAAGCTTGTAATTTGAATTTTAAAAAGTTGTTTGTCGTTCCCGTCGTTTTTCACAATTTGAGCGGCTATGATAGTCATTTCATGATAACCAATTTGTGTAAAAAGGGAAGGTTGAGCATACTTCCAATTAATAAAGAAAAATATATTTCTTTTACATTGTTTGACGAAGAAACTGATATCAAATTTAGATTTATAGATTCATTTAGATTTATGGGTACATCCCTAGACGAATTATCGTCTTATATGGATCTAAATGATTTTAAAATCGTCAAACAGGAATTTAATCAAGTAGTAGGCAAAGAAAAATTTAAATTATTAACTAAAAAGGGAGTTTTTTGTTACGACTATATAGATTGTTGGGAAAAATTAAATGACGCTTCATTGCCGCCTATTCAAAATTTCTACAATAAACTAAACAATCAAAACATTGATGAAGAAAAGTATGCTCACGCTCTCTCAGTTTGGTCCACGTTTAACATAAAATCTCTAGGCGAATATTCCGATTTGTATCTGAAAACAGACGTATTAATTCTAGCTGATGTCTTTGAACAGTTTAGACAAAAATGTCATGCAACCTATGGTTTGGATCCGGCATGGTACTATACTATGCCTGGCTACACCTGGGATGCTATGCTTAAAATGACTAAATGTAAGCTAGAATTATTACGTGATGTTGACATGATAATGTTTATCGAGAAGGCTATTCGCGGAGGGATATCGGTATGTAGTAGTAGATTTTCGGAGGCTAATAACAAATACATGACTGACTATGATCCGACAAAACCATCAAAATATTTAATGTACTTGGACGTAAACAATCTGTATGGTTGGGCCATGTGTGAACCTCTCCCATACGGAGGATTCAAATGGGTTGAAGACTGTACAAATTTCGACGTAACGACAATAGCAGACGATTCTCCGGTAGGATACATTTTGCAGGTGGATTTGGAATATCCTCAAACACTTCACGATGCGCACAAAGATTTTCCATTTGCTGCCGAACAACGTATACCTCCTGGCGCAAAATTACCAAAGTTAATGACGACATTACATAATAAAGAAAAATATACTGTACATTATCGAAATTTAAAACAAATGCTGGCTAATGGTTTGGTAATTACAAGGATTCATAAAATTTTACAATTCAATCAGTCGACGTGGCTGCGGCCCTACATTGAGAAAAATACTCAATTGAGGACTGCAGCCCGCAATACTTTTGAAAAAAATTTATACAAGCTAATGAACAATGCCGTGTTCGGTAAGACGATGGAAAATATTCGTAAACATCGTGTGGTAAAATTGGTAAAATCATGGAATGGCCGCTACGGAGCCAAAAATTTGATTTCAAGTTTTCGGTTTCACAGTCGGACAATTTTTGACGATGACATCGTAGCTATTGAATTACGAAAAACTGAACTAATTTTCAATAAACCGCTGTATATTGGCATGGCCATTTTAGATTTGTCAAAAATTTGCATGTACGATTTTCATTATAGTCATATGATGACCAAATTGGGCCCCGCAAAATGTAAACTAATGTACATGGACACAGACAGTTTCATTTACGAAATACAATGCGACGACGCGTATAATGACGTTATAAAAGCAGACTTGGCGAAATTTGATACATCTGACTATGCTTCCGATAATCCCTACAACATGCCTCAAGTAAATAAAAAAGTGTTGGGTTTAATGAAAGATGAAGCCTGTGGGAAAATTGTTTCAAAATTTGTTGGGTTACGTTCAAAAATGTACACATATAAATTAGATATATCACTGGAGGAGAGGGAAAAAGAAAGAAAACGATTAGAACGGAAAAATTTAAGTAGGGAAAGGATAGATAATCAATTAAACAATTTTGGAGTAACTAAAAAATCAAAAGGGGTTAAATATGGAGTCGTTAAAAATAATATTACATATGAGGATTATGAAAATTGCTTAAAAGAATTCAAAACACAAACGGCAACCCAACGTTGCATAAGATCATTTGCACATCAAGTTTTTAGTGTGGAACAGACGAAAATCAGTCTAAGTCCTCATGACGATAAACGCCATTTATTGCCAGGCACGTTTGATACTTTGCCCTGGGGGCATTACAGCATATGAGTTTTTCGCTGTATCACTTATTATGTAAAAAAAAGTAAAACAAAAATTGTCTATCTCTTGGCATTTTATGTGTTGTAAAAATGTATAATTTTTAAGTATTATTATTAAGTAAAACTAAATTTAATATAAGATGATGGTTCTGACTTTTATTTGTAATTTTTTGGCTTCATTTAACAATTGTCTTATTTTATATTGTAAATAATTTTTAATACCATTTTATTGTTTAATATATTTAATAAATGAATTATCTTTATCTCTGTGTTTTTTTTCAATTAAACAAGCTGAAACACGTCAAAAACTTTTTTTCGAATCAAAAAAGTAAACGATAAAAAACGTCGTAAAATGTGACGTTTTCGACATTTTTTAACGTTTAGAATTTTGAATCGAAAAAACAACGTCATATTTCATTAATTTTAATGTGTTATTTTCACCTGGTTCCTTATGGGAAATACGTGTATTTGAGGCAAACAAGTTAAGTTTTTTCACTTAAAAAAAAATAACGATAAAAATCGATGAAAACGTTGAAAAATGTGACATTTCAAACGCTTTTTAACGCTTCAAAATACTAAACGTTAAAAAAAACGTTGAAAACGCTGTAAAATGTGACGTTTTCAGCATTTTTTTTTTGAGTAAAAAAGGTATAAATAAAAAAAGAAAAACCTATAAATTTTTTTTATTTTATTTAACTATTTATACAAATTATTCAACTAAATCATTAATTACTTTTGGTTTATAATAATAAATGAATTCCCTAAGTGCACTGCATAATAAAGTGTTATCTGAACAATTACAAAATCCATACAATAAATCTAACTTACTTAACGAAAAATAATGTCCTTGTTGGAACCAAGACTTGATTCTATTTATGACTGCGTGATAATATGCACAAAAATTTAAATTTTGCAATAGATCCACCTTATTTCTAACAAGTCCAAAATCAGCTTCCACAATTTGAATTGCATCCTCTTCAGTGATGTAGAATTCAATTCCATGTTTTGATATTAGAATAAACTTTGCTTCATCGTAGACCAATTGAGTGATTGTCGCATAGTTTCCACATGGAAGGACATCTGGGCCATCTTTATTCGAGAAAAAGCCGGTAATTTTATTTTGTAATATTTCCATAAATATAGACCATTCATAAACGCCAAAAGACATTTTATTCTGCTTTAATGGTTGACACAACACTACTGCTGGGCTGAATGTCCTAACTCGAGAGAGGCCCACTCTAATGTCAAAGTTTTTAAGTGGAAACGCTGTATTAAGCAAATAGTAATTTTCAAATTTGGCGGCATTTTCATACATCTCCAAAACTCGGTCGATTTCTCTATCATAATTACTCTCACAACCGCTATCATCACCATCATCCGGTGCAATACGTTTGCCAGGTTCATCAGAAGCACCAGTAGCTACAGCCTCAATAATTGCATCCAGGTTCATATTACGTTGGTCAACACTAGCGAAAGCCATACTTTTTTAAACGATACTTTCAAAATTACTAAACAGGAATGAGGCGTAAATTGTCTGAGAGGTGGTATTTATAGATGTAGTCCCCTTCCACCATACATTTTTTAGTTGTACCGCCGGAAACGAACAGTTTAGAGTCACAAAAGGCCCCTCAATTGCAGAAATTTGTTCGTGTTTTACATTGATTTCTATACTAAATCAGCATTTTCGATCCAACTGTTATGTTTTTTATCGAGTCCAAGCCATTTCACGTACATTTTCTTTCCTTTTCGGCGCAAGACCTTTTCCACCAGGTATATGTCGGGATTCGTGGTTTTTTGTAACTCCTCTTCGTAGAACGCCCCTTTGATTGGTGATCCATGCATATCTTCCAGGAGATAGGTAATGGGGTTAGTGATGTTAACTTTGCTAATCTTAAATAATTCCGTAGTCCAATTTGGCGTATAGCCTTTTTCGAAAACATGTTTGGCTTTACTTATGCGTACAATATCACTGACTTTTAATTTCCTCGGCCCGGCAATTTTCAAATGGCTGTAGCATTTACTTAAAATTTTCTGTTCGTTGGATTTGTTGACGTCGATCGGTTTAAATCTCGTTTTGCTATGTTTAGTCTCGTTGTATTGTGTTGTAGTTATCGGCAATTCATCCAGCCATTTGTAGCTACCGTTTAAACTGAAATATTTGTATAGTTTGGATTTCAACGTCCTGATTGCCCGCTCTGCCATTGAAGCCTTTACAACAGACCATGTATTATAGTGATTAATATGATGTTTTTTCATTAAACTCTGAAATTTTGCGTTGAAAAATTCCGTACCTTGATCAGTCTGCAGATTTTTCGGACATCGTTTAGTGTGTGCTAAAATATCACTAAATGTTTTGGTAATTTCTTCACCAGTTTTCGTTTTCAACGGTCGAGTCCATATGAATTTCGAAAAGCAATCTATAACAACCATGATTAATTTATATCCTTTGTTTTGATGCGAGTAATTTCTCATTTCCATGAGGTCCATTTGCCATAAATCATCCAAACCTTTAATGATGGTTCGTCGTCTAGGGTAATTTTTTCGAGCAGGTTTATGCAGTTCATTAACAAGTTGAATCTTTTCCTTTGACGACATGTTGACGATTGAAAGGAGATTGCTGGTGCCTATACAGTTATTTTACTTAATTTTGCCTCTACTCCATGAAGACGTGCAGTCATTGTTTCAACATTTTTGACAATACCCTCAACATTGCCGCTAATTGTAGTTATGCCTGTTTCATTATTTTCAATTGTCTCCTTAAAATGATCGATTTTGGTATAAATATCGCCAATGCTATTTTTAACATCATCATTTAATGCATTTATATAAGTTCTCAAATCATGATAAGACTTCGAAACGGTGGTATTTAGCGTTTCAAAACTTGTAATTATTTGAACTGTTACATTTTTCAACTCTTCCAAATGTTTAGAAAAATCCACTAATTTGGGTTCAATTAATGTCGTACGATTCGATTCAATTCCAAGCTGTTTCCTTAAATCATCAATGTCGGAAAGTAATCTGGTCGTCGTTTGCTGCGATGCATTTGATAACTCTGTTTTCAATGCATTAACGTCTGAAATTTGGGCTTTTTCACGTAAACTCTGCTCAGTATTTAATAATGCTGTAGTAACCGGATCGTAACTTTGTTTAAATTCCCTTCTTAAAAACTCTTTAGCTCGTACTATGGAGTCGTCTACGTATATTTTTGTTGTCAGGTCTTTACTTTTCGCAGGAGGATCTTTCAATCTCTGCGATATTTGCTCCATTTTTCCCGATACATCTTCAATGCGACGTTTCATTTTATTGTTAATGTCGGTTTCGGTCAAGACTTTCAATTTGTCAACGTATTTTTTCGTTGCAGCATCTGAATCAATTGTCGGTTCCTTTATGTTGCACAACTTTACATTTTCAAAGTCAACATTTCCATCGGAAGTATGAGGAAGTGCTAATTTTGGAGGTACACGATTATACGGAACTGTTTTGTGTTTCCCGAAACGACGTCCGAATTTATCGAGACTCATCTTGCAAATGACATTTCTGGAACCAAATTACTCTATTATATTGGCTTCCCGGAGCTCATTAATAATAGCTGTAATTTCATTATCTTGTGAAGTATTTCCAGCATGTTTCGAAGCAACTAACAACTTTAAACGATCGATCAACTCATTGGGATCGTCCCAATACACGTATTCTATAGGTTTTTCATTATAAATCAAATCGCATCGTGTTGCTGGTTTCGATAATCCTGCTCCTTCTCGAGGCTGAAACAGGGGACGGATAATGTCCATATATTTGGGTTTTTTTGTACCTTTCAAATGTCCTTTAGAATTTCGATGAACTCCTGTTGCTTCTAGAATGGCTTTATAAGCGTTTAAGTCATCTGCAACAAAAGCAGGGTCATCATAAAAAATTAATTGATACAATCCTGGAGTTCCAGTCACCCCGTTCCACTGATTGTCATAAAGTACGTTTATACTTTCAGTTTTAGCATCAAACTCTATACGTTTGTTACCCAAAAACCACCAATCATTTTCTGATTCGTACACTGGACCATACACTCGATCGATTCTCTCGTTATTCTGCCAGTAGTCTTGAACTACTTGTCGACTCATTGGAGGATACTGATCTAGATAGTCGTTAATAGCTTCTACAGCTACCGGTTTTTGAGAAACAGAGGCTTCATCAATTTCACTAAACTGTTCGGTGTTGTCGTTGTTTCCTTCAGCTACATCTTCCAATGAAATAAAATCGGTTTTTTTGGGTGATGAAGCTTTTTGAGGCTTAAAATTCGACGTAATGGATGACATTTCGTAGCCTTCAACTTTGGGCTCATTTTTTACTTGTTCTTTTTTGACGGAGTAATTTGGCGAAGTTTTTACTATTTCTTGAAGAGGTTCAGATATTGGCTTGAACAGTTTCCTAATAGATTCATCTTGTTCCGTTTTGTTCAATTTTAATGCCAGATACTTTTTACGTATAGACCGGGCAAGTTTAGCGATTTTTCTCTTATGAGTAGCTACAGCTACTTGATTCTTTGCCAGCATGATGTCGAATGACGATATGCACTACAATTTTATGTATTTATCGAAGCCTACTCTGTATCGCCCATGACCAAGTGGAAAGTCTTTAACAATAACTAACGTACCATAGCGTTCGGCCCAACACTCTGCACACATTTTCTTGAATTCTTCAAAGGTAACATCTGGAGACACATGTTCATCAAATATATGTTTTAGGTTAATTTCATCCTGTTTAAATAGGATTATAATGTTACAGTTGTCTCGTATTAGCTGTTTTGGTACTTTTGAGTAAGTTTGACAGAGATATGCTGCATCAATATCTTTATGCCGGCACATTGAGTAATATTCTCGAATTTTCTGCTGACCGTCGCAGGCAACATCGTCAAATATGAATATAGAGTTATTTTTAGCCTTATTGGGACTTATAATTTCTTCATTGTCTTTAAAGGGATAGTACCCAACGCCTTTAGCACTGGAAATCACTTCTTGAAGTAGTTGATATTTTGGCTGGTACAGAGACTTTGAATAAACGTACACATTTTTAAATTTAGCGCCGTTGGGATCGAAGAGCAGCGACAGCATAACGTTTGTTTTTCCGCATCCAGAAGGCCCACATATAATGGCGCGAAACGAATCCGGTAGCAATTTACCATGTTTACTATGTTTACTTGGTGTAAAGTCCAAGTTGACGATGGGTAGCGTCTGTTCTTGTTGAACGACCTTCATCTTGTGTCGTTCGAGGAAGAAATGTCAGATAATAAATATAGATGACGCTACATCTCATCATCAGTCTTCATGTTGGTATATCAGGGTGAAGGTGTCTTGAATTCCATCATCAATAAACTGCCAGTCGAGTTACATATTCCTGGCTATCAATATTGTGGACCAGGTACAAAACTACATAAGCGACTTGCACGCGGAGATCCCGGCATTAATCCGTTAGACGCTGCTTGTAAACAACACGACATTGCTTATTCCCATACCAAATCTTTAGTGGAACGTCATAAAGCCGATCAGATACTTGAAAACGCTGCTTGGGAACGAGTAAAGTCCAAAGACGCTTCTGTTGGTGAAAAAACTGCTGCCTGGTTCGTTACCACTGGAATGAAGGGTAAACGCAAACTTGGGATGGGCGTCAAAAAGCCTTCTGTTTCTTTTCAACGTGGGATCCTTCAGAAAATTGCAAAGTCCTATAAACCATCATCAACTGTAACAAAGTCTGCTTCGAACGCATTGAAGGTAGCAAGACTTGCTGTGAAAAAGGTTGGTGGCCGTCGCCGTGTTAAAGTTCCGAGAATTATTCCGATTGCCAAATCTGGTGGAATTCTGCCTCTAATACCGATTTTTGCTGCGCTTGGAGCACTCGGCAGTCTCGCAGGCGGAGCAAGTGCAATTGCGAAAACAGCTATTGATGCTAAGAACGCTCAAAAGAAGCTCGATGAAGATCAACGTCACAACAAAGCAATGGAAGCCGTTGGAAAAGGACTTTACTTGCGAAAAAACGCTAAAGGAGGCTTCGGCCTATTTCTGAAAAAGCAAAAAAACTAATAATGCTACCCAATAGGCCATTGTACGATTTCGAACTAACACGTTATGCTAAAAAACTTAAAATACCGCATTTTCGAGGTGTGTTTATGAGAGACACTTTACCTTCGAGTCCCCGTAAACGTGAATGTGGTATTGTAAATTTGGATACCTCCGACAATAATGGTACTCATTGGGTGGCCTACAAGAAGATAAACGATCACGTGGACTACTTTGATTCATTTGGTAACTTGAAACCGCCGAGAGAACTTGTATGCTATTTGGGGAACGTAAAAATTTTCTACAACAACGATCCATATCAAACGTACAATCAAGCTAATTGTGGAAAATTGTGTTTGAAATTTCTACACAATAATGGCGGATAATATGGGCGTTCAAGTCATAATGGCACATCTGACTGATAATAAAACATTTTCGGAATTTACATCAGATGAGTTGAAGCATATCCCGCTGGAATATTTAATAAAAAATGTGAGACCTGGAGAACTATTGAGTATATGGCATAAACTGTCTGCAGAATACACGTCAAAGTTTAATCTTCAAATACGGCTTCCATGTTATGTTCACTACAATAGACCTGATTGGATAACACACTGGGACGGACCTGCTGATGCTCAAGAAGATTGTTGTTTTTGTAAATTAGCTTTAAAAAAATAATTCAATAAATGATTGTACTCCGCTATACTTGTTTCATTCATCATGTCGCACTTGTTGAGAGTAAACAGTAATACTCACGTCTTCACTTTTCGTCCTTCTACGCCAATATTGTTGGACCCGAAAAAAGATTATGAATTAGCACTTAGATCTTTTCATTCGTACAATTCGATACCGAACATTGAAAAAGGCGATAAATTTTACTATTTCGATAAAACTAACAAATTGAAAGTTATCGAGTTTCCTACAGGATGCTACGAAATTACCGATATAGAAGCATTTATACGAACGAAGATGGGGCTTGAAAATGAAGTTAATCCTGAACTGTTTTTCTCGTTAAAACCCAACAATAATACACTGCAATGCCAAATCTTTAGCAAATATTATAAAATAACGTTTAAAAAGCCAAATAATATTGGGCATGTATTGGGATTCTCGGAAAAAAATCTTAATCCTGGTCTAATACATTCATCGGACTTGCCTGTAAACATTATAAAAGTATCAACCATACACTTTGATGCCAACATTACGTCGGGAGCCTTTGATGGAGACAGACCTGCACATACGATCTACGAATTTGCTGTAAAAGTCGATCCTGGCTACGCTATCGACGAAACACCTTCAAATTTGCTATATTTACCAGTTATACCACAACGAGAAATAACCAACATTACAGTCTTGGCTTTGGATCAAGACGGCCATCCCGTAAACTTTCGAGGTGAAACTAGTACTCTTGTGTTGGAATTGAGAGCAAGGAGCCGATGGGATTAGTTATAAGATATAGAGGCGCTTCCAAATCTTTATTGTCGCCGCAAGCGTCTAAGCGTCAACATCTAACTGCAGCAAATATATTGTTTCTCCGTTCACTTGGATATCATGTCAACGGTGACTATGTACAAACGAAGAAAAATTGACGAAGCACATACTTCTCCGATGTTTGATCTATATCGATCCCCAACATTTGATGAGTCTATTCGTAAGGCAGAGTATAGGTCCTATACACCGTTCGTAAAATCATTCAATTGCAACGATGTTGTGGAATTTAGCATCAACCAAGTCGACTCGTTCTTTGCTATGAACCAATCGCTGCTGGCTATTAGAGGAAAATTGGAAATAACCGGCGGAGGAGATGTATCTTTAGCATCCAATTTTGGAGCTTTCCTTTTCGACTCTTGCACGTACAGCGAATCCGCTAGAGAAGTTGAAGCAGTACGCGATCCTGGAATTATAAGTGCTGTTCGAGCTTACAGTTGTTACGCCAAAGAAGACTCAAATCATATGGCTATCGCCGGCTGGAATTATCCTTCAGCACCTATTCTCGCCGCTCATGACAAGTCTTTTAGCTTGTTGATGCCGCTTAAACATATTTTCAACATTTTCAACGACTATCCTATGATTACGTGCGGCAGACAAACTCTTAGATTTGTAAGAGCAAGAAACGATAACGATTGCATAATTGTAAAGGAGAAAAATGTTGGTACTGCTACAGCAACGACTACCACCGTAAAAATCGTAATTCAAAGTATCGAGCTGAAAATCAAACACATTTATCCGAATGATGATGTGAAAGAACAACTTTTGAAAGCTATTCAAACTGACAAACCGATACTAATTCCGTTTAGAAAATGGGAACTGAATGAATTGCCTGCAATTACAGCGGGCGCGAGAAGAGAAATCTGGGCAGTTAAAACTAGCACCGCAATCGAACGGCCACGTTTCATTATCGTATGTTTCCAAACTAATAAACGTGATGCTGTTGGGGAAGATCCGACTTTGTTTGATCACGTGAGTACTGCTAGCATTCGAGTATCATTGAATGGTGAATACTATCCCAACGAACGTATGCAGTTGGACTTTGCAAACAATCACTTTGCTGAAGCCCATTTCAACTATAGCAACTTTCAAACTAGTTATTCAAATTCTGCTTTGAAGAGTTGCCTTTTGGACTATGTTGCATTTAAAAACCGTTCTTTGTTCATCATTGATTGTTCCAAGCAAGAAGAAACCATGAAATCATCTACTATTGATGTGAGATTGGATATCGAAGCCGATTCTGGATTTCCCGCTAATACTAAAGCTTACTGTATTATAATTCACGACTGTTTAATGGAGTACTTCCCCCTCTCTGAAGTACTGAAAAGTTTAAATTAGATATCACTTAGTAAATGTCAGTAGTTGAACGTTTGCCACGATGAGAATAGCACTCTGTGATATCCAAGGGTTCGATATTGAGGGCAGTTTCCATCCAAAGGAGATGTCAATTCAAATCGGATCCCATGTTTCTAATTTTCTATTCAAGCCTGCAATACCCTACGCTAATTTAAGTGCACGTGATAAGAAAACAGTTAGACATGTAGAGAAATATATTCATGGAATAAACTACAGCTCTGGTAACATCGAGTATACGGAAATTAACGATATATTGGAAAAATATTTGCTATATGCTGCAGACTGTATTTACGTTAGAGGAAATCAAAAGGAGGATTTTTTACTGCAGAAATGCCAACAGTTATTGGGTACCCCGCATCCTGCCGTTTATGATGTCGCAAAATATGATGGATTGCTCTGTCAAACAAGGAGATTTGAATCTTGTCATACGCCGTGTCTAAACCATGCATCTGGAAAATTTCTGTGTGCTGAACGCAACGTTAATATGTTACATAATTGGTTGTATTATATTATATTACCTAGATAATGTACTTTTTCAAATAAAAAATGTTTATTTATATATGAGTTTTATTGAAACACCCTGTATATTTTTATTCATTTATTTTGTTAAAGAATATCGATTTCTTACATTTTTTATGACAATTTTTATCAATAGAACAGAAAGTGCCGATAATATCGCACATAACATTGAAAATATTTTGTACAGTTCATTTTGAATGACTTTATTATTATTCCATAATGATAACGGGGCTGCTTCAATACCAATACTTCTTAAATCGACTTCAGCTGTTGAGATGTGTTGCCACGTCTCAACGTCACCCTCGGTCCCATCTTGAAATACGAGCTTCAACTTGTATGTCGTCTGATTAGCTGGTACATTAATCGAAAACACTGGCAATTTTCCATCATTAACTTTATTTAAAGACATCATCTGCCATTCTGAACGCTGACACTCAAATCCCTCGTTAAAACATACGGCTATATGTTTTACTCCAATAGGGACGTTTGTGTAAAGCATATTGTTCAACACTGCTGTTAGAATTATGAAAGACATTTTCAATGCGGCCATTTTGTAGGCTGAATTCGTCTTAGTGGATATTGAGTCTGCGGTAATTTCCGATTTTCAAATACTTTATCCCACGCAGAACTTATAGACAGACGGCCAAATTGCTTAATCGTTTTACTTTTATCTTCGTAAAGTATTACGTCTTGATATAATTTTCGAATTTTCTCACCAAATTCCTCCAATTTACGTGCGTGTTCTGCCGATGCCATCATACAACTGACGGATTCTACCAAATCTATATTACTTATAAGCCCCCAATGCAATAAATATTATTTTGTATATACCTCTCCGCCTATGTTATAATTTCATTCATTTTTATCTGTTTGCAACGGATGTCGTTTCCTGTTCTTATCGCAAATAACAGCGAGCATTCTTATCGCGAAACTAGGTAAAAATTGGAAAAATTAAATATTATAAATATTTCAATATTAAATGAATAATAATGAAAAATTAAAATTTAACGCTTTTTTTGTCATTGATCGCGCGAAGTAATTTTACACATCTATTATTCGTCGCATTTATAATATTGGGGCGTTTTTCCACATTCAAAATGGGTTATTTATAACAAAGTTAGACGCCAAGGACTTTATGACTTTGATACTGCGCATGTTTTTCTCTACGTATTAATTATACGACACATTGCGAATACAGGACCGTTTTCCCCATAAAAATTAGCCCAATAGTAACGGAGATATTCACTAAGGTCCTTTTGGCTTTCGTATTGCGCATGTTTTTCCTTTACGTATTTATTATACGTCACATTTAAAATACACTTCCGTTTCCCGAGTTTAAATCGGACCAATAGTAACGGAGATATTCACTACGGTCCTTTTGGCTTTCGTACTGCGCATGTTTTTTCTTTATTAATTTATTATACGGCACATTTAAAATACACTGCCGTTTCCCGCGTTTAAATCGGACCAATAGTAACGGAGATATTCACTACGGTCCTTTTGGCTTTCGTACTGCGCATGTTTTTTCTTTACGTATTTTGTATACGTCACATTTAAAATACACTGCCGTTTCCCGCGTTTAAATCGGACCAATAGTAACGGAGATATAAGCTAAGGCCCTTTTGCCGTTTCTTCTACACAGTATCTATTGACATGTAATTATTTTACGTTATATTTCAAATATAATGCCGTTTGACCTACCCAAATCGGTCCATTAATTACGAAGATATATTATATTGTGGATTAAAAATGGCTACAAAAAGATGGCTAGTAGCGCCATCTGTTTGTTAGCGGCAGTACTACATCTTAGAGTTATGTAGAGTACTATATTTGCAGTCCGCAGCCATTTTTTATCCTAATATTTAAAGTATGCCACATGCCGCCATTTTTATCTGCGTCTCTTTCTGGCACGCTGAATTTCCTATACCTCTCTCTCTAACACATTGAATTCCCTATAGTGATAGTAGAACCAACTTACCCTATCTACTAATAATATTATAAATATCCACTTTTTGTTAATTTATTACAATTGATAAATTTTAGAATTAAACAAATATTATTAATATTGTATAAAATCTGAAGATGTTTTTTTTGTCATGTATTTACAGATTCAATAAAAGGTCACGAAATTTATGAAGATTTAAATACAAATTTTATTTTGAAAAGGTCGAAATATATAATGACTAGTTTCAGCTTACAAAAGACATCTTCAAGATTTTACTTTTTTCGCCTATGAATAGTATATTAAACAATTAATTTTTTTATGTCATACTAGTTCAATATTATGTTTTTATTGCTTAGTTACCAACTATATAAAGGCGTACTTTATGCCCGTGTGGGCACATAGTAAATAAATAAGTAATAGTAAATAAAGACAAAAAATAGTTTTTGTTTAACTTATTAACAAAATTACAAATTATGAAATTATTATGTAAAAAATAAAAAATGATAGTAAACTATTTAATATTTGATGGTATTATAAGGATTTCAAAAAAACTAAATAAAATTAGTTCCTCTAAAAGGACCACGGGACATAAAAGTTTGATGAACCGCACAGATAATTATGCCCCCTCCGGCGACTTACAAACCCTCAGGGTATAGAGATCTATTTATACCCTTGGTACATATATAACTATTAGATTTAGGTTTAAAAAGATTTTTTTATTTATTAGTATCAATGTTAAAATTGATATAAATGCTAAATATATCATTCTTCATGATCTCTTGGTAGATTTTTACAAAAAAAATATTCTGAAAAGCATCGTTTTTGTGATACAAGCACGTTTTATTTCCACAAAAGATAAATAAGCGTGTCGTATCTTGACTTAATCTTGTTTTTTAAGAATGTTTATTCAAGATATCCGTAAATTAAATGTGGTGCAAGAGAGTGAGTAACCGTAGTAAATTATTTTGTCGTATTTGGAAACGCAGGGCCAAATAACACGTGCTGAAAAACGTAAATAAAAGCGTATAATTAAGTAACTTCCGTAACCAGTTTTTAGATAATTTACATAATTAAATCAAGAAAATAAACGATATTAGGTAATTATTTTGATAAATAAAACAACGTTTTATGATTTCCACAAAAATATAACAAAAGTTATATAACAACTTCATTACTATTAGTGGTTATATTTTGTGGAAATCGTAAAACGTTATTTTATTTATCTAACTAATATAATGGATTTTCATCAAGTAAAAGCCGACGCAGTTAAAACGATATTAATGATGTTGGTATCTGAATGTATTAGTAAAACTTTTCCTTAAATATATGAAAAGTTTTATATATTTTTAGAATAAAAAATATGTAAGAATCCACCCAATGACTGACTATTTCAAAATATTTTCCAAATTTGAAATAATTTGTACGATTAGTTTAGTGAGAGAAGTCGTTACATAATAGTTTGTAAAAAAGAAAATTGCTTGAGTTGAACAATAAATAAAATTATTAATTTATAATGTAGCAGCTTCAAACTAAAATGTAGTGAACGGATTTTTATTGTCAATAATTTTTAAACGACAAAATGAAATTATTTATATTAATTATTAGTTTAAAACAAATTTGTCAAAAATACTGATTCTCATTCATTTAATACAAGGGTTTTTTTTATTAAGCGCCGCCAGTTTATTTTTAATTTTTATTAATCTCTTAAAAATAAACAAACATGGAACTACTTTTTGACAGAAAAAGTTATTTAAATTCGCCAATACAAAATAAATACGCCTCAACCTCCTAGAAATGTTTGAGATTCACTCTTGTATGGGTATACAAGAGTGAATCTCAAACATTGAGGGTTCAACGAACAATTAATTGTCTTTTCCTTGATAACGTGTCACCCTCCTAGTATTACTACTGTCACAGTCACAAATCGTTGGCTGTCGGTCATATTCATTTATCGCTGTTTAGATGCTAGATCCAACGTGGGTTCGTGCCTCGTATCTTGCAGTGGAATTTTAATTTTTATAAATTTCAGTGTTGGATGCTTGGCTCGAATAGGTAAACCGCATTGAATATTAATTTAATTAATGTTGAATGCCGAGCCTAGATTTTCAATCCCCCTGTGTCACTGTGCCGATGATGGTGGTGAGGTTTTCCGAGTTTTTCAAATAGCGCCATCAATCCTCAGTAAGTTACCTCAGAGCGCCACGGCAAATAATAATAATAGCCGTCTATTCCCCGAACAAGCCTTTTACACATGACATTAAAATAATATTATTTTTTTAATATTTATTTCTCTATAACAGCGATCGATAACTTGGAATACGCGTACCCCGAAGGGGAATGGAAAAATATAGTTTTAGTAATGGTGGGAAACATCAAATTATAATATGAAAACATATATAAACTGATAGTTTCAGGCGATAGTCAGTCTCATTATTCATTATTATGCAAATAATATGATGAATCAATTTTGAACGGATTGAATGAAGGAAAAAAGTTTTGTCTCTATTAAGACATTTTTAGGGATCTTTTATCCTATTTGTGTCAAAATTAAAATTCTGATCTTAGATTTGTATTCAACATAAAAAAGTAAACAGAAAATTGTATATTAATACGAAACAGTTTAGGGGGCTGAAATTTTATAATTGAATGTGTTTTTCTGCAAAAAGTTTAATGATAATTGGCAGGAATTTTGAGCTTAACAAAGGAGGAGCACTCTATGGAAAATGGACACGGTATATTTTCTTGAAACTTTGGGAAATTATTATGCATGACCTTCTGACAAAAAGTGTCCCTGGGCACAATCAAATCCTATGGCTAGTTATCGTTGAAGTTGCCAAATTTCAAATTTACCTTATGCAATATCTCGAATTTGAAGAATAATTGAGGAATGCACTTTAAAGACGAAACGTCGTATCGAAAAACTGACTACGCTATGTTAAGCGGTATTTGGTCTTCAACAAAGAAGATTGAAAAAGTTGTCTTAAATAAAACGAAAATCGTCAATTTTGGTTTTGCAAATATCTCGGAAACCGGACCTGATATTAAAAAATCTCAAAATCCAGTAAATTAGTCTTGATAATACGCAACTTTTTTCCCATTGAACCAACTTTGTATCTAACACGGTTAACGAAATCCCTATAGTGTACATTGAAATTTTCAACAGCCTATACGAAGATAGAAAAAAACCGCTATAACTTTTTTATTAAGCTTGCGGACTATTGTTTGAAAATAGTTTTTTTTATGAAATAATATGTTTTATAGATTATCATTAAAATTTTTGAAATCGGACCGCCGACCCTCTTTTTGTTCCAAGATTACAATCCCTTTAGGCTTTGCCTCGGGGTAATAATAAACTTCAGCTACAGAAAATTAAATATTATTAAAATCGCTTGATGAAGAATGGGTACAGGTAGGAAAAAAGAAAAAAAGAAGAAAAGATTAACAGATGACAAATGACAAATGAAACAAGTGATAGTAGGAAAAAAAATAAAGGTTAGGAAATGAATAAGGAAATATAAATAAAAGGTCCAAGAAAAGAAACAGAACTGTTGATTGGGAAAGTAAACCGATAGGAAAAAACTATAAAGCAAAATAAATTATTGAAAGTTTGAGGGACAGGGTTTATAAAGGTAAGACGCGAGAAAATTTGACATTTTCATCCATTTTCTGTTTCTTCCTTTTTCTGTTCTCTTCCCTTTTTTGTTCTCTTTCCTTTTCGTAACTCCTCGTAACAAAGAGGTTCCAAAATGTTAATAAACAGGTTCAATTTGTCAGCAAAAAAAATATAAATATTCCAAAATCAACGAAAGATCGTTAATAAATATGAGGAATTATAGTGGTCCTTAGTTGGATACTGGGTGTAAATGGGTCATCAGCCACCCCTATAACTTTTAAACGGGTTAAATATAACCGACATCCGGTTTGACCGGAAATGACATGAAAATTGGAAATTCAAATAGAACACCCGGTACATTTCTACATATTTGAATTCTAAGATTTCAAACATGTCACTTGAAACGCCACTTTTGTTTTATTTTTGAATTTTTTTTATCCATTCTAGGTGCTAATGATTTGGTCTAAATTCATTATAATCAAAATAAAATTAAAATGTAACAGGTTATTCATATCCCAAATGTGGTCCAGTGTTCAATAAACGAAATGAAACTCAAAGTTATGTACTACAATGAATTTAATGAAATTGTAACAGCAACTAGTTTCGGCTACTTAGCCATCATCAGGCCATATAAGTAAAGAATTAAGTTGTTAAATTAACAAAATGTTGGCAATAACGTTGATGCACATCAAAAGTGGGTAGTAGAGTATTTGAAGGAAAATTAGAGGAGGGACAATTTAAGGGTACATGAAATAGTAATAACGAAAAACTTTCTTTTCGATTGTACAAGGATTTTTTTAAGGATTATTCAAGTGTTTTTTAAGGATTATTCTTCGAGGAATTTTCAACAATTTTCTAATGTCATTTTTAAGGATTTTTCAGGGATATTTCAATAATTTCTTGGTATTTTTTTGAAGACTTTTAAGGATTTTAAAGGCATGTTTTCAAAATTTTCTTTTCGATTGTACAAGGATTTTTTTTAAGGATTATTTATGAATTTTTCAAGGATTTTTCTTCGAGGAATTTTCAACAATTTTCTAATGTCATTTTTCAGGGATATTTCAATAATTTCACATGGATTTTTAAGAAATCGTACAAGATTGTTTTAGGATTTTATTTAAGGATTTCTTGGTATTTTTTTGAAGATTTTTTTAAGGATTTTAAAGTCATGTTTTCAAAATTTTCTTTTCGATTGTATAAGGATTTTTTTAAGCATTATTCAAGTGTTTTTTTAAGGATTATTTATGAATTTTTCAAGGATTTTTCTTCGAGGAATTTTCATCAATTTTCTAACGTTAATTTTAAAGATTTTTCAGGGATATTTCAATAATTTTACAAGGATTTTTCATGAATTGTTCAAGATTGCTTCAGGATTTTATTTAAGGATTTCTTAGTATTTTTTTAAATATTTTTTAATGATTTTAAATACATGCTTTCAAGATTTTCTTAATGATTGTACCAGGATTTTTTTTAGGATTATTCAAGTGTTTTTTTAAGGATTATTTATGAATTTTTCAAGGATTTTTCTTTGACGAATTTTCAACAATTTTCTAATGTTATTTTTTTAACGATTTTTCAGGAATATTTCAATAATTTCACATGGATTTTTAAGAAATCGTTCAAGATTGTTTCAGGATTTTATTTAAGGATTTCTTGGTATTTTTTTGATGTTTTTTTAAGGATTTTAAAGTCATGGTTTTAAAATTTTCTTTTCGATTGTACAAGGATTTTTTTTAAGGATTATTCAAGTGTTTTTTTAAGGATTATTTATGAATTTTTCAAGGATTTTTCTTCGAGGAATTTTCAACAATTTTCTAATGTCATTTTTAAGGATTTTTCAGGGATATTTCAATAATTTCACATGGATTTTTAAGAAATCGTTCAAGATTGTTTCAGTATTTTATTTAAGGATTTCTTGGTATTTTTTTGAAGATTTTTTTAAGGATTTTAAAGGCATGGTTTTAAAATTTTCTTTTCGATTGTACAAGGATTTTTTTTAAGGATTATTCAAGTGTTTTTTTAAGGATTATTTATGAATTTTTCAAGGATTTTTCTTCGAGGAATTTTCAACAATTTTCTAATGTCATTTTTAAGGATTTTTCAGGGATATTTCAATAATTTCACATGGATTTTTAAGAAATCGTTCAAGATTGTTTCAGTATTTTATTTAAGGATTTCTTGGTATTTTTTTGAAGATTTTTTTAAGGATTTTAAAGGCATGTTTTCGATTGTACAAGGATTTTTTTAAGGACTATTCAAGTGTTTCTTTAAGGATTATTTATGAATTTTTCAAGGATTTTTCTTCGACGAATTTTTAACAACTTTCTAATGTCATTTTTAAGGATTTTTCAATAATTTCACATGGATTTTTAAGAAATCGTTCAAGATTGTTTCAGGATTTAATTTAAGGATTTCTTGGTATTTTTTTAAGATTTTTTTAAGGATTTTAAAGGCATGTTTTCAAAATTTTCTTTTCGATTGTACAAGGACTTTTTTTTTAGGATTATTCAAGTGTTTTTTAAGGATTATTTATGAATTTTTCAAGGATTTTTCTTCGAGGAATTTTCAACAATTTTCTAATATTATTTTTAACGATTTTTCAGGAATATTTCAATAATTTTACAAGGATTTTTCATGAATTGTTCAAGATTATTTCAGGATTTTATTTAAGGATTTCTTAGTATTTTTTAAATATTTTTTAATGATTTTAAATACATGCTTTCAAGATTTTCTTAATGATTGTACCAGGATTTTTTTTAGGATTATTCAAGTGTTTTTTTAAGGATTATTTATGAATTTTTCAAGGATTTTTCTTCGAGGAATTTTTAACAACTTTCTAATGTCATTTTTAAGGATTTTTCAGGGATATTTCAATAATTTCACATGGATTTTTAAGAAATCGTTCAAGATTGTTTCAGGATTTAATTTAAGAATTTCTTGGTATTTTTTTAAGATTTTTTTAAGGATTTTAAAGGCATGTTTTCAAAATTTTCTTTTCGATTGTACAAGGACTTTTTTTTAGGATTATTCAAGTGTTTTTTTAAGGATTATTTATGAATTTTTCAAGGATTTTTCTTCGAGGAATTTTCAACAATTTTCTAATGTCATTTTTAAGGATTTTTCAGGGATATTTCAATAATTTCACATGGATTTTTAAGAAATCGTTCAAGATTGTTTCAGTATTTTATTTAAGGATTTCTTGGTATTTTTTTGAAGATTTTTTTAAGGATTTTAAAGGCATGTTTTCGATTGTACAAGGATTTTTTTAAGGACTATTCAAGTGTTTCTTTAAGGATTATTTATGAATTTTTCAAGGATTTTTCTTCGACGAATTTTTAACAACTTTCTAATGTCATTTTTAAGGATTTTTCAATAATTTCACATGGATTTTTAAGAAATCGTTCAAGATTGTTTCAGGATTTAATTTAAGGATATCTTGGTATTTTTTTAAGATTTTTTTAAGGATTTTAAAGGCATGTTTTCAAAATTTTCTTTTCGATTGTACAAGGACTTTTTTTTTAGGATTATTCAAGTGTTTTTTAAGGATTATTTATGAATTTTTCAAGGATTTTTCTTCGAGGAATTTTCAACAATTTTCTAATATTATTTTTAACGATTTTTCAGGAATATTTCAATAATTTTACAAGGATTTTTCATGAATTGTTCAAGATTATTTCAGGATTTTATTTAAGGATTTCTTAGTATTTTTTAAATATTTTTTAATGATTTTAAATACATGCTTTCAAGATTTTCTTAATGATTGTACCAGGATTTTTTTTAGGATTATTCAAGTGTTTTTTTAAGGATTATTTATGAATTTTTCAAGGATTTTTCTTCGAGGAATTTTTAACAACTTTCTAATGTCATTTTTAAGGATTTTTCAGGGATATTTCAATAATTTCACATGGATTTTTAAGAAATCGTTCAAGATTGTTTCAGGATTTAATTTAAGAATTTCTTGGTATTTTTTTAAGATTTTTTTAAGGATTTTAAGGCATGTTTTCAAAATTTTCCTTTCCATTGTACAAGGACTTTTTTTTAGGATTATTCAAGTGTTTTTTTAAGGATTATTTATGAATTTTTCAAGGATTTTTCTTCGAGGAATTTTCAACAATTTTCTAATGTTATTTTTAACGATTTTTCAGGAATATTTCAATAATTTTACAAGGATTTTTCGTGAATTGTTCAAGATTGCTTCAGGATTTTATTTAAGGATTTCTTAGTATTTTTTTAAATATTTTTTAATGGTTTTAAATACATGCTTTCAAGATTTTCTTAATGATTGTACCAGGATTTTTTTTTAGGATTATTCAAGTGATTTTTTAAGGATTATTTATGAATTTTTCAAGGATTTTTCTTTGACGAATTTTCAACAATTTTCTAATGTTATTTTTAACGATTTTTCAGGAATAATTCAATAATTTTACAATACATTTTCAGGAATCGTTCAAGATCCATTCAGTATTTTATTTAAGGATTTTTAAAAAATGCTTTCAAGATTTTCTTAATGATTGTACAAGGATTTTTTAAGGATTATGCGAGTGTTTTTTTAAGGATTATTTATGATTTTTTCAAGGATTTTTCTTTGACGAATTTTCAACAATTTTCTAATGTTATTTTTAACGATTTTTCAGGAATATTTCAATAATTTTACAATAAATTTTCAGGAATCGTTCAAGATTCTTTCAGGATTTTATTTAAGGACTTTTAAAGCATGGTTTCAAGCTTTTCTTAATGATTGTACAAGGAGTTTTTAAGGATTATGCGAGTGTTTTTTTAAGGATTATTTATTTTTTACTTATATGGCCTGATGATGGCTAAGTAGCCGAAACTAGTTGCCGTTACAACTTCATTAAATTCATTGTGGTACATGACTTTGAGTTTCATTTCATTTATTAAAATTAAATTACCCAAAGAGTCTAAATTTTGTCCATTATTTTTTTTTGTTATTATTTATATTTAAAATATGATTTTTGTAAATATCCATTATTAGGTTTTTTAACAGGGATGTCCGTTATTTGAGAAAAAAAGTAATTGTTATGTACATCATTTTGAATGAACAATTTTTATTACTGGGTGGCCCATCTATGTTTCATTTAAAAAAATTGAGTTTTAGTAAAAAACTGTATTTGCTAAATTAAATGTTTAATAAAAGAGACAAAAATAAATAATTGATAAAATTGAGACTTCTTAGGTAGTTCTAGTTTAATTATAAGTAATTTGGAAAAAATCGAGACGGCCTAGGACGGATAAAGAAAAAACTCAAATATAAAATAAAAATGGTGTCTCAAGTGATATTTGAACTGTACGTGTCGTAGAATCCAAATATGTAGAAATGTACCGGGTGTTCCATTTGAATTTCCAATTTTCATGTCTTTTCCGGTCAAACTGAAAGTCGGCCCTATTTAATTTTTATGTAAAAAAATCCAGAAATAGGTCTATTATAATCGACCAAAATTTGGTATTAACCCGTTTAAAAGTAATATTTACACCCAGCAATTTGTCCTAATTTTGGTTATTTCTTGTAGAAACTGATTTTTACTCCCATTTGCAAGAAAATATGAATTTTGTGAAACTAAACCTTTCAGACTCCTTTACTTTGCTACTCATTAGATTTTTCTTAAAAATATGTGTCAATGTAAACTAGAAGTTCATTGCCTTTTCCCAGCAATTGCTTCCAATTATTCCTACTCGCTCATAGATACGTACGCACCTATTACAATGGATATAAAATAAAAGTAGGTTTGATTATAATTATTATCTATAATTGATCGGGACAATATGCGATATTTCGGGAAGTGGTTAATAAAAACTGTCAGTCATTTTGCTTCGCACATGGACAAGTTGACAATCAGGAGGAAAGGATGCGTGACATGGCGGAAATAAATAACATATAATTACTTTTAATACACAATGGTCGTTTCGGTTTGACTACAACAATGCGAAAAAACATTTTGCAGTGAACTATTTTTTAGAACGAACGGTATATCGTTATTTTAAGGGGCAATGGTTTTTCTATGAGCAACATTTTAATAATTAATTCACGCAAATTATAAAATGCGGTGGCCGTGAAATATTTTTTTTAACAAAAAGTATAGATAATGTACATAATACCCATTACATTTTACTATGTTTACGATAAGTTATTTTAGAATTAATTATATTGGAAAAATGACGTTCAATTAATTATTTTAATAATAATAATTGTCATATGCATACAAAATGTAGATATTTATTTATTTGTTTTTTTTTTAATAGCCCAACTCATTAAGAATTTAAAATAAAAAAAAACTACATACAGTTAAATAATTGTTCCTTAATTGATGTATATGTCATATGATCAAATAAACATTTGAAAACAGCCAACGTACTGTAATTGTTCTCAAATGAAGTACCATATGTATTGTACCCTCGGAGGAAGAACAAGTCGGAGTTAACAGTTACTTAAAAAAAAACTTGTAGATGCTTCTAGCTAGTTATCTCTTGAGATAATGTATTGTGTAACTATTAAATTATCAATTAAATTACTATGCACGTTTGAGTTCAAGATAAAAACAAATTGACGTTATTTATTCAATAGTAGTAGCATTTATATTTATAAACAATAACCTGCTTTAAATATTGGATGATTTATAAAAAGAAAAAAAAGAATCCAAAATAAAATTTCTTTTCGTAGACTTTCCAAATACTAATAAAATCGACATACTTTCCCGTATAGAAACTCATTTTAAAATATATTTTCATTGTAGACTTTTTATTATGAAAATGTAAGCGAAATCTACCTGGAGTACAGAATCCGGTGGAGAGAATTTATTATTAATTTACGCCCGGATGGGTAAATTATTTGTTTCATTGGTTTTTTTCAGGGACATGTCTATGTGTCCCATTTACTAATCAGGATAATATACAATATTCATAAATCTTCTGAAAAATGAATTATAAATAATTCATGAATTTTACTTAGTCATACCACATAAATTTATTACTTGATTAAATTGTCAACATTGTTCGGCCACAACGATGACCATCCAATTTTATAATTTGTATAGTAGGCCTGATGATATTCATCGTGGTGGCCGAAACATGTTGCCAATTTATGCTTGTTTAACCAAGTAATAAATTTATGTGGTATGACTAAGTTTTTATTATTCGTTGAATAATTTACCACATTTGAGCCATGGATAATCTTCTGTTTTTGACAATAATTTTTGATAATTCAAAAATAATTCACGAATTTAATTATAAAAAATGTTCTAAAACAATAATTTGAGATAATTCCTAATTTACGAATTTTTGCATTAATAACCCAAAATTAATAAAATATTTGTAGATTTCTCGGAAATGGAGATTTTTAACATTAAATTGTGAATTATAATAAATATAAATCTTTTGAAACAATAATGGCTAATAAATTATGAATTTTTGCAAAAATTAATAAAATATTCGTAGATATCTGAAAAATGGAGATTTCAATTTGTAAATTAAAGTAAAAACAATAATTGGTGATAATTCAAAAATAATTCACGAATGTTTGCAAGAATATTAAATAAATATTGAATTATTTCGTGGATTTCTCGAATTCGTAAATTATAGTTATAAAAATCTTCTGAAAAAATAATTTGAGATAATTCCTAATTCACGAATTTTTGGAATAATAATCCAAAATTAATAAAATATTTGTGGATTTCTCGAAAATGAAAATTTATAACATTAATTCGTAAATTTTGCAAAAATTAATCAAATATTCGTAGATATCTCAAAAATGGAGGTTTTAATTCGCAAATTGCAGTAAAAACAATAATTGGTGAAAATTCAAAAATAATTCACGAATTTTTCAAAAATATCAAAGGGCTATTAAAGCATTTTGTGGATTTCTCGAATTCGCAAATTACACTTCTGAAAATATTTTGTGATAATTCCTAATTCACGAATTTTTGCAATAATAACCCAAAATTAATAAAATATTCATACAATATAAATCTTCTGAAAAAATAATTGGTGATAATTCAATAATTTTTGAAAAATATTTCACGCATTTCTCGAACTTGTTAATTACAAAACCCTTCTGAAAAAAAAACAATTTGCCATAATTCCTAATTTACAAATAACCCAAAATTAATAAAATATTCGTAGCTTTATCGAAAATGGAGATATTTAACATTAATTCGTGAATTACAATAATATAAATCTTCTAAAACAGTAATTGGTGATAATTCATAAATAATTCATAAATAATTCACGAATTTTTGCAAATATATCAAAAAACTATTGAAGTATTTCGATGATTTCTCGAATTCGTAAATTATAGTCATAAAAATCTTTTGAAACAAAAATTTGTGATAATTCCTAATTCAGGAATTTTTGCCATAATAACCCAAAATTAATAAAATATTTGTAGATTTCTCGAAAATGGACATTTTTTAACATTAATTCGTGAAGTACAATAATATAAATCTTCTAAAACAATAATTTGTGATAATTCATAATAAATAATAATAAAGTATTTCAAAGATTTCTCAAATTCGTAAATTATAGTCATAAAAATCTTCTGAAACAAAAATTTGTGACAATTCCTAATTCAGGAATTTTTGCAATAAAATAAAATTAATAAAATATTTGTAGATTTCTCGAAAATGGACATTTTTAAGATTAATTCGTGAATTATAATAAATATAAATCTTCTAAAACAATAACGGGTGATAATTCACCAATTTTTGAAAAATATTTAATTTACGATTTTTTTTTAATAATAACGCAAAATTAATAAAACATTCGTAGATTTCTCAAAAATGGAGAAATTTAACGTTAATTCGTGAATTACAATAATATTAATCTTCTGAAACAACAATTGGTGTGATAATTCTTAAATAATAATTTTTGCAACTATACAACAATTATTAAAGTATTTCGTAGAATTTACTAAATTTGTAAGTTACAGTTATAAAAACAACAATTTGCAATAATTTTTAATTCACGAATTTTTGCAAGACTAATAAAAAATTAATAAACCATTCGTAGATTTTTTAACATAATTCCTAAAATAATATAAATCTTAAAATATATTTAGTGACAATTCATAACTAATTCATCGATTTTTGCACTGGTAACCAATAATTATTGATTTCCCGAATTCCTGAATTACAGTTATAAAAATCTTTTGGAACAGCAATTCATGAATGTTTACAATAGTAATATTTTATTACAAAGTTTACATATTAATTAAACCACCGTTGATACAATAAGTTTGTTCGGATATTAGGGCTTCACATAAGACGAGAATTTCAAAAATCTCGTCTCGGTCTCGTTAGTTGAGAAAAAAATCTCGTCTCAGTCTCGTAACCATTTATCTCCTCAAATCTCGTTATTGCTAAGATAGTACAAAACAAGGTAATTATTAATTCTATTGTAATTAATAAATGCGTGATTATTTATTTATTTTTATTTGGAGACCTTTTTTTTATTATAAAAGACCTTTTTTTTATTATAAAAAAAATTAAATATTTCACAGATGGTTACTAGATTTTATATTTCGTAAATTTATCGTAACCTATGCAGAACTTTTCTTTTATTATAAAAAAATTAAATGTTTATAGTGCTTGCTAGTTTATTTTTTTTTGGAAATTAAGGAAAAAAAACTGAAAAAGTATGAACGAGACCAGAAATGTGACTCTCGGGTCTCGCCGTATGTGGACTCGGGATTGTCTAAATAATTTTCAAAAAGGTCTCGTTTCGCTCTCGTCTCGGTTTTACGAGACGAGACGAGAAAAAAGCATCGTTCTCGTGTGAAGCCCTATCGGAAATATAGTAGGCTGACCTATAATTGAGATTAGGGAATTTTTTATAATAACAAGTCATAAAGTTGGTTGGAGTCCAATGTATATGCGTCTTTCGTTTATTAGTAGTAAACCAAAAATTCCAATTTTGGATTTAAGTTCCGTTTAATTTTTTTGAAACATATTATAAGTAAAGATACATTTAAATTTTTAAAATTTGTTATAAAGGAAAAGTTGGTCGTTATGGAGTCTAAATGTGCAAGGAACAAATTTTGATTTTTCTTAATGAAATTTGAAAGTTTTGTCGTCATTGGGTCACTGTTCGAGCTAGTTAAATAAATACATAATTATATATTTAAAATAGTTGAATTTCAATCAAAGTTTATTTGTTTTTTGTTGTCAAAACAAGCATAAAAATAAAATATAATTGATAATATAAAATAAGCATATTTGGTAGCCTGAAGTTGGCTTTAGAAAACCAAAACTAGTTTTCGCAATTTGCATTTAATATAATAAGAATTCGAGTTTTATTTAAAAAAATCAAAATTGAGATATGGATATTTTTTATTAAAAAAAATTTTGATTAATAAGGTTTCAATGTTGGACAATATACAGGGTCTATAAAAACTGGAAAATATTTTCTGCGACACAAAATTATATATATTTTTTTAAATATATGATCGAATGTTAATTTTTTTTTTGTAAAAAGCACCTTTTGGATACCAGAAAATAAAAAAAGGTTGTATTGAAATTTTGAATTTTTTTCAGAAAAATTATCAATAATTATTTCTGACGTCTAAGAAATGAAAATGAAGATTAGACTAGTGCCGTAGAAATTTGGGAAGAAAAAGGATTCCTTTACATGATAAAATATTTGATGAAAAATAATAATTAAAATATTGGAAACAAATTAAAAAAAATCAACATATTTCAAAATTGTTGTTTTAATCAATATCTGATATATAATTAATTACAAAGTGATTTTATGGATTCAAAAGGTTCAATTGATCTATCATGATTCAAAAACCGATTCGTAACTATTAATCTTGTACTCTATAGCCCTTTAGCCAGGAGGACAAGATTATTTCTTCATTACATTAGATACTTAAACCAAATTATCAAGTTTATTGAAACCGGATAGAGCAATTCGTTTCCCGCTAAAACCGGATTACATCGTACGAACCTCGCATGAAGAACACTTTGTATAGATTATCTTTCGATTCGCCGATAGCAGCGTATAAAGGTCGTCATACACGTAAAAAAAACGTATGCCAAATTGATAAATACTTTCTTACAGTAGTTGTAATTTTCGTATATTTATTATAAGTAAAAAAAATACCAAAAATTAATTTTTGGTTTTTGTAATTTTTATTAAATTTTTTGTTTGTTTTCTTTTTTCAAATTTAAATAAATAAATCAACGTTTTACGATTTTCATTCGTTTTCATTTGTTTCATTATATACTGAGAATTAGAGGTAAATTTGATGAATTAACAATTTAAAAAAAATATCGTGTACTCAAATTGCATATTTTATTGCATTCTGCATATTAATTTTTTTTTAAATAGTGCATGATCTCCTTTAGTGAACCATTATATAGAAAATGTTCCCAATTTAGAGGTGGCTTTGCGTTAAAGCTGGGATTGCACGCGCCTGCACCATTCCATTATTGAGACTGTGGCTAGAGGTTATCAGATTAAACCAACAACCGCTGACGCTGTAGTTCTGTATGTGCCACTAGGAAAGTTGCCAAAAATTTTTTACTGGCACTGCTGGTAGCGAAAAGACAGAGGCGGGGATGAAAATCGAAAATTCATTATTAAAATATACAAATCCTACTGACTGCGCCACGCTTTATGCATGATATTAAAACAACATTCTAGAAAATAATGATTATTTTTTTATAGAAATTATATTAGTGGCTAATAATAATTAAATAAAGATAATTTAACTATTATTTTTTAACGAGAAGGACATATTAAATATTTATTTTGTTGATTCGATCGTATTTATTTTTTTTCGTTTGACAGTAAATAAAAAGTAAATCGATATCGATATTTACATTTTCGAACAATAGACAAAAACAGCAAATGAAGGTCAATCTACTATAACCACAACGTGTGATTAAATTAGAATTATAGTAAAAAAATATATATCAAGGTTTGTAGACGGATTTTTAACGCGATCAAGCCGCAAAATTTTATTTAAGCGGAAACCTTCAATAAAAATAATATGAAAGTTAAAAAAAAAATTGTCAAATTTAAGTAAACCGTAATAAAGAAATAAAATCTCGCCTTTTTTAGCTGAATTTTGCCCACAGAGCGACTCACAGTGAGGCCAAATCCACAAAAAGTGGCCAAAAATCTGAAACTTATGCAATAGCAAAAAATAGTGAAAAAAAACCAATCTCAAAATTGGGGTAGTTTTGGGTGTGAAAATTTTAAATATTAAAATAAAATTCTAAAACTGATAAATTTGCCTCTTTTGAAATAGGATGCTTTTGTTATAGAATCGTTGGAATGAAGTTTCCAAGCAAGCATAAATACCGAAATAATTATATTATTGTTATATCACTCCTGCAAGGGTTGTTTGTCAATTATTCGTCGAAATTTTCAAAAAAATTAATTTCGTCGACCATTTACAATAACGAAACGATTTTATCGCTAAAATTCTCGAAAAAAATACAAACATACAATAACAAATTTTCGACCCCCTCCGACTATCCAAAGGCACCCTTACAGAGGGGTGGAATGTTTAAATATTTCATTATTTCCATGCGTTCTCAATTTTCAAGGGTTTAGTTATCCATATAAACTTTTAAATGTCCCAGAAAGCTTACAAAAAAATAGCGATTCCCTGGTGTCTCCGAAACACCCCTTGTGGGGGTTAGTTTTCGAATATTTTAGTTTTCTACGTTTTCGCCACTTTCAGGGTTTTTATACGTGATATATTTCAAATCATCACAAAAATCTTACGAAAAAATGACGCATCTCCGCACTATCCCTTTCTGCCACCCCCTACTTGCAGAAGTTTTAAAAAAGTTCTATCTCCTGTGTCCGCAATTATCAAATATTCATTATTGTGTTCTTATTGCTTAGGTACCATCCAAATAAAGGTTTATTGTATGTCCGTGCTTGCATAAAGTGAACTTTATGGCCCGCGCGGGCATAAATTACACTTTATGGCCTGCGCGGGCATAAAGACAAAAAATAGTTTTTAATAACGAACTTGTATAACATAAAATTTGTATGCACCGCGGTTATAAACAAATGATTATGCCCTCGGGCGACTTACAAACCCTCGGGCCAGAGGCCCTCGAGTTTGTAAGATCGTCGCCCTCAGGACATAAAGATCTATTTATACAGTTGGTACATAAATAACTGTTATTGTGGATATATATTTATAAACGTCGGAGAAAGCCCACCAAAAATTGGCGACCCCGTCGCCGCCACCCCCTACTCGCGGAATTTTTAAAAAACACTGTGACTATCCACACGTTAACTTGTGGATAATTTAGAAATTACCTACAGGTGAAACGTGATTCGCTTAAATAATAAGCAGCGTGATATAGTGCCCGCTAGTGGTGCATTGGACCCGGGGATCAAATCCCACAGCCTTTTATTTTTTTTTAAACACAGGCTAGATTTAGATAGTCAAGACTTATTTGAATAAAATAAATATTTTTTTTAGGTTGGATTTCAAGACCAACTTCATGTAAGACTAAATACTGCTTTTAGCCGCGCCTGGTTTGGCTAGTCCTAGTTAGGATTAGTTTTTTTTTTTATGTAAAAATAACCAAGTTTAATGTTTGAACGTGTGGGTAATTTCTGAAATTAGCCACAGGTTGACGTGTGTGTAGTCTCGGCCTGTTTTCCCAATTATCAAATATTTTGTAAATGTCGTAGGAAGCCCAGAAAAAATTGGCGACCCCGTCGCATCTCCGCACTACCCCTTTCCGTCGCCCCCTAGAGCTTTATAAATCTACAGGGTGTCCAGAAACGCTCTTCAAAGAATGAAACTACGAAATCTAGAGTTGATTTTATGACGATTTAGCCTAAACTACCTTAATCCAAAAATGCCTCCTAAGGGAGCTAGAGCTCTTTGAAGATAGAACTCTAAAATGGGTTTAATTGACATACCTTCAAAATAATCATTAATTGAAAACATTTTTTTGAGTACCTACCTAAAGGTTGGGTAAAAACAGTTCAATATTTATACAATTTTTAGGTATTTTGTTTATTTTCCATGGCTACCTATCATAATTTTGAAATTTTTTTGTTAATCAATGAAAACATATGTAAAGGACATGAAAAGTTTAAATGTATTTTTCTCGATAACGGTTGGTCATGGAGACTCCAGATAAAAGCACCATTTTTGTGTGAAAATTATGAAATTTTACAAATTTCATTTCAAAATGGCGACTTTTCCAAAGACAAAAAAAAATTGAATAAAAATATCCAATACCCCACCCAAACGAGCCGTTTATGACTACATTAAAAAAAATTTATTTACGAAATTTGATTGGTTAGATTTAAATAAATAAATGTACAGAATAATATCATTTAAAAAGAAATCCGTTTTGAAGGTATTTCAATTAAACCGATTTTAGAGCGCTATCTTCAAAGAGCTCTAGCTCCCTTACAGCATTTTTGGATCAAGGCAATTTAGGTCATAAAATCAGCTCTAGATTTCGTGGTTTCTTTCTTTGAAGAGCGTTTCTGGACGCCCTGTATATGGAACACTTATAACAAAATATATTTAAAATCATTCAGAATTATAACTCGAGGATAAATTTTTCTTTTAAATTCTGTTGTATTTCGGAATACAATTTTTCTTGTTTTTATTAGTAATAAGTAAATCCTGTTGTACTTATGTCTTGGAACAGAATCCATGAAAAAATAATTCTAAATAAAACAGCCTACTTAAAATCACTATTTCTAAGAACATATAATTTTAATGTAAACAAACGAACACACCTCTACATTCAATTACTTTAACTTGAAACTACAACACACGTTTACTATAGTAAAAATATATATTTCACATGTTTATTTAGTCTTGTTAGATCTTTTAAATTTAAAATTTTCAAAAACATATTTTTGGCGAGCAAATGCGAAAAAAACCCCACTGTGTTACCGACCAGTAGACCCAACAACAATAGACTGAACACCAATAGACCGACCAATAACAGACCGAATAATCAATAATCTACGGATACTAACAGCTACCTATCGTGCACTATCAAAGTACATGCAGCCACTGTCGTTTCCTGGAGGGTTAATAATCAAGAACAATTATTTGTTTTCGCTTAAAACAGTTAAACCTAGACAAAAAGACTAGAAAGAAAACAAATGCAGGAGTTCCACAAGGCTCGATCCTGGGACCGATACTCTGGAACCGATAATATGTTACATTTTTTTTTGTGCCACCCTGTACTTTCATTATTTTTCTGCTCAGTATATTTTAATTTCAGACTCGCTTGATATCCCAACTTAAGTTCTCCCTCTTCTCTTGGTATGACTTTCCCATGTTAACAATTCTCTCTTTCCCTCTTCAGTCAAAACAATTGACTTTTATACCGTCTGTGTCACTTATTGAAAATTTCTTTTCTTCCCCTCAAACTATAGCGTAAGTTTTTATTATATTATATTATATTATATTATCAATTTTGTCCCCTGTTACCATTATTGATTATTTCGACGCTTTAACTTTTATTTACTGTTATTTTAATTTTTTTTTATGCCGATATAGTTTCATTTGTTATTTTTACTTAAAAGTTCATATCTTATCGTTTATAACAATATAAATTATCTGATGTTTGTGGTGCTCTTTCAGTCTCGATAACAAAAAGAGAATCTATTTTTAATTTGTTTTTACAGATTGTCTTAAAATTTTATTCACTGTGATTATTTTATACTTCATATTTTGATCTAAAAATTCATGTATTTCATATTAATATTATTCTTGTTTTATATTCTTTTTTTAAAAACAGAGACCACGAAATCTGGTAATTTATAAGATTTTGTCTTATATTAACTTTATGTGAACTTTTAGGGTCTTTTTGGTACAAGTTTTTTGGACAGAATTTTTTTTGGACCAAACGTTTTTTTGGAACAAATTTTTTTTGGACAGAACATTTTATTTTTGGGACTACAAGTTTTTGGACTGAACAATTTTTGTTCCTCCTTTGAGATCTAAAGTCCCTACTGCCGGATGCAGGAAATTTTTAGAAGAAACTCGAAGACAAGCCAAAACCAAGCAAAGTCACATTTCCAGGAAAAAAAGAAAAAGTCTCTGAAAGATTTAATTTTTTCGTATAAAATTAAACACGTTTAATTTGAGTTTAATTTCCTTAAACCCACAAAAAAGAAAGGACGGATTTTGAAATATATCATAGTTGTTTTGTCAATTGTTTCTAAATACATCAAAAAATCAATTACGACTGGTGTCCAAAATTTTTTTGTTTAATATTTTACTTTTTAATATATCTCAAATTGTATTCGTGGAACGTACCCATAATATATAAAAAAATAATAGTGCATATTATTCTTTCAACACACGCTACTGAATTCGTATGCTTAATCTTCCTGACCTGGAAAAGGGAAGCGCCAGCTGTGCTTGAGTTATTTCCTCGGATTTCCTTTTGGTCGGCTTTGACCTTTCCCTTTACGACTTCTTGTCTTGGTGTTACTTTTATTCGAATAATGGGTTCGTTCGAGATTAATCCTTCAAACTAATGTCATTAAAGTTTCTCTTTTCGAACATAAATAAATTCGAACACATTTGTTTAACAACTTAGGAGAACAAAATCTTTTAAATTGCAAAGATAAAATTTTTAAGTTTTGATATTCGATGAACACACTTCAGAGCATTAAAAAGCAAAATTTATTTGATTATTTTTTATCTTATCAGGGACAATTTTCTTTCAAAAATATTTCATATATTATAATGTTTAAATGTACAAAAAATGGTAAAAAATAGTCCGTATCTGACTTTACAAGGATGATGCAGATTTATTAAGTGTTTACTTCTGGTAATTAAAAAGAGGTATTTTTTTTAATTTAATCACTTGTAAGAATGTGAAGTATATGGAGAGTAATATTATTATTATAAATAAAAAAATTATTTTTAATTTTCAACTTTAAATCCCTCTAACTTGAAAACGAAGGTTAGAAATAGAAAAAAACACCCATAGGAAAATTGTAAATAACAGTTATTCTTCAACCTTGCCTTGGATTTGAATCTTTTTTTGTATGAAACAAATTAATTAATCTGTTCCACAAAGTCGTATTTGTTTTTAGATTTTTTTTTAATCTATATAAAAAACAAAAATAAATAAAATTCTAATTCCTATAATTTATTAAGAATATAATAATTGACAACTAAGATAAATAAAATTCTAATTCCTATATTATATTAAGAATATAAATGAATTTTATATTCACATTCTAATCCAGTATGTTCCACACGAATCATATTTGGAGATCATGATTTATTTATAAATAATTTATATCAACCTTCCAATAGTTTCGTAAAAGAGAATTTGAAACGTTTGTAATCTTTTCTGACAGCAGAAAATTGGACAGATATAAACAAATGATTGCGTTCTTTATCACAGTAAATAAATTCAGTGTAGCTTTAAGTGGCAGGCGGGTTAGCCATATTTAAGCATATTTCTCTTCAATCGTTAGTCATAAATGTATTCCACAGTAGTGATAATCTCCTGCCTGTAAGTACCTTTTTTTTCAGCGATTATCAAGCAAATGTTTGTACTACATGTAATACATTTTTTACTTAGTAATTAGTTACATTTGTTTTATAATATAATGGAAAAATAGTAACTCATTTTAATAAATAATAGTAAAGGATAAATAAGATATTTATAAATTAGACATGATAGCTAACTTGTGTTACCGTTCATCGCCTTCTAATTGCAATAATCTGCAATTTCTAAAATTCCATTTCTTTTAATATATTAATTATTTGTATTTAAGTTTTGATCTATTATTTGTATAAAAATAATTTGAAGGAAAATCATTTAGCTACATATTATATGTTAGTTTTTATGAATGACAAGTTAAATATTTTTACGAAATTGTTAATAACCTCTGATTTTCTATTGTAATCAACAAGAGGGCATTTGGGTCAAACAGTTGCTGCCGTGAAGCGGCAACGTCGTCAAGAAAATCCTCATTTAGTTTGCACTACCCTATATCATGTGTATTTACATCTTCATTGTTTTTTTTTAACCGAGGACCTACGTATTGTACTAAATGGTGTATATTAATTTTTATTTATTATTAAAAAAAATCTTTAATTTATTTACCCCGCTTCTTTAAGTCAACTTTTATTTTATTTATAATCATTTATATAAAATGAGAACAGCTGAGCCTATTATCACTTGGGTAGGATTTATTATTATTTATTATTAATATATCATTTTATTAAATTTTCAAATTCCATGTACAGTTAAAAATTTATAATTTAAACCAAGCTTGAATTATTATTATTTATCTATTTTTTTTATATATATACGATACCTTTTAAATATTTATAAATTAATTTAAAATAACCAATTCTCATTCTCAAAAAATATATCAAACTCAATTTATAAAATAATTAAATTATTTCAAATCAAAACCATTTATCAACTTATTAAATTAAATAATTTAAAAAAAATTAGTGCTTTTTATTTTCCACAATTAGTTCCTTGTTAAATTTTATGTTGCGAGCATTGCTTGTTCAGGATCAAGAATAATTACTGCCTAAACATTTGTTATTTTTTATCAAATTAATTGTGGAATTTGTTTAATTACTTACATAAGTATTTTTTTTAATATATTAATAGTAATTAAATTATTATTTCAGACTAATTATAACCAATTATATATCTTTTAGAATACATTCTTGTTTTTGGATTTACACTCAAAATTTAGATGCAATTCTTCATCCATACTCTAGTCAACAAGTGCTTTGTGGGTCAAACTTTTTCTCCGCCTCCGAAAAATATGAACGAGGTGTCATTCGATTTGGAATAGATGATTTTTGAAACAATTCAAAACCCGCTTGCAAAAATTGCAATAGTTATAAACAATTAATGAAAAATAAAAGGGGGTTTGGTTTTTGCCAATATCTCAAAAACTATTTGACATTTTTAAAATTTGAAAGAAGATTCAAAAATAGAAGGAAATTTACCAAAAAAAACTCTACCTCCCGGAACTGTAGCACCAATATTTATAATTTTGCCAGAGTGTTGAAAATACGACCGAAAACGAGGACTCCGACTTGCGTGGACCTTTAATGAATAAATATTATTTAAACTCCTCAAATTTAAAATTAAAAATTGAAAAAATTCAGACATCTACTGGATAGATTTATGAATAATAATCCGCGGTCAAAAAATTTTTATCGCGATTTTTCTGTTAATTATGCATTACTTAATTAACAATTTTTTCCTACTTGAACATGAACATTGTAAGTGCGATAATTGTTAAATAACAAATCCAATTTTTTTTCTTTTTACCTCTCGCCCTTCAGATAAGAGAGGTATAGGAATCATGCTAAAAATTGGGTAGTGAGTTTTCAATTGATAAACACGTTTTGGGGTCCCTAGAATACGATTTTAATATTTTCGCGATGATGTCTGTGTGTGTGTGTGTGTTAGTGTGTGTGTGTGTGTGTGTGTGTGTGTGTGTGTTAGTGTGTGTGTGTGTTAGTGTGTGTGTGTGTGTGTGTGTGTGTGTGTGTGTGTGTGTGTGTGTGTGTGTGTGTGTGTGTGTGTGTGTGTGTGTGTGTGTGTGTGTGTGTGTGTGTGTGTGTGTGTGTGTGTGTGTGTGTGTGTGTGTGTGTGTGTGTGTGTGTTTGGATGGATGTTGTAGTAACGATAACTCAAAAACTACTGAATAAAAAAATTTGAAATTTTGCATACAGGATTCTGATACCCTAGATTAGATCTGATTAGATTTTGGTGCCAATCGCACAACCGGAAGTGGCAGTTGCTATGGGTAATGACTCCATTATTATACAAAACGGCAATAAAGTTTTACACATATATTTTGTATACCATATAGTTTATTTTCATCTTATTAAAATTTTCGAAACTTTTGCCATTGTTGCCAGATTTACAAAAAAGTAATTTTTTTTCATACTTTTTTGTGTCAACCTGTAAATTTTTGATTCAAAAATGGCGAGAGGTCATGTGCTGGCCACATCAGATTATTTTTGACCTATTCTTGAAAGGTCTCAGAAGAGATTCCCGTTGGAAAAATTAAAAAAATTGTTATTTTTCACTTTGTTATTAACAATTTACTTGGGTTAAAAATTAAAAAGCTTCATTAATCATTGAAAAAAAAAATTTTTCATATTACTATTGATCCGTTTTTTTATGATCACACTTTTATTCATTATTTCAAAATTCATTAACAAATATTTTCAATTTATCTTGTTTATTTTACTAATATTATTTTAAATTTATATTTATCCCAACCTTAAAAATCGAAAATCTAAGTAAATCCTGTAAGTAAGATTATTCAATATCCACAAATTAATTTTTTTAATAAAATAAATTTTAATATTTAACAAAATTCAATTAGTTTTGTGATTTTATTTAATTTCGTGATTTACATAAATAAAAACCTTGAAGCCATCTTTTTATGTAGATTCTAATTTTTTTCCCTGTCCAACCTGTTTATCTCCTCTCAGGAAAAAAGTATCTACACCCTTAGTTTAAAATGTTAAGTTTGTGAGAACAAAATTTTAAAAAAATGTAGGTACTTACGAAAATAAATAGTAGCAAAGAGTAATGTTGTATTTACCTGAAACAAAAAAAAAACTTAGAATAATACATTACAATTTATGAATATAAAACTAGAACTTTCAGAACAATTTTATTTTACATATCATTTTTATGTTTTTCCATTTATTATTGTTATAAATATTTATGTAATAACTAAATATGTCTAATGAATCACCCTATACATATTAAAACAGGTTAATTTTTAGTCTCTCCTAGAATATGCAAAAATATTATTTTGAAAAAATTAAAGGAGAAATTTAATGCTGCATCAGGCGTACACCACTGAAGTCAATATAGGTCATGTTAAACTTGACCTGAAATAGGCATAAAAATGTCATCAAACTAAGGCTTTATTTGGAGATCCGCAGTGTTGCCAATTATATTATAATTTATAGTATTTGTCAGATAATTACAATTTGATTAGTGGAATTTAAATTTATTTTTATTAAACAAAATTATTATTGTATTTTAATTTTTTATAGTTTTAAGTTCAAGATATACTAAATTTAAAATCATTTTATGTTTACAATTTATTACATTATATTTGGTAATACTTCTATCTCAAGTGTGTCTTATTAGCCATTAATTTTATCGAGCGTAGAATAATGATGGGAATAGGGGAAAATTGACCAATATTTAAATTTTAGACTTTAATATGTACCCTGTATATTGCTAAATTATAAGAAAATAATAATAATAATCAATCATTGATTGGTCGTTCCATTTTCGGACATAAAATGAGATTCGTGTATAAAATATACAGTTAATGGTGGTTTAGGAGTTTAGGTAAAAATCACGCGAGTAACGAGTAACAAGTTATAATGGAACGAAATTCGTGATTTACAATTTTTATTTCGCCCGTAGTAATGCCAATGCCCGTGTCCAGGCTTTCTCAAATAATAACCGAGCAGGCGGCGATTTCACAGAAACAAACGAACAAATTGGACTCGACAAACGAATCGCCGCAGTACTTTTCCGCATAGGGGAAACAGCAGCAAAAAAATATTTTCCCTAACCAAAAATATTTTTAAAAACGTAATGAAATACGATGGTAGACAGCTATCGCCATCTACCAATGGGATACGGTGTCACTTATTATTCAGGAAAATATTCCGCATGTGTAATAAGAGACAGTTACTAACTGGTCCAACTTCAAGAGGTATTATTTTTACTCAACATTGCACTATTGTGTTTCAAGGTGAGATTTGAATTCTATGCATCTGGGCACATTGCCGCTGATGAGTCCTTAAGGAACGAAACAACTGTCCGGTATATGGCCTGACGCATGGAAATCTAATTCTCATACCTTTACTGGTATCTAACAAAAATTTTTTGATTGCTTTTTAATTCACTTGATTAATTGGTTGATTTTTTAACCGGCATTTTAGTCGTTTTTGAGACACATATTGCTTAGTTGCTTACTGTGAGTAAAATAAATGCCCATATAAGTAAAAGGAGAAAGAGAGATCGGAAAAAGGTATTTTTGAAGTAGCAGCACCAAAAATAGTTCCATTTGCTTGCTTTCGAATGGTTGTTGTTCTTTACAAGGAGTTAATTGTTGCGCGCTACTGTCCCATATAATTAAAAATAGACTTCAAAATTTCTGACCCCATTAGCTACTACGCAAAAGGTTAAATACTACTAGATAAGATGAGTTGCATTAAGACCTTCAGATAAGATAAGTCTAAGGGGGAGGGGTTGGTCGTATTGGAGCCTTATATAAACAATTGTTACGTTTTTTTGTGCCACCCTGTTCATATCTTATTGTTTTTATAATAATATAAATTATCTGATGTCTGTGTCTCGTATTACAAAAAGAGAATCTATTTTTTTACAGATTGTCTTAGAATTTAATTCATTTTAATTATTTTTATATTTCATATTTTGATCTAAAATTCATGTATTTCACTTTAATATTATCATTGTTTTATATTCTTTTTCAAAAATAGAGACCACGAAATCTGGTAATTTATAAGATTTATAAGATCTAGGATTTTTCTTTTGGACCAAGTTTTTTTCCTTTGGACCAAGTTTTTTTCCTTTGGACCAAGTTTTTTTTCCCTTGGACGACATTTTTTTTTGGGACTACGTTCTTTTGAACCAAGTTTGCGTTCCTTTGACTACATTTTTTCCTGGGCTACGTTTTTGGAATAAGCTATTCAGTTTCCTTTGGAGAAGGAAGATAAGCAAAACCTTAAGAAAAGCCAAGTTTTTTTAAAAAGAAAAAGGATAAATATTTCTGGAACTTTCGTTTATCGTTAAATAAAACAAATATAACGTTTAATTTGAGTTTAATTTCCTTAAACTCACAAAAAGAAAGAAAGGATGGATTTTGAAATATATTGGAAGTTTTTTTGTCAATTGTTTCTAATTACTTTAAAAAATCAATTAGACAGGCGTCCAAATTTTTTTTTATTTAATATTCTACTTCTGATATATTTCAAATTCTATTCGTGGAACGAAACCATAATAAAAAGATTTGAGCTTTATTACATTAATTATTAATTATCAACAAAATAAAGTATTGTTTCACAATTTGTAACGATTTTTTAAGTCTGGCTATGTTCCAGCCTCCTTAAAAGCGCTCGACGCCGAATATACGAGATTCAGGTGGAAATTTCTAGACAGGACGAATAGGTATAAATAGGACGGACTCATCAGACAATAATAAGCTTAAGTCGAGAAATATAAGCCGTGTTGATAAATTAATAGATTATTAGTTGTATTGAAGCGAATTAAAAGTATAAATTTATTAAAAAATTCCTAATTTGTTTGAACAAAAATCAAAAATTTATAAAACTTAGTAAAATACCATATAAACAAAATAAATTTTACAAATTAAATAAAATATACCATAAAGATAACATAGTAAATAACTTCCCCAAAAATTTAATTAAAATAGGTTAAAAAGTTTTTAAAAATTTAAACCTATTTTCTAATTAATTCTTTGACTAAAATTTTTTCAACATCCATTTTTGATGTAAAAAAAATTAAATTCTAAGGATGTTCAAACGATACATTCTTTCGTGAATTCGGCACAACGAGAACTGGAATGGCCAGTACCTGCCTAAATTTCCCATATACATGTAAATTATACATGATGTGGAAAAAGTTCTAAAAATTTGAACTTGAAAAAAGGTCGCTTATGCAAAACACCTAATTTGTAGGCGGGTACCGGAAGGGCCTGCCTGATCCTGCTCAAATTCTATAGAGTACTTCCCTGGAGAAAACTAACCAACTCGATCGGAGGTTTTGTTAGATATTCATAGTGCTTACATGCAGACAGACAGACAGACAAACCGACAAATCTACCGACAGACAAACCGACAAATCTACCGACAGACAGACCGACAGATGTCCGGACATGTTTTTTTGCATTTTCAGACCCTAAAAGCTCAAAACGTCGAGAAAAATGATAACAAATGGGGCTTCGCTATTATTGCTTTTGGGCATCAGTAATAATTGGAAATATCCAACTAAACTGAAAAATAATGGATAATTACTAATTAAGTTTCTAAAAACAATGGCATTTTCTTTTTCTTGCAAAAAATTTATTAACTATCTTACAAGTCCTCTAATTTTAGAAAAAAATACTAAAAACGCCACAAAAACAAATTCATCAACATAAAAGCTTATTGGAAAAATAGAAAAATTTTATTTCCAGTTTAAATATATTTCAATGTCCAATTTTCCAAAAAGTTTGTGTGTTTGATAATACGATATACTGGGTGTTGAAATTTAACATAAAATTTTTGCATTGAAGTAAAATACTAAATTGATTCGATTCACAATTTGTGTCTCATATATTTCATGGTCAAGATAAGTTGTAAAAACTCATTTAATTATGTTAATGTTCAATAAAGTTCAAGTAAACAAAGTGTACCAATTCCAGGAAATAAGTGACACGCCACAGCAACGTACACCCACAATATCACGAATGTGTAAGCAGAATCAGGCACGCATACGTAACGGATTTTACGAAACTTGAATATAAAGTAAACCGCAATCGACACAAGGTATAACATGTATTTTATTTTTTAAACAAACTGATCTGGGTGAATGAACGTATTCTCTAATAATATTTAAATTATCATCAATTTACAGAATTTATATTTTGTTTGCAACTAAATTTGTTTCATTGTAGGATCGGAAATAATAGGTTCGTTCCAACCATCATGTTCCAATCACACTAACTAACGATTAGTAAACGATCAGTTTTTTGTTCAATCCAAAATTCAAAACTGTTTTAAAACTATCAGAACGGTTTGATGACTTTGTTTCAGTCATTTATCTGACTCATGCGTATTGCTGTTTATTTTCTTTTTCTTTTTTACTTTCTGATAATAATTATTGCACTAATCTATAACGTAAAACTATCAAAGTGTAAATTATGTTTGTTTTTGAATATTTGAAAAAAGATTGTTTTACTCAAGTGAGATGAGCAATATATCGTCCATGGGAACTAGTGGTGACGATGATTTAGGATTGCTTCATTTTTCTTTTGTAATACATAAATACAAATTTAAAACAATGATTTTAACCACAATCTCGCCACCTCGCCAGGTCAGCTCTGTCAGCTGATTACCGATTGCGCAGTAAGTTATCAATTGTTCGTTGTTTCCAATCATTGATCAGAATGGTCAGGAATCGTTTTATTTGATATATGTACGTTAAAAACAATTTGAAAATTGTTGGAAATCTGTTTGTGATTTGAGGTTGGAACGAACCTAATATTAGAAATTTGATCAAGAATTGATAATCCTTTTCAGCGTTCTTGAGCTTTACGTCACACATTCATATGCATGAAATAAGTAAGCAGAAGTGTAATATCAGTGTCGGGGTTACTCAGTAGGTAATTTGCGAGTTGTACCCCGGATATAACGTAACTTATATCATCAGTCTTTCTTTTCCGTACATTATGCGACTAGCCGAGGCCACAGAATAAGTTCTGTTATCATAGTACTTCCCTTAATTAATGTTTTTCCAGGCATTTTCTTTACAATTGATTTCAAGTAGGTACATCTAAATTTTCATAAGACACATTAATGATGGATACTTTTCACTGATAAAACAAAATATATTTCTTTTAAAATTAAAAATATTCATCATTCGGTTTATACTTTGGGTCAGTACAGTATTTTTTACCATTCCATAATCTTAACTTAAACTTAAATTCATCTCAGTTCTTGTAGTTCAGAATTTGCTTCAGAGACGTGTGCAAAAAGTACAGCTCGTAAAAAATAATTTACTCAATACTACTATTGCCATGAACACATGTCTCTCTCTCTCTCTCTCTCTCTCTCTCTCTCTCTTTCTCTCTCTAATATTATTATTAAGAGTGACAAGTGTAGATATGTCTAATACCTATACGAGTCGTTTATAAAGCGAGAAAATAAAAAGCCGTTACAGACCCCATAAAAAGCCGTTACAGACTCCCACTTGCAATATGCTTTGGGTACGCCAATTTAGATATTTGTGAATCATTAGCTTCTAGATTGTTGAAATTATAAAACTAGATTTTCTGAGGTTTCAAATGTATTAAAATTGTGAATATTATCTTTACATTAATAGTGAATGAGAGCAGTTGCTTTATAAAAATAATAAATTGTAAAAAATGTAAAAGTAAGGACTTTGTTTTAATAATAAACGGGTGAAGAAATAGCCCTTATAGTCTAAGTTAATTTTGTTTGTTTTATTCAAGTTCATAAAAGTGATTGAAAAGAAATTAGAAGTTATTTAAAATAATAATTAATCAGTTTGCTAACTACCTTGATCCTTCGATAATTAGTCGATGTTAACACGTCGACTGCCGTAGTAAATTATTCCAAACTTATATAGATTCTTAATCTTATTTGTTCAAATGATATATAATGACATTTAATAAGTATAAGATGAAAAATTTAATTAAACTATGATACTGATAATCAAATACGAATCAAGAAAAAACATACGTACCGGGAATTCGTACGATGACAGGTGAGATAAGATATAATTAGGTAAATTAAAGGTTATTAAATGTATTAAATTAAGCTAACTCCGGCATTTAAACAAAAAAAATGAATAACAAAAAAATATTTTTCGTGCAATCGTACGCGAAGTGGGTACTTCGCGTTCTTCACAGCGGGCCACGGAATTTAATTTCGCGGCTGTTGCCCATGTCAACGGCTGAAAAAACAAAGGTCACTTTCAAATTTCACATTTCTACAATACGAAACTAACAATGTTATTAAAATGACTAAAACAATGTAATACTTGGAATTTAGAACAATATTTGATAAAATATAATTACTAATTTAAATTTTTTTTTAACCGGGGTTAAATTTAATTCAGTTTAATCAGAAATAATATTCAACTTCATATTTCCATTTTATTTCTAAATCTTTGTCATAAAAATATAATTTAATTAATTTCTACTTGTCTAGACATGTATATCTCCTACGTCACTGCATACCTTCTAGAATAATCCAAGATTACATTAGCAGACATAGGTGCTTTAAAATATTATATCCAAATTTATTCATCTAACGAATTTTACCTAAATGCGGCCTCTCAATACTAACACATTATTCTTATTTAACCAACCAAATTAACGGATTCTTGAGTAATGGTACTGTGCTGCCTTCCAATGGTACATAAAAAATTAAACAACTGTTTGAGCACAAAAACACGAACCATCAGGCGAGTGCGGCAATTCCATGAGTACTTTAGATATAAGGTGTAGAAAAATAACTTTATGAATTTTTTCACAATTTTTAATATTTTGGATGTTTAGTGTAAAATTACACAAATCTTTAGATGGGACACGTAATTTTATAAATATTAATTTTTTTCAGATTTACGACGAATTTAAAAAAAAATGTTACTGAATTCTATCTATCTGCATGTATCCCATGGACTTTTAAAATTCAGATTCCAGATTTAAATTAATCATAAAAAAGTGATACAAAAAATTTGCTATGAAAAGTTTGCGCTTATTAACATAAAAACTTATAAGGTTCTAAAGTTTTAAAATTTTTAATTTTTTTTCTTATTTAAGTAAAATTTAAAATTCTGATTCAGCATAAAATATTGAACAAAAAATTGTATACGAAAAATTTGTGCGTACTAAGACAAGACAGTCAAAGAGGTCTTAAATTTTAAAATAAGTGAATTTTTTCTTAAATCTACAAAATTTTAAATTTTGATTTCAGATTTAAATTAAGTATAAAAAAGTAATCAAAAAAAATTATTATAAAAAGTCTGTGCCAATTAAGACAAAAAAATATAAGAGTTAAAAGTTTTAAAATTTGTGACTTAAGTTATGGCGATTTTTATATTTTCGAAAAACCTGCCCCAGACACACTCCTTAGCCCGACCCTGCCCATTAACAAACTTATCCTATATTTTTACAAATTGGTGCAAATTTGGTGACATTCGGTTCATAATTACAGCCATAATCCTTCGAAATCTACCTACAAATATTAATTTCTGGTGATCAATGAAGTTATAACGATTTATTAGTCATTAAAAATGGCTGTGCAATATTAGCACCAATTATTTTCTATAACCAATGCATCTTCTAGAGCGATATATTTGTTTGTTGTTGCTACACAAAGTAATTTCCGGTAATTACCCGTGTTTATTCGGTCATAAAATGTTACCCAACACTCTTCCAAGAGTGTTTGTTATGATTTTATTGTTCAACGTTTAATTATCGTTTCCTAATTTTTTTTTAAAGTGCGGTCTTTCATATTATTATCACGCGTTTTGTTTAATTTAAACGCCCATAGATTATGTAAAAAGAGAAAGTCTCTTTATAAGAGCTTTTTTCTTTTGTAAGTGTTACGGATTTTTTTTATTATATGTGCGGTCGGTAAATAGCCGATAAAAAGATTGAAATTATTATGTTAAAAAAAAGTGTGAGTTATATAAAATAAAAAATTGTTTTTATATTTATAAATGTTGCTAAATTAGATACAACCACAAAATAGGAAATGAACTACTAATAAAAAAGTATTCTTCGTGTAATATCGCTAACCCTTCATAATTTTTCGATCCCCTGATCGAGGAGATACTTCCGGAAATTCGGTTACTACAACAACGATTACTTCCTTTTATGAGGGTCATGTATTGTCTACAACCTTTCTGCTGTACTCTATAATCTTCCCACATACCGGATTTTGTAATATAAAACTACTTACGAAAACGTGACCACGATTATTTTCGCTCAGACAGCAATTTAACGATTCTTAAGAATCTACACGTGCTACAAAACAAAAGCAAATTTTTCTAGGAAACGCCAAAAACCTACATAGCTACATTATATTGACCGATAACAATACAACAATTTCATACCTATGACTTATTGTCTTTCCCAGGATCATCCGAATTAAAAAATCCTGAATTTTACAGGTTATACGTATGACGTAAATTTTAATGAAAAAAATGAAAGAAATCTAAATAAAAAATTTGTAAGTACAAAATTTCGATTAAAAATTTATTTAGTGTTGACTGTTGGCTAGTAAAATATCCGCCGTTGTTTTTTACATTGCTAGAAAATGTTTTTGTTTTATTTTGTAAAGTAGTTTATAAAAAAATGTACAGGATGTCTGGAATTGGAAGGGATAACATTGTTATATCAGAAACCGTAAGAGATACAGAGACGGTTAAATAAGAAAAAAAGTATTTTAAACTATTTTGGAGAGTATTATATTGGCCAAAAAATATCTACAGGGACTTTCGCCCTCCTCGAGTTATACAGGAAAAACTAAAAATGATACTTTTAGTTTTTTAGGCATATAATTTTTATTTGAAAAAATATCAGAAAATAGAAAAGGAAAGTTTTATTGTATCTTTTTGCTATAAGTTATCTTTTTTTCAATACGGACCTGTCTTTTTTATTACAAAAATTGATAAACACCGTTAAAATTCAAATTCAGTGATATAGTATACATGTTATTTTAACGACGTTTTATCTGAAGTAACTAACATCATCAGTGACAATAATTTTTAATTACGATCCTGTCGTCGTTCTTTTGTAAATTCGTTTTAATTCCATCAAAACGAATATACCATTACTTAAAAAATTTGGTAAAAAAGATGCATTATTAGTCAAATAAAAAAATTCAAAATAGTAGAAATTAAACAATCACAAAAATATTCGAACTGCGTTATTATGAATATTTATTATAACCAAATTAATAAATTTTTGATATAGTTATGTACCTAATAATACAAATTTGATGGCTGAAAATTTGTAGCTATTTATTAAAATAAATTATTCGTTATACTAATTATTTTCACCTTTTTTGCATAA